>JAXQQM020071009.1:0-600000 GCA_034641835.2 Pinus albicaulis | reverse complement strand
TCAACACAGGTGTTCACATGGTGGCTTGGCTGCAACATTTGGGCCAATTTGGAAACTCGATACTAGTGGCAAAGGAGTTGAAGGTGGGCATGGAAGCGAAGAAGTGGACAAAGGCAAACGAGAATAAATTTTTCATAATGAATGAGATTGAGAAAGCTTAATTTGAAACCTAATAGCCAAACATTGATATGGAAAAGAAGAAAATCAGTAGTACACTCCATTGTTTGCGCAGGGATAGATAGGAAAGTGCTGCCAGTTTGGTGGATTGAGATTTAAAGAGAGGACTCAGCTCCATGATTCTCTTCATCCTCCTGGGGAAATGCATGGTCATTATTTGAAGCCTAATTTGGTACCTTTTCTTTATCCCGGGGAAATGCATGGTCATCATTTTGAAGTAGGAGGAAAGATTCATATCGCTTGCAAGAAGAAAAAACATATAGACTATTGTGATGATTTCCACGAAAGTTATAAAGGTTATACCCATGAATTTAGAGATTTTTCCATAGACTGAACAAATTCAAGGACATGGGGAAACTCATGTTCCATTCCCAACCATATTGGAAAATTGTTTCGAATGTCGAAATTGAGTTTCGTATGTGTAGAAGTGTGGATATCTATATACGTCTTATTAGTGGAGTAAATATGTTTTCTGGGACCTCATTTCAATATGTAAAACTACTTGAAATTTTCGGTTAAAATATTGGGAAAGAACTTTCTTACGATTTTGTTTCATCGTGACTTGGTGAAGTGCTTAATTTTTTTGGTATTTAATCAACTTTACAGAGTGATTCACCAAAAGACTAGTTGTCTTTAACCTTTACTAAACTATCAATTACCCCTAACCTATTCTAAAATGAATCTCACAAAGATGAAATTACCTAGGTTGATTAAAGTTGAGGAAACACCATCAAAACATAAAAACAACCTTAAAAATAAATGATTCTAAATAATATATCAATGAAATCAATTTTGAAATCAAATTAACATGTTGTAGAACTATGTAAATAAAATTAAAAAATAAAGCAAATAAGTAACAATACCATATTATCTTATTTTTAAATACACTAAAAGACTTTCAACATTTAAAAAAAAAATCTAAATAGAGATTGATATCCATATTTAAAAAAAGATTTCATATTTAATGATTTAGTTTTAGTTTTTAAAAATGATCTTCTAGATATCTTTAATGATTAATGATGGGAGATAATTGCTAGAGGGATGTTTCCATCTAGTGTTAAATGACAGGTCCCTTGCCTTCCTATTGGTGCAAAGGTCAACACATGGTTTGAAACTCAAATTTCTTTCAAGATCCCGCTTTCTGAATGGATTCACTATTGAAACTCTCGACCAGGGATTTTTGCATCATCTGATATATCTCAGGTACGGTGAAATTGGAATCCTCGTCGCAATTAAGTTTAGTCCAGATTTTTCTTCGAAAAATGCTGTGAAATGGAGGTTTTACTGAGAAAATCTGTGCAAATGGGGGTTTTGTGGGAAAATCACATGCAGCATTTGAGGGTACAATGTCAAATCGATAGCCTTATATCAGCGCAGAGCTTTTGAGGGTAGCCAGTGGGAGAAATTTTGTAGACATGACTCCACAGCCTTCAGGCAGTGGAAAGGATATAGGTGTCACAGATTTGTTCGGCACACAGCCATTGCCTATTGATTTTGTGTATGCCAAATATTCATCACATTATCCTGGTCCTTTTATGAGGACAAACGAGAGTCCAGTTTCTGTGCTAAAAACATTAAGGGGAAAAGGTACCTCTGGAACGTGTAACTGCTTGGTTGGCATGAAGTCTTTAGCTACAAGCAATGGAAAAGTGGCTAATGTAAGAGAGTTAAGTTTTACACTAGAGAAATCCTCTTGCAGTGTAGACAAGGAAGACTTCACATCAAAGAGCTGACATTTAAATAAGGCCACAGGAGCAAGCGTAGCAGGTTTTGTAACATGCATTTCTGTTAACACCGAAACAGGAAGAGAATCCCTTGTTTGTGAAAATGGCATTGCACATGAGATTTATTTATTTTATAGGCCTGCTTTCAACCCTCAAGGTGTAACAGAAGGTGTTGTTGGCAAAGGTTTTCTTCCTTCTATCTTGGAGAGGTCAGAGAAGCCAGCCAGCTAAAAACCAAATGGCGGACAGAGAGAACACGTGTTTCACAAGGTTTGTACTGGCAGTGATCTAGGAGATCAAGGCTTCATTCTCAGAAATAATAAAGGAAGGTTGTTGAAGCAGGAGTTAAAAAAAGTGGCTTATCTGCAGATGATGGAATACATTTGATAGATATCTTGGAAGGGCTTGTAAGTATGGATGAGAATGGTTTTTTCTCCAATTCGCATGAAGATTCCTTTGGGCTAGATCATTTGAAGACACCTAGAAAACCAATCTGCTTTTCTTATATGCGTCATTAGATCCATTCTAAGGACTACAGGACATGGAGATCAATTTTGGATGACGTTGAGGACATCTGCCGCTGTGGGATGAATTATAAAGAGAGAGGCTCTAGCATTTGGAATGCTGCACATACTTTATTATATCGAGGTAGAAAATATCTTGAAAATTTTGCAGATAGAGTAGAAATGTGTTTTGGTCTCCCAAATGAAACTAATGAGGGTAAAAGCACCTGTTATCTTGAAACTTTTAGCAATGGCCATCGTAAACTAGGAAATATGATTTATCAAGATGCAGAGTGTTGTTTCTTACCAAATTTGTGTTACCTGTGAAATATAATAATATGCATGATCAGAAGCTTGTCACCAGTGCTCTCCCTGAAGATGAAAGCCTCCAATATGTCTATGGTTCTACTTTGCCATGCACACAAAATATGGTGTATGTTGAAGAACTGGAGGAGAACAGATCAAACACTGAGACTATATTGGATAATATTTCTGAGGGTAATCTACAATTCAAACAGATGAGTCAATGGTGGAAATTTCAAAATGCACTGGAGATGAAATCAGATTCAATCCTGTTGGGCAGGTCACTGAGTGTTCAAGTTCATTTGGAGACATAGAACTTGATAGTGATAATGATGGTCCATGGAATGTGTGATGCTGCTGAAGTAGAATCAGAGTTGTGTAATGGTGATGGAGCTGCAACTTCTGCAATAGTTGATGCAAGTCGATTAATGAAGAGGAAGAAGGCATTGACACTTTGAGTGGAAAGATTATAGACACCATATTGAATGGCGGTGCCAATGGCTTGAATTGCAGATTAGAGAACTTTTATGTGGAGCTTCCAAATACCGAAGTGGAGAGTTAGGAACAAATGGCTGCAGAGGCAAAAATTGTTGAAGCCGCTAAAGCTAACAATAAAAGAACGAGAGGAATATGTGAAGAAACTAGAAAGAGAGAAAGAGAGATTAGAGAACATATTGGCTGAGCGTGAAGAACAAGAAGCTAGAGAGGTTAGTTCTCTTTAATTATCTTCTATTTATCATTATTCAATTTTCTTTGTTTGCATGGTTGAAGCCAAGTTAATTAAGGCTTGTCAGTAGTTTGCAATGGCACATCAAATTGGTAACAATATTGAGATAAAATATTAGAATGGTTTATATTTACCAGTAATCCCTTCAATCTTAACCAGAGATTCCTTCATATAGGGAATAGTGTCAGGTTGCTTTCTGAGAAACCAGACTAGATCTTGGTGATGATATTAATGGGATTCTCATAGCTCCACCCAGTAGCATAACTTTCTATATACATACTGATTTATAACTATCCATATTGGCAGCAGAGATCTTGGCAGTACTTAGCAATCCTCTGCTTTATAGCTTGTTGAAGAAAGTATCTGACATTCTTACTCCCTCTTTCTTAGGGAGACCAAAATCCTAATCTTGTATTTTTAGAGTGCGAAGTGTCTTATCTGGCAGCCTGCTCATCATGAGATCCATCCACTTTGTAGATAATTATTTGATGTAATCAAACATGTCATAATTTAGGTGTTGCTCTTCCATAAACATGAATGTCCTTGCTGGGAAGGTTTATCAGGCTCTTTGAGACTCAATATGTAATCATTAGTCTCTTATTCATTTTCTTCAAATTATAAGGGAGCTTCAATGCAAGAGATGATCCTTTGAGGTGAGAAATCAGGGGGTCTGCCATGATCTTCTCACGTTGTCTATATCTGGTTAGATGCTTATGTATTTGATCAGACTTGTTTTTTGTGTTGGCCTTAAAAAAAAAAAAAAAAACTCCCTCTGGAGAGGACCATCTTCTGCATCTTAGATTATGGAATATATCGAATTTGACTGCAATTGTACCAAGTGCCAAGATATCCATTCTAACAAATACTCTATAGCTCCCTCTAAGGTGTTACCTTAGATGGATATTCAGCTCTGCTCCTCATCTATGAGATATTAATATGCTGAATTGATGGTACCTCAATATTACAGCTACCCCCGACTGCATGAAGACTCCAGAAGACTTAATCTGAGATTTTCCTTGTGATGATCTGCTTCATGTCTGATTAAGCTAAGATGACTAGCCTTTATTAGAACTGTTCCACTTATCTCTTGTCATATCAAAGAGGACATTTGTTACTAGACTTGAATCAAGTTGACCTTCCACCACACTGCTGCAACAATGGAGAAATTTTGAACATAATGGGACTGCTGCTAGGTAGAGCCCAATGCTGCTATTGTTAAACAAGACTTCTGCAGGGATTAATCCTTTAAGGCTTTAACTACTGAAAGCTTGCTTCAACTGAAACCTTTACTGTAGAATATTTGATTTTATCAAAAAGCTTGATGAGTTGACTGCTGGATCGATCTTGGTGACTGCCCTTATGTCTGCTATACCTCTGGTTTGATCAAAGCCTTCCTTAATTTGGTGTAACACAATGAGATATACTAACAAACCTTCTGGAGTAAATACTGAAATTTGAATATAGTTCAGTTCACACCAAAATTGCTAAGAGAGATATTATCGTTACTATCAACAATGTCAATACTTTTGTCAAACATAAGATGTCTTATAGTAATTATGATTTCACTGGAAATGAGTTTTCAAAATATATCTAAAAAAAAGGATATAGGATAAGGATGTCACAGAATATATATTCATGATGCCATATATCCAAAATACCATAAAAGGTTATGCAAGCATATGCAGTCCTGCACCTATTCATCATGCCAATATTACATGATGTTGTGCCAGTCTTTCAGTTACACTAATTTTTGTAAAGCCATCCACACTTGAGTTGCATATGATAACTAACGAGCATACTGTGAATTGAGGATGTACCAGAAATTGCCATACAAATGTCTGAACCAAGATATAGGGAGAAATTTTCGATGATAGTTGCAGGTTGTAGATGCGATGCATCTACAGAGTAGTCTTAATACAAGAATTGGATTTACTGCAGATGATTTGAGGCTAGAACCAAGATATAGGGAGAAATTTTCAATGATAGTTGTAGGTTATAGATATGATGCATCTACACAGTAGTATTAAATTCTTAATAAAATACTTGGATTTACTACAAATGATTTGAGGCAAGAATAATGGCCTATCAGGTTTCGTTGTTTTGAAAGAAGAACTAGAAAATTTTGTTTGTCTCAGACAATTTCAACAAGAGACAACTTGATGCATTGAATAATCACCTGAATATTCTGTTTGTAATGTTAATTGGGCTCGGAAGGATACATACGTACTTTTTTGTCTTTGCTAAGTCAACCTATCTCTTCAAGCGTTGTAGAGTGCAACAAATCTATTGTAATAACTTATGTTCCCTGAGCCACTCTTGCGATTTTAGAATGACGTGTTTCAGATTCCAAGATCGTTGGAATGATATTTATTTGTCATGAACTCCTTTTTCTTTAATACCAGAATTTCAAAGATATCATTAACACATATATGTAGATCCTTCACTTGCAATAAGCATCATCCCAACACAAACTTTGAACACTGTTCTTTATCAACCCCTCTTGATTGATGCTGCAAGGGTCGAAGTAACCTTTCATATTTTTCTGTGAGACAACCCTTAATACAGGGTTGAGGGCTTGTCAACAAGCTCAAGAATAACATTATTGATATGAGGTTAGATGATAGGAACTCTATAGCATCAGATGTGACTGCAATAGAGAAGGAATTACCATTTCTTTTACTAGGAATCATTAAAACTATTATCACATTGATACTAACTAAAGAAATAATATAAATAACATTTGTAGAAGACAAGCCAAGGTAATAGAAATCAGGAATTGGCTCAAGCCAGGGAAAAACCCCAAGACGGGGAAAAACGTTGATCAAATCTTATTATTATTAATATCAAATGTTCAACAAAGACAGTACAATAATACAACATCAATAATGTCTTGCCAATGAGGATATCCACAATCGTAGTCCTCAATCATAGATGTAATTCTGGAGCTAACAAGATGTAACCTATTAAGTTGCAAAAGACGCTTGTACAAATTAGGGCTGCTTTCAGTTTAACTAGGAGCTTCTCTAATTAGATCAATTATACAGCTACAGAAATACCTCCTATCTTTTGATCAGGAAGGTTGAAAAAGGCTGCTGTGCTAGGTGCTCTGGTTAGGGCATGTGACACACTGCTTCAGCCCTTACAGATTTTCTCAAACTGCTTTTACAGCTGCAACTTTTCTTCAAGTAGTCAACCCTTTATATATTTACAAGACAGGGCTTATTTCAACCCTCAAACATGCCTTCATAACAATATGCCTTCATCAAAAGAGGTTTTCATTCTACCTGAGCAGATAAAAACCCTCACGGTTCTTTATTTACCAAGTCAATTCTTGCGGCTTGCCTGAGAAAGGTATCCAGGGAATGCGGCTCGCCTAGAAGAGGGATTACATGCCATAGTCTTACACCCGTTTATTCATGATGCCTGTGGTCAGCTTCAGAAGGAACTCGGACTTGCAACAGAAATAGAAATAGGCCCAGAACTGTTCACAAGAAAATCCAGAATTCCTCCTAAGATGCTCGGCCTCTTTCCCAAGGGACTTGGCCCACCAAAACAGCCCTGTCATGACAATAACAAGCCCTTTCCTCCTTTGCTAGAGACACTATCCTTCTACGGCCATTTCAGAGAGAAGAAGATGTGTGAAATGAGGATGAGGGCACCACTATATATACAAGTTGTTGGAGTTGAAGGGACGTGTATGTTGGGATTAAAGAGCCAAAATGTAGGCCAACCTTGGTAATTTTATATGAGAGAAACATAAATTCAAAATCATACTTTTCCTTAAAATTCGATGATTTTTAGGTCGATTTTTGTGCTCTCGAAAAGAGGAATTTAATGCCATAATTATCTTCCCCAAAGGAGCTGTCCAAAGTGGAATTTGGCCCTAGTTGCCAATTTTAACACATCTTAAGGCAAAGCACCTAATTTGCTTATGACAACCTAAACTATGCGAGTGACTGGAGAGGACTCCATTTCTCAAGATGAAAAGAGAGAGTGTTACAACATGGGAATTGTCATGAAACTCTTACTCAAGTGATAGTCTAGACATAGACATGCACATGTGATTAACAAAGATGGAGGCATGATGTGTAGTAAACAATGAGTAATGCCTCTGCTTGTGATGGTAATTGAAGATGGGGACCTCCATATACACCTTGATGCCCACATGCATGGTTGTGAAACACGAGTGTTTACCCAACTAAACAGGACTTCTTCTTGATGCATTCATAATGATATTTTTGCTTAACTAATGAACAACTCTGTAAGATGATAAATTACTCACTACATAATAATTTGATTTCTAGCATATGTAAATACTACAAATGTTGGTCCATTTCTAGCACTCTTAGGACTAGAGCAATGGTTTACAAATTTGTAAGCCTCAAAAAGGCTTCTTGAAGCTACTATATCCATAAAATTTCCTTATTCTTCTTTTTGACCTTGGTAATGGCATTAGCTATCTTGGAGAATTCCTCTATGAATCTCCTATTGCTCCCCCTTCCCCTTCTTCTCAAGACATTAAGAAGCATAGTTTTCAAACTCTTGACACATGAAACACTTGATAGGGCCCAAGAATTTCTTACCATTGATAATAGGAACCTGAATTCTCTTTCTCTCTTGCTGACCTATACTAGGTCCCCTATTTTTTCTGGCATTCAATATATTTATAATGAGGGTTAGAATTTTCCTCTTTCCTCTCTATACCTGCAACTCACTCTAGTTTGTATATTCTTGGATAAAATCATCCCATAATTTCTCAGAGTCAAAGGTGGAAAGATTTCTCGGGCATAGGCACCTTAGACAAAAGGTTGCCAAGAAGATGAAAGCCCATTCAAGGCTGTGTATTGAATCTTCACGCTTGAGCTCTTTTCATGTTTTTTCACATTGATCATAGAGTTTATTAATTTTTATCAAAGAAGTGGCTGCAGTATCTATTTTTCTCATTTGTGTGGCTCTAAGCTTGATCCTTAGAAGCATATTTCAATTGATGTTCTCACCCCAATATATAGTGAAGATAGCATCAAACATCCCATTAGTGATGTTTTTACTGATAATGTGTGGGATCCTTCATGGAGTCCAGGATGACTTGCTTTGTTTTGGCTATACTATTTTTATTTTTTTGTCAACTTAGTACATTGGATGGTCATTCAACTTTGGTCTTTACAAATGCCAAAGATCATTCTCTGCCAACAACATCTATATTTTCACTTTCATGGTATGAAATTGGAGGGACCTTATAATCTGTCTTTGTATCTCAGATTGAATGTAGTAAAATTATTGCTCTTGGATTACATTGTTATAAAAAATAGATCAAGTACCTAAAGACAAACTATCATAGGTCCATAGTGCTTTTCTCAAGCATGAATCCAAGGCATCCCACTGTAGAAACCTTCTGACAACTTCCTATCCCAAATAGAAGTCTGGGGTTATTGGAAGGTTTCAACAAACATGCTCTTTAGCTATGAGAATTCCATTGGATTAGGACATATCTCAGAAAAAGTTGCCCTGAGACTATCAGTCGCTTCTCTTGTATTTGTGTGGTCAGCCACTTCTCTTGTTATTGTGTGGGTCACTCTTTTTAGCCCCAAGTACATCATAGTACTCCAGGTTCAAGGTGTAGGATAAGGAATATAGACAAGTAGCATTTTTTCCATATTTTGATGATTTCATCCCTTAGGGTGCCAGACAAAAGGGGGCCCCACTCCTTAAGAAATGTTGAATTCTTTCCAACAAAATGTTGACACCCTTCATAATGTCACATCAATATCCCAAAGTCATAAAAAATCAACAAGTGGCTCCATTATGGAGAGAAAATCTCAACTTGATCCCATCAAGCCTCATCAAGAATGGTAATTCTAATCCAAATTGTCTTTTGAAGTTTGCCACTAAAGACTGAAAGATGGAAGATAATGTTGTCCTCCTTTCTACTAATTGTTTAAACATGATATAGTCAGATTCAAATCTGGTTTCTCCAATCTTTAGAGTTGAAGATAAGTAAATTGTCGGTACACTGCTTCAGCATGTTGGTGGGTAGCAATAAAAATTTGAATTTTTATTCCATTTTCACATACAATTTTCATCCCTTGAACTTTAACAACAATATATTTCATAGGAAAATTTAACCTACGAAGTAAACAGGGTCAAAAAAATATGGTCTGTTACTTTGCGTGAGCATTTTCTTTAATCACCTTCATGACATTTGAAGGACCAATGATCTTGATTGCTTCTGATTTTTTTAGCAACCCAATCAATTGCCTTCTCCTCACCTGAAGCTGCATGCGGCATAGACGCTACATTATAGCATCTATATGCAAATGGGAAGAATTTAAGGCAGAAAATACTTGAATAAGTCTGGCCCTAGGGAGTGCCATGGGTAAAAAGCTGAAAACAAGCAACATACTTACAGGAAAAGCAGATTCATGAACCAAAAGAACTACTTGGAGATTGAAAATTTGCACTTAAATGAAAGAGGGAAGCTCTTTCCTCACACCATATGTAGCATGGATCTGAGGGCAAATGCCGTAGACCCACATCAAGGCTGATTTGTAAATGACATAACATATATGTGGGTTTGGTGATAGTGGCAGATTTTTCATTTTTAAGAGCCATGGAATGAATTATGAAGGATTCATTTTTAAGACCATGCAGTCTTCTAAACAATTCCAGTAAGAACTAAATAGTGGATAATAAATTGAAAATAACCACAGTCCACAACCAAAAGAGAAACATGCATATACCACATGAAAACCACACCTACCAATAGAAGAAGTTATATATAGTTCTTTTTTTGTCCCATACAATTTGTGAAGACATATTTTGGATGGAAATCTCATTGATTTATGTAACCTGTTATAATCCTTTCATCTTGCCTCAGAAGAACACCACAATAGAGTTCTAACAATGTAGTCTTACACTAGTATTAGATAGAGACAATTTGCATTGACAAATTTGGATGAAAATTCGATTAAATTCTGTTATATCCTTTTCATAAAATATTCTAACAGAACACCAACAGAGTTTGTAAGGATCTATTATTACACCAACATAAAGAAATGTAAACTATAGAACATCAACATATAGAAGATGCATGCAGTTCCTTAGTTGTTCCCTTTGATTCCTGAGTATTGAAGAAATCTTGTAATGGTATCATCTTCAACGAATCCTTCTTTATGCTCTTAATAACCTGAACAGAAGCTAAAGCTCCAGCAACTGCGGTTATGATGGGAATTTTATAAGCTAATGGAATTCATCTCAACTTTCGCCCATCTATTTGATCTAATGCATATCCTGAATTTGCAGTCACCATTAACTGAATCTGACCATTTGCAATCATGTCATCTGCATGTGGCTGCTCTTCATGGAGTTTCAAAACTCTTTCCACTGGAATTCCCTCCATTTTCAACAAACTAGATGTGGCAGTTCTTGCAACAATTGTAAAACCAAGTTCAATGAATCCAGTTGCAATTGCTAGGAGGCTTGGTTTGGTGAAATCACTTAAACTTCAAAACACCATGCCTACAAGAGACAATTTTTGATTTTCTGCAATTTCTGCCTTGGCAGATGCCATAGGAAATTTGAAGTATATGCCCATCACTTCTCGAGTGCTTCACATTTCAGGACCAAGAACCACATCACTGCATTGAAAATGTTTAAATGGAAGGACTGCTTCCTTGAAAGATATGTGACTTGGAATAACTTCTTGTATGAAACCAAAGTCTCGAAGAGACTATCCCGACATAAGAAGCGTGACATACTTTGCTAAGGGGTGGTCAATTGCCTTTAAGACAAAAGATATTGTTCATGATGCTCTAGGATTTGCTTCAAGAAGGTAAAATTCACCATCAGGTGTGATTTCATATTAGAAATTCATCAGTCCACAGATGCCAAGCTGCTTTTCCAATTTAGATGTCCATGATCTAATGATTGACAAAGATGTGGGTGACACTGTTTCCATAGGAATAAAACAAGCTGAATCACCAAAATGCACACCTGCTTGCTCAATGTGATCCATGATACAACAAATGACCACACTACCTTTAGAATCTTTCAAATAATCTACATCAATCTCACAAGCATCTGACAGGTACTTATCAACGAGTACTGGCCTTTCTGGCTCCACTTCTACTGCAGTTTCTAAGTAATGCTCTCCCTTCCCCTTATTTTGAGGACACTAAGAAGCATAGTTGTCAAAATCTTGACACATGAAACACTTGATAGGGCCCAAGAATTTCTTGCCATTGACTATAGGAACCTGAATTCTCTTTCTCTCCTGCTGAGCTATACTAGGTCCCCTATATTTTCTGGCATTCAATATATTTATAGTGAGGGTTAGAATTTTTCTCTTTCCTCTCTATACCTGCAACTCACTCTAGTTTGTATCTTCTCGGATAAAATCATCCCATAATTTCCCAAGAATTAAAGGTGGAAAGATTTCTTGGGCATAGGAACCTTAGACAAAAGGTTGCCTAGAAGATGAAAGCCCATTCAAGGTTGTGTACCGAATCTTCATGCTTGAGCTCTTTTCAAGTTGTTGCAGTATCTATTTTGTTCATTTGTGTGGCTCTAAGCTTGATCCTTAGAAGCATATTTCAATTGTTCTCACCCTGATATATAGTGAAGATAGCATCAAACATCCCGTTAGTGATGGTTTTACTGATAATGTGTGGGATCCTTCATGGAGTCTAGGATGAATTGCTTTGTTTTTGGCTATGTTCTTTTTATTTTTTTAACAACTTTATAGATTGGTAGGTCATTCAACTTTGGTATTTACAAATGCCAAAGATCATTCTCCTCCAACAACATCTATATTTTCACTTTCATGGTATGAAATTGGAGGGACCTTATATTCTGTCTTTGTATCTGAGATTGAATGTAGTCAAAATATTACTCTTGGATTACACTGTTAGAAAAAATAGATCAAGTACCTAAATACAAACTATCATAGGTCCATAGTGCTTTTCTCAAGCATGAATCCAGAGCAACCCACTGTAGAAACCTTCAGACAACTTCCTATCCCAAATATAAGTCTGGGGTTATTGGAAGGTTTCAACAGGGATGCTCTTTAGCTATGAGAATTCCATTGGATTAGGATGTATCTTAGAAAATGTTGCACTGAAACTATCAGTCGCTTCTCTTGTCTTTGTGTGGTCAGTCACTTCTCTTGTCATTGTTTGGGTCACTCCATTTAGCCCCAAGTACATCATAGTACTCCAGGTTCAAGGTATAGGATAAAGAATACAGATGAGTGGCATTTGTTCCATCTTTTGATGATTTCATCCCTTAGGGTGCCAGACAAAAGGGGGCCACACTCCTTAAGAAAATGTTGAATTCTTTCCAACAAAATGTTGACACCCTCCAAAATGTCACATGAATATCCCAAAGTCATAAAAAATCAACAAGTGGCTCCATTATGGAGAGAAAATCTTGACTTGATCATATCAAGCCTCATCAAGAATGGTAATTCTAATCCAAATTGTCTTTTGAAGTTTGCCACTAAATACTGAAACATGGAAGATAATATTGTCCTCCTTTCTACTAATTGTTTAAACATGATATAGTCAGATTCAAATCTGGTTTCTCCAACCTTTAGAGTTGAAGATCAGCAAATTGTCGGTACACTACTTCAACATGTTGGTGGGTAGCAATAAAAATTTGAATTTTTATTCCATTTTCACATACAATTTTCATCCCTTGAACTTCAACAACAATATATTTCATAGGAAAATTTAACCTACGAAGCAAACAGGGTCAAAAAAATATGGTCTGTTACTTTGCGTGAGCATTTTCTTTGATCACCCGCATGAAATTTGAAGGACCAATGATCTTGATTGCTTCTGATTTTTTTAGCAACCCAATCAATTTCCTTCTCCTCACCCGAAGTTGCATGCGGCATAGACGCTACATTATAGCATCTATGTGGAAGAATTTAAGGCAGAAAATACTTGAATAAGTCTGGCCCTAGGGAGTGTCGTGGGTAAAAAGCTGAAAACAAGCAACATAGTTACAGGAAAAGCAGATTCGTGAACCAAAAGAACTACTTGGAGATGGAAAAGCTGCACTTAAACGAAAGAGGGAAGCCCTTGCCTTACACCATTTGTAGCATGGATCTGAGCGCAAATGTCGTAGACCCACATCAAGGTTGATTTGTAACTAACATCACATATATGTGGGTTTGGTGATAGTTGCAGATTTTTCATTTTTAAGAGCCATGGAATGAATTATGAAGGATTCAGTTTTGAGACCATGCAGTCTTCTAAACAATTCTAGTAAGAACTAAATAGTGGATTATAAATTGCAAATAACCAGAGTCCACAACCAAAAGAGAAACATGCATATACTACATGAAAACCACAACTACCAATAGAAGAAGTTAGATATAGTTCTTTCGCTGTGCCATCCAATTTGTGAAGACATATTTTGGATGGAAATCTCGTTAATTTATGTAACCTGTTATAATCCTTTCATCTTGCCTCAGAATAACACCACAGTAGAGTTCTAACGAAGTAGTCTTACACCAACATTAGATAGAGACAATTTGCATTGACAACTTTGGATGAAAATTCGATTGAATTCTGTTATATCCTTTTCATAAAATATTCTAACAGAACACCAACAGAGTTTGTAAGGATCTATTATTACACCAACATAAATAAATGTGAACTATGGAACATCAACATATAGAAACTGCATGTATTTCCTGAGTTTTTCCCTCTGATTCCTGAGTATTGAAGAAATATTGTAATGGTATCATCTTCAACGAATCCTTCTTCATGCTCTTAATAACCTGAACAAAAGCTAAAGCTCCAGCAACTGTGGTTATGATATGAATTTTATAAGCTAATGCCATTCGTCTCAACTTCCGCCCATCTATTTGATCTAATGCATCTCCTTAATTTTCAATCACCATTAACTGAATCTGACCATTTGCAATCATGTCATCTGCATGTGGCCGCTCTTGATGGTGTTTCAAAACTCTTTCCCCTGGAATTCCTTCCATTTTCAACAAAATAGCTGTGACAGTTGTTGCAACAATTGTAAAACCAAGTTCAATGAATCCATTTGCAATTTTTGGGACTTGGTTTGGTGAAATCACTTAAACTTAAAAACACCGTGCCCACAAGAGGCAATTTTTGATTTGCTGCAATTTGTGCCTTGGCGAATGCCATAGGAAATTTAGAGTCTATGCCCATCACTTCTCCAGTGCTTCACATTTCAGGACCAAGAACCACATCACAGTGTTGAAAATTTTCAAATGGAAGGACTGCTTCCTTGACAGATATGTGACTTGGAATAACTTCCTGTATAAAACCAAATTCTAGAAGAGATTTTCCTGACATAAGAAGCACGACATACTTTGCTAAGGGGTGGCCAATTGCCTTTGAGACAAAAAGTATTGTTCGTGATGCTCTAGGATTTGCTTCAAGAAGGTAAACTTCACCAGCAGGTGTGATTGCATATTGGAAATTCATCAATCCACAAATGCCAAGCCACTTCGCCAATTTAGATGTCCATGATCTAATGATTGAAAAACATGCAGGTGACACTGTTTCCATAGGAATAGAACAAGCTGAATCACCAGAATGCACACCTGCTTGCTGAATGTGCTCCATGATACCACCAATGACCACACTACCTTTAGAATCTGTCAAAGAATCTACATCAATCTCACAAGCATCTGCCAGGTACTTATCAACGAGTATTGGCCTTTCTGGGTCCACTTCTACTGCAGTTTCTAAGTAATGCGTCAATTTTTCATCACTGTATACAATTTCTATTGCACGACCACCTAAAACATTAGAGGGCCTGACAAGAACAGGATAACCAACCTTTCTTGCTATGGGCAATGCTTCCTCCTCACTCTTAGCAATACCACCTTGAGGTTTCTTGACTTTAGCTCATCCAGCATTACATTGAACTTCTCCCTATCTTCAGTAGCATCTATTGAAACAGGATAAGTCCCCCAAATTCGCACAAGACCTTCCCCACTTGCAGCCACGGGCTTAAACTCATCGAGGTATTGTTCTATGGGTAGAGCTAGATTCAGAGGTGTTTTCCCTCCAAACTGTACAACTATAAAATCGGGCCTCTCTTTGTCAATGACATTCAAAACATCCTCTACTGTAAGAGGCTCAAAGTACAATCTATCACTAGTATCATAATCTATAGAGACAGTCTCAAGGTTTGAATTCATCATGATGGTTTCATATCCTGCATCCTGCGAAGCAATGCTCATAAATAGGTTAGAAACATGAATCTTATAACCATTATAACAGAAACATCAAAATATTCTTAGATAACTCTAAGTGCTACCTTTAATTTCCAAAAAAAGATCAAAAGGCCTTTATATCAATCTCATGCAAAGTGGGAAAATAAGTTACTATGAACCTGTAGTACAATGATGCATGACAGCAACAATAATCAAATTCAATGTCGTGCTCAATTCGGTTTGGTCCTCCTCCAAGAATCAATACTTTCTTCCTTGCGCGTGGGGCTACTTCACATTCATCATCGTAGGATGAATACATATAGGGTGTATTGGCCTCAAATTCAGCTGCACATGTATCAACTCTTTTTATATACAGGACTTACACCCAAAGCTAAGCGGTGGGCACAAACATCTTTTTTATTTGATTTAGTTGCAAATGATATCTTCCTATCACTAAATCCCCTCTTTTTTACTTCATAAAAATCATCTTTGCTTAGTTCTGACAGCTTTGTAATAGAGAAGAACCCCTCGACATCTAGGAGCTCCCTCAACTGCAAAAGGAACCATCTATCAATATAGCATAACTCACGAATCTCTTCATACCTCTATTCATGGCAGCATATAGTGCATAGATTCGATTTGGACTAGGAAGTCTTAAACCATAATTTAGCTATTCCCAATCCCACTGTAGCTCTTTCACCTACTCACAACCCCATCCATGATGTCCTGTCTCCAGTGACCGAACAACTTTTTGAAATGAATCTTGGAATGTGCGGCCCAAAGCCATTGATTCCCTGACAGACTTCATTTGAGTTGTAATAATTGGCTCTGAACCTGGAAATTTCTCAAAGACAAAGCGAGGAATCTGTAATATTAAAGGGAAAAAAATAAAATTCATCAATAACAAATTCAATCAAATCAAGAGTATTGCACATAAAACCATAACATATCATGTGCCCACAATTGCATATGGGTATGATATAAAATGATAAATGAAATCAACTCCTGTTTGGAAACCTATAACAATAGAATAGGGAAGAACAATTGGCTTAAATAGGACCAGCTTTTATAATGAGCTTAAGTGGATGGACAATATTAATCAGATCAGATGGAACAAACTTCTGCTGCATTTCATGGTAGAGGCTGCAAGAAATCTTCCACGCTCATACTTACGCAACCAAACTAACTTTAATGGAACAACAACTAAATTTTCTTGCACCACCCCTCTCAAAGGCATGTAACCTAAAGGAGGTTTTACAAATTTTTCTTTTGTATAACAAGATATGTAGCTGAAATAAAAATATCTAAGTATATTCTTCTGGATGTAAACAATCCCCAATAAAATTCAGCCTACTCCTTATCATTACCGCGTCAATAGTGGAAGCCAAGGTTTTTGGAGTAAAGGATTAGAAAACTAGCTTCCAACCTTACTACGATAGAACTTGTTTTAGTATAGATTTTCAACCTACAAATTTCTGATTTACGAGGTTGGTCAAGAAGAAGACCTAGGTAACATCTTTATCTTGATTGGAGATATGGAATAATATCTAACATGCCTAGAGTTGTAAGAACATATTTTGTAAATGTTTATTAAATGATGAGCACAAAATATTCCCAAGACTATGGTCTTAATTGTAGAAGCTCATCAAGTTGTTTTGAGCTCATATGTAACTCCATGCTTATTAAGCACTCACATTCTCACTGTGGAAAAATTGAACTCAGTACAAAACTTGAGTATAGTACCAATAAGAGCAGGAGAACAAAACAAT
The DNA here is from genome assembly GCA_034641835.2 of Pinus albicaulis. Taxonomy (NCBI): domain Eukaryota; kingdom Viridiplantae; phylum Streptophyta; class Pinopsida; order Pinales; family Pinaceae; genus Pinus; species Pinus albicaulis. The sequence goes on along the minus strand of JAXQQM020071009.1, from coordinate 582,592 downwards.
GATCCCCAAAGTAATTTGAGCTTTAAATCCTATTTTCCAGGTGGTCAGAGCATGGTCAAGGATATATATTGCAATATGCAAGATATGCCAGACTCGTAACCTGGGCAAAATGGAATACACACCAAACTCTTTATATAAGCTTTTTTTAGATGCCTAATCCTCAAGGATTGGGTGAATAATTGAAAATATATAAATAAACGAAAATGAACAGTTAGAATAGGAACCAACCTTGGAAGATGAATCCCAAAGTTGAAACTGATGCTATAAATTATGTTCATTACATTAATATGAAGATTCGGAAGTCGTTCCTTGGCCTGACAATTTTGTTCAATTTTGACTAAACATGTTACCAAAATGCATGTATGAAGCATGGCAAGCAACAAGCCATACAAAAGGATCTATTAGAAAGGGTTAACTTACAAAATATAGAACCTCAAATACAAAAATAGAATATGTCTTATACAACTCACTTCCTCACCTTACCCATAAAAGAATTCTGAATTATTGCAACTTACTCATTTTCCACCCAATGCAGTTCCAGATGATCCCTATAATTGCAACCCAACTAGTATTATTTCATCAACATTGGTGCACATTTGTTCAGAATTCCAATCTAAAAGGTTAGAGTTCTTCTATGGTATCTTCCATGAACTTTTATTCCGAGTTTTTATTTGATGGTTTACCCCAGGCAAGAGGTTTTCTATGAGCATCAGCATACACACTATTTGGTTTAGAAGTGTGTCCAAACTACTTAAGGGTGATTTTGACATCTTCATCACTATTTTCTATTGGAGTGAGGTCTACCAGCTCCCTTGCTGCTAGACCTTGTTTGGATGTTTGAAAGACATTCTTCCTCAAAGTGTTGGATAAGTATGGAGCTTGGTGACTTCATCTTGTTGATTCATGAAGGGAGTTTGTGTGCTTGGAGTAGTGTTGGGTATTAAACCATGACAAAAATATCCCAAAATCAACATGAGCACACAAACTCCCTTGACATTTGAACTCTTGGGTTGAGGAAGTGGATATGTAGGTGTGGGAGTCCTTAAGGTGACACATTACCTTGGATATGCATTGTCCTTAAGGAGACACATGACCTTGGAAATGCATTGGAGCTTAGGACCTTTGGAGGATTGTTGGACCTTAGGGAGTAGTGCTCATGCCATGGAGGGCTTGCTTGTTAATCACTGTCACCTTTGACGCTGACACATGTCACATAGACGGTAGAGTAGAGTGCTTCACATAGGTGGACCTACTTGTGTCTTGCAAGTTTTCTTGTAGTGGACTAGGTCCACTTGTTATTGTAAAGCCCCTTTACCTCTCATAAATAAACACTGTTACCGATGAAATAGGTAACCGCACTATTACCTACTTTTTTTTGGTAGCATAAAAAGCACCCGATTTTGAAAAGTGGTGATGCAGAATCACCCCTTTTTTTTTGTGCACATTTTTGACACTCCAATATTTTTATATATGAAGTATGAATATTTGTTTTAAAATGTTAGTGATTTTCATGCTAATTTTGAAACGTATTGATGCAGCATCAACTTTTTTTTTTTTAGAGCCATGATTTTCATGCTAATTTTGGAACGTATTGATGCAACATCAACCTTTTTTTTTAGAGCGGTGATTTTCATGTTGGCAATAAAACACAAAACTTGGATTAAAAAAAATATATAAAAACAATAAAAAAAACCAATAAAAATGTTAAAAAAAATAAAATTAACTCGTAAAAATAAAAAATTTAAACAAAAATAAATTAAAAAAAAACAAAAATATTCGAAAATTATATCAAAAGAAATGACAAAATTTGAAAAAAAAACACATAATTTAAAGAAAAAAACAAAAATTAACCAAAAAAATAAAAATAAAAGAAACATCAAAAACATTTTTTTCTAAGTTATTAAAAAAAACCATATAATTAAAAAAAATTAAAAAAAAAAATTACAAAATTAAAATTTAGATAAAAAAAAATAAAATACAAAAAAGAAAAAATTAAATTTAAAAATTTAAATTAAAAAAATAATAATAATAAGAAAAAAAAATACAAATTTTAAAATTAATAAAATTGAAAAAGAAAATTAAAATAAAAAAAAAACTATCATTAAAAAACAAAAAAAATGAAAAAAACCACGTGCAAATAATTAAAAAACAAATATCGATAAATTTTTTAAATGAAACAATTTATAAAATTTAAAAATGAAAAACTAAATAAACTAAAATATTAAAAAAAAGATTAAATTAAATTAAAATTTAATAAATTTAATAAATAAATTTTAAATTTTAAAAAATAATTAATCTAAAATATTAAATTAAAAAAAAAAATAAAAAAAAATTAAATTTAAAATAAAAAATTTGAATTAAAAAAAATAATTTTAAATTTTTTGAATTTAAAAAAAAAATTAAAAAAAAATTCAAATTAAAAAAAAAATATTAAAAAAAAAAAAAAAAAATTTTTTTTGATCGTGGTGACGCCGCTAATTGGTCTCCTGCCCAGGTGGTGGTGGAGGTCGGCCGCTTGCCGGGTGGGGAGGCCGCATGCAACCCCTCGCCTGCCCAGCGGCTGGCCTCAGCTGCCACCTGGCCGGGAGACCGATTCCGGGATTCGCCCTCCAGCGGGGGGAGGGCGATTCCCGGAATCGGCCTCCCGCCTAGGTGGCGGAGAACAAGCGCCCTACAGTGGATCGCATGCGCCCCCGCTCGCCCAATCTGCCGCCCGTCGCCACCCGGGCGGAGGCCGATTAGCTGAAGACCACCATGATCAAAATTTATTTATTTATTTATTTTTAATTTTTAATATTTTTTTTTAGTTTGATTTTTTTTTTTAATTTAATTTTTATATCTGAAATTTAATATATATATATATATATATATATATATATATAATATATATATATATATATATATATATATATATATATTATAATTTTATTCTTTATTTTCTTTTCTAAATTTTGTTAATAATTTTATTAAATTTTGTATTTTTTTTTTAATTTAATTGATTTTTTTTTTTTCATAATTTTTTTTAATTATTAAATATTATGTTTAGTTTTTTCATTTAATTTTTTAAAATTTATTAAATTTTGTTTTTATTTTTTTAATTTATTTGAATTTAATATTTTTATTTTTTATTTTTTTTTAATATTTTTTTAATTACATAAAATTTATATATATATATATATATATATATATATATATATATATATATATATATATATATATATATATATATATATTTTATTTTATTTCAATTAACATTGTGTATTTAAAATTAGATTTTTTTAAAAAATTAAACTTAATATTTTCAAATTAATTTGTTTTTTATTTTATTTTTTATTTAATTTATTTTTTTCAACTTTTCATTTTTAATTGATTTCTAAAGTTTTTTAACTTTTTATTTTAACTATGTTTTTTTTTTCTTTATATTTAAAATTCCTTTTTTTTTTTTTTTTTTAAAAATATATTTTTTTATTCATTTATTGAAATTTAATATTTTTTTTTTAAATTTAATTTGTTATTTTAATATTAACAATTTTTTTTAAATTTAATAAAATCTAATATAGATATTTTTAATTTAAGTTCATATATATATATATATATATATATATATATATATATATATATTATTTTTTATAATTTAAATTTAATTTATTTTTAAAATTTATTTGTTTTTTTAATATATATTTTTTAAATTTAATATTTTTATTGTATTTTATTTTTCATTTTTCATTTTTAATTAATTTTTCATTTTTTTACTTTTAATTTAAATAATGTTTTTTTTTTATTAAATTTTAATTTTAAAGTTTTAAATTTATTAAAATTTAATATATTTCTTTAAATTTAATTTTTTATTTTGAAATTAATTAATTAATTAATTTTTTTTTTTTTTTAAATTTAATAAACATTTTCTTTTTTCTTTTTTAAACTTAATTTCTATATTTTATTTTTTATAATTTGTTTCTTCTTTTAACTTTATATATATATATATATATATATATATATATATATATATATATATATATATATATATATATATATATATATTTATTTATTTCTATATATTTTGCAATTTTAATCTTTAATTTTTTTAAATTTTTTCTTTAATATTTTAATTTTGTTTTTATTTTTATTTTTTAATTTCTATATATTTTGAAATTTTAATCTTTCATTTTTTTTTTTTTAATTTTAGGTTTTTTTTAATATTTGAATTAAATTTTTTATTTTGTTTTTATTTTTATTTTTTTATTCCTATATATTTTTAGATTTTAAGCTTTAAAATGTTTTTATTTTTTAAATTTATTTTTTTCTTAAATTTTAGGTTTTTTTTAATGTTTGAATTTTAAAAATTAAAAAATGTTATTTCTATTTTAAAAAATGTCAAAAATATGACACAATTTTTTTTGTTTTGTTATTCCAGCATCAACTGGTTTTGTTTTGAGGGTGTTTTTTCAATTCTTTTTTCAAGAAACAATTTTGTTTTTAGCATAATTTTATAAAATGTTGAAATTTGACCTTAAAAAAAAATCAAGTGCGTTCTAGAATACACTTTTTTTGTTTTTGTTTTTGGAGTGTTTTTTCATGTTTTTTGAGTCTTTTTGGGCTAGAGTTCCCATTTTGAGGCCAGGTTACCTATTTTATCGATAACAGTGTTAATAGAGGAAGGAGTGAGTTGTTATTATAGTCGATCATGCACTTGTTCATATTCCTTTTCATACTTTGTGTTTTTGTCTTCAGGTGCTAGGATTTCTTAGAGCATTCACTCGAAAAATTCATATATATAAAGAAGAAATGAAACCCATGAACACAATCACAACCTATCATATAATTCTCCATGCTTTTGAAAACCCTAGATAGGGGAAACCAAGAGAAACCCTAGCTCCACCAAAGATACGCCAACAATCTAAAATAACCATGAGAAAAACCTATATGTCAGAGTATATTTGGTGGAGCCACTGTAAACTCTAAGTTATTTTGGAATTGTGTTATTTCAGATTCGACTTCCATCTTACCATTGCCTTGCATACCTTGTCACTCCCATAAATTATGTTGTTTCAAAGATTTGACTTCCAGATTTTCATAAATACAATGTCCTCAATAAGATAGTTGAACACTTCCATATTCATAGTTAGATCATATTCCAAGAATATATACATTTTTTGTACCGATCAACAATTGTCTCATGAAGAGCAATCATGTCACAAGCAGCAATTCAACTTGGTTGGAGAGGATATTAATTTATCCTCTCAAGCGCCTCAAATAGACTATGTGTCTTGAAGCCTAGTGTTCACCATATCATAGTTAAAATATAAAGTCTTTGGCACCCTTAAACCTGGCACTAATCTGAAAATCCAATACCATACTAAGCATATTTGTGCTAAGAGAGTTCACTATGCATTTACAACCACATTTTTTCTTAAGGGTGAAAGTGGTTGTGTCTCATAACTCTGTTTGAAGGACACATGTCCATATCATACAACAGAGGCAAGCTTGAAATGCTTGTTCTATATCTAGAACTATTGTTACGACATTGTTTACACACCAGAACTAAAGATGCAACGTATTGTGTGCATCCCTACATATGTTTGAGACTGCAAGCTAACTGTTTAAATAAATGCATGTATAAAACTTATATATCAACAAAATAACCATCAATATTTTTCTTCTAGCATTTTGCGTTGAATTCAAAATAGTATGCTAAAAAGTGTCATTTCAATGTCTGGGAATTAGGATATATAAATGTGAGATATATAGTCTACATCTTTGGGTTATCTACTTTTCAAATATTAGTTTTTTTAGGCTACATCTTTGGCTTATCTAATTGTTTGAACTTTGAACTTTGAAGACATTCCTGAATGGACTTCGTAAGTACTTGACACATAGTGGTAAGATAGTGGTACCATAACTTGTGTTATTCCAAAGATTGCCAAGGACTTGGTACAGTGCCTCAACTTACCCATGACCCATGACCCATCCCCCTACAAATTGGGATGGGTGCAAAAAGAGGGCCCTCGCCTTATAGTCTCACAACACTGTGTTGTGAACTTTGCCATTGGTCCTTTCTATGACATAGTGGTCTGTGATGTTTCTTCATTGGATTCTGCCAATCTCCTGCTTGTTCTCCCTTACCAACAACAATGTCTCGCTATCTATAATGCTAAACTTTCAGATTTTCACAAAATACAATGTCCTAAATAAATACTTATCTGTATAGAATCTATCCTTATGTTTAGGGTTATATAATTTGTGTTGGAGCTACTCCTTTATGTTTTACTATAATCCTGATGTTGACAAGCTTTAATTGAATTTTTTCATCAATTGCTCATAGAATATGCAAAAGGAAATGATTGTCAATATGTGGCAAAAATTACGTTTCTCCTGTTTTTTTTTTTTTTTTTATTGTTCATAACAAGATAATCATGTTGCAAGAATGAGTTATCCTACAGTATATTTCAATTTGTAGATTTTATTTTCCTCCCCTTTTTTAAAAAAGGATGTAGATTTCATTTTCCTGTTGATGGTTTTTGCATGTATCTTATCGAGCCCCAAATGCTGGTAATGGAGTAGATCTTCAGAAGTAGCCGTGGACACAGACTCTATCAACAAAACCACTTCCACCTAGTACCAAGAAAAGTTTAATGGTTTGTGCATAAAGAATAGTTATCTAACGACAGGGTTGAAAGGTAAACTTCATGTCTTAGCTGTAAGTCGTTTATTTGCATTTCTTAGCTATAAGTCATCTGTTTGATTTTGAGCTTTATTAGATCAATTATTTCACTAATCCAATATGCATGGCCATTATTTCTCACTTGATGTTAGTTATTTGACATGGTTGATATAACATTCAATTCTAGGCCCCTTTTATTTTAAGTCAAAGATTATACTGATTAAAAGGATGTTCATATTTTGATTGGTTTACTGAGAGCTTGATTAAAAAAAGTTTTTTCAATCCCACGTTGATGTTATTTTTTCAGGGTGAGCTCTTTGCACCAGTAAGGTCAGATGATTCTTGGAACATAGGTATACGTCAAACATATCTTTGGCCTTTTTTGTGTATATGTAATTCTTTATATCATTGATGGATGATTATTGATTGATTTAAAATAGAAGATGGGAAGGTCCTCTCATTTCTCTTGAAAAAACAAAATAAAATGGAGTGGTAGAATTTTGTTTTAAAGAGTGAGCCAAAAATCAGTACTTGAAAGGGAGAACTTGAGAATAGCAAGCTATTTGATATGGATCCAGAGACACAATAGAAAATGGAAAAAAATGATGGTATTGACGAGTCTTCCCTGCTTATCAACTCTAAATGTTAGACCACTGCCCAAATTTTAGTTATCTGCAATGGAAATAGTGACTAGCTTTACTCTTTGTATGAATAGTGAGTTTGGCCATTGTCCTGTCCTTTTCCTATGAATGATATTAATTTTTCAAACTCCAACTAGTTTTTTGTTGAACTAATTGAAGCTTTGATGACAAACATATAGTTTTCAAATCTCTTTTTTAAATCTATTTTCTTGAGAAAATTTGTATTTTTACTTTATGTAATGTAATTTCTACTGTGTGACATATGCTATGATATAATTGTTTGGATAAATAGACAGAAGTGTTGTACAACGTAGTCTTTTTTAAATCTGAAGAAACAAGATTTCCAAATACAAAGTTTATTAATTAAGAACATCTTTTAGACTTCTTAGCTAAGTTATGATTATATATCAGTAGGGAGTTTTTTGTATATTGATGTTGTGTTGTCTCTTTGGTTTATGTCAGGTAAGAATGGTTAATAAGGAATGTGTTTTTGAGCAGCATGCACACATCTTATTCTACTATTGATAGGGATCTCCATGGTTTCCAGGCGTGGCAACAGAAACAAAGATGTTTTTCTTGTTTAGTAAAATATTGTTGAGACTTTAATTTATTGAAAGCTGTAGAATTTACATTCTATAAAGGTTTCAAGATATAATTTTTGAGAGTCTAATTTAAAGGGTGCTAGCTCAATGGAAGAGCACTTGCTTTACAAGCAGGAGGTTGGTGGTTTGATTCCATCGTGCCCTGATATTCATATGGAATGGCGGCAATTAGTTTTTGGTGATGGAGGCTTTTTTGACCATCACCAATGAACTTATGGTGACATTTTTCGACCCTCACCAAAATATTAAATGGTGATGGTCAACGAATGCCACCATATATATGCATCAATAGTGACGACCATGAAAGGTCCCTCACCATAAATCGTTGTTGTTGATATGAAATGGTGAGGGTCACTGTTTGTCATTATAGTCATTATTCGTGACAGACCTTGATGTCACCAATGAGCTTATCATGACACTTTTTGACTCTCACCAAATATGAAATGGTGACGATCAACGAACATCACCATATATATGCACCAATAGTGACGGTCATGAAAGGTCCATCACAAAAAATCGTTTTTGTTCATATGAAATGGTGACAGTCACTATCTGTCATTATAATCAATATTCGTGACAGACCTTGAATGTCACCACAACACATACTTTCGGTGACACCACCTTTGGTGACGTTCAATTTTTTGGTGACGGAGGCTATTGTCTGTCACCATTGCTCATATGAAATGGTGAAGGTCACTATCCATCATTATAAATAATTATTGGTGACGGACTTTGAATGTCACCACAACACCTATACTTTCGGCGATGCCACCTTTGGTGACATTTAGTTTTTGGTGACGAAGGCTCTTTGACCATCACCAATGAGCTTATGGTGACATTTTTCGCCCCTCACCAATGTCTCTTTTTCTTGTAGTGCTAACTATTTTTTCAATTAAGTTTACCTCTGCAATAATAGCTGCCTTTTTCATTTCTTCTAAGGTTTCAGATTCTCTTTCTCTTAATTGGAAAGTCATGTCAAGGTCAAAACCTTCAGGAATTTCACTAGTGCAAGGCCTTGTGGAGGTTTCATGTGAGGCGAGAGGGAATTTTTCACACTGTTAAACCTGGTACAATAGGCTTGCACACTTTCCCCTACATTCCTTTTAATGTTGTTATATTCAGATAGGATTTGGAGGGGGTTTTTATTAATTTCCCACTTGTTTATAAAAGTTTGGTAGAGGGACGAGAGATCATTTATTGAGTTAGGAGTTAATGCTTTGAACTATTTTTTGACCTCTCCTACTAAGCTTTGCACAAAGATTCTCATTTTAATAGTTTATTCTTCTATCTCCATGTAATCAAACACATCATTGATCATATCTACATACTGTTGGGTAGTGATGGATTCAGCTCCCATGAAATGAGGGATCTTGGACTGATAGTCATTTGGAAAAGGTACTAGAGGCGGTGCTAAAACCAAGGGTGCATACCAAGCTGCCATAATGGGGGCTACTGGAGGATTTACAAGAGGTGGATTTGTGAAAGTGGGTGTATGATGAACTGGAGTGGTTTTCACAGTGGTGTTATGGATGGGTGTGTTGGAAGTACTTGGACCAACAAACTGATTTTGAGCAGATTTGGTATGAAAAGAGTTGAAGTGATGGAGAATCTGAAAGTCAGGTGGTGTGGAAGGAGAGGCTTCTATAATAGAACTCTACTGCAAATCTAAGGGTTCAAGGTCAGTTTGGTCAATATCAATTTGAGACCTGTTTCTGAAGAGGTTCCTTGTATGGTGTAAGTCAAACTGGGGGTCTTGCAAGGGTATAATGTTTTATGGTACAAAGCTTGCTCTATGGATGGTCCTAATAGTGGTTAAGTTTCTAGATCTAGAAGTTTGCCACAAAATCTTTTTTGGGTCATAAACTATGTTGGGAGTGTTTGGGTCTGGATGAGATTTGGTATTGATCCTATGTGAAGCCAGATTTCAAATTTCAAAATTCAGAGAGGCTACAAGTTTAAGATTTTTTTCTGAAGGCTGATCTCTCTCGATATCTGTTAAACTCTTACTATATAAGTGGGCTCACAAAACTTCTCAGGGTTGGTGTGAAACAAATCTAGGAATTTAAATGAGTGCTAATGAAGTGATAGGCCTACTGGAGGCTATTGGAGTTGCCAGGTGGATATTTTTTGCTGTTTCAAGGATGTATGTTTATGATCCACCACCAATAACTAACAAGAAACCAATATAAGGGTGTTTTTTTGTTTTCTGAGTTCCTATATATAGCCCTAAGGTCTATAAGATTACTTTATAGATGAATCATCATTTTTCTAAGATGATGAAACAGATAGAGTCTACTCTATGGCTGATAGTGGAAGTTCTCAATGATTTGATAAGGGTATCTGAAGTCCTAAGGGGTACTTAGTTTGTCACTAACTCAGAAGGTCCCACTGTGATCGCCAGAATGTTAGTGTCCCATGATTTGGAAGATTGGCAGACCAAATGATAGGGTAACGTGGAACCAGCCTTTGGAGTCCTAGGACCTAGCCTTCCTGGATTCAGAGAAGGCTCTCTCTATTGGGTGCAAAGGATGTGTTCTTTTTTCTCTCGGGTTTTGATTTTAGGCTAGTTGTTAAGTGTAGGGTTTTGGTTGTTTTTGGCTGGGTAAAATGGTCAAATGTAATAGGAGGAGTGAGAGGATGTCAAAGCCATTGGGATATGGGGTCAAATGAAGTCAAGAGTGTCTAAACGATGAAACAGAGTGTGTCGCAGGGCCAATTTAGAAAGGTTATTAGATCCTTTAGGTGATGTATGAGGTGTAATGAACATTAAGTTTGGGAAAAGACTAAGAGGTCTTACACATATATAGTGTGAATCAACAATTCATGAGGTAGGACAAACCATTAATATCTATGAACAATAGTCAAACTAATAAACATATAAGATAAACATTCCAGTGAAACATAGAAGCATTAGAACTCCTAACTTTAGAAATTCACCTTCAGCTTTTGGGAAAACACATAAGATAAACAAATAACTCCATTTATGGAGAGGGAAATCCTAAACAACATATATCAAGCTATTTGGAACTCTAAAACAAGTTGGTAGGCATGGAAAAAGGGCAAGATCGAACGAGACCTCTTTGACTTAACCTAATCAATCAATATTCCACAGAAAGGCTTCAAGATAGGGTTTTGAAAACTTCAAATAAGTAGGGCATACCATGAATCATACTTGTAAGCTAGCATACTAACCATTCATGAAACAAAAACAAGTTTTGGTCAACCTAAGGAGCAATTAAGAATTCCTTAAGATGCCAAAAGAGGAAAACATCAAAGCTATAACAAACAGGAGGTTTGAGGTGCTTCCAAGAGCATGTCTCAACCTATAATTTTCTGATCTATAGCAGCCAAGAAGAATGAGAAAAAACGAGGACAAGAAAACATTAACAAGTTAAGAAGACATCATCATTCACTAAGCTATGGAATCCTACAAACAAGCTTCTCCATCATCAAGCAAAACAAGCCATTCATTCACTTCACAAAACCAAATTCTTCTCCAAGCTCATAAAACCATGTATATTTCTCTTCAAGCTCATCAAATGCCAACAAAATACATAGGGGCCTCATGCTCTATTTATGGAGAAAATGAGGACTAAAACCCTAAATGTGGTAGGAAAATGTCAAATATAGTCATAAATATCATTTACGACCAAGAGACCATGCAAGGCCCAAGGCACACCTTATCTTAAGAAATAAATTCCAAAATAACTATTTGCACCTAATTCTAGAGTGTTCTTCCCCAAGAAACTCAAAAATATCATTTTTAATTTAATGAGTGTGTTTTTTTGACTTTTGGTCCAAAACACACTAGGCAACCTCTGTGTGCAGTGCCACTTCAGCAGAAAATAAGGTCTTTTGTGGCTGAGTTTTGCACCCCTTCCTGACATCGGTTTTGGCTTCGTGATGGCTCATTGGAAAGCCTGATGAGTCTAATTTATATAAATGCTTGAATTTTTCAAAGAAGATGAAATTTACCTGTTAAAAAATCAATTTCTCCAACACTTCTCTATGTGCAACACCTGGTATGAAAAGGAGGCAGAAAGGTCAAAATTTTGATGTTTTTGACCTTCTGAGGAGGCAAAAATTCTCCAAATGATCCGAAAATCATTGAGTAGACTATTGGTGCTGTGATAAATCCAAAAATGTAAACTTTGAGAGCTGAGGATGCACCAATTTTGTGCATAGCACCTAGGGTACTGTGCATAGAGGGGTCAAAATTTGGAAAAAACAAAAAATTGTCCAATTTGCCTCAAACTTGGTGGAGAGGTTCTTCAAGGGTTTTGAGAAGCCTTTGAAAAATATTGAGTTATGTCTCCAAGTTTTTCTTGGTATTTAATTTCTTTGAGAGCTTAGCTTTCAATGACTTCTTTGTTTTTGGCACTGCCATCATCTTCATTTGGGTTCATACTTCTAACTTTTGTCCCACTTTTACTTGTTGCTCATTTAGGCCTTCAAACTGATCATCACCTTCTTCACTTGATTCTCTTTGGCTCTGCCTTCACTAAGGTTCTCTTTTTGGCCAATTTCCTACATTGTCATTTTGAGTTTCTTGAATATTTAGAAGTTTATTTGTGTCATGACAGTCATGACAGCTGTCATGACAGCCATGAATATTTCCTCTTTCATCTTTGACTGTCTTATTAATGCTAATGTATATGTCACTGCCTACCTCTTCAAACTCTGTTTCAACCTCATCATTTACCTTCATTTCTTCAAGTTCATCATTTTTTTTCATATGGTCACTTTTTTTACTATGACTGTGCTTATTATCATGTCCATGCCCATCTTTCTCCTGGCTGTTATGTGCATTTCTTTCTTCTTTGTCATCATCATTCTTCTCTTATTCATTAGACTCTGTTTCTGCCCTACTGTCTTCATTATTTCCATCATTATACCTTTGTCTCTTACTGATGCTGCTACCTCCTTGTTCATCATTACCCCTTGTTAAACCATTTGTAGGAGCTTGGAGGCAAAAATTATACTTTTGGGCACCCTTGGGTGAATTTAACAAAAATTTACAGGAGCGTAGTGACACCTAACTGCCCATTCAGGTTGGGTGGAGCTGGCCTGCCGGAGCACAACACCGGGTCAGGTTGGGTTGGTCGGCCTGTGCACAGCGCCTGAGGCCTGCTGTGGGCGAGTCGAGCTGTTTCTGGGTTTGTCGGGCCTGTCGGAGCATAGTGCCGGCATGTAGAGTTGGGCAGTTGGGCTGCTATGGGCCTATGTGTAGTGCCCTGACCAGAGTGTAGCTCCACCCTCACGGTGCATAGTGCAGTATAAATTAACACTACTGCTGCCTCCTTTGTGTGTGGCACCGATGGCCAGTTGCGTAGCGTCGGCCTCAGTGCGCAGCGCCTGGAATTTTTGTTCAAATTTTCACAAAAACCCTAAATAATGCTTCCAACATCTTTCTTCTTTGTTTTCAAAACATGAATGAGTTAGGGAATAGGTAAAAAAGACCTTGATACCCTTTTTTGAGAAATGACTTCATGCCCAAAACCCACCTTTGTAATTTTTGCTTATCTTTACTTTTTTCACTGTCATTTTGGCTACTTTGGTCCTGTAGGTGGCTTTCACTAAATGACCTCTTTGATGAGTCTTGGAAAAAATCCCTTGTCCCTCCCTTCTTTGAATACAACTTCTTCATATAGGAAAAATAGCGTTTTTATGATACCAAATCCACCCTATGACTTTGTGAAACCTTAGGTGACCTAGTGGAAAACTCCTTGGACTTGGCTTTTTGGATTGAGACCTAGAACTTGGGATTATTAGGTGTAAGATAGAGTTTATGATAAACTGAAGTATTGAAGATCCAAAATCCAATGCACTTGATTTATCTAAAGAGCCTATAGGGATAAATTTTGAGATCATTAATGCCTTAGTCATTTGGGAGACACAACAGAGCTGTTTGGTTAGTGGCCTTAGGTAGTAGTTGGAGGCTTTTAGGCAAAGCAAAAATAGAAGATTTGGGCCAAGGTGAAAAGTCAGGGTGAAAAACTGAATGGCTTGAGCCCATGATGGGTCTTCTGGGAGTGGTAGGCTAGGCATGACTAGATAGGATGATAAGATAGTGAAAATTTTATCCTAAGGATAATGAATGTAGTGAGATTTATAGAACTCACAATTTTTATGAAATTTTTTTCTAGAAATATTGGGATAATCATTTATTCTTCAACAAGGCAAAAAATTATTGATGACCAACAATCTCCAAAACTGAACTAACAAAAGGTACCAACTAATCCACAAGAGAATTTTTATTGATGAGGCCTCTATTTTCATTATGCTCCATTATTTTCCTTCATTTTCCTCCTCACATGAAACCTATGACCTTTCACCTCCATTTTCTACTAATTTCCATTATTTTCATAAATAAATGTGCCAAAACGCCATTTTTCTTTCCAAATCCTTTTCCATTTCCTTTTCAAATTTCCTTAGCCATAATAAACCAATTGAACACCCCCATTAATATGTTTTTTCCCAACATTCATCTTGGAATAAGTGTCCCATCAACTATGGTTATTATTTTTTACTTTTATTACATCAAATTTTCATGAGGGTTATTACAGAAGACCAAATTGATCTCAAGAAAATAAGGAAAAAAATACCATATTTATACCATCTTCACATATCCACTATCAATCAAGAAGCGTTTGGTTGAAAATAACAACATCAGACAAGGGAATTATATCACAGTCATCGCGCATGGAAAAATTAATACAAGTACACAACAAAATAAAAATCTCAAGATGATAACCTTGAGTTGTAAAATATAGAGTTATATAAATGGAAGGAACTATTAGGTGTCTGTTATATTCTTTCCACGACTAGCCCCACACAGTAGGGGGGCTCATAGGGGGGCGGTAGCCCCCCTACACAGGGGTCTGGGGTAGTGCCCTAGGAAATATTTTTTTGGGCCCTATATTAGGTGGGTAGACCTACCTATGGTTTTTTGCACAGGTTTTTCACATGGTTTTTGGCATCATGGTTTTATGTCCATGGTATTTTGTAGATCCGGTCAAGGGAACTATGATGATGTTATAATATAGGGTTAATGGATTGGTTTATGAATGCTTTGAAATGTATGTATATCTATTGTAACATTGAAAGGAATATAATGAAAAATAAATATGGTAGTCTTGGTTTTGGGATCTAGAGGAAAATCTCTATGTATATGTGTTACATTTTTATATTCTCTCCATTGTTTGTTTTCTATTTTTAAGAATACATTTGAAGGAAATTTTTGTATTCTAGACAGACCTCCCCCTTCACACACTTCCTCACCTTTATATACCTCCCCCTTTGCAAAATTCTTTTACACACCTCCATCCTGCACAACACTTCTTCTAGACATGAATGAATTCTCGTTAATGTGACGCATGAAAAAACACAGTCAATAAAACTAGTAGGGTGAAAAATGCTAACTCAATTTCATTAAAAACTATGGAACAATATGTTCAATGTTATTTGACAGATATATTTTCCTATTCCATGAGATTGTTTTGGAGAAATGTCACATAAACATAATTAACCTCCCGCAACACTGACTAATGCATATTAAAAAATAATTAAGGCTTAATCCTATGATTAAAAAAATCTCCCTTGTTGATAAATGTAAGTCATGTTGCAATTTATTAGGAGAAATTGAGGGCTCTGCAACCAATATCTTTCATAATAGATTGTGGAAATGGGAGGCACTACCTTGTACAAAAAGTTGTTTTTCAAATAAGGACAAAACACAAACCCTGCAGTGCCTTAATCATGCTACCATACATATTAGTACCAAAATAGGTAGGGACTATGTTGTTATGTAAATATCCTGCTTGTTTAATGGGATTTTAATAATACATAAATATAATGTCTTTCCTAAATATAATTATTAAGTTGGATCACAAGCGAGAATTGAAAAAGAATTTCAAAACAACTTAGATTGAATGACATGTTTAAAAATCATTTAAACGAGGATTTGTTAGGTCCATATAATACTACTGTAGCCCCTTATTTTTATTGTTAGTGTATCCCTCTTATTTTTATTGTTGTTCCCATGTAGTCGTAATATTGTTATTATTGTGACCCATATAAGCCCATTATCTTTATTGTTGTTCCCTTACATTATTATTGTTATGTCGGGTTTGATAATATTGTGACCCCTTAGACTCCTATATATAGAAAGGAGGTTTTTTCATTTGAATCATCCAATAATTTTTCATTTATGTAATGTAAAGTAGGTTTCCCCCACGAAGAGGATAATTATTAAGTCATTGGTCTATCTTTTCTTCTATTTTGTGAGCTCGTTGCATAACATTTGGTATCAGAGCTTTGGATTCTACAGTTTCCCTTATTCAAACAAGCCATCTTGGAATTTTTTCTATAACATTTTTTCTACGAGGCATAAAAAGCTGAAATTTTGACCATGTGTATTTGAAATCTTGGTGAATTTAGTGTACAAATTTAAGATATTGGTTCGCTATATTTTCATAGATAGGATCCATGGAAGTTAGGTATTTTGTAAGCTTTAAACTTTAGTCTCAAACAACTGATCTAGGGAAAATAATCTTAACTTCTGTTTTAGGCATCAAATTCGAATTATATAAACCATGGCCAAAATCGAACGAAATCTAGTTTTTCGTATAGAAGTTTCAGGGCTGAAGGTAGAAACAGTGAAATGTGTCACTTCATACAAGTTCTCTATACTGAAATAGTATATAATCCAGTCATCGTGGGAGATAAGGCATAAATGTTTGTTGAATATTCCAATCTCACTCTGACTTGTGGGGTTTGAAAGTAGATTCAGAGGGATAAAACACAACTGAATTTCAGACCTTGGAGATATGAAATTACATAGTAACAACCATTTCAAGGTCGAGCTCTTAAAATCAAGAAAAAAGCGTGTATTTGTTTTTTCAATTGCATAAATTTTGTTTGAAAAATCAGTTTGAAGTGATTCCAAAGGAATATTGAAGCATAAATATCAATATTGTGTTATAAAATGCCTCCTCAAAAAAATAATTCCAAACCCATTAAGCCCTCAGAAATCTATACTATGACGCATGAAGAGGAAGAGTTGCAGCATGATATCTCAAAATTACGGGACCAAGTGTAACAAATTCATCTCTAACAAAGAACAACCAAAGATGAACTAAAAGGGGACATGGATGTTTTAAAAGGTGAAATGAATAGTTTAAAATCATACATGGAAGGTTTGAAGGATTACATGAAAGATAATATTGATGGTATAGATGCAAAAATGAAAGGAAACATGGAAGATTTGAAGAATGGTTTAAAATCAGATTTGATAAAGTTGCTATAAGAAATGATTCCTAATGGCGAAAAGGTATTAGATAACAATCATGATGAGAAAAAAAGAAATTTTAATCATGATTTCATTGACTCTAACATTGAATTTGAGACCCACCATATTCCAAATATCGATATGAGGAAGTTTGATGGAAAGGATTTGGTAACATGGATACTACAGATGGAGCATTATTTTGATCTCCATAATGTGCAACACACACAAAAGGTACCCATTGAAAATTTATAATTAGAACCCAATTAGTTTGTATGGTATCAATTTCTTTGTTCTCGTAGATCACTTGTCACTTGATCAATTTTTATGGAGGAAATGATAGAAAATTATGAGGATATAAATAGAAACACCTTCTTTAGCAAATTATAAACCTCAAACAATAGGGATCAATGGTGGAGCACATTGAGGACTTCCAAAAATTGAATATAAGGGTAAATGATATTCTAGAAGAGCATAGGATTGATTTTTTCATATGGACTTTAAAGGATAACATACAACATGAGGTTCACCTTTGGGAACCTAATTCATTGGAGAAGGCATTAAGGTTGGCCAGAAAAATTGAAAGAAAAATTATGGCAACAAGGAATCCTACCACTCACAACTATAAATATGGAAGTTTTGCCACTCCTAGCCTTCCACAACCTACAATGTTCACACCACAAAAATTGGAAGAAAAAATAGCAAAATGGATTTTCTACAGTTGTGATAGCAAATACACTAAAGGTCATAAGTTTGTCGAGAAGAAATTATTTTACACATATTGTAAAGAGGAGGAATAATAGAAACACGAAACTTGAAATGAAGATGACATACACTAGGAGCCAACCCTAGTTAAATAAGAAATGAATCCTACCATATCTTTTAACTCATTGGCAGGAATTCCCATTCCTAAAACCCTCAAGAGAGAAGGACATATCAAGAAGCAAAATTTAATAGTGCTCATTGATTCGGGTAGTACCCATAATTCTATTCATTGTAAGGTAGCCAAGGAATTGCATTGCTTCCTATACCCAATGCTAGAGTGCCAAGTGATGGTTGCAAATGGAGGAACTATAAATTGCTCTGGAAAGTGCCATAATATCAAGTGAACCATGGGGGAATATGTATTAAATAGTCCAATTCTCTCCATTCCAATGGGTGGTGTTGATGTTGTACTAGGAGTCCAACGGTAACAATCTCTGGGTACGATAGCTTTTAATTTTTAAGAACTTTTCTTGAATTGTTTTTGGGAAGGAAAGGAAGTTAAATTAAGGGGTATTGCAAGAAATTCCAAGAAATACCATTGTCTCGCATGGCATGAAAAATATTATAAATGAAGAAAAACGTGGCATAATTGCACAATTATGCTCACTAGATGTTCAAACATAGAAATCATCTATTTCTCTGGATCTCCAAAATGCCTTAGACAATAATTCCAAGGTATTTGAGACTCACAAAGGCCTCCCACTTATTCGTGATCATGATCATGTTATTCATTTGATTCCAGGAAGCGTTCCTCCAAAAAACGGGCCTTACAAATATCCCTATGCTCAAAAGAGTGAAATTTAATGTATGGTTGCAAAAATGCTAGAGGCCGGTATAATTCAACCTAGTTAAAGTTATTTTTTGACTCCAGTAGTATAGGGAGCTCAAAAATCTCACTATTAAATATAAATTTCCCATTCTCGTCATTGATGAATTATTGGAAGAATTACATGGAGAAATTTACTTCACCAAGTTGAATCTTCGTTCGAGATATCATCAAATTAGAATGAATACTAAAGACATTCTAAAAACAACATTTAGAACTCATGAGGGTCATTATGAATTTTTGGTCATGCCTTTTGGCCTTTCCAATGCACCTTCTACATCTCATGGTTTAATGAATTTAATTTTCAAACCCTTCCGTAGAAAATTTTTGTTAGTATTTTTTTATGATATACTGATATACAACAAGTCTTGGAAGTATCATGTTCAACATGTTGACAGGGTACTCAAAGTATTGGAGGAGAAACATTTATATGCAAAAACCTCCAAATGTTTCTTTGAAGTACATGAGATGGAACATCTAGGTCATATTGTATCTCATGAGGGTATTAAGTTAGACTCTAACAAAATTAAAGCCATTAAGGAATAGAAAATCCCCACAACCATAAAGTATATGTGAGGATTTATCGAGATGACATGGTATTATCGCAACTTTATTAAGACTTATGGGAGAACAGAAACACCTCTAAAAACATTACTGACGAAATATGCATTTTCTTGGACTCTAGAAGAAATTGAGGCCTTTGAACATCTTAAAGAAGAAATGTTCCAAGCACCGGTCTTAGCTATTCCAGACTTCAAAAAAACCTTTATTATGGAATGTGATTCCTCAGGAAATGGAATTTGTGTTGTTTTAATGCAAGAAGGAAGAGCCATTGATTTTGAAAGTTTTCCAATCAAAGAAAAGTATTTACACAAACATATATATGAGAAGGAAATGTTTTAAATACTACATGCACTAAAGAAATGGGGACCTTACCAAATGGGAAGATAATTTAAGGTAAAAATAGATCATCATAGTCTTAAATAATTTTTTGAAAAAATATTATCTTCAGAAGACCAGCAGAAATGGGCCACAAAAATGTTGGGTTATGACTTTGAAATCATCTACAAAAAATGGAAGAAAAATTTCGTTGCAGATGCACTCTCAATAAAGTATGAGGACGTGGAAGCGTTTCTTTGTGTTATTTCTATTATCCAACTAGATTGGATAATCGAAGCAATGGATGAATGGAATAATTACGAAGAAGTGTGGACACTCATTTAAAAGTTGAAGCAAGATCCCATTACATCAAATACATTTAGATGGAAAAATGATTCATTATGGTACAAAGATAACTTATATCTTTTCAAGAATTCCCAACTCAAAAAAAATATTATTTTTGAATTAGACATATCTCCCTTTGGACGGAACTTGGGATTTTAAAAAACTTACCACAGGGTCAAGAAGGAATTTTTTTGGTATGGCCTTAAATTTGATATTGAAAATTTTGTGGCAGAATGTTTGGTTTGCCAAGAAAATAAAATTGAGATAATTAAGACCTCAGGTATATTACAATATTTACCTATTCCAAGTCAATGTTGGGAGGATGTTTCAATGGATTTTATCACAGGTTTACCCAAGTTTGAAGGAACAAGTGTAATCATGTGGTAATTTATAGACTTACTAAATATGCACACTTTTGTGCATTATCTCATCCATTTAAAGCCAATACAGTTGGTACTGTATTTATGGAAACAATTCAAAATCTACATGGAAACCCAAAGATTATTGTAAGCGACAAAGATCCCATTTTCACTGGGAAAATTTGGAGATAATTATATTATTGTCTTAGTACTCAGTTAGCTCATAGCTCATATTATCATCCTCAATGTGATGGGAAAACTTAGATAGTGAAAAAATGTTTGGAAACATATCTCCATTTCTTTATATCTTATAAGAAAACCTCATGGGTCAAGTGGTTACCTCTGTTTGAATGGTGGTATAACACTTCCTTCCATACAACAACAAAAATTACCCCGTTTATGATTCTTTATGGATATCATCCACCATCCATCACATCATATTTAATAGAAAATTCTAAAGTTCAAGCAGTGGAAGATCACATCGAGCATCAAAAACAAGTTCTCCAACTCTTAAAGTATAACCTCACTTAGGCACATAATCGAATGAAATAATAGGGATACCAACATCTCAGTGAAAGATGTTTTGACGTAGGCAACTAGGTATTGTTACGGCTACAATCATACAAACAAATTTCCCTCAAGAAAATTAAGAAGGATAATAAATTATCACCAAAGTACTATGGTTCTTACAAGGTGTTGCAAAAGATTAGTACTATGGCATACGAATTGGGGATTCCTGATCTTCTCGAGTGTGCCCAGATTTCCATGTTTAATGCTTAAAGAAAGTTATAAGTGACAATATTCCAGTTCAAAAAATATTACTAAAAATTGACAAGGAAGAAAAAATTATATTGGAACTTGAAGTAGTCACGAAAAAAAAAACTCAACAAGTATGAAATTGATCAATTTTAGAGTATCTCATCAAGTGAAAGAAAATTTTATACAAAAGCATTCAGAATTACTCAAGCATTGAGGAAAACACCCTTTTGAAGGAGAGGATAATGTTAGGTCCCTATAATACTAGTGTATCATCTTATTGTTACTGTTAGTGTATCTCCCATATTGTTTTTCTTGTGCCCATGTAGTCCTCATATTGTTATTATTGTGCCGCATAGAAGCACACTATTGTTATTGTTGTGCCCTTACATTTTATTTTTATTTTTATGTCGGCTCTAATTATATTATGACCCCTTAGACTCCTATATATAGAAATGAGGTTTTGTCATTTCAATTATTCAGGAATTGTTCATTTATGTAATGTAGATGAGGTTACCCCATAGAAGAGGCTAATTTGTAAGTCGTTGATCTATATTTATTCTATTTTGTGTAGTTGCATAGCATGATTTCATGCCAGGAAACACTTCTTAGACATAATTTAATTTCACTTATAAATAAATCTTAATTTAATTTTCTATTTTTCATTACACACTAAAAATCAGCTTTTTAAAACTAGTTTCATTACTTGATTCTATGGAAAGCTTTTGAATTTTTAGTGTGCAGAAGAGAGTATGTGTGGGAGAACATTTATTCCCCAACTTACGCACCTCTACACAAATTCACATTTCTCACACTTCTTTTGCACACCTCCATCCCACACAACACTTATTCTATACACGAATGATCTGTTTTTGATGTGATGTATGAAAAAAGACACTTAATAGTATTAGTAGAGTGAAAAATGAAAAATAAAGTTAATTAAAAACTACAAAACATTAAGTTTCATGTTACACATATTTTCCGTTCCGCGACTATGTTTTGGAAAAATGTCACATAAACTCAGTCAACCTCCGAAAACATAGATTAACACATTAAAAAATTAATTAAGGACTAATTCTCTCACTAAAAAAATCTCCCTTGTAGATAAATATAAGTCCATTTGGAATTTTTGGGGCGAATCTAAGGTCTCAAAAGCTAGTATCTATCACAACAGATTGCGGAAATGAGAGGCAATACCATGTACAATTTTTTTTTTTTAATGAATACAAAACACAAACTCCACAATGCCTTAATCACACTAACATACTAATGACTACCAAAAGAGGCAGGGACTGTGTTGCTATGTAGCCATCTCACTTGTTCAATTGGATTGCATACATAAATATAATGATCAAGTTACGAATGGAACTGATAGAAATACAAATCGGAATTTTGTCAAAATCTATCATACTTTAAACTTTGATTTTAAGAGATAAAATAAATGTCATGTTCCATTCTCCTTTAAACACTAGTTGAGAGAGATAAAAAAAAAAGTGCATGGAGATATTAGATTTGGTAAACGAGAAGGAAAAGGAAATTGCAAAACAATTTGTTATATATGAGTGTATTTATAATTAAGTTAAAAACTTTTTTAATTAAAAAATACTAATGTTTGTTAAGAGAGAATAAGTAAAAATGAGAACGTAAAAAATGAAAAGTGGTGAGGGAAACTGTAAAAAATCACTTAAAAATAGATGTATTTATTTTAATATGAATGAGATATATGGTTGAGAAGAATTTGGGGAAGTTTTTCTTTAATTAATAAATTAAGAAGAAAAAAAGCTGAAGCATTTTTCTAACAACATTTTCCAAATATGTGAGTTGTTTGTATTCACTTGATTTGAATTTATGGGATAATAAAATTGATTGTTTCTTTGGATCATAAAAATATCAATTTATTTTCAAATACCATGTGAATAGATGTGAAAAATAAGGTAAAATGAAAAATTGGAGAAACAATTTCTATGCAAAGACATAGAAATAAGTGTTTTGATTTGACCATCATGGGAGATAAGACATAAATCTTTGTTTAAGACAACAATCTTAGTCTGACTTGTGTGGTTGGAATTAGATTCATAGGGCTACAAAATGACTTAATTTAAGACCTTCTAGATATGAAATTACATAGTTGCAATCGTTTCAAGATCTAGCTCCTAAAATCGAGAAAAATGTGTGTATTTGTTTTTTAAATTGAATAAGTTTTGTTTGAAAAATAAGTTTGAAGTGATTCCAAATGAATATTGAATCGCAAATATCAGTATTGGGTTATAAAATTTCATAAGAAAATATAACTCCACATCAAGCCCTCAAAATTCTCTACTATGATGCATGAAGAGGAAGAATTGCAATGTGATGTCTCAAAATTATGGGACCAAGTGCAACAAATTGCGCTCTCACAACGAACAACAAAAGATGAACTAAAAGGGGACATGGATGTTTTAAAATGTGACATGAATAGTTTAAAATTATACAAGGAAGGTTTGAAGGATTACATGAAAGCTAATATGGATGGTATAGAAGAAAAAATGAAAGGAAACAGGGTTTGAAGAATGGTTTAAAAGCACATTTGACAAAGTTGCTACAAGAAATTATTCCTAATGGCGAAAATGTATTAGATCAAGCTCACGATGAGAACAAAAGAAATGTTAATCATGATTTCATAGACTCTAACACTGGATTGAAGACACACCATATTCCAAATATCGATATGATGAAGTTTGATGGAAGTGATTCAGTAACATGGATAGTATAGATGGAGCAATATTTTGATCCCTGTAATTTTCAAGACACATAAAAGGTACGCATTTCAACTTTATATTTAGAACCCAATTAGTTTGTATGGTATCGATGGCTTTTCTCTCGTAAATCACTTGTCACTTAATAATTTTTTACAGAGGAAATGCGAGAACATTATGAGGATACAAAGAGCAACACCTTCTTTAGCCAATTGATAAACATGAAACAAAAGGGATCAATGGTGGAGCAAATTAAGGAATTCCAAAAATTAAATACAAAGGTAAATGAAATTCTAGAAGAGAATAGGATTGATGTATTCGTAGGGAATTTAAAGGATAATTTCCAACACGAGGTTTGCCTTTCGGAACTTGATTCATTGGAGAAGGCATTAAGGTTGGCCAGAAAAATTGAAAGAATAATTATGGAAACAAGGAATCCTACCTCTCACAACTATAAATATGGAAGTGTTGTGGCTCCTAGCCTTCCACAACCTACAAGGTTGACACCACAATAATTGAAAGAAAAAAAATCAAAAGGGCTTTGCTATAGTTGTGATAGAAAATACACTAAAGGTCGTAAGAGTGCTGAGAATAAATTATTTTACATAGATTGTAAAGAGAAGGAATAAAGGGAACAAGAAACTTGAAAAGAAGAGGAGATACACTAGGAGTCAACCCTAAAGAAAGAATAAATGAATCCTACCATATCTTGTAATGCAATTGCATGAATTACCACTCATCAAACCCTCAAGATAGAAAGACATATCAAGAAGAAAATTTTTATAGTGCTCACTGATTCGGGTAGTACCCATATTTTTATTCATTGTAAGGTAGCCAAGGAATTGAATTACTTCTTGTATATAGCACTAGAAGGCCAAGTGATGGTTGCAAATGGATGAACTATAAATTGATATAGAAAGTGCCATAATATCAAGCTAACCATGGGGTAATATGTATTGAATAGTTTAATTCTCTCCATTCCAATGGGTGGTGCTGATGTTGTACTAGGCATCCAATGGTTACAATCTTTGGGTACAATAAATTTTAATTTTTAAGAACTTTTCTTGTAATTTTTTTGATAAGGAAAGGAATTTAAATTAAGGGGTATTGCAAGGAATCCGGGAAAGTTAATTAGATTTAATGGAATGAAAAAACTTCTAAATAAATAACAACGTGGCATAATTGCACAATTATGCTCCCTAGAGGTTCAAACATTCAAATCATCTATTCCTCCATATCTCAAAAAAGCCTTGGACAATAATTCCAAGGTATTTGAGCCTCCCAAAGGGCTCCCACCTATTCATGATCATGATAATGTTATTCATTTTATTCCACGAAGTGTTCCTCCAAACATAAGGCCTTACAAATATCCCTATGATAAAAAGAGTGGAATTGAATGTATGGTTGTAGAAATTCTAGAGGCCATAATAATTCAACCTAGTCAAAGATCTTTTTTGACTCTAGTAGTATAGGGTGCTCAACAAGCTCACTATTAAAGATAAATTTCCCATTCCCGTCATTGATGAATTATTGAATGAACTACATGGAGAAATTTACTTCACCTAGTTGAATATTCATTCAGGATATCATCAAATCATAATGAAAACTTAAGACATTAAGAAAACACCATTTAGAACTCATGAGGGTCATTATGACTTTTTGGTCATGCCTTTTAGAATTACCAATGCATCTTCTACATTTCAAGGTTTGATGAATTCCATTTTCAAGCCCTTCCTTAGAAATTTTTTGTTAGTATGTTTTGCTGATATACTAATCTACAACAAGTATTGCAAGGATCATGTTCAACATGTTGACAGGGTGCTCAAACTATTGGAGGAGAAAAAATTATATGCATATACCTCCAAAGGTTTCTCTGGAGTACAGGAGTTGGAATATCTAGGTCATATTGTATCTCATGAGGGTGTTAAGGAAGACCCTAACAAAATTAAAGCCATCAAGGAATAGAAAATCTCCACAACCATAAATCATCTGCGATCATTTCTCAGGTTGACAGGGTATTATCATAAGTTTGTAAATAATTACAGGATAATAACAACACCTCTCACAACATTATTGAAGAAAGATACATTTTCTTGGACTTTAGAAGCAATTAAGGCCATTGAACATATTAAAGAGGAAATGCACCAAGCATTGTTCTTAGTTATGCTAGACTAAAGCCTTTATTATAGAAAGTGATGCCTCAGGAAATGGAATTGGTGTTGTTTTAATGGAAGAAGGAAGACCCATTTCTTTTGAAAGCTATACAATCAAAGGAAAGTGTTTACACAGACAAATTTATGAAAAGGAAATTTTGGCAATACTGCATGCACTAAAGAAATGGTGACCTTACCTAATGGGAATACAATTCAGGGTAAAAACATATCATGATAGTCTTAAATAGTTTTTGGAACAAATATTATCTTCTGAAGAGTAGAAAAAATGGGTCACCAAAATGTTGGGGTGTGACTTTGAAATCATCTACAAAAATTGGAAGAAAAATGTTGTTGCAGATGCACTCTCAAGAAAGGATGATGATCTGGAAACATTTCTTTGTTCCATTTCTATTATCTAAATAGATTGGATAATCGAAGTAAGGGATGAATGGAAGAATGACGAAGAAGTGTGGAAAGTCATTCAAAAGTTGAAGAAAGATCTCAGTACATCAGATACATTTAGATGGAAAAATGATTCATTATGGTAAAAATATCACTTATATATTTGTAAGAATTCCTAACTAAAACAAAATATTCTTTTTGAATTGCACACCTCTCCCTTAGGAGAGCACTCGAGATTTTTTAAAAATTACCACAGGGTCAAGAAGGATTTTTTTTGGGATGGCCTTAAATATGATATTCAAACGTTTGTGGCGGAATGCTTGGTTTTCCAAGACAGAAATTTGAGATAATTAAGACCTCAAGTCTACTACAAAATTTATACATTCCAAGTCAACATTGGGAGGAGGTTTCAATGGATTTTATCACATGTTTACCCAAGTCCAAAAGAAAGAGTGTAATAATGTGGTAGTTGATAGACTTACCAAGTATCGATACTTTTGTGTGTTATCTCATCCATTTAAATCCAATAAATTTTCTACTTATGGAAACAATTAAAAATATACATGGAAACCCAAAGATTATTTTTAGCGACAAAGATCCCATTTTCACTAGGAATTTTTGGACATAATGATCTTCTTGTATCGGTACTCAATTAGCTCATAACTCATTTTATCATCCTCAATATGATGGGAAAACTGAGATAGTGAACAAATGTTTGGAAGGATATCTTTTTTTCTTTGTATCTAATAAGAAAAAATAATGGTTGAAGTGGTTACCTATTGTTGAATGGTGGTATAACACTTCCTTCCATACTACAACAAAAATGACCCCATTTATGGAACTTTATGGATATCATCCACCCTCCATCACATCATCTTTAAGATAAAATTCTTAATTTCAGGTAGATGAAGATAAAATCAAGCATAAAAAAATTTTCTCCAACTATTAAAGGATAACCTGACTTTGGCACAAAATCGAATGAAACAAAATGTAGATAAAGATCAAAACAAAAGAAGTTTTGATGTAGGAAACTGGGTAATTTTACGGCTACAAGCATACAGAAAAAATGTCCCTCAAGCAAGCTAAGAAGGATAATAAATTATCACCAAAGTACTATGCTTCTTACAATGTGTTGCAAAATATTAGTACAATGGAATACAAATTGGAGATTCCTTCATCTTCCTGAGTGCACTGAGATTTCCACGTTTCATGCTTTAATAAGGTTATAAGTGGCAATCTTCTAGTTCAAACAATATTTCCAAAAATTCATGAGAAAGAAAAATTTATATTGGAACCTGAAGGAGTCACGGAAACAAGAATTTAACAAATATGAAATTGATCAATTTCAAAGTATCTCATCAAGTGGAAGAACTCACCCACTGAATATTCGACATGAGAGGATGAGAATTTATATAGAAGCATCCAAAACTACTCAAACATTGAGGATACCACTCTTTTGAAGGAGATGGGAATGTTAGGTCCCTATAATAATAGTGTAGCCCCTTATTTTTAGTGTTAGTGTAGCCCCCTTATTATTATTGTTGTGCCCATGTAGTCCTCATATTGTTATTATTATGCCCCATAGAAGAACACTATTGTTATTCATGTGCCCTTACATTATTATTGTTATGTTGCCTCTGATTATATTATGACCCCTTAGACTCCTATATATAGAAAGGAGGTTTTATCATTTGAATCATCCAAGAATTGTGCATTTATGTAATGTAGAGGAGGCTTCCCCATCGAAGAGGCCAATTTTTAAGTCCTTGAAATATATTTTCTTCTATTTTGTGAGTTGTTTGCATAGCAAGATTTCACGCCTGAAAATACTACACAGACATAGTTTAATTTCACATTTAAATAAATCATAATTTAATTTTCTATTTTTCATTCCACTCTAAAATTCTACAATATAAAACTAATTTTAAATTAACATTTTAAAACTAGTTTCATGTCTTAATTCCATGGAAAGATTTTAGATTTTTAGTGTGCAAAAGTGGGGTATGTGTGGGAGAATATTTATTCCCCCACTTCCACACCTCTTCACACATTTGCATTTCACACACTTCTTTAGCACACCTCCATCCCACACAATGTTTCTTCTATACATGAATGAACTCTTTTTGATGTGATGCATGAAAAAAGACACTCAATAAAATTAGTAGAGTGAAAATGAAAACTCAAGTTAATTAAAAACTACAAAACATTAAGTTTCATGTTATTTGACATACATATTTTACCGTTCCATGACAATGTTTTGGAAAATGTCACATAAACTCAATCAACCTCTACAACATAGATTAACACATTAAAAATTAATTAAGGATTAATCCTATAACTAACAAAATCTCCCTTGCAGATAAATGTAAGTCCGTTTGGAATTTTTTAGGCGAATCGAAGGGCTCCGTAGCTAGTATCTGTCATAGCAGATTGTGTAAATGAGAAGCAATTTCATGTACAAAAACATGTTTTTTGAATAAGGACAAAACACAAACTACATAGTGCCTTATTAACACTAGCATGCTAATGGTTACCAAAGGAGGCAGGGACTATGTTGCTATGTAGCTATCTCACTTTTTCAATATAATTGCAATAATACATAAATATAATGTCTTCATAAATATAATTGTCAATTTGGGAATGGGACCGATAGAAATACAAGTTGGAAATTTGTGAAAACCTATCATCCTTTAAACTTTGATTTTGAGAGATAAAATATGTGTCATGTTCCATTATCGTTTAAGCATTTGGCGAGAGAAATTAAAAAAAGTGTATGAAAAGTTTACATTTGGTAAGCAAGAAGGAAAATGTAATTGTAAAGAAATTGCTTAGATATGAGTGTATTTATAATTAATTTAAATATTTTTTTTAATTAAAAGCATATTAATGTTTGTTAAGGGAGAATAAGTAAAAATGAAAAGTGGTGAAGGAAATTGTAAAATAATCACATAAAAATAGATGTATTTATTTTAATATGAATGAGATATATGGTTAAGAAAAAATTGGGGAATATTTTCTTTAATTAATAAATTAAGAAGAAAAAAAAATGGAGTATTTTCTGACAAAATTTTCCAAATATGTGAGTTGTTTGTATTCACTTCCCTTGACTTTATGGGATGATAAACTTGATAGTTACTTTGGATCATAAAAATATTGATGTCTTTTCAAATGATTCACATGTGAAAAATAAGGTAAAATGAAAAATGGAAGAAACAATTGCTATGCAGTCCCATAGAAATAAGTGTTTTGTTTTAATAGATAATTAATTTAAAAAGTTTTTTAATTAGAAATTTATTAATGTTTTTTAAGAGATAATAAGTAAAAATGAAAAGGTTAAAAATGAAAAGTCCCCAGGGAAATTCTAAATTGATCACATAAAATGAGACATGAAATGAGACATATTTATTTTAATATGAATGTGATATATGATTAAGAAGAAATTGGGGCAGTTTTTCTTTAATTAATAATTAAGAAAAAAAAATTGGAATATTTTTCTAACGACATTTTTTAAGTATGTGAGTTGTTTTTATTGACATGACTTGACTTTATGGGATGATAAAATTTATAGTTTCTTTGGATGATGAAAATATCAATGTTTTTTCAAAATCATGTGAAAAAGGTAGGTAAAATGAAAAATGACATACAAACTTGTGATGCATTCTCCTAGAAATAGGTGTATTGATTTGACATGAATGAGACATAAAGCTAAGAAAAAATAGGGATATTTTATTTAATAATAATAAAAAAAGAATTATTTTTCCAGTGTTTTTCCAAACATTATAGTTCCCAGTATTGGCTTGAATTTATGAGACGTTAAAATTTGGAACTTTTTCTATTGTCATGAAAATGTCATTAGTTTTTTCAAAGTCGATGTGAATGAGAATGTTGGATTAGGTAAAATTAAAATGATGAACAATATTTTATTGAAATTGCATATAAATATGATTTAAAAAGATATTTATGCAATCTTCTTCTTCTTCAATTTAAAAATAGAAATAGAAATAGATTATATTTTTCCAATGTCTTTGGATGTGAGTTGGTTGTCTTAACTTTACTTTAAAATATGAAAAAATTGGGGTTTCTTTTTTTTTTGGATAACGAAAATATGAATGATTTTTAAAACTCCATGTCACTTGGAATAAGAGAGTAGGTAAAATTAAAGATGGTCGGAAATTGTAATGCAATTGCAAGGAAACTAATATATTGACTTGGGATAAATAGGGCATAGGGCCAAGTAGAAATTGAGAAAAAATCCTTCAATCAAAAGAAAATGAGGGTATTATTTTTTCAACAATTGACTTGACTTTATGAGATGAAATAATTAGGGAGTTTTATTTTTTGGATAAAATTAATTATTAGGTGTTTTTCAAATTCTATGTGAATTGGTATGAGGGAATTAGTAAAATAAAGGATGTGGAGAGTTACAAAGTTGTAAAAATAATGGGGTTTTTTCAAAGTTTATGGTAAATTGGTATCATTAAGTAAAAAAAAAATGGTAAGAGTTAAAAAGTTGTGAGTTCATTTTAGAAAAAGGTAAATGGTGTTATTCAATCTACTTGTTTACATCAAATTTGTGTATGACTCAAATAAGAGATTGACTTCTAAAATTTATGGAAGTGTACATATCCTACCGTTTTTAAAATTGAAACTGTAACTTTGAAAAATATAAAAACATAGTTTTAATCATAAATCTCACTCAAACATAATTTTTTTTTTAATGTGAAACAAATATCAAAATCATTTTAAAATCTAATACTTCAATTTATAAAAAATGTTTTAGACCAAGTTTATGTTAATGTCACACCTCTACACATAGAGTATTTGGTAATTATTTTGTTAAGTGCATTTTGGCTAAATGACTTTGGTTACGAGACTTTTAACACTTGGGCTTATGAAGAAGCCTGACAGGATTAAAATAAAAAAGGGCATTTTTAATTATTCATGAATATATTTTATCAGTGAATATGTGAAATTGTCATGTTGATAGTATTTAGATGTGGCTAGAAAAATCTAGAGGGGAACCCTAAAGGAAGTTGTCTAACTACTAGACAGTTAAGATATTATGTCTTTGGGTTTCCTCTAAAGGATATCAGAGGAAAGGAAGAGGGTTCTGACCTTATTCCAATAGTACCTGAGAAAAGGAAGGTAGGCAGAAGATCAAACCAAGAAAGAACAATTATGTGCTGCAGATGGAGAAAAGTTCCCAAGTTGGGCTGGACATAGAGGAGTAATCCATACGAAAAAACTTGGACTGGACTCAAAGAAGAGTCTTGAGGTCTGCAAGTTGATTCATATTGAAAAATTCTCTGGTAGTAGAAAGCTCTGGGGGAGACATGGATGTGATTGCTGACTTCATCGGAAGGGTGGAGGTGTTCTTCCTGTTGATTTTTCACGGCTATCTATTAAATGGATAAGTAGTTTATTTATGTTGTGTGATAGAGAAAATTATATTTTGGCATGGTTTTCTGTGTTTTGAATTAATTTTTTAACTCTTAAATAAATTTATAATGAGAATTAGAACATAAAAATATTATCCGCTCAAATGAAAGAATGGTTGAAGTCATAGATCCTTGGTGATACGGTAAAACCCAAAAAATTATAAGATAGGCTAGACCCAAAAATTTTGTTTCCACCAGTTAATCTGACTTCTAGATGAAATTCGAGAGTCGGAAAGTCTGGTGAAACAAAGACAAGAAAATAAATAAATCCCTAGGTCTAAATGGGAACCCCAAAACTGAAAAATATTGTACAAGCTGATTGGTAGCATAACAGATTTAAACATATTAAACTTATCAGAATGACCCTGGAGGAACAAATAATTCAAACAACTGGAACATAGATTAACAAGACATTCATGCTCAATACTTAAATCGAATAATTAAACTTAGAGCAAAGAGAACCTGTATTACATAGTTTATAATTTGGTGTAGTAAATTAACAGTAAGTAAATAAACAGAAAGAACCAATTTTCAACATCAAAATGAACAGAGAATGGGATTAATTTTCATACTATTTCTCAACCCAGCCAAATAAGAACAACGAAAATGAAAAAATAAAACCCCGTAATTAACCAATCCCACTTGGGACAAGCAAGCAACATAATTTTTCTAGCAATAGAAGTTGGCACGAATTATTTCAATTACAAAACAATAAATATTTTTTTATAATATTTTAAACAAATAAATCATATGTTTTAGTTCATATAACTTCGTATCAAAACCTTAGAGCCATATTCAGTCAGTCCTAATAGAAATAATCCAAAACCCAAGCATTTTCTTAACTCAAAACCCTAAGTTGTCATTGGTCATGAAAAACCCTCAAAGAAATTATAGAGATATCTTTAAAGTTAGAAATGAAACCCAAATTCATTGTAATCATATTCATGATAGTTATGGCTGGAAAAAAAAAATGTAGGTTCCATTATAGGACCGACGGGTTGTGAATCCTGATTATAAAGAGAAAATACAACCATGGAATTCTAGTTTAACACCGAGGCATATAATCATAGTAGGAAACACTCTAAACATATATCATTTCAAACCCTAGTAGGCTTCCATGAGTACCTGGTAAATGAAGCTGACATTAAAACCCTCCTAATGAGCCTTCGTATTGCAACAAGAATGTTGCAACTCCCAAGGCTACCAACTTTAATTATAAACCCGAGGTTCGTACAAACTTAAGAGGTATCAACACTATATGTGCAGCATACAATGTGTCATTTTGTTGATATTATGTAATGGATTGAATTTCATGAACTCAAATCCTAAACTAATTGCAGAAATGGAAGTGTTGCTTTGAAAAGAAATTAATCCTAGGCAAGAACAATAATTTGTAATTGAAATCCTAAGAGCATGAATTCAAATAAAAATGCCTAATCTACTTTGTGAAAATGAATGTCCTAAGTGGTATTTATTCTTCCTAAATCATGGATTATATCCTAGGTGTCATGATTCAAGCCTAGGAGACAAAAACCAAGCTTTAGGGGAAAATTTGGTCGAGTTTACACATGATACAAGAGTGCTACACGAAGTTCTGTTTTTTCTACAGGATGTTATGTTTTGGACATAACTCACTAAATGACCAAGTAAATCAAATGAAAATGGGATGGGAATTTTTTTTTATTAATTAGGATTTCTTAGGTCTCCATTCCAAGCATAATCTCTCGAAAATATCCCTGTTCACATGTGCTAAAAAGTAATAGAAAATTACTACTCCAAAATATGAAAATTTAAGAACTAGTGAGCTAGTTAATCTATCAAATGCATAACCTAGTCAAGTGAAAATTCAATGGGGTGATTTTTTTTTTATTAACGTAAAAATTATTATGACCTAATCCAAGTGGAATAAATTCAAATTATTCTCATTAACCCATTCTAAAAAATAGCATAAATTTACTACTATTTCACTACAAGGCATTTCCAGAAATTTGATATCTGTGAACTAGTAACCAAATCCAAGTAGCTTAATCATTAAGATTACCTTAAAAAGTTATTCTAAGGATGAGTAATTCTTTTGAATCTATAAAAAACCTAAAAAATAACTCACTTCAATCATTTAACTCAATTCGACAGCAAGAAAAGAAACAATACTAAATACATAAATATTCAAAACATAAATGAGAGATGCATGTGAATAAGAAGTGAAAGAACAAAAATAAATTGTGCAAGAGGGATATGAGGTTCCTGGGATGGCCAAACCCAAGGAGGAATCATATTCCTATGAAAGAAACCAAGCCTTAGAAGCTAAAAATGACACCAATATTCATTATTGAATTAGTCCAAGCACATCCCTACAAGAAAATAAAGTGGAGTCACTAAACAACACGTTTTCTCCACAAGAAGTCTAAAGAATTTCCCCTAAAGGCCAATTCGAATTGGTACTTATACAAAATCATGAAGAAGAATTCTCCTTGAAAGTAGGAATATTTCTCCTCCAAAATCCGTCAAATAGTGGATTTGGTTCCCCACACTAGAAGTTTCCAGTAAATGGCAAGGGAGATATTCCTATATTTTCTCAATCATCAGAGTTCCAGAATTTCTCTAGTCTTTCTCAATAATTTCATGATAATTTATTCATTTATTCTCCAATATTTATCGTCGTGTAGTAGGGAGCAAGTCCCTAAATCATCTCCTTCTCCAAATATTCATAATTTTCCCAATATTCTCACAATATCCTTTAAAAATAAATAATATTAGGAACAAATATGAAATTATATATAAACGTTCCTAATAACATATTAAAGCTTAAAAAGAATTATTAAGTGTAGAAGGAGAGATTTAATATAGCCTTTATGTGGCTAATAAAGGTTATATGGGCCTTAATTTACATCTAATTTAGAGGCCCATCATACCCCCCTACTGAAATTATTGCTCATACTCTGAGCAACCTATTCATCCTATTTTCTATAATGTTCCAAAATTGGAACAACTACACTATTGGGAATAATATGAGTTATTACCAATGTGGAGCTAAAAAAATATGCCTTATAACAGATTTAAAATAACTTAACCTTCCATAAAATATGTAGCATCAACTTTATACAGCATTTTATAAGCCAAAAGGTGGGGGAAAGTGATGATTTAGGCCCTAAAATGAATGTATTCAGAGATATGCGTAAACATAAGAGGGGAAAGTGGTTGGATCTGATATCTAGGGTTATGAGGGACTCCCATGTCGAATTTGAGCAAACAAAAATACGTTTTTCTATGTTAAACAGTTCCTCCTTTCCTAACTAGGCTAGAAAACCCTGATTTCCAATGGCTTAAATTATGCAGAAAGTGCTGAATATTTTACAGTGTGATTTTCTAAAGATTTTAACTGAAATAATGACGGAACATAAGTATTGAAACTTAGAATAAGACTCAAATTATTTACATTAGGAAAAATAGAGATTTACATAAAGAAAGGCCTCACAATGAGGTGCTGCAACCATGGAATGAGATAGAACAGCTGAACAACATAATTTACAGGGGCTGAAGAAATGTTTCATTATATTTTAGATATACAACAGATATGAATATAAAATCATAGATCAGAATGGGATATATATGGAAAAAGAGCTTTTTAGTACATTCCCCTTGGGGATCTTAGCAGAAGATGAATAATAATGAATAGATCTGAGATCTACACCATAGATCTGTAGTAATCTTCAGAAATTTATGAAGAATATGATACACAAAATATCAGATCTGAAATAGAACATAGATTGGTTGGCCAATATATGGATCACCACAGTGAAGGAAAGGAGTCCTCTCACCAGAGGTCTCTCCTCCAAACTAATATCAAATGTACATTGCAACTCTGCCTGCAAAATGACACAGTTTTCTCAAGGGACTGTGCTGAAGAAGTGGAGCACACTTTTTCTTGATTCCAAGATAAGAATATGAAGCCCAAAATAGCTATTGCACTCTTTCCAGTGATTTAGATGACTTCACCACTGAAAATATGCAATACAAACCTTTAGATCTGAATAGATCTGATTCCACTTGCTGCAACTCTCTAAATAATGAAACCCCAAATAGGATTTACACTACCCAGGGAGGTGAGGCTTGGCTAATGCCAGATAGTGGACCAATGCAGCACAATCTCCTCCAAGATATCCTCAAGGAAGGAGGGAGGATTCCTAAATAGGAAACCCTCACTATTCTCTTGCTAAACAGCCCAGAGAATTGGAATTAGTCTAAGCAGACTAATTTCTGAATATCTTCAACAACCTTTTCCTTGAGCATTCTCCTTCCTTTTATAAGATGAGGATGTGTAAAACCCTAAACCACCTCAAATGAATTAACCCCTTTCACGTGGGATCCTCCTTCTAGAACTGCGCTGGGTCTTCAAAGTGGTTCAATGTATCTGGTCTGCTTAGTGATTTGGTCCTGTTGAACTAGTCAAGTGAATCAATCTTGTTCACACAAAAGTGGATTTTATTAAGAAAGCCCTGATTTGTCTCTGTTCACATTGGGCATTGATTTTTTTTTATCTTTTAGGAGTTTTTCATGTCCTCCTTTACATTTTATTCATCAATAAATAAAATTAAAACAAAATGAAATATTCCTATTAGCTTGGGCTAATTAGGAATATTACAGTCCTCCTCTCCAAAATTGTTGCTTGTCCTCAAGCAACTATAAGGTGAGTGTTGAAAAATTTCCTCCTTGGTGACACCAACATAAGATAAGCTTCCTCCATAAGCCAAGTGCTCACCAATCCATCCATCCATGTCTTTCTCCTCCAATTTTCTCATGAGATACAAATAGCTCATCCCATAAGGAGACAATAGATCATATGAAACAAACATGGTTTGCCCCCATGCTCTCCCTAAAACAAGAAAACATAAAGTGCATGGAGTGTAGCCATCCCGTGAGGCACATGCCATCCTTCCTTCTTTCCCCATACATCCACATAGAATTACAAGTACATTATCAAGATAGGGAATCAAAAAAATGTGCTTGAAAATAGAATATTGCACATATGGAGGTGGGTCATAGTCCCACATGTGGAACCAACGCAATGCATCCCCTGCTTGCATCAAATGTAGATATGGTAAGTGGTTTTCCCACCACTTACTTGCTATCCACACCATATCACCATGGCTGAAAGTGTGATATATGTTTGGTGCTTTGGGGAAGCACCCATCATTTTGCAAAATCTCCCTTTTCCTCAAGGGAGTGGTCCAATTAAGAAATTTTTGGGGCCCAATATTGGCCAAGAGGTTCACATGATATAAAACTCCTCTTTGGAGTCATGGCCTGTAAAAACATGGTGTAAGAGTACATGAAATCAGAGTATAAAACATATGTAACATGATCATGTTTTTCACCAACAATTCTCCTCCCAACAATGGAGTGGTGCATGGATCTATTCTCTTCCTCAAAAGAAGAAAGAGTGAGTTGATTTGACTCTTCCTTTTTGACCCCTTCCATGCCAAAGGTGTCATGTGGAAAGTTTCCCTTCCCATGCTACTTCAAATCATAGCATAATAAGTGGCGATCCGACCACCTACGTGCTGCAATAAGCTTCTTCAAAGCTTGAAAATAGTGGAGGATAATAGGTGTTGGCTGAATATGATTCAAACAACACATGTCATGCTCCAAATTCTCCCATGTGAGAGACTTCTCTTCGTGACACAAATTCAATACATGGCCCTTTGTAAAAATAAACAAGATATAAAATGCAGTAATCATGTAGTGTTTTATCCTCTTCTTGAAATACAAATGAATTTGGGAGATTGCATTCCCAATGGATACATTCACCCATTGTACTTTTCCTCATCTCATGTTTACAGTAAATATTGGAGCATCATTAACATCATGATATAAACATGCTCCCTTATTCCATCCCATGAGAAGGTTACATCTTCTCCCAACCCAAAGTACATACACGATTATGATATTCATTCTAAATAGAAATACATGTACATACATCATGGATACAAGTAGATGTATGGACATGGAATTCATCATGGGGTGTCCATACTCTCTTCTCATAAACCAAAACAAACATGCCTTCTTCTTATGCATTCTTTTCTTGAAATACAAGGCATGAGACAAGAAATTAAAAAACCTTGGGTGGTACCCAAACTCACCCAATAGGAACCAACGCAAGTGATCTCCTCCCTGCTTCAGATTAGATATGGTAAGTGGGTTGCATGCCACTTACTTGCTGCCCTTATCATTTCACCATGGCTGAAAGTGAAATTCATATTTGGTGCCTTAGGGAAGCACCCATCATGTTGTAACACCTCCATTAGTCCATCAAGGGAGTGGTCATATTTGAAAATAATCTTGGCCCATAGTGAGCCATGAAGCTTGTAAGGTAAAATACTCCCTTTTGGAGTTAT
This sequence comes from Pinus albicaulis, assembly GCA_034641835.2. Lineage (NCBI taxonomy): Eukaryota > Viridiplantae > Streptophyta > Pinopsida > Pinales > Pinaceae > Pinus > Pinus albicaulis. The sequence continues at coordinate 544,349 of JAXQQM020071009.1, read as the reverse complement.
GGCCTGCAAATGTAGAGTAAGAGAATACATGCAATCATGAAATAAGATGTGATTTACATAAGCATGCTTCTTACCCAAAGTCTCCAATGTTGTGTTGGCTTCCCTCTTAGAAAGAGATGACATTGATGCACAAGGTTGAGGGAACACTTTGCTCTTCTGCTCATCATGGGAACTCCTTTGTGAAATTCCTTCAAGTAAGGAGACATCAAGGCACAGATCATGGAAGGATGTATGGACTGATGTGTCCTTTCTTTGCTTGAATAGATCAATTTGCCTTCTTATTGCATTATTATGCTAAAATAAAGAGGGACAAATGTTTCTTACCATGTGAAGCTTTCCCTCCTCTTTTCCTTTTGAAATCTTCAGGGTCTCATCCTTTGATAGTGATGATACATGATGCCCATGGATGGTTCCATAATCTTCATATAATGAGATCTCCTTAATGAGAGATGAATAAATACATGAGTGGTGAAGACCATACATGCTTCCACTACACAATCCAATCACCTTCCTGGGTGTTCCAACCTTCTGCAATGGATAGGAATGAGACTGGCCCTCTTCCCCATCTTCTCTTTGTGTCCTCAAGGTTTTACACCTTCTACATTCCAAGGGATTTTGAAATGCAATCCCTTTGAGATATTCAAGAAAATACCTCTCATCTATGTCCTCCAAAAACCATTGAGGTTCTAGATCTTCTGTAGGTAGAATTTTCTCTTTGAGCTGGGGAGTGCTCATTGAGAAAGAGGCATCTAGAAAGGAGACAAGGTTTCTCACTTCAAGATGTCTACCATTCATCATTTCTTCCTCCATTGCTTCATGAATGAAGCTGCAATTTGAATGCCCCCATGAGGAATGGTGCCTCCTTTCTTCCTTACTGTTCTTGAAAAGTGTAGTGCAACTTTGTTGCTCTAAATCAGCAGCATACATAAATGTAGATCTCTTCATACAATGTGTTGAAATGACAACAAATGAATTTTTAATCACACCTTGGTGGGATGTAGAAGCAAGAGCTTATTCTAAAACTTTGTAGTATTCCTTCATTACTAAACATGAAGGCTTCTCCTCCAAGGTTGTGGCAGTGCTGGTACAAGTCTCCACTCTTTCAATCTTCTTGAGATATTCTTCAATACCCTTCATGGTCCAGAAAAGGAGCAGGGAGATCTCCTCTTCTGTCATTCTTCCAAGTGGTGGAGCCATGCTCTTGTTTTCTTTGTACAGTTCATCTTATTTGTGAGGGTAGGAAGTGCATAGTTCTACCTCTCCTTCTTGAAACCTTCTATAGGTCTCACTGCAACTTTCTTCTCCTTGAAACCCTCTAGGAGTTTCATTTTCTTCTTCTTTATCCTTTGTCTGTCTACCCTCTTTGAAGAGGATCTTCATGGATATGGAATATGATGAGGTAAAACTCATATTCTTCAGAAATTTGACCTTTCTCCTTTTTCTACAACACTTTGTCTTGAAGCCACAGGCTGAGCCAAAGATCTTGCTCTGATACCACTGTAATGTTCCAAAATTGGAACAACTACACTATTGGGAATAATATGAGTTATTAAAAATGTGGAGCTATAGAAGAATCCCTTATAAGAGATGTAAAATCAATTAAAATTCCATAAAATATGCAGCAAAAGCTTTATACAGCGTTTTATAAGCCAAAAGGTGAGGAAAAGTGATGATTTAGGCCCTAAGACAAATGTATTCAGAGATATGCGTAGAAATAAGAGGGGAAAGTGGTTGGATATGATATCTAGGGTTATGAGGGAATCCCATGTCGAATTTCAGCAAGAAACAATGTGTTTTGCTATGTTAAACAGTTCCTCCTTTCCTAACTAGGCTAGAAAACCTTAATTTCCCATGGCTTAAATTATGCAGAAAGTGCTGAAGCTTTTACATCGTGATTTTCTGAAGGTTTTAACTGAAATAATGATGGAAAATCAGTATGGAAACTTAGAATAAGACTCAAATTATTTACATTAGGAAAAACAGAGATTTACATAAAGAAAGGTCTCACAATGAGGTGTTGCAACCATGGAATGAGACAGAAGAGATGAACAAAATTATTTACAGGGGATGAAGAAATGTTTCATTATATTTTAGATCTACAACAGATATTAATAGAAAATCACATATCAGAATGCGATCTATATGCAAAAAGATATTTTTAGTACATTCCTCTTGGGGATCTCAACATAAGATGAATAACAATGAATAGATCTAAGAGCTACACAATAGATCTGTAGTAATCTTCAGAAATTTCTGAAGAATATGATACACAGTAGATCAGATCTGAAATATAACATAGATTGGTTGGCCAATAAATGGATCACCACAGTGAAGGAAAGGAGTCCTCTCACTAGAGATCTCTCCTCCAAACTGATATCAAATGTACGCTGCAACTCTGCCTGAAAAATGACGCAGTTTCCTTAAGGGATTGTGCTAAAGAAGTGGAGCACACTTTGGCCTGATGCTAAGATAAGAATTTGAAGCCCAAAATAGCTATTGCGCTCTTGCTAGTGATTTAGATGACTTCACCACTGAAAATATGCAACAAAAACCTTCAGATCTGAATAGATCTGATTCCACTTGCTGAAGCTCTCTAAACAATGAAACCACAAATAGGATTTACACTACCTAGGGAGGTGAAGCTTGGCCAATGCCAGATAGTGGACCAATGCAACACAATCTCCTCCAAGAGATCCTCAAGGAAGGAGGGAGGATTCCTAAACAGGAAACACTCACTATTCTCTTGCTAAAAAACCCAGAGAATTAGAATTAGTCTAAGCAGACTAATTTTTGAATATCTTCAACAACCTTTTCCTTGAGCCTTCTCCTTCCTTTTATAAGATGAGGAAGTGCAAAACCCTAAACCACCTCAAGTTAATTAACCCCTTTCACATGGGATCCTTCTTCTAGAACTGCGATGGGTCTTCAAAGTGGTTCAATGTATCTAGTCTACTTAGTGATTTGGTCCTGTTGACCCATTTAAGTGGCTCAATCTTGTTCACACACATGTGGATTTTATTAAGAAAGCCCTTATTTGTCTCTGTTCACATTGGGCATTGATTTATTTTTATGTTTTAGGAGTTTTTCATGTCCTCCTTTACATTTTATTCATCAATAAATAAAATTAAAACAAAATGAAATATTCCTATTAGCTTGGGCTAATTAGGAATATTACAACAGACTAATATAGCCGATATGTGCCTAATAAAGGTTATATGGGCCTTAATTTATGTCTAATTTAGAGGTCCATCATACCCCCTTACTGAAATTGTTGCTCATACTCTGAGCAACCTATTCATCCTATTTTCCATGTGGTTCTTCATGTATGATGACCTATTTCATTCTCTGTTTGTTGGTCCATGTGTTTCTCCTCCTTCTTCTCTTCTTGCTACGCTTCAATTTTCATTTCTTCCCCTATCTCAGTTTCCCATTGAACTTTGAATGTCGGTTCAGGCTACTTCTTTCTCTTAAGTGATTCATCAACTGTAATGGTGTGCAAAGTCAGGCCCTTGTTTGCACCACTTAGTTTTTAATTTATAAGAGTTTATGTGCCCTTGATACCTCCCACAACACCTGAAGTCTTCCCCTAATGCCTTTGCCTTCTACCCTTTGTAAAACTTCTCTCAAGAGAAAAAAACAAGAAATCTGGTGAAAAAAAGAGGATGCTACAAGAAACAGAGTTCCATGTAGAAGATCTGAATTTTCTTATAACAACTCTGAAAAATGAATCATTTTTATAATGGTGACCTCATTTTTCAATTGCAAGAGTGAATTTTGTATTCTTGGCCATGGCACATCATACTATTCATTAAATTTGTATGAACACCATTGCCTAGAAATTTGAATTCTATTTGTTCATTAAATTTTGAAATTGAAAGCACTTAACACAAAGAGATTTTTTATTATAGAGGGTGAAATGATGGTGAATAATCTAAATAAGAAGAAAGGAATGATGTTAAACCAATATACTAACTTGGATACCTTTCACTGTTGGAGAATTTACCATTATGCAACCCAAAACTGCTTGTAGAAAATTATTTGCAGCTCTATTGTGTCTCTTTGTACCTTTTATAAATTAATTAATCATTTTCCAACATCCTAGTAGTATAATTTTTCTCTTGCAACCCTCTATTAGCTTCTTGTAGAAGATTTTTCTTTCTTGTAGCAAATATGTTCTTCCTGTAACAAATATGTTTTCCCTGTAGCAAATTTTGTTCCTGTCATTAGGGGATTTTTGAGGTCTAAAATGGACCTCCTAAGGAAATTATAAAATAAGAGTGGAAATAATAAAATAAGATTAGATTACATCATCAAATTTTAGAGGGAAAAAAGAAAAAAAAATCAACTCGTATTTTCAACTTATCTCCTTATGAATTTACTCAAATTTTGAGCGGAAACACTCGTTGGATGCAAAATTTCATTCCTCATCCAAGGAGTACCCATGTAGCATACTTTAGATGGACCGTGCTACATGGAAAATTAGAAACACATGAAAAAAGCATGATTGCAATTACATTTTTCATGTATTTCTCATTTTTTGTGTAGCATGGTCCATCAAAAGTATGCAACATGGGTACTCCTTCGATGAAGAATTACATTTTGCATCCAAAAAGTACTCCCACTTGAAATTTGAGTAAAAAGTTAGGGAGATAAGTTAAAAATACGAGTTGAAAAAGTAGTTTTATTATTTTATTATTTTTTAATTTTTTTATTTCTTTACTCCAAAATTGGTGAATCATCCCCCATGGTTGACATCACATCTTGAATACTGTTGGTTCTTTTAAAATTTATTTTGGTTGTACAATTTTCTTAGGAGGTCCATTTTATACATCAAAATTCCCCTAATGAGCAGCTCTATTTCGCCTATAACATCTAATATTTGCATGACAAGAGGTGGTGGGTCCACCTTATTTTTATTTTTATTTTTATTTTTCTTTTTTTCTCTATTTTTTCAATTTTTTTCATTGCATGAAAAATAAACTCAAAGTTTTTTTTTTGTTAACTGAGTTAGTCCTCAGTTACCCCTTGGCACTCCTTGTCTCTCATCACAACTAACTTCTTACTACCCACTTTCTCAAGTCCTCTTCACTTTTGTCTTGTTCCTCTCCCACATGTGTGTGTGTGTCTTGGTGGAAAAGTGAAGCTAACTGCTAGATAAGGCATAGGTTGCTCTACTACTAATTTTGGCTATAAAAAACCTTTCCTTCTCACACTTTTAAGGTTTTATTAAGCTAGAATAGATTCAAAGGGTGAGGTTAGAGAGTTTCATAACTGATCCTTACCTCCTGGTTGAGTTTTTGCAGGATGATGCATGCTGGAGTCGGAGTTGCACCAATGTGTTTGTATTGTTGCTTGATTCTTTGTTGTGTTTTCTTTCTTTTTGAGGTGTTTTAACTTGACTTGTTTTCTATGTGTGTGTAGTTACCTTGCTAAGTCTTCACGTGTATGGCTGTTGGTGGAGGACCCCCCTTGTAGTGTCATTACTATCTTCAGATTCATATAACAAGTCTTATTGGTCACCATGATTGGTCAAAACCATTTTCGGGGCTTTTCTGGTGCTTACACAGAGCTTGTTGCATGAAGTTATTTTTTCTTGTAGCAACCTATTTATCTGCTTATTTTAGGCTTATACCTCTGTATGAGTGATGAGCGAGAGTGTGAGGTGGTCTTAGGATGATTATAGAATGATTAGGAAGTGGTGTGGCCTTGGAAAAATGGAGTGAAGGAACTCTTTTTTTTTTTTTTTTTTTTTTTTTTTTTTTCAGAAAAAATTATGTTACAAATGTGACAAAGTGTAGGGTTTGAGTGAAAAATCTCTATGGTTAATATGGAGGAGTGATGAGAAGGTGGAAGGAAATGATGGGAAGAATCTCCTCATTGATTTTCTTACACTTCAAATCCCTTGGTTATTGTTTTTTGTCCTCGATCCTCCTGCCTATATCTTACTGTAACTTCATGTAGCGATTACAGAAATTTTAGGACAACCCCCTTGTAACATAATTGTTTTATCCATACTATCTATGCGCTAGGCGAATATAAATAGATAGATTAATGTGTCTAACCTTAGTAAGAAGTAAGTTCATGATATTGATGTTTATGTGTCTGTAATACGTTGTAAGGGTTATTTGGTTTGGGTTGAAAGGCTCCTGTTGGCTGTGTGTGTGGAGACATAGTCATGGTTGTATGAAAACTCCACTGGCTATGTGCATGGAAGGGTTTTGTAAGGGAAATTTGATATAGGGAAAGTATGATGTATTGAAAAGTTCTGAGCTAATAGAAAGGACAGATTTTGGTGAACTTCTTATGTTATGAATCTGAGTTATTTGTTGTTTATGTTCTATTGATATCACACTGCTTTTGTCTTACTTATTGATTAGTGTGCAAGGATATATGATATGATTATGAATTCTTATTGATGGTTGATAGATCTGTTTAAGTGTTTGCATTGTTTAAGATCTCGATCTAGTTCTGTTCTGTTTATCTGCACTAAGGCGAACAATGAATCTGTGTTATTATATTAAATACTCTGCATTCTCTGTGATTATGTGTATATTATTTTGTGCATTTTTTTATGATCAATATAAGTTTGCATTCAATTTTTTGAGGATCACTTCATTATTTTCTCCCTATTGGTATGGAAACCTAGCTCCAACACCCCCCCATACTACTTCAGGTAAGACTTTGATCTGTGCAAGTAGGTCATTGCCGAAAGGTCCATTAGTTACAGGGTTTTTTGGTTTATCCCTAAAATATGAACCTGGGTTAGGACCCCTCATGCCAAAAAATGGTTCTGTTGCCAGGACCAGGATCATTTTGAGGGATATTTGATGTTGTGACATCCATCTGAAACGAATTACAAGACTGGTTATACAGAAATATCTGTGAATTTGTGCTCCAAGAGAATAGAAGTACTAAGTTATCTCGTGAGAAGTGGGTACAAAAATATAATTATACAGAAGTGCATGAAATATTATTTTGTTCCTTTTCACATGAACTACATGAGTGGTTGTTGCGTACAACTAAATTCCATGGCTTCATAAAAGACAACGTAATCACCGAGTGGACTCTTGAATTGATCCAGCAAGTAGAGAATTTTTATAATAATATCACCCGCACGGTATATCATTGGATCGATCACCTTTTGGGAGGATTTCTGACTGAATTTTCCATTGATAAATTTGTGTCATATTATGAAGCAGAAAGAAACTTTTTTGAAGGCCCTGCAAGTAAGTTTCCGCGTTCATTATGTAATATTCCTAAATTAGCTTGCAGCTAATAGGAATATTAATTTTTCTTTTGAAATCCAGATGCATGAATAATTGAGCAAGGAGGCTCATAATTTGCTCAAGTATGAATAAAAATCCCTCCTGGTGTGAAAACAGATCATAAAATAACTATTTCAAGCATCCACATGTGTGAAAAAGGTATAAACTACGTGGACAAGGTCAAATTTGACCAAGTGAACATGATTTATCCTCAAAGGAGTGGATCCTCAATAAAGCCAGCTCAATGTGAATAGAGATCAATCTAGCTAGAAAAAATGAAGGCACCTTGAGTGTGAAAAGGGACAGGGCATGAGAATTTAGTTAAGGTTGACTAAGTCAACAAAGCTGTCTAGATACATTGAACCACCTTGATGGACAACACAGTTTTTGTGGAGGAGTCTTTGCATGGAAGCAACCTCATAGTGGGTGGGACCCTTCGTGAGAGAGCTCATCAATAATATAATGAAGGATATGGCAAGCATATGGAAATATTGGAGATTATATTTTTATGTGTTCTACTTAGAATTTCTACATACTTGGCTATTTAGCTAAGTTGCTGCACTGCTTAGTGCAAGGGTTTGCCCGGGCGAGGATTCCCTACTCTTTCTTGGAGATCTTGTCTAAGAAATTTAAGAGGAGGTTTCTAATTTGGATTTTCCACTACTTGGTGTTGGGCCAAGCACTTACCTTCAGAAAAAACACAGTCCCTTCAGAAAACTACGTTATTTCTTAAGATGTGCAGTGGAAGGGGTGAAAGTCCCATTTTGAGGAGCTAGTTTCCCAAGAGAAGGATCAACATTTCTTTGGGAGAGCTAGAGAAGGAGTCTACAACAATTTATTTGTATTTTCAGCCATTATTATGCAGATATACAACCATGCAACATGATTCGGCCACATATTTCCATCAACTTTCTCTTGTATATCTTTTCTGTCAAGAAACCTTTGTTGGGTCTTCTTGGATCTGTATAGAAGAGATTAGATATCTGTTTTTATGCCTCATTGAGTAATATAATAAGAATATCAGAAAAATTTCTCTATTTTATGATTTTAGCCTCTATTTTTTTGCGCAGTATTTTATGCAACAACTCCGGTAATTTGTAGTCTTGGGGTTTTGACAATTTTAAGCTGTTTTGAGCATGGGAGACCTGTTTAACTAGGCTAAAGGAATTTGTTTCTGAAAATATTTTGTATGCATGTCCTATATTATCTATTATAAGGGAAGCAACCATTATTTTTCACTTTTATAACTCAATATTTAGAAAATAACATTTTGGGGCCAAAAATGTTGCTTTTCCCCACTTGGTGACATTGTAAAAAGGAATAGTTTGTTGCTGTGACTGTTTAATGTTGGCTATGTGTTTAAAAACACTATATTATTTGATCACTTTCTTATCTCCAACTTTGGAATACCTTAGGGTATTCTTATTGTTGTAGAAAATTCCAGTTTTGGAATATTACAGTGGTATCAAAGCAACAATCTTGGCTCAGCCTATGAGCTTCAAGCATCATGGACTATTCTCATGGGGAGAAGGATATTTGCAGAAGAAATCAGAGAAAACCCTTGTTTTCTAGAGAAAGAAGGTTCTCAAATCTTGTTTTTCCAAATCTGCAAGGTAGAATTAAGGGCATCAAAGAAATGAAGAGGGAGAAATATGATAATCCCTTAGCAAGATCTATACAAGAGGAAGATTCCAAGTCCTCATCTTATGGATATGATCACTGAGCCATATCATCAGACCTACCATGTTCTATCAGAAATTTCTTCATGAAGAGGATGAAAGGATATATGCCAAAGAGAGACATTCCTGGCGATTATTTGCAGGAATATGAAGATCAATTCGAGGAGTTCAAAGATCACTTGAATTTCCAAGGGTTTTTCCAAATGAAGGAAAAGAGCACAAGGTGCAAGAATCAGGGTGAGGGTAGGCTCTTTCTATCCACTTTTGATGGGTCACCTCTATGTACATCTAGGGCTTGGGTGAAGGAGCTAGACACCTTTGTGCAGCAACATCAAGTTTCAGAATTTGAAGCCATCAAAGTAGCAGCACTGCATTTTGAGGGTAAGGCCTATGCTTGGTGGTTGTTTGAATCATTTTCCTTAAAGAATGCAAATACATCTACTTATGCAAAGTTCATTTAAATATTAGTAGAAAGGTTTGATGAGATTTCATGTGGAACATCTTCCATTGAAACTATCATACCATATCAAACAGAGCTTTTGCATGGGTTGGGAGGGTCTATGAATCCAACTCCATTTCTAAAAACGAATGAAGTGGAGGTGAGCTTGTTTGGTACTTGGCCAAGGGTAAGATCTCCTTTTGATGAAGGGCTTCCTTCTCAAAAGGAAGACATGAAGATTCCTTCTTCAAAAGAGGACCAAGATCTAAGGTCTCTTATTGAAGGTAAGGCAACTTCAACTAGTGAAGAGGAGAAAGGAGAGAATCACGAACTCATGAAAAGGGCACCCAAATCACCTCATGGAGAAAAAGATGGAGCACTTTCTACAAGGAAAGAAACTCTTGCACTCTTGCAAGGAGTTCCAAAAGGTCTCACACATAGTGCTCTTGGCATAATACATGAGCAACATGTACCTTCATTGCCAAATGATGAGATCTTGAAGATATGAGGAGGAAAAGAGGAGGAATGGCATCACAAGATGAAGAGAATGTACCCTTCTCTATTTCAAAGTTTGAAAGAACAAATAAGGCAAGAGGACCTATGCAACAAGGATAGGGGAAAATCTGTCCACCTACATTCACATCCTACTCTATGCCTTGATGCCTCTCCGCAAGGAGGAATTTAGACAGGAAGACCTCCTGATTGGAGGGAAACTAAAGTGTTCTATCAAATTTATGCAGCAGCAACCTATTTTTTTAAAGAGGGAACCTTGGAAGGAGCCACTACAACACTGAGAATCATTGATGGAAGGCTAGGTAAATTTCTGAAGTTGTCCTTGCTTTCTTCCATTCATCTATTTGCTTTGGAGTGAACAGATTCAAAAATTTGTGTTGATATGAGCATAGTATCAAAAGGCTACTCCATAGCCTTGGAGAAGCAAAAGATACTCCAATATATAATGAAGATTTCTGAACATAACAATAACATAATTTCATATTTGTATGCAGGAGCAAAATTGTGGAAGTTTTTGAGAAAGAGAACCTTTCAAAGGGAGGGTGACTCTCCTAAACTTCAATCTTGTCTTGAGCAAGATCAGCTGCAAGAGGGGCAACAAAAGAAGGTTGAGAATACTCCAACATGTGACTTTGACATCAAGCATTTCAAGGAGGAGAGCTATCATATGACAAATGTATCATTTCATACTTCTACAGTGTTGTCAATGTTGGGAAGCCTAGACCCTTATTGGGAGTCCCAACTCTTGATGGATTATTCTAAGGACCTACTCACATGTAAGGTTCTTGATGGGAAAGAAATGGATGGGAAGTATAAGGTAGTTGATGGGATAATTTATGTTCATGATCAGATCTACTTAACTAAATATTCCAAACTCAATAATAAACTACTTGATACAACTTATGAGGTCTTGATTTCAAACCTCACTAGTTTCATTGGAACATATCATACTATCTTAGATGGATTCATGTGGGAAAATTTTGAAGAGGAGATGCACTCTCATATGAGTAAGTGCATGGATCATTTTCTGGTTGAGGAGGAACATAGCTCTTGGGAAGAGTTATCATTATCACCTCCTTATTCATTGAGTGTGAGAGGGAGCTCATCCATGAGATACCTTGCTGATTTTAAACAAGTGTATGATAAACATTGTATTGTTGAACCTCATGATGTATTTATTATATAATTGCATTTTATTAACACTCATATGTAGTTCTTGGCTCCAAGAGGGGGCACTTTTGTTGATGGGCTTCATGAGCCACTTTGGGCCATGAACAATGGTGATGTTGGCCATTCTTTGGGAGGTCTTGGAGAGATGATGTACTCCTCATGGTGTGATTCCTTAACACTAACCATCATACACCTTCTCCAAGCATGCAAGAAGGATGGGGCAGCAAACAAGTGTTGGGGAGAACACTTGTCATATCATATTCTATGGCAGTTAGGAGGAAAACTGCGCTGGTTGCACATGAGGGACCATTATCCTTCTCCCTTATTATATATGGCAGCTAGCATGATCTTACTTATGATCCCACATGATGAAGATGTTATTATCTTTGTTGGGGGCATGGTTGGAGGAGAGGCACACTTGTTGGATGTGTCTTTGGGGGAAGAAAGTCCCTACTTTTTCTGCACTACATGTTCCAAGGGGAGCATGAGAAACTATATGGCCACAATTGCATATCACTTGTTTCTTTATTATGTGGACCATATGTTTGGTTGGAGCACTTGGGGCATGCCTCTCATGAGCAACTGGGAGGAGCTTTTCTATGAATTACCAAGCTGGAGGGTGATTCATGTTATTTGGATGATAGCATGGAGGAGGGAGACCTCCATTGATGATGAAATTCCCCATGATTGTCATCACTTCTATCTTGAGGAGGCCATGGATCAGAAAGAAGGTTTCCATAACAACCTTCCATTATTTCATGATGAGAGCCATTGGGTTTATTCACCAAAGGCCAACTTGCACATTTGGGAGGAGCCATTGAGAGATGGAATTTTTGCAGAAATTCTAAAGCAATGGAGGAGACTATCAGATGAAAGGGCCACAAGAGGAAGAGGGAATATTTTGCAGCACCCTTGTAGTTGCTTGAGGACAAGCAACATTTGGGAGGGGGAGACTATAATATTCCCAAATTAGCTTGCAGTTGATAGGAATAATAATTTTTATTTTGAAATCCAGATGCATGAATAATTGAGCAAGGAGGCTCATAATTTTCTCAAGTATGAATAAAAATCCCTCCTAGTGTGAAAAGGGATCATGTAATAACCGGTTCAAGCATCCACATGTGTGAACAAGGTCTAAACGATGTGGAAAAGGTAAATTTTGACCAAGTCAACATGATTTATCCTCAAAGGAGTGGATCCTAAATAAATCCAGCACAATATGAATTGAGATCAATCTAGCTAGACAAAATGAAGGTACCTTGAGTGTGAAAAGGGACAGGGCATGAGAATTCAGTTAAGGTTGACTAAGTCAAAAAAGTTTTTTAGATACATTGAACCAACTTGATGGACAACGCAGTTTTTGTGGAGGAGCCTTTGCATGGAAGCAACCTCATAGTGGGTGGGACCCTTGGTGAGAGAGCTCATCAATTATATAATGAAGGAGATGAAAAGCATATGGAAATATTGGATATTATATTTTTATTTGGTCCGCTTAGAATTTCTACATACTTGGCTATTTAGCTAAGTTGCTGCACTGCTTAGTGCAAGGGTTTGCCCGGGCGGGGATTCCCTACTCTTTCTTGGAGATCTTGTCTAAGAAATCTAAGAGGAGGTTTCTGATCTAAATTTTCCACTACCTAGTGTTGGGCCAAGCACTTACCTTCAGTAAAAACTCAGTCCCTTCTGGAAAACTACATTATTTCTTAAGGTGTGCAGTGGAAGGGGTGAAAGTCCCATTTTGAGGAACTAGTTTCCCAAGAGAAGGATTAGCCTTTCTTTGGGAGAACTAGAGAAGGAGTCTACAACCATTTCTTTTTATGTTCAGCCATCATTATGTTGGAAATATGATGTAGAGTGTTGTCCTTGATGGCAACCTACTTGATAAAGTTGATAGCAACTCACTTGATAAAGTTGTCCTTGATGGAAGCTGACTTGATGAGTTTATTAATGATGTAAATCTGATGTATCTACAGAGCAGTTCAGATGTAATGGAGAAAGGAATTCCTGTAAGGGCCATAGCAATGATGAAAATGGTATGTCACAAAGCATACGCGGGTTTGTTAAGGTGAAGTAGCGGATGTACGCGGAAAAGTACGTGCCAAGTAGCGTATGCCTATTTGCGCTCTAAATTTATAAAACCAGGGGACATAACCATGGTATTGGCCCATTGTATTGAGTGCTAGATCCCGTCCAAGAATACCATCGGAAGTTGTGTGGTTTTGGCTCATGGTATTGATAAAAGATAAATCTATTTAAGGAGAAGGAGATCATAGTGCAAAGTGTGCATGTGTATGGGTCTTAATGAATACTTCAATCTAAAGTATATCTGCATGAAATGTGTAACATTGTATTGATTGATCTGAATTAAGAATGCACCTATGAAAGAACTGATGAAGCGGGGTCTCTAGATCTAAAATGTCTATGTATTTTCTAGATCTATTTATGGAATGTTTACATCTGTGATCTGGCGAATCTTTGCTGAAGTAAAGGATGAGTTCTGAGTTGTTTATTTGATCTGAAGAGCTGCACAGTCCTAAAAATTTATAGATCTATACGCAGGTTCATTTCAGAAAAGGCGCGTATATACGTGGGTTACCTTCATGAAAAGCGCGTATGGACAGTTAGGATTTTCTGAGGAAAGCACAAAGGTATACGAGGGTTGGTGTGCATAAAAGCACGTATATACACAGGTTTAGTGAAGTCAAAGCATATATGGAATCTAGGGTTTGCTGAAGTATGTGGAATGAAATTTTTGATCTGTTATGCTGTTTTACTGCTATCTGTCAAGGATGTATTCATACACATCTGGGCTATTTGAATGATTGATTGTGCTGCTAATTATGTTGATTAAAGATCGAGTTGTTGGAAGAATGACTGTCTAAACAGTTCTGCATGGTTGATAGATTGTTTGAATAGAAATCTGATCTGAATCTGAGTTTGATCACATTCTGAAAATCAGTATTCTCAGAAGTATACGCAGGTTGATATGAAGAAAAGCGCGTATACACGCATCTTCGGTGAAGAAAAGTTGTGTGTGCATTTCATGTTATGAAAAAGAGTTTGCACAAAGGCATACGCAGGTTGGTGAGCATTAAAACACGTATACACACAACTTCAATGAATAAAAGTAGCGTATGCTATTTGAATTAATGAATGTTCTGGGTTGAGTTTACATCTGCATATCTATTATGAAGTCTGGGGTATCTCTTATATTCTGGTTACAGTAGTCTCACTGTTCTGTTTGAAGTATTGGGCAAAGCATGTTTGTTGATAAGTAAAGGGTTGTGTTGAAGCTGTTTGATCCAGTTTGAAAATTGATGAAACGTGGTCTGCAGTGGTGCTAAGGGTCGAAGCCTTCAGTAAGGGGGTAGTAGCTCCCTTCCAGTGGTAGCTGGTAAACGAGAGCAGGGGGGTTGTAGCTCGCTTCTAGGAGAGGCTGGTAAACGAGAGAAGGTTGTAGCTTTCTGCAGGTGGGTGCCTGCGTGATGGTATGAGTCTGCGCCAATACATGGTTGTAAGAAGTTTTCTTTATATAATAAATATTGAAGACTGAGATGACGACAGCAGTGGTTTTCTCCCGATTTGGGTTTCCACCTTAAATCCTGGTGTTCATGTGTGTTGCTTATGTATGATGATTTATTCTATTCTTACTGCACCTGTTTACTACTTACTAAACATCTGATGAATGAATGAAGCAATGATATAAGTTAAGAATCAAATGCATAATTAGATCTCTGGGCATATGCAAGTTTTCTTAAGGATATCCACGTGTATACGCAAGTTGTGATCATTAAAGTAGCGTATGGGTTTAAAAGAAAGAAAAAGTAAAAAGTTTTCAACAAGACGAACACGTACCACCCCCCCCCCCCTCTCAGTATTTTTCCCAACACATTATGAAAAGCTACAACCATACAATGTGATTCAGCCACAGATTTGCAGCAAATTTCTCTTGTATATCTTTTCTGTCAAGAAACCTTTGCCGGGTCTTCTTAGATATGTATAAAAGAGATTAGATCTCTATTTTTATGCCTCATTGAGTAATATAATAAGAATATCAGACACATTTCTCTATTTTCTAAGTTTAACTTCTATTTGACTGCGCAGTCTCTTATGCAGCAACTCCGGTAATTTGTAGTCTTGGGGTTTTGACAATTTTAAGTTGTTTTAAGCATGGGAGAGCTATTTAACTAGGCTAAAGGCATTTTTTCTGAAAATATTTTTCATGCATGTCCTATATTGTCTATTATAAGAGAAAAAACCTTTATTTTTCACTTTTATAACTCAATATTCAAAAAATAACGTTTTGGGGACAAAAATGTTGCTTTTCCCCACTTGGTGACATTGTAAAAAGGCATAGTTTGTTGTTGTGATTGTTTAATGTTTGCTATGTGTTTAAAAAAAATATATTAGTTGATCACATGCCGCTCTCCATATTTGGAATACCTTAGGGTATTCTTATTGTTGTAGAAAATTCCAGTTTTGGAATATTACACATTGAAATTATTGCTGAAAATGCTATTGTGTGAACGGGGTTTTCTGTGCAAACATAATACTTGAATTCATAAAATAGGTCTACGCACAGTGGAATAATTTACCATGAATATTCTGAAAATTTTATCTATAGCCCTATGAAGCCTAGATTGAATAGTGAACATGAACCGGAAACTACTAGCTTAGTGAGTCTGAAGAAGAAATTTCATCACATCAGAAACCCTTGAGTCTGTTTCCCACTCCATCCACTCCACTTCTAAACTCACATCACAGATCACCTAATCCAATGAGTGGTGCCCCCCACCACCACCACCACCTCCCCTTGAAGTAGATATGGCTGCATCATTGAAGTTACCTAATTTCAGAGGCATTGGAAATGAGGATACTGATCACTTCTGGTTTGTGACTGAGGTTGTATGGCAGGATTAGCAAGTTAACAATATTGATATTAGGAAGGAAAATTTGACTATTGCTTTCCAAGATCGCTCATTAGATTGGTACATCAGGTACGCTCAAGAAAACCCTAATCCTACCTTGGAAGAAATTAAAGCGACACTAAAAGAGCAGTTTAAGAAGCCCAAGTTGTATGCACGGCTGGTTACAAAAATGAAGGATATTCGTCAGGAGCCTAATGAATATGTATGGGAGGTAGATCAGAGGTTTAATCACACCATAAGAGATGGTTGATTTTTTATTGATGACACTCAACATAAGGCATGGTTCATTTCTATGTTGCTCCCACATCTGCGCCAACCCTTAGGTCAGCAAAATATTGCTATGCAAGCTGAGGATGTGGAAGTTGAAATGGAGTTGGAAGCTACCCCAACAAATATTATGTTGGGAAATTAATAGATTCAGAATCAGTTGGAAGCCATGCATGTAGAAATTCAAATTCTGTGCAAAGACAAGGGCAAGGAGGTCTGCACAGAGGTATGGTGTATAAAATGTATAGCTTCTGGACACCATAAATACCTGTGTCCTGTCTTCAATAATTATCTGAATTATAGGGGTCCTAGTCCACTAAAGAATATCGCGTGGTGCACTATCTATAAAATTGTTGGATTACATGACACAGACCCTTGCCCAAGGATTAGAAAGTATCAGCACAAATTGAAGCAATTATTTTACAAATTATGTTCGTCATTAGGGCATGATGAGAATCATTATCATACCTATGATATGATGTTGGATAAATATGAATTATATAGAATTTAGGTTGAGCTTACATCACCAGCATCCCCTTCTGGGCGTGGAGGATTCCAAGGCAGAGGAAGAGGATGAGGAGGTGGATCAGCTGGTCGAGGAAGAGGACAAGTCATTTTCTATAAATGTGGAGATGTTGGCCATTATGCGCGCGAATGTTTGAATCCATCACGAAAATCCTCCAGGTACTGTAGACAATTTGATAATGTCATAGAATATTGTCCTATCTTGATTTCTAAAATGCAGGAAAAGAAGACGCAGACCCCAATGGAAAATCTCTAGATGGTTTGCGTAGAAAATTGTGAAGAAGATCCAAGTGTGAATGTGGTTACTAGGAGTGGTGTAGCTACCAATGAAGATAAAGGAAAGAAACCAAACACTGATGTATGGATCTGTAAATCACCTGAAAACAAATAAGGCTTAAATATTTAGCACACAAAAGAGAACTTTATTGAAGCGTGGAAAGAATTTTCATACAGGAGTACATAAACATCTGGTAGAATACTAAAAGAAGTAGGAGGGGATGAGGAGATCAAGCCATTTCTGCAAGTATGTATAAAGTTACTACGCAAAAAGAAGGTAGTCAAAAATCTGCAGGCATTAATAGATAATTGCGCAGAGAAGGAACAACCCATGGTAGAACAATGAGAAGTCAATAAAATATACAAGAACAAGAAGAGAATGGGTAGGGAGATGCGTATGACCACACATATTGGTGCTTATGAAAAGGACCAAGTTATTCTAGATCTGGGATCTGATGCTAATGTTCTACCTAAAAAAACATGGCAACACATAGTAGAGCCAAAGCCGGAGTGGTATACTATCCAAATGCACATGGCCAATCAGCAGAAGATCATTCCTTTAGGGAGGTTGGCGCAGGTTTTGGTCAATATAGAGGGTGTTAAGGTGATGGAAGACTTTGAATTTATCCAAATTTTAGACGATAATCATCCCTATCCTACGCTGCTAGGATTGGATTGGGCCATTGACATGGATGGTGTTATCAATATGAAACAAAGGAGGACAAAATTTGAAAACAATGGAGTCAGGGTCATCATTCCTCTAGATCCTACAGAAGGCTAAAGGTATACTGAACCAGTGTGCACTAAGGCTGAGATCGATAAAATATATAAGCTAACGTTGCACGAGGAATATTGGATTAATCCAATGGAATATGGGAATATTAAGTGGGAGAATGATAGCTCTTTTTTTTCAGACTTGGATGAAGAACTGGAAAATTGGTAGAACCGATTGCATGAGGTGTCTGCGCTGCACTGTAATCACGTGGCCCGATCTCTGCGTTGTATAACATCTGAGGTACATGATTTACAACACTATAATGGCTCAACTAATGTAAAAATGTTTATACGAGAGCTGGAAAGGACTGTGCTTGAAGGACATATATTCCATGCTTTGGATCTTGGCTTGGGCGCTACTCCATCAAGATGGTGGGAAAGTCATAAGGAGAATATGGGAAACTAGGAGGAAGGTGCACGCATGATGAGGTTGTGATTTGAATTTTGGGTCATTAAAATGGAAGATGTGTACTCTAGAAAATATGGAATCTGGTATGGGGTGTAGATCCTAGACCTGAATGGGTCCATATGTTTATTCACACGTTCGGAAAGGTGTCTACTGAATAGTACTTGGAGATAGAGCTGCACAGAGGCACTTGTGAATGATCTGCGATTATAGAGAGTTTTATTCTTACATTTAGCTTGGAATATGATGACCAAGATTTGATTAAAGACATGATTGTTGCGCTACTAAGAGGGACTGTTAATTGTAGACAATTGGCACTTGTGGATGTTAGAGAACTGTGCACGGTTGATGAACCCTGATCCCCTCGCCTGCGAATATATGACAAGTGTGCTCCATGATAAGCCTTGTAGGATATTATAGGAAGCACATTCCAAATTATGAATTGATAACTATGCCCATGACCATATTACTTAGAAAATGTGCAACATTCCATTGGAATGGCAAATGTCAGAGAAGTTTGCAATTGTTAAGAGATGTTATGGACACTACTCGATATACTTTGAATTACCTGGTCAATAAGCCTGTGTTTCGGGGGGGGGGGGGGGGATCTATATATGGTTATCATTAGATTTGAAATATATGTGTAGTAAGGTGCAATGCACACACGGTATCTATGTGAGGAGGCTGACTAGGTCATAGAGGTGCAAAAAAATAGCTATTGAAATAGTAAAATTGGATAAGACAAATTTATTACCATTTTTGGGAGCATCTAGGATGCAATTAATGTATGGTTTTTTCTAGATTTGGGACCATTTTTTCAGTAATGGAGCCCCATTAATGCATAAGGATCCATTGAAGATGTGCCCCAAGTATAAATATGACTTATGGGGTCACAATAGTTCCCTTTTCTTTCTGAGTGATTTCTGTGTGTTGATCTCTTTTATTGCCACTGCATTTGTTGTGTCTATGTCTGGTTTGGATCTAGGGTTTGAAGGTGCATTGCGCTGAGCAGGGCAAGGTTACGCTATTCCTGAAAAGTTGACAACCACAAGACTAGGTGATGACCATGTTGCGCCTAAAGTGCCAATTATGGAAATGCTTGTGCCCTCTAAGACTAAGAAGGGGAAATCTTCCGGAACCCACAAATCTCCCCAAGAGAAGACCCCAAGACCATGCCCTTCAATGGGTGAGAAGATGAAAATACCTATGTTGATAGGTCCCAACAACCATTGATGAAGAAGAAAAGGATATGGTTCAAGTGGCCCCATTCTCATAGTTACAAAGCTATATCGCGTCATGCAAACCATCTGTCAAAGCACCTAAGGACCTGGACAAGGTGTGTGCGGGTATTCAAATACCCCTGATCCCTGAGAATGTCCCAATGGAAGGGGATATGTTTTCAAATATTCCACAACTAAGATTTTATGATTGGGACATAATTGATTTCGAGAAATTCCCAGAGTTGGGGCCGGAGCTATACTTGGATCACGTCACTTATGAAGGAGGATTGTGCAATGTTAGGGTCCTATATTTTATAGGATATCAAGGTAATGGAGTATTTCATATTTGTAATTTTACATTGTAAATAATTTTCAATTTGCAAACTATTTCCAAAAAAAAAAACTATATATAAAAGAAAAGAAAAATAGGGTATGTCAAAAAAGGAAAAGAATATGAAGAAAAACACAAAAAGACAGAAAATTGGAAAAAGAATAAAAATCGAATAAAACCCCACAAAAGAAAAACATAAATAATATTGAAAGTGTTGAAAATTTAAATGCCACTACTTTTAAATTAGTTTCCTTTATGTTAAAATCCAATAAAATTGTGTGCATCTTGTCTTAAAATGCCACAATGAATAGATTTTTTTTCCAATCATATAGCTTAATCATGATGGAACAATTGTGAATTTCATGTTAATTAGGTTATTGAATAAAGATTTGTCAAATAGTTTAATCTTGACAAATCAGTAGTTAGGTAGAAAATGAGATTGATTCAACAGAGTAATTTTAATCAATAGGAGAAATAGGTGATAGAGTAGGTTATATTTTTATTAAAAAATGGATATGTGCATTTGCTAGCTTAAATGCGCCCTAAGGAAAAAAGGTGAAAAAATGTTAGCTTAGAAAAAGAATTGAAAATGAAAGGGCAGGTAGAAATTTCATTATGGATTTGAAAAGCATGAAAAATATTTATCCTAAGTTTTTTAACTTACAAAGTTATTTCATGCACATGAGAAGGAAAAGGAATAAAATTTGTATCCTATGTCTAAAAGGTTTGGCATATGAAAACAAAATTTGGCGCATTATCCCATTATCCTAAATTTTCACCTTTATCAAACCTTTCACTACCCGAAAAAACATCCCATCGTTGCACGTTAACTCACCTCCATCTGTCCTATAAGCTCATCCCTTGCTCCTCCATTCAATAGCCTTTATCATTTTTTGGCCCCCCCTCTCCATCTGAACTTTACCGTCGGGGGGGGGTCCAAAGTAAGTGGTTTTGTGTTTCATGCCCATGCTAACTTGGCACCCTCTCGTCATTTTGCACCCCCGCTGCCGAAACCATTTTCCGCTTCATACCTCCTTAGAAAATCATCTTCCCTGCTATATTAAAAACCTTCAATCCACCCATTGAGTGCCCATCATATCACACCACCTGGACTATAATATTGTCAATTAAATGATTCCCCATGGTAATGCAACTGTTGGTGAATTTAATTCCTCACTAACTGTTAATCCAATGGATCTGCGCCACCATCAACAGGAAATCAACCAAATTTTGTATAAATCCATGCCCGATTAGCTTTTAATCCTTTACCTTACCATGTTATCTTCTCGGTACATGTTTTTTGTAGGTTGACAGAACGCGAGATCAACTAGTGTGATCATTATCAAAGTAATCTCTTCAAATTCCACCGCCTCTTCCTAATTACAGATATTTTACTCAGTCCTAGCCTCCATTTGTCTACCAGAAACCTCATCCACCATCAAACCTAATCCATCCATGCCTCCTAAGAACAAGGGATAGGAATAACCTATAAATCCACTTCTCCATCCCTCAATTTACCTTGATCATATACCTTTGGCAGATAGGGATTACAAAATCCAAGAAACCCTCTATGAGTTTGAATTATTAGAAATGTACTGCTAGCTTGAAGACAAATTCATTGCCAAGTCTGATGATATTAGACTGTGGGAGTGAAATTTCCCCCACTACATATTTAACCACACCCACAGTGCCCTTTAATTCATTGAGAAGTGTCAAGATTGTTATGTACCCAGTCAGAGAGTTATTATTTTCCCCATAGGAGCGATTTTAATTACCATAACTGCCCAATCCACATACCAAATTATGCAGGCCCCTATCACAGATAATTCCGCCCCTTTTTCTCAAGAAGCACTCACTGAATTATATCAGAAGTTGGACTTTGCAAAAAGGGCTAAAACCCTTGAGATTTTTCTAGTTGAAAATTCCCAAATACCCAAGAATAATCCTCCCTATCCATCCTCCATTTTTCCTAATAGAGCCAAGAAGATCATTACAATTATCTCCTACCTACTTGGTTATAGCTCAGAACATTGGGTAGATGAGGCCATTATAGGATTCCTTTCCATTTTCTCCATAGATTCTAAGCCTTCCATCTTATTCAAATTTAGCAATTTCCTTGAAGATTCCATCCAACAACAATTTGTCAAATTCCAAATTGAAGAGGCGTTTAAATATGCCTCTGTTTCAGTATATATGTTTTTATATTTTCAGGGAGACATGTTCAAATTTGCACTACAGAAGTTGGATGATGATGGAAATCAACAATCTGTCATATTTTGGACTACACTCATACAAATAGTTCATGGAATTGTTCATACATATAGCACTTAGTCTTCTAAGCAACAATTCAGAGCCAAGAATCAGTGAAGAAATCAGGAAAATTTTGCAGTTATCAGACCAAACCAAAATAGGAGACTAGTATCTTTACTAGAATTACACTGAACTAATAATATATGGAAGTGAGCTTGCCCCATATAAGCTCCCAAAATTCCTCCCAGTGAGGATTTGTGCTCTAGTATACATCAGGTGAATTCTCAATGCCGATGAGGTCCATTTTGTGTCTGCAAAAAATAAATCTCAGTTCAGGATCAAAACACAGATAGGGCCCTTCATTTGTAACAGTAGAGCAGCAGGGGAGGAAGCAAACAAATTGCTAAAAGAAATGAAATTTAGCCTCATTTTTACATGGTCATATGATCCATTAGGTACCATCTCCAAGTTAAGGGTAGAGAAAAAATATACACCTTAGATTCATACACACGGACCAGAGATTGAGAGATACATGAACCAACTAGAGTGGACTAATACCACTCTACAAGAGGCCAAGGAACAGTTGGTTTCAAATTCAACATCATAAAATCCTATCCCACAGGAGAAAGCAGGAAAAAGGATCAGAGAAGAGAAGTCACCTTCAGTTACTGATACTTTCGGCAAAGAATTCAAAATCATGTACATGGAAGAGGACTAAGCTCAATCCCAAAGTAAATCCAAGAAAGGATTTAGAGCA
Organism: Pinus albicaulis; assembly: GCA_034641835.2. NCBI lineage: Eukaryota > Viridiplantae > Streptophyta > Pinopsida > Pinales > Pinaceae > Pinus > Pinus albicaulis. The sequence continues at coordinate 521,549 of JAXQQM020071009.1, read as the reverse complement.
GGAAGCCATCATCCTCACCAAAGAGACACCTACTTCCTCACAAGTAGGTGTTTAGGCCACACTCTCTCCTACCACCTCTACAGCTTCAATGATCAACAACAAGCTATTCAAACAAGTAAAATTGTTATAGGGGAGAAAGAGAAGAGCATATTTGATACATTCAGGGAGATTAAATTTAAAAATGAAGTTTTGAAGACTAGTAAATATAATCAGTTCTGGAAGCAGACTTCCAGCTCTCAGAGTAGACTATTGTCAGCCTTTGACTCTAAGAAAGGAAAAATGCAGATGGCCTTTTTCCAAGCACATATTCCACAGCCCAACACAACAGCAGATTATAAAAATACTGCATTTGAATTTGATATTAAATATATACATCCCATTGATAAAATGGAGATATAAAAGAATACAGGTGAAATGATTTCATCCACACTCACTGACACTACTATGAGTTTTTCCAAATTACAGGTTTCTTTAGCTAATATCCAGTCACAGCTAAAAATGGATAAAATCTCTTCTTTGGCCAAGGATTCTAGGATTAAGTCTTTGGAAGACATAGTGATCAGAATTTGAAATGATTCCTCCAATATCATATCTGCAGAAGAGGTGATTAAAAAGAAAAATGTTGACATAGCAGCATTCAGGAAGCAGCTAAAAATGCCAGCTACAAAGGACCCTTTGGCCAAATAAATTGAAGAGACAGAGTCCAAGAAATAATACATGATGAAGCTCATCATGGAGGAGAATGATCAGCTAGGAAAGATGGAATCAGAGATAGAAAAGATGATTAAGGAAAAGGAGCAAGCTTCCAAACTTTCATTAGTTCTTTTCGAGGTTGTACCCCTTACAACCATTCCTACAACCACACCTTCTACAACAATTACAATAGATGGAGTTGAACGGGTCACCAAAGCAGTGCAGAATATGTCAATCTATAGAGAAGAAATAAAGAAGCTTCAAGACCAAGTGAAATTGTTGCAGGATCAAAAGTCAAGGACTGAGAGCTCACATGCAGATGAAGCACAGAGAGCACATCAGTTAATAGAAAGGTTGCAGAAGTCTGAGAGGGAGTCATCTGTAGGAAACACCTTGGGCCAAGTCAAAGAGATAATTTGGACAGATATCATTGAGTCCAACAATGAAATATGGCCCTCCTTATAGATCATATTTGAGCAGAAAGAATTGATACAGAAAGCCAATGATGCCATCAAAACTATCAAAGAAAACCTTGGTGAAATGCCAACCACTGCCAACAACATTATCAAGTTCTTAAATTCTAAGAACAAGTATGATCTGGATGAGTTAGGAGTTGAGGACAGGACAACGAAAATTTTGGAGGTAAAGAAGGTTATCACAAAGAGAAACTTGATAGTACAACTGGAAGAAAAATGTCACATCTTAGAGATAGTTGTAAACAGATTTTTCAGTAGGATAGAACCTTTAACTCGGATAGTTCTTCCTTCCCTGTTTGTAATAAATGAAAAATTGATTACGAGAGAGGATTATGTAAAGAATTTGAATGAAATTTCCATGGATACAACTAAATTTTTAAATATTAAAGGCATTATGACAGGGAAAGCGTTTTTGGAGGCATTGGCTCATGACTTTTTCATCCAACACGAGATTAACCATGTTTCTGTGGTAAAACCAACCTTTGCCAAGTATACCGAAGTGGATGAAATATATACAAAGGTTATCAAGTTAACTATCCTAGATGAAGATCGATGGGATAAGTTAACTAAGTTTCAGGAGTAAAAAGTAATGAAGAAAAAATCATATAGAGCACATGGGGAGAACACATCAGCCAGCGTTACAGCCAACACAACCTACCAATAGTCCCACTCATCAACTCATTCCTTGAAAGCAGTTTCAGAATGCTAGATCACCCACATCGAGCCTACTTTTTGTCACAACTAGAGTTTATTGTTAGAGTTACGCTAATAATACACTCTCTATTGAGACAACATTTATTGTAATCAATTTTGTAAATTTTAGTATATATACTTCATTGTTTGAAGTATATTATTATTTTTTCTTTTTGAATAACACTGATTCGATTAAAAGTATATAGTAAAAAATAATGTCACAAGCAAGAGAGACAAAGAAGCAGGGAACTGGAAATGATCATTTATCAACCTCGGTCCCAAGACATAACCAAGAGAGAACAAAGAGTATTAAGAAGTGAGATAAAGGGACCAAGAGACAGTCACTAGAATCTACCCAGAAAGGGTAGATTCCTCCATACGACATTTATTTCCCTTTTTTTTTGTAACTTTGAACCAAGAATTATTGGGAATGTAAGAAAAAGCTAGCTGGAGATCTCCATTAGCCACTGGAGGAGTCTCCTTATCCGAGTCGGAGGAGGCAGACTCATGAGATCCTTTCTGAGGATTCAAGATAGCATTGGGCCCTCCAGGGTCTACCGAGGTGGTATCCTTCTCTGTTATTTGTGCCTCTTCATCCACTTTAGTCTCCTCCTCATCAGAGTTGAGGGTCTTAATGTCATCCATGGGCAGCGGATCACAGGACTTCCAACTTGTAGATTTTGGTTTGCGATTGCCTTTTTTCTATTGGGCGTGGAATATAGTGCATGAGTTCTAAAGGTTCTATGTTTGGTGGCAGTGAGGGCATCAGAATGCAGTGCTCTTGTAATCTAGAGTTTGAGTCCATAGGAAGTCACCCACTATCAGATTGATTTGATCCAACAAACCTTTACTTAGATCTATTTCTACACAAATTCTACCATAGGTGTATATTCCTTTCTCTACCCTAGAGGGATCCGTTGCCAGATAGTGAACCAGAGAGTTTCCAATTTCTTGGAAGACAGAGGAGTTCCATAGGTGAGCAGGAAGATTGGGAAGCCTGACCCAAATGGGTAGTTTGGTGATGATTGACAAAGAAGGGTCGAAATCTGGGAACCAGGGGGTAAGGAATAGTCCTGATTTGACCCAAAACCATGAACCCCCTATTAGGGCTTTTTGATAGTACTCATTGCAAGAAAATAGAATGATAAAGAAACCCTTCGAGCAGAAGATAACCTTTTTTTTCTTAGTCCAAGCGGAGTGAATCCATTGATACATATATGTAGTACGTGGCCATAATCCATTGAAGTGACAAATGATGGTAGATTCTGCATACATTTGATGCTGGTTTTCAAGATCTCGGTGGGAGATTTCTATTGAGGGCACCTCCTCTGATTTATGCACCAAGAAAGGCCTGGGGGCTTCCATAGGTTGAGCATATTTCTCTGTGGTTTGAGCAGATTTCTTGGATGGTTGTGCATGGACAACATCTTTGTAAGAGAAATCATGGGAAAAGGACGGTTGTCCAGGTGCCCCTACTCGCAGATGAAGGGTTAAAACCACCAAGGCATATTTTTAAATATTGTAGAATGAGAGTAAGAGAGATGCATTTAGTTGTTTACCTCCATAAAGAAGTTGTTGAGAGGTGAAGGGAATCGTCAGCTTCAGTTTAAGAGCCTGCGAGAGGGATCTCACCAGATCCGTTGAGTGAATCCAGAGTAGCAGAGTGTTGCACACAAAAAGAGCGATTTTTATCTGGAAACAAAGGGGAGACAGATCTGGAGAACCATTAATGCCAAATCTACTCCAAGTGGCCAGGTGTTAGTGCCTAAATTTACCTCAGGCTGAGAAAGTCAGGATCTAGGATAACATCATAACACGCTTAACCTGGTAGCTAGCCCTACCAGGTCGGGAGAGGGATCTCTCCTTGTCAATCTCAGAAAAAATGGCCAATGAAAGCTTGAGATGACTGATTTTAGGCTAGGTATTTGAAAATAGGTGTTTGATTGAATTTGATGATGTTTTGTTGGCTCCAATGTGAAAGACAGATTTGGGCCTGGGAATGAGGCTCAATTTTGCAGAGATCTCTATGGGGAAAGGTAGGCAAGTGATTTGGTACTTAAAACTGAGTGATATGGAGAGGTTTTATACAGATGAGGAGTTCAAAAGGGCATGAAGAACTCATGGATCCTTTTCAAACTGAAGAAAACATAGAAAACAAAGAAAACCCTAGGTAGAGCACTGCACTTTCAATGTATTCTACCTTTATCCTTGTTTGATTTAGTTTAAGATGAAATAAAGAGAGATATGGCATACATAAAACATATGTATACTTAAAATTACAGAATAAAACACAATACCAAAGCAATATGCCACATGAATCCCATAAAGTGATGCAAACCACTGGTCTATTCCTTAGCCAAACTGTTGAAATGAGTATACAATAAGCTCCAAGCTTTCACAAAAATCTAACCTTCTGCCAAAATCCAACCCATACACTATGAAATTCATAAAATATATACATTTTCTCATCCTTGTACTAAGGGAATTGAGCTAAACCATTTTCTTCAAAATAGAATCAGTTACATTAAACTTGGGCCGAATTTCTGAAAATAGGTGTTGAAGATGAACTCGTAGCTCCTAAACCATAGCACCTGTTACAAAAATGAAAGATTTTTTTGTACATAAGTTCATTTTGGAGAATCACCTCTTTCAAATTTTTGAAATTTGTTTCCAGTTGCTCGCAATCTGTTCCACAAAATCATCTCTAAAACAGAAAATCATTAAAAATTTAAATTTGTGAAAATGAGCTGTAAAGATCTAGTCACATATCCCAATTCGTGACACCTGTGAATAAAATGAAAGCGGTGTTTGTTATATGGCTTGTGGTTAACAAAAACCTCCTTGGGTTTTGAAAAATTACTTTCCATATGTTGTAAAATGGCCCCACACTAAAATAACTAAAACAATAAAAACTATGAAAAATTTGCTTTGTTTTAATGTAGGCTCAAAATATCACTATATAGCTCCCACATAGTAGCACATGTGCATAAACTGAAGGAGGTTTTTGTTATTTTGTATGTGATTAACAAAAACCTCTTTCAATTTTGAAAAATTCCTTACCATTATTTCACAAACTGATTTTTTACTAAACTTGTCATTGTGTGCAACAACTAACCTCAAAACATGCATAACCAAGAATCACTCATTCATTTCGATCATATCTTCTAATCCGGGAGCCGGTTATGGGAGTGTGATATACCGTTGGAAATATTTTTCTGAGCTTCTTCTGATGGACACACTTGTGACATGTTTTATGCTGATCATCATGTGAAAAACATCTAACAAAACCAGACATAGTAAGAGCTCATGTTCATCTCTGGTGATAGGCTGGGAAGACTGGAACTAACATCGGCTCCATTGGGGATGGCAGCTCCTTGGAGGTGTCAAGAACACTATAGACCAAGTGCCTCATCCATTGGGCATGGATGGTCAAACAAATACAAACCCAAAACAACTCATACCAATCCAAAAACATATACATACTGCAACCTATACATAAACAAATACCGGAAACTGAAATGTTGCCTTTGGTAGCTTATTTATTTACAAATCTACCCTACTTTGCTGCAAAACCAATAGATCAAGTAAGGCTGTAATTCCAGATCAACCAATCAAGTAACTGTGACAAGGATGCTGCTTGAAAGTGCTTCAACCAGGAGACAAATGTAAATGCTGATAGCCATACATGCACATAACAAGTCTGGTTATGTAAAAGACAATTTGATCTATCATTCAAACTGAAAAAAATTTCCATGTACGTTGCAATAGGATCGAAAAAACCAGACTCTATTTGCTGCCCCAACTCCTCAATACATGCTTCCAACTGCAAACTATCAATGCAAATATCCACGTGCAGCTCTATTGTTTCTTGTTTTGAAGGAGGGATAGTTTCCAAGAACTTTTTGGGATCTCAGAATTCATATGATTGGATCTAATCATTTAAATACTGAATCTCCTTCTCAAATTTTTCAACAACTAACTCAAAGAAACCAGCTTTAACATTAGGAGAAAACTTCGGAGATCTAAAAAATATAAGCATGACAATGAAAAATACTTCATCAATTTCAATATCCACTAACTGATCTCTAACTTCTCTTAAAACTTCACAAAGCGCAGGGTTTTCCACATACCCTACCATTTTATTTTAGTGCATGAACGGATCAGTGAGAACTAGAATCTCTGGATTGAGTTGGAGTCTCCAGGTGAATGTTTTAGCCTTCATATCTGTCTGACTGTTGTCCACCATCAGCAATCAGATCTGCAACTTCAATGATCTTTCCGAGAGAAGATTTGTCACCTCTTCCCCAGTTTAATGTAATGCAGAAATTTGCAAGTCAGATGTTCAGTTTATAAGACTAGACCAGAGATTGAATGAAGCTGCGTTTATCTACTTATGCACTCGCAAAGCAATGTGCAGTTCGAAGGCTACCTGGCATAACTTCAGGCTCCGTCTGTAGTTTATAAAACGAAGAACAATAACAAACAAATAAGCTTTAGTTTTTCCCCCAGTATGGTCGCCACTATGTTAGTGCCTGCCTAAATCTACCTCAGGCTGAGAAAGGTAGGATCTAGGATAACATCATACCATGCTTAACCTGGTAGCTAGCCCTACCAGGTCGGGAGAGGGCTCTCTCCTTGTCAATCTCAGAAAAAATGGCCAATGAAAGCTTGAGATGACTGAAGTGATGACTGATTTTAGGCTAGGTATGTGTACAGAGGTGTTTGATTGAATTTGATGATGTTTTGTTGGCTCAAATGTGAAAGACAGATTTGGGCCTGGGGAATGAGGCTCAGTTTTGCATAGATCTCTATGGGGAAAGGTAGGCAAGTGATTTAGTACTTCAAATTGAGTGAGATGGAGAGGTTTTAGACAGATAAGGAGTTGAAAAGGGCATGAAGAACTCATGGATCCTTTTCAAACTGAAGAAAACATAGAAAACTAAGCAAACCCTAGGTAGAGCACTGCACTTTCAATGTATTCTAACTTTATACTTGTTTGATTTAGTTTAATATGAAATAAAGAGAGATATGGCATGCATAAAACACATGGAGACTTACAATTAAAGAAGAAAACACAATACCAAATCAAGATGCCACATGAATCCCATAAAGTGATGCAAACCACTGGTCTATTCCTTAGCCAAAATGCTGAAATGAGTATACAATAAGCTCCAAGCTTTCACAAGTCCAACCTTCTGCCAAAATCCAACCCCTACACTATGAAATTCATAAAATATATACATTTTCTCATCCTTTTACTAAGGGAATTGAGCTCAACCATTTTCTTCAAAATAGAATCAGTTACATTAAACTTGGGCCGAATTTCTGAAAATAGGTGTTGAAGATGAACTCGTATCTCATAAACCATAGCACCTGTTACAAAACCGAAAGAGGTTGTTGTAGATAAGGTCATTTTTGAGAAAAACCTCTCTAAAATTTTGGAAATTCATTTCCAGTTTCTCGCAATCTGTTCCACAAAGTCATCTCTAAAACAGAAAATCATTAAAAATTTAAATGTGTGAAAATGAGCTGTAAAGATCTAGTCACATATCCCAATTCGTGACACATGTGAATAAAATTAAAGAGGTTTTTGTTATATTGATTGTGGTTAACAAAAAAATCCTTGGGGTTTTCAAAATTAATTTCCATTTGTTGTAAAATGGCCCCGCACTAAAATGACTAAAACAGTAAAAAATATGAAAAATTTGCTTTGTTTTAATGTAGGCTCCAAATATCACTGTATATCTCCCACATAGTAGCACCTGTGCATAAATTGAAGGAGGTTTTTGTTATTTGGTATGTGATGAAAAAAAACCTCTTTCACTTTTGAAAAATTCCTTACCATTATTTCAAAAAATGATTTTGTACTAAACTTGTCATTGTGTGCAGCAACTGACCTCAAAACATGCATAACCAAGAATCACTCATTCATTTCGATCATATCTTCTAATCCGGGAGCCGGTTACAGGAGTGTGATATATCGTTGGAAATATTTTTCTGAGCTTCTTTTGATGGACACACTTGTGACATGTTTTGTGCTGAACATCATGTGCAAAACATCTAACAAAACCAGACATAGTAAGAGCTGATGTTGATCTCTGGTGACAGGCTGCGAAGACTGGAACTAACATTGGCTCCATTGGGGATGGAAGATCCTTGGAGGTGTCAAGAACACCATAGACCAAGTTCCTCATCCATTGGGCATGGATGGTCAAACAACTGCAAACCAAAAACAACTCATACCAATCCAAAAACATATACATACTGCAACCTGTACATAAAAAAATACCGGAAACTGAAATGTTGCCTTTGGCAGCTTATTTATTTACAGATCTACCCTAATTTTATGCAAAACCAATAGATCAAGTAAGGCTGTAATTCCAGATCAAACAATCAAGTAATTGTGACAAGGATGCTGCTTGAAAGTGCTTCAACCAGGACACAAATGTAAATGCTGACAGCCATACATCCACATAATGAGTTTGGTTATGTAAAAGACAATTTGATCTATCATTCAAAATGAAAAAAAAATTCCATATACGTTGCAATAGGATCGAAAAAACCAGACTATATTTGTTGCCCCAACTCATCAATACATGCTTCCAGCTGTAAACTATCAATGCAAATATCCACAAGCAGCTCTATTGTTTCTTGTTTTGAAGGAGGGAGAGTTTCCAAGAACTTTTTGGGATCTCAGAATTCATATGATTGGATCTGATCATTTAAATATTGAATCTCCTTCTCAAATTTTTCAACAACTAACTCAAAGAAACCAGTTTTAACTTTAGGAGGAAACTTCAGAGATCTCAAAAATTGAAGCACGACAATGAAAAATACTTCATCAATTTCAATATCCACTAACTGATCTCTAACTTCTTTTAAAACGTCACAAAGTGCAGGGTTTGCCACATACCCTACCATTTTATTTTAGTGCATGAATGGATCAGTGAGCACTGGAATCTCTGGATTGAGTTGGAGTCGCCAGGTGAATGTTTCAACCTTCATGTGTCTGACTGCTGTCCACCATCAACAATCAGATCTGCAACTTGAATGATCTTTCCTGGAGAAGATTTTTCACCTCTTCCCCAGTTTAATATAATGGGGTAATTTGCAAGTCAAATTTTCATTTTATAAGACTAGACTGGAGATTGACTGAAGTAGCATTTATCTATTTATGCACTCACAAACCAATGTGTAGTTCGAAGGCTACCTGGCATAACTTCAGGCTCCGTCTGTAGTTTATAAAACGAAGAACACTAACAAACAAATAAGCTTTAGTTTTTTCCCCGGTATGGTCACCACTATGTTATTGCCTGCCTAAATCTACCTCAGGCTGAGAAAGGTAGGATCTAGGGTAACATCATACCACGCTTAACCTGGTAGCTAGTACTACGAGGTCGGGAGAGGGCTCTCTCCTTGTCAATCTCAGAAAAAATGGCCAATGAAAGCTTGAGATAACTTATGTGATGACTAATTTTAGGCTAGGTATGTGTACAGAGGTTTTTGATTGAATTTGATGATGTTTTGTTGGCTCAAATGTGAAAGATAGATTTGGGCCTGGGGAATGAGGCTCAGTTTTGCAGAGATCTGTATGGGGCAAGGTAGGAAAGTGATTTAGCACTTCAAATTGAGTGAGATAGAGATTTTTTAGATAGATGAGGAGTTGAAAATGGCACGAAGAACTTAGGGATCCTTTTCAAACTGAAGAAAACATAGAAAACTAAGCAAACCCTAGGTAGAGCACTGTACTTTCAATGTATTCTACCTTTATCCTTGTTTTATTTAGTTTAAGATGAAATAAAGAGAGATATGGCATACATAAAACACATGTATACTTACAATTATATAATAAAACACAATACCAAAGCAAGATGCCCCATGAATCCCATAAAGTGCTGCAAACCACAGGACTATTCCTTGGCCAAACTGCTGAAATGAGTATACAATAAGCTCCAAGATTTCACAAAAATCCAACCTTCTGCCAAAATCCAACCCCTACATTATGAAATTCATAAAATATATACATTTTCTCATCCTTGTACTAAGGGAATTGAGCTCAACCATTTTCTTCAAAATAGAATTAGTTACATTAAACTTGGGCCGAATTTCTGAAAATAGGTGTTGAAGATGAACTTGTATCTCCTAAAACGTAGCACCTGTTACAAAAATGAAAGAGGTTTGTGTAGATAAGGTCATGCTGGAGAAAAACCTCTCTCAAATTTGGCAAATTCGTTTCCAGTTTCTCGAAATATGTTCCACAAAATCATCTCTAAAACAGAAAATCATTAAAAATTTAAATTTGTGAAAATGAGCTGTAAATATCTAGTCACATATCCCAATTCGTGACACCTGTGAATAAATGGAAAGATGTTTTTGTTATATGGCTTGTGGTTAACAAAAAATCCTTGGGTTTTTCAAAATTAATTTCCATATGTTGTAAAATGGCCCCGCACTAAAATGACTAAAACAGTAAAAAATATGAAAAATTTGCTTTGTTTTAATGTGGGCTTCAAATATCATTATATATCTCCCACATAGTAGCACCTGTGCATAAACGGAAGGAGTTTTTTCTTATATTGTGTGTGATGAACAAAAACCTCTTTCACTTTTGAAAAATTCCTTACCATTATTTCAAAAACTTATTTTTTACTAAACTTCTCATTGTGTGCAGCAACTGACCTCAAAACATGCATAACCAAGAATCACTCATTCATTTCAATCATATATTCTAATCCGGGAGCCGTTACAGGAGTGTGATATACCGTTGGAAATATTTTTCTGAGCTTCTTATGATGGACACACTTGTGACATGTTTTGTGCTGAACATCATGTGCAAAACATCTAACAAAACTAGACATAGTAAGAGCTCATGTTGATCTCTGGTGACAGGCTGCGAAGACTGGAACTAACACCAGGGAATCGAACACTAAGGGCTTATTTCATTTCATAGCCACTCGCAGAGAGAATAGCCAACCCGTCAAGCAACGCGTTACAATCCTCTAGTGTTGCATTCAGGATTAGAGCCATGTAGATCCGTCGAACCTAAGTGCATCCATCCTTTATGTCAAGGATATCCTCAACTCTAACAGCAACAAGGGGCATAGATCAACCCTTTGTCTAAGCTGCTTCAATCTGTAGCTGATCCGCAAAACTGTTGTTGTCAAGGTGTGGCCCACGGGGTAATGATGGCTCATGGCTATCAAGAGATTCAGAATCCGAGGAGTTGCTAGATTTCAGAGCGCGGAGATTCAGGAGTGCTTCATCTAGATCTGTGTTTGAGTGTGTGGTAGGGCTGCCTGAGGGCCAGACTCTAGCCATCATGGCCCTAACACCTAGATCGATATCCTCAAGGCAAGCATGATGGAGAAATTGAGGCGTAAGATGTCTCGAGCTTCCATGGAACTTGGGGCCGAGCTGTGGTGCAGCGGAGGTAGAGGGAGTAATAGCAGTAACCCTAGCCTTTGTCATATTTTCTCTATCTATTATTCTTTTCATATTTCCAAAGGTAGTGGGCTTTGGCCTGGTTTAGTCTAACTACTCGCTCGGTGTGCCACGAACTACTGAGAATCGAACACGAGACCGGTCCATCATAATGAGGTCGACCTTACCACTCTGCCGCCAACAACGACATTCTCATTGTTTGAAGTATTAGAGGTTTCATTCTGAACATATTTTTCCTACTGCGCAGTTGTAAATTCCAAGTTTTTTTTCAGAGAAGCAATAATACAAAGATTTCTTTTAGGATTCATGTGGTGTAATTACTAGTGAAGTGTTTCTACTATTTATGTGTTTTCCACTGTTATTTCCTTACTCTGTTTATGAGAATTCTTAATTGTAAAACATAAAGTGTGATGAATAGGACATGTTATTTAAAACACCTTATTTTGATTGATTTTAAAATTTAAATGTTTTCTACTTGAAGTCAGATTGAAAAATACTTAAATGATTTTCAGTGTCAACTGAAATTCACTTTTCTACCATATCCATTAATCATTTAAAAATATTAAAGAATACAGTAAATGCAACCTAAATTGCACTATTACAACTATTTTAAAAAATTAAGCAAAATCCAGTTTTATGTTTTGACTCCATTGCCCAATTGGAAAATAAATATTTAATCAACCAAATCAATCAAAATCAAACAATCACCAAACACAGCCATAACTAGCCTAATACCTATTCAAAACAAAGTTAAATATTAAAGAGAAATCCCTCTCTTAAGCTGGTAGGGCTAGATCCCAAATTCCAAAGTGATTTTGATGTTGTCCTCTGTGTTTAGTCTACCAATATTAAAAATTACAGAATGATAACATAGCGGCGACCATACTGGAGAACGAATTCAAAAAAAATTGTAATTTTTTTCGAATTCATAACCCTGATTAAAACATTGTATGATAGGAATACTTTAAGATTTGTTTTATTTTCAATAGTGTAAATAATAAGTGTGTGTGTGTGCATTTAGATCATAACTCGGATCCTAAAATAGCTATACTAGAGCTCATCCTGATCCAAAGCCTACAGAAATTGTAGATGACCTTGAGAAAATAATGAAATAAAGAGCTTAGCAGAGAGCCAAGGAAGTACTAGTCCTCCTCATAGAGCAAATTCACTCCCAAAATACTTTGTAACCTTGCAAGACATTGAGTTTGATTTACCCTTTGAACAAAGCCTATTTATAACAAAATCAACCAATTGGGTAGACCAAATAGTAGCATATCAAGCTACATTAAGAACAAATTCATTTGAAGCCCAATCTCCTTCTGCTAATATAAACCTTCAAATCATAGAAGACTTTGACAATTTTTAGGGTTTATTCTCAGGTTTAGACCTTTCTGCTCATGAAGCTGTTGAGGCCTCAGAATTTTGCTGCCAAAAAATGGGGGAAAACCACCCAGTCTGGACCTTAAAGAAGCTCCTTTTCCATTTGGTGTAGTGGCTCCAACTGGGGATAATGGGACCAGTTTCCCAATAAGGATGATTTTGAGGATGTGTTTTGATTATACAACAAGCAAATGGATAATGATTTTTAATCTATCTTATGCATCTATCTAAACTATTTATTCTACTATATACCCAGGGTGTTTCTTCCTTTATGTGATCTAAAGAGATATCATTCAAATATTAGTAATATAGATCATTTAACAGTTGAAAGAGATGAAATTATGTAAGCTGATTCTTCTAAAAAAGTAGTTTGACTATAAGAATTGTGAAAAATATATCGCATTCATATGTGACTATATATTCAATAAGAAATCACAGACAAATATTAGAACAGAAGTGTATGCAACATTCATCTATAATAACATCTGAAATATATAATGCAATAAAAAGATGATTGTCAATCTATAAAGTAAGACTTAATACAAGTGAATAGAAGTACCATATGTACGAAGTTGTACTCATGTACTGACAGTAATTGATTTTCTCCTCTTAACTTTCAAGAAATTTAAAGAGTACAGTAGTGCAACATCAGTTAAACAACTTTAATTTTCAAAAGATAACAAATGTTTTCCATTAATTCATCAAAGCATTCACAAAATTACAATAGTGCATTCTTTGCAAATGTTTTTGACAAATTTTTGGACCCTTCTCTAAATGCATGAGAGGGGTTTAAATACTAAACTAACTATGTTCTAAAATATATTATTACAAAAATATAGAGGAGGTTTCAAAAAACCATCCTCATAATACTAAAACTACATTCTCAGAAAATAAAATAACAATATGATTTATGAATTCTGCCCTTTCTTTTAGATTTGGTCACAAAGTTGACAAATATATAGCATGGGCTTGAGCTGAGCTAGATGAAAAATCCTCGATTTGACCTGCCCCTTGAATACTGCGTTTGAGAGTACTGGCTGCGATCTTCTTGTTGAATATGTTAAGGCTGCAGGATCTAGTACTGATGATAAGGTTTGATCAGAAAATTCCAATGATTTTCTTGATCAAACTTATTTACCTTTTTAACTATTTCATCCTGCGTTTTTTCTTTTTTCTTCCACTGAGTTTCTAGCTGTTTGACTTCTAAAAACATTTTAGACCTATACTCTTTGATAAGTTATACTTCACCAACTTTTCACATATAGATTCAATAATTTCTTTTGATAATCTTGATGTTTTCACTGCTTCTTTCTTTGCCTGCTTTATCTTTGCTTCTCAATCTTTGAATAATACCTCCTTATGGAACTTATCTACCTAGGGTAGATTAGCTTCCTTTCATGAGCCTGATGCTTGCCATTGAATGTGTTCATTTATTTTCTTCTCGAGCTTATCACATTCAAGTTTTTGGATAGCTACTTGCTGGATTAATATTTCATTTGAGTCACAATAAGAGTCAATAATAGAAGCTTGTTGGAAAAATACTTTCTGTTGTTGCTTTAACTTAGCATTTATATCCAATGCTTCTATTATGAATTTCTCTAATTGTGGCTCGATTTGTAACTTGATCATTTTTGCTTCCAGTTGTGCTTGCTTCTCAGTGATTTTTGCTTGATGTTGCAATTTAAGACTCTCAAAATATTTTTGAAATTGGGTTATATTTGATTTAATTTTCTCACTGGAGTTAGATTTTCCTTCATATAATAGTCTCTCTAGTTCTTGTATTTTGTCTTCCTTTTGTGTCAGAAACATTTTAACCTCAGTAGCTTTATCAATAGTGGCAGTAGCATATGCCCCTACATACTGTGATAATTTAGTTAAATGTTCCGTAGGATAAAAAAAGGGATCCTTCCACAAAATGTCAACAAGTTCATTTGTGAGATCTAAGACAGTCTCATCAATTCTTCTCCTTTTATTTCTCTTGACTATAGCCTTATGACTAGGGTTGTAGAAGATATCTAGCAAAGGAATTTCGTCATTTTTTAAAACTATTTGTTCTGTAGGGTAGGCCAGTATTATTTATTGATCATGAGTTTTTGGAACTTGTTGTAGTGGATTAACAGTTTCCACCATCTTTTGGGAAGCTTCATGTGTTTGAAAACTAGTACTTGATCAACATTGGGATTGTCTTTAGGAGTTTTTATTGCTTCAGAGAAATCATCCCATTCACTACTCAAATTATTTGTTTGGGAATTTTCTGACTGGTCAAGTGTATCATGACTGTGCTGAACTTCTTGAGAAGTTGATTTTGCTGCATCTCTTTTCTCCTGCATCTCTATCTCTTGGATTACCAGATCAATTATATTTTATGGGCTATGCTTTCTGGATTCAAATTCATTTTCAGAATGATCCGAATTGTGAGATTGATGCTCCAATTGACCCGAATCATCCTCGGAAATGTCTTTTGATTCATTTTCCAAGCTAATATATGGAGTAGTTATGTTGAAATCTTCAATAGTTAACAAGTTGAGAGGAACTCTCTCCAGTCTCTTATTTTTGTATATTTGGAAGGCTTCCAAATCATCTTGGTTAAGTTGACTGGCTGCAAACTTAATTATATCTGAAAAAAATTTCCATGCCTTGAAAGAGATCAACAAATCCATCTATTTCTTTTACAAAGGGCTTCATTTTGAGCTCAGTGGTGTAATTTTTAATTACATCATTTGGATCATACATCCTCTTTGGGATTACTGCCAAATTCAATAGATTAATATTTGAAACTTCTTTGTAGGCATGGAAAATATAAAAAAGTGCAAAAGTATCGCACTGTAAAGGAAAATTAGGCCAAATGGCCTTCTTAGAATCTTTCAGTTGTTTAGTAATACCATTAACAAGTTGGTAGGCTATTTCTCTTGTAAGTAACTTATTAGGAACATAATATGGTAGGACATGGGGAGAAGCATAACTCCCAAATACTCTGACATATGTAAAATTCTTCTCTGCAAACCATCTAGCCATAAAAAGAATATCTGTACTAGCTTCTTCGGAAACCCTAGGGGATTTCTCATTGAATATCATATTGTGCATAGGCAACATGAATCCATGACAAATTTTATAAAAATGCAGATGGAAGTATGAATCCAAAAGGGCTCTGTGGTAAATGTGGATTAGGGTAGGGTCTTGTGTAGTCCATTTCCCTTCCATAGTAGGAAAATTAGAAGAAAAGCAGATTGCGTCCATGACATAGGAACTCATATAAAAGGGATGTATTTCTCTAGATGAAACACTCATTTTATTCCTATACTCTTTGATGTGTTTGGCTAAATTTTCAGACATGATATTTTCCCAATTCAGAATTAAGGAATTGACGATTGCGTCAATCAATGGGACCTAATATACTGAAAACCTAGTGGTGTCAGGTTTTGAAAACAATCTACACAACATACCGACAGCATAGAAATAAGGGTAAGGAAGTTGGGAAATTGGTTACATACTGAATTTATCTTGATTCAACTTCCCCTAGTCTTCCTTCCATTATTTTATGACTTTCATGAGGTTTGGATGCTCTTCTCTAAATATTTGCAAAAAATCTTTGTCATATTTCTGCTCTGGGGAGGGTAGATGGTACATTGCTTGTAAATCTTCTTCCCTGAATGACCTAATGATTTCTCCCTTCGAATCTTTGAATTTTATGTCTTCCATGTTTAAGTGGTCAATTACCCTCTTAACAATGTTTGTGTAAGGGAGAATTTTTGGCCTTGCGGCTACCTTGTGGACGAAAGAACATGCATCATCAAAGTAAGTCATGTCTGGAGTAACTATCGTGCCTATTGTAGTGAATTTGGTCATTACCATTGGATTTTCATCTTCAAAAAGCTTATAAATTGCCTCCCATTATGAAATTTTGCAATCCTCGTTGTAGGTGGTGTCTGAAAATAGCGGAGACATGTCTTAGTCTTCAGTAGACAACATTTGAGAAATCTCTTTGCCTTTCTTGTTCATTTAAATCTTCCTCACTTCGTTAAATGATTTCCTGATTTCAAGTAAACAGAGCGAACATTAAAAGTATAGAGAACAAGGAGACAAATATTTTGTTTAGATCAAGCATGTATGAATATATATGAATCTATTAAAAATTTTATTTCTATTAAATGCTATTAATCACTGATAATCATTTCAAAATCAAATCTCTTACACCTCCGCACGAAATAACTATCAATCAAATTAACACGTTAGCTCTCAGATTTTGGTTTGATACAAGATAAGTCATTTCACATTCTTGAGTAATTAAATTCCATTAGTTTGCATATCACAACTTATAACTTTTACCATTTACGATGTTACTCATAAATTCTGTGAAATGCGATCTACGAAAATCGCAGATTGCAACTTTTATGCGGTAAATGAATTTGATTTTGGTTAAATTGTGTGAAATGAGAATTGTGCATTCAAGAAACCAAGCAGTCGTGCTTTATGGGACTTTAGAGCTTTATGTTTATTGCTTTGATGGCTTTTCGGGTCTGCGTAATCACAATTTAAACCGAATTGCTTTATAATTTAGATCGTTTAAATGAGGTGCGATGCAATAAAAAAAATATAACGGTGATTGAAGCTTTTGAAAGTTTTTAATATAACTTCGGAAAAGGATTAGCGCATTTCGCAGCTCACATGACTTAGTGGATTTAAATTCTTTTGGGTTGTAAGTTATGCAGTTTGCGATGCGCTAAAGCAGAAAACTACAAAGAAAACTTTATTTCATAAGTTTTTTTTTTAAAGCTAAAAAATAATTAAAATAAATGCGAGGGTGTTGTATATCACAACAATTGGTGATTCACTTGGGAGAAGCAGCTATCTATGACTAACTTTTTGAAATAAAAATAGTTGCAGGAATGAATTTCAAACAAATAATATCTTACTAAGCAATGAAATCTCCCTTAATTGCAATTCATAAGAATCCCTCTTTTAAAGATATAAGTATGAGAATATATATCATTCTTTACTCAGTTCAAAAAGATAAAGCAAGTGGCTCTTACAGATCAACTTTATAAATATTTACTCTTTTATCAAAGGTGGAGCCTCTGTTCCAATAAGTAATTTAAGCTTTTGGCAGGGTTACATTTTACCCAACAATGATTCATTGTCCCATCCAGTGTTTCTTACAATTTCCATAAATGGATTCTAACTTTTTTGGGAAATTTTATTTTTGTATCATATTTTTATTTACTTAAAATCCATTGTCTTAGCTTGGCAACCAATTGATGACAATGCCATTCACTAGTTGTAATTAAACTGATAAAGCTGGCTCTAGGTGAGACCCTTTGCCCTTTTGATATAATCTCCAGTCATTACCCTATTTTGGTAGGCAGTATTGGTAATGTCAGTTTAACTATTTCCCTATGAACATGGTAAACAAGCTTGTGATGAGACTTATTATCTTTTAAATTTTTTCTAGTTATAATATTTTTTAAATTTCTTTCAAAAATTAATAAATTTTCCCTGATGGGGTGAATCATTGGTCCTTTTGAGGATTCTGGATGATAATATTGAGTTTAGATTGCTTTTCTGTAAAAGAGTCTGTACTATGTTAAAAATTCTTTTCTTGACTGATAAAAGAATAATCATGCTATATAAGGATGAGAGTTCATGAGAGAATAAATAACTTCAGTGAAATTGCATCTTTCAGTAAAAATAACATCTATTTGTCTTTCAAATATTTCGATTGTTTCCTTAACACTTCTTATTTATATAAGCGATAAATCAAAAAGGATCATCTGAGATTTTATTTTGAAAAGCCAAAAATTTATACTAAGCAACTTTTATTTTTCTAAGGAAAAGAAAAAGACACTAGTATACATGGAATAGAAGGGGTTACCTCCTATGAAAAGTATTTTTTCAAAATCTTCCCATTAATAGGAAAATAATGTTTTTTGCCTGATAGATCTTGCAATAAGAATTTTGATGGGCCTATTTCTTCAATTATTTGAAATGGACATAGCCAAAGTTTTTGAAACTTCGTGTGTTTACCTTTTTCCTCATGCGCTTTGTCCCATTTCAATACAAGATCACCAATTTGAATTTTTTTTGGACTAACAAAAGTTGAATCAAATGAGGCTTTTACTATCTCTTGATCATGTGCATGAGTATGTTTAGCTTTTTCTCTTTCTTCTTCTAACTTAATAATTTGACATTGTCTAAGTTGTAAAGAAGAAGAATGAGATTCATCAATAAATTGTACTAAGGAAAGAGAGGGAATAAATACATTGGTAGGAAGTACAACTTATTTTTCATATACAAGATTGAATGGAGAAGTGCCAATAGAAGCTTTTTGAGTTATTCGATCTTTCCAAAGAGAAAATATTAATGACTTATGCCAGTTTCGTTGGTTTTGATCAAAATTTCTTTTGATTATTCTAATCAAGTGCTTGTTTGTAGATTGTTATAGCATCATTTTTCACCCTTATGTGATTCATGATTGTCTCCTTCGCCTTGGGCACCCATTCCCACAGACTTGAATAAAGTTAATGAAAAACAGTGGTTGATGGTTATTCCCATAATTCAACCACCCCAGCTTGTGGCCAACTGTTTCCAACTGATTGAAACTACTTTGAGGGAGTATAAAAGCCCCTCATATGCATGGCCTAAGGGGAGGGAGAAAAATTATAGACATTATACTCTGTTGGAGCCCAATTCAAGTCTGATTTCCCATGCCTCCTGCACTTCCCAAGTATTTATAGGAAACTCTTGTTTCCTGGAGATGTTCATCAACTTATATGTCATCTCGTGTGCACAAGTCTTGGAAGAATCCTAGCGAGGCAAGGGTTGGACGGATCCAGACGATAGTCTGTTCGAAGATCATGGAAGGATTCAGGTGATCTCTCCACCTTTCTATTATTGTACATGTTGTTTGTAATGAAGAAGAACCATCTTGTTTCTAAATTCACACATTATTATCTACTTATATATGTGAAAAGGCTGTTAATTAAACACTTATTATTGTTTATATGATGCTTCACATGGATTACACTGACATTCAGGAAAGATATATGTTGTACAACTTGATTTCCGTGCATGTTTTTTCTTGATTTTCAGGTTGAAAAGGAAGATGAGTTGCTGGGGGTTTGGACCCCGCGGGATCTACATCAAATGTAGGATATACGGGTGAGTTCTACAACTGATAATATCTAGTTTTTAGCGTACAAGTTTGATTGTGTGAGTCCTTCTTGAATAGCATGCCCCGATCTGTGGAGGTTTTTGACCCAACGACCTCTAGGGAGTTATTTCCCGAAAAAAAATTGGCGACTCCGCTGGGGAACGCATTCTTGTGATTCCCCTGTTGGGTGGTTTCAGTTGTTTTAAAGGTTTCTGACAGTTTTAATCATTATTTCCAGTCCAGTTAGTTTTTTTCTCAGTCAGACTAAAGACCTGGTTCTTTAGTCAGGCTTGATCTTTTTATTTTTCATTATTTACTTTTCCATACGCTAGTTTGCTTATATACAGTCGTGTATACACACAGTTTTTGTGAAAGGAAGTCGCGTATACGCGTGTTTCCTTTGACACAGTCGTGTATGCACGCCTGTTTCAAAACTTCTAAGTAGTGTATGCCTGAGAAAATTTTGAAATTTTTGATTTTTTGACTTTTTGGTCTTGTCTGCCTGTGGTGACCTGTTTCGGCAGTGTCCCTTTAGTCTCTGGATTGTGTTGAAAGTGGTTATTAGTCTTTTTCTCTCTTGTTTGGTTGAAGACTGGCTCATTTGGCAAATTTTGTTTTTTTTTGGTGCTTGCATTTCTGGTTCGAGTACCAAGATCTCTTTTTGGAGATTCTTGGCTATTCTGCTTAATCAGGATAGAGAGCTTCTACTCATATGCTCTTTCCTAACTTTATGTCTTGCTTTGCACTTTAATTTTTGCCTGCTTTTCGGTTGGTTTTCTTGATTTCATTTGACTAGGTCTTGTTCCAATTTTTTGAAGAGTCATTTTTGGTTCTTTGAAGTTTTGTTTGCTGCAAGTTTGTGCTATTATACCGGGCTGATTTATTGAGTTTATTGTCTTCCTTGTGCTCGTATGAATCTTGCTACCAAGTGCCACTATAAGATTTGGAGCATTTTTGTTGAAATTTTGCTTGAAATTCAGAGATTGTTTGGCTTGGTAATTGGATAGTTTTCTTGGTCTCTTTGAAGTATTCTTTTTATAAAATTCAAAAACTCGAAAAGATTTTGTTTTGCCATTGCTTTTGTTTTTCATTTTTATTTTGGTTTCTTTTCATCTTTTGAAGCCCTGTTGAGATTTTTACCTTCGGTTTCTGACTTGATTTGGGAAGGGAATTTTCATTGGTTTCTTTCTCTTATTTTGAGCATATTTTGGCGCCTTTATACTGAGAGTTTTTTATTAGGGAACTAGCTTTGTGGACAGCCGGAAAAGTGATAGAATTGAGGGATTCTTGAAAATTTCTCTTTGCTTTATTAGATCTTGCATCTTAGAGTTGGCATGCTCTTAGTAATTTGCATTAGGTGCACTTGAACATTTGTAGTCATTTTCATAAATTTTGCGAGTGTGAGGTTTGATATCTGAAAAGGAAAAATAGTCTCATAGAACCTGTGTAGAAATTTCTTTTCATCGAAAGGCAATTACTGCATCTACATGTAGTTTGGTTTTCATTAATTTATTTTCTGCGTCATAAAACATCACGAGTTTCATTTCCATATTCCCTTGACTTAATATAATAGCCAACTAAAATAAGCACAATAATTTAAAAAACAACTAGCAAGTTTTTCTTATTAAGTGTCATACATCAAATAGCTAGGTTGTAGGGCCTTGGATTAGGTGAGTGGAGAGTTAACTCTCCAAGGCCACTCAAACTAAAACATAGAAGTTTATTAAATGAGAGAAATCCAACACCGTTAGGTGGACCGGGAAAGCTCTCCTCGAGACAGTCAAGCGCGAGGGAAAGTGAAGGTTGAGAAGAGAGTTACCCCCTCTCTGATTTGCTGGATCTTGCCTTAAGACCGTTCCGCCCAGCTACTGACATGGATTGGTGCCCTTAGTTGCCATTCCTAGGTATCACACAGGTGAATGTGGGGGGGATACCCATGGTACCTGAGGCAGACGTCATATCACTTCTAGCAGTACTTCTGGAGGGTGCCCCGGCGAAGCTTGGATACTTGCACTAGAAAAGGTTGTTGTTAGGAGGTCGTCGTAACTGTTTCTGTTACCTTTGCTAGTAGGCCTGGGCCGTCATTATCCCAGACTACTCTCGAGAGGTCCTATTTTTCACTTTCTCGTATTTTGGTGTCCGGTCCTAATCACCCAGAGTGGAAATACCTGAAGGCTGCTTTCTTGGTTGCATCTTAGGGATTTTGTAGTGAGTTCTCTTTGCTCCTAGCTTGCTTAGCTTTATAATTTTTTGAGTCTAATTAATCTGTTAAAGTGGCTGATCAAGCGCCTCATCGATCGAGGAGAATCCGAGGGTTATCTCCCGAGAGTGTTGAGCCTTCTTCAAGAAGGCGTAGGATTAATATAGTAGGTGAATATCACTCTGTGGTATCTGACGCAACGGAGAGAGATCCTCCACTAGGGCTTGAAGGTTCTGTAGTTGGTTCTGGTGCTGTTTCTGAGAGGGGCACTCCGCTCACCTCGAGAGTCTTATTTCCAAGAGAAGCAGAAGAAGAAGTAGAAGTAGAGGAAGTACCTCAGCATCCTGAGTCACTTCCATCTCCTCTTCCTCCTAATTCTCCGTTTGTTGTTGAGTACATCGGACCTGAGTCTGCAAGACCAGAAAGTCCTTATCCATCTCATTCATACCTTTCAATGGCCACGACTGGGAACGCGACTTCGGCTGTGAGTGCTGCAGGCATCCAGACTCTTGCTTCAGTACAAGGAGGAGGCACAATTGCTATATCTTCAATCGCTTCTAGTACTACTGTGTTTGGCTCTGGCTCCACCCAAGCACAAGCTTCTCAATCTGGTCCCTTTTGTTTTGGAATGCCCTTTAGTGGGATTCCTTCGTTTTCCTTTTCCACTGCTACAACTGCATCTGCACCCATGTCTTCTTTGGCTAGTGGGTCAGCTTCTTTTCAAGGGTTCCCCTTCGGAAGTGGGCTTATTCCTAGTTCGAATCCTTCCTTAGGGTCTTTTCCTTTTACTTCCCAGACTCATAGTTTTAACCCTTGGTCCGAAGGTTAGAGTTCGACTACCTTTATCGGTTGGAACCCTATATTTACCACAGTAGGGGCAGGGAATCAGTTTTTCACTGGCCAGCAAGGGAATGGTCCATTCACTTCGTCGAGTACTTATCAGGCTTTTTCCCCTTTTTCTAATGCTTAGAACCCCTATTAGGGGGTTTCCTCTTCATTCACTACTTCAGTGGGGGGAACTGGTCCGGTCTATGGTAACTCTACATTGGGAGGGGGTCCTTCTCCAAATGCTGGGTCACAAGGATCATCCTATGGCCCAACATTTTCTACGAGTTATTTTTGGCAACCTGGTGCCTCATCAAATCCAGGTTATTCTTTTAAGAATGTTGGGAATCCATCCCACCAAACATGGAATTCTTAGGCCCCTCCTCGTTTACCTTTTCTGGCAACTTTAAACTTGCCAGATTTATCGAAATTGACAAATGATCCAATCCAATATAGTCCGGGGTGGCCTCCGGTTCCTACCAAACTACCTTCAGACATTCCAAAGTTTGAAGGCAAGAATGGAGAGGACCCGGCTGATCATATCACCGCTTTCCATCTATGGTGTTCATCTAACTCCCTGATCGAGGATTCGATTAGGTTGAGGTTGTTTCAATGCACCTTGACTGGAAATGCTGCGAAGTGGTACATTGAGTTAACTGGGGGCAGTTTTGCTACTTTTGGAGATATGGCTACTATATTTCTAAATCATTTCCAGTTGCTTGTTCGTTATGATGCTGGGACAAAACTCCTGGTCAATTTTAAGCAGGACAAGGAAACCCACATTTCTGATCATATTCAGGAATGGAAGAGAAGGAAGAGGCTTATCAAAGCTTATATTCTGAGAGAATTCCTCTTGGAATGGTTTTTGAAATCTTTGCAGCCAGATATTTCTAAGGATGTATCCCTGTCATGGGTATTTTCTGAGGAACAGGCTATTTTCAGGGCCTAGCAGCTTGAATTGATATATTCTCAGTCGGGTGTCCTTCATAAATATTTTCCTAACGCTCCCCACTCCAAATTAGACTTGTCCAAGACTAAACCCGGTCCTCATGGTGATGGACTTATTGGGTCGATCGATAGCAGTGCAGCTAACCTGCTTAGTCAATTGTAGCAGTTGTCTATACAATCTGCTTCCTCTGGTCAGGATGTGCCTGCTGAGTCATCGCCTTCTCAATCTTTGTCGGTAAATTCCGTCCAGACTTCCAACCCTAAAGGAAATCAACAATCCGAAGGGAAGAAGAAGGGACGGAATAATAATAAGAAAAAGGGCAAGGATGGGAAGGGTAATGCAAATAAATCCAACGAGTATGTTGGTGAGGGTTCAAAAGATAAAAATAAAGTTAAGTTTCCATGCAATTTATGTACTGGAGACCATATTACTCACCTTTGCCCTAAAATTCAGGATGTGCAATGCTTGTTAGCTCAGTAGGGTCCTGCTAGTTCCCAGGATATGTTGACAAACCCTTTTCCCCAAGGGCAACAGCTAGTTGTTGGTGCAAATCAAAATTCTGGGGCTTCCTCTGGGGGCACCCAGGAAGGGGAAAATCCGTCAAACATATATATGATGAGTGCTCACGCGGATATCGCCATGAGATCCCGTGATTATGGCGAAACTAAGTCTTCGAAAGCCAAAGGTGCTCCCGATGGTACTGAGCCGCTTCATATTACGAGGCCTACTGTTGAGCCTATACCTCGGATGCCAAAAGCATCTACTAAGCATATGATGATTAATCCAAATGCCAGGGCCGCCCATAACTACTCTGTTGTAGAATATTTGGCACAGATCCATTTTGCTATGTCTGCTCTTGAGGTGCTCCAGTCTTGTCCAGCTCAGCGCAATTCTTTTCTCACCACTATTGGGGTTGTCGATCCAAAGAACTCTCTTCTGATTACATTCGATATGACTAATTTTAAAAAGAGAATCCCGCATCATATGGTTTCTCATATCAAATCGTCGTATCGGAAATTCAATATCTTTCGGACGGTCGTTGATGAGGGTGCTTCCACATGCGTGATGTCTCTCACATGTTGGAAGGGAATTGGATCTCCTGCAGCTGTTCCATCTGCTACTCTTCTGACTGCGTTTGATGGTCATTCTCACAAACCACATGGCATTATCCCAGTTTTTCCCATCTGTGTTGGGGGAAAAACTGTAAATATAGAGGTTGAGATAGTTGATGCAAGCTTGGACTACAACCTTCTGTTGGGGCGAAACTGGATTTATGAGATGGATGCTATCGCGTCCTCATTATTTCGGCTTATTTGTTTCACTCATGAAGGGAGGATTGTTACAGTTGATCAACTGGACTGTTCTCCTGTAGAATCGAATGCATCTACTGACTCAACTATTCCAAAGGTGGATGATGCCAAGCCGCCTGTTGAGAATTTAGGGGTTGGGATATATTCTTCTTTGATGGGTACTTTCGATATTCCACCTCCTACCGTTCATATAAATGAAATTTCATCCTCCAGAGCTCCTATTCGAAGAGATTTCTTCATAACTCATTATTTTTCGGACCCTTGGACCTTACCTTCTCCTACCTCCACATTAGCGGAAGGTCAAGTGGGTGGAATGGCATTTCCAATGTCTGCAGCTGAGATTGCTTATCAATCTATTGTTGACTCTGCAGAGTCCACTCCAGCTTCTCTTTCCCTAGAGGAGTTGGATGGCGATGTGGCTCCGGCTTGGATACTTAGTTCTTCTTCCGCTCAAGATTGCCTTGATACCACTCTTCCATCTGAAGAGGCCATCCTGGAAGCTATGAATGGTATAGATAGACCGTGGGATGATTTGCATCATCCGTCTTACTTTTTACCTGATTTGAGCGAAGTTGAATCAAGTTTTCCAAGTACTTTGTCTCCTGGTCCTGTTCACCCAGTCCTGAACCCTTTAGCACCAGCATAGGTATATGTTGAAGGGAACATGGTTGTGATTTCTCCAACTATCCCGGTGAACATTTCCAGCGATCCCAGTGTTATAGAGAATGTCTTCATCGGAGATGAATGTTCCCCTGAAGAGATTTAGATTTACACCAATCTCTTTAAAGAGTGTAGGGATGTATTCGCTTGGTCTTATGAGGAAATTCCTGGTATAGATTCATCTATTGTCCAGCATGAGATCAAGACTTACGAAAATGCTAAGCCTGTGAGGCAAAAGCTTCGTCCGGTCAATCCTAGGAATGCTGCAGCTATCAAAGCCGAGGTGGAGAAGCTGCTTAAAGCGGGATTTATTTTCCCTGTTCCTTTGACTGAATGGGTTTCAAATCCTGTTCCTGTGGATAAAAACAAGGAACAATTCAAGTTTGCATTGATTTCAGAGACCTTAATAAAGCATGTCCAAAAGATAATTACCCCACACCTTTTATAGATCAGATTATCGATGAGTGTGCCGGTAATGAGATTTTCTCCTTCATGGACGGTTTCTCCGGATATAATCAGATTACTATCCATCCTGAAGATCAGCATAAGACTGCCTTTATTTTTCCTTGGGGTACTTTTGCTTACAAGAAGATGCCTTTTGGTCTTAAAAATGCTGGGGCTACTTTTCGGCGGGCCATGTCATATGCTTTCCACGACATTAAACATATTATCGAGGCATATTTGGATTATTTAGCTTCTCGTTCTCGAAAGAGAATGGATCATCTTGCTCACATTCGTCAAGTATTTGAACGATGTCATTTCTACAAGATTAGGTTGAATCCAAACAAGTGTGTTTTCGCGGTTACATCCGGTCGGTTATTGGGATTTATAGTGTCTACGGAAGGGTTAGGGTAGATCCCTTCAAGGTTGAGGCAATACTTCGGTTGCCTCCCCCGTCGTCTATTCGTAAACTTCAAAGTCTACAAGGAAAAGCTAATTTTCTTCGGATATTTATCGTAAATTATGCTGAAGTTACCAAAGGATTTATGATATTGTTGAAGAAGGGAGTTCCATTATTTTGGGATGACTTCGCTCAACGCTCATTTGATGCTTTGAAAAAAGCATTGACCTCTGCTCCTATATTGAGTCCACCTGATTATAGCAGGGATTTTCTTTTGTATCTTGTAGCAGCAGAATCTACCATTGGTATGGTTCTGGTTCAGGAGGACGATGCTCTTGCAGAGCATGTTATATACTATCTTAGTCGAGGCTTGGTAGGACCTGAACTTCGGTATACTTGGATAGAGAAACTGGCTTTAGCACCTTTTCATGCTATACAACGACTCAGGCATTATATTCTTCTACGAAAAACTTATGTTTTGGCAGTAGCCAATCCATTTCAGTTTGTTCTCAGTGGGCGAGTGATTGGGGGAAAATACAATAGATGGATTGTGATTTTGCAGGAATTTGATCTTGAGTTTATGTCTGCCAAGTCCAAGAAATCATTGGTTTTCGCAGAATTAATCTCCGAGTTTCCCTATGGAGAAGAGATAGTTTATGATGAATCCTTCTCGGATGAACATTTATTTATCATCTCTTCACAGGATCCTTGGAATGGGGATATCATTGTGTATCTTCAGACTGTGAAGTTTCCCTCTACTTTTTCAAAAGATGAGCGCCGTAAATTGCGTCACTTGGCTAAAAATTACTTAATTATTGGTAATGCTTTATACCGTCGAGGGGTTGATTCAATCCTGAGACGTTGCTTAACTCTCGAAGAAGCTGAGGCTGTGCTAAATGATTGCCACAGTGGAGCTTGTGGTGGTCATTTATCTGGGCTTGCTACAACCCAAAAAATCTTGCATGCTGGATACTTTTGGCCTTCAATTTTCAAAGATTGTATGGAGTCGGTCAAAAAGTGTCATCCGTGTCAAGTCTATACTCGAAAAATGCGTGCTCATCCAGCTCCACTTTTTCCAATCATTATTGTCGATCCCTTTACAAAGTGGGGTATTGATTATACTACTTGTAACCCGCCTTCGGCTAAAGGTCACAAGTACATTATTGTAGCAGTAGACTACTTTACGAAGTGGGTCGAGGCTATGCCTACTTTTGGGAATGATGGTGAGACATCAACTCTTTTTCTTTTCAACCAGGTTATTGCTCATTTTGGTATTCCTAGAGAGATTGTCACTGATCATGGCAGTCATTTCCAGAATAGCATTATGGCTGAGTTGGCTCTAAAATTAGGTTTCCGGCAAGAGCATTCATCTCCTTGTTATCCTTAGGCCAATGGGCAAGTGGAAGCCGTGAAAAAATCCTTGAAGATTATTCTTCAAAGGACGATTGATAAGGCCCAATCTAGCTAGCATATCATGTTGTATCCTGCACTTTGGGCATACCGGACGTCATTAAAAACTGCAACTGGCTTTACTCCGTTTCAACTAGATTACGGGCTGGAATCCATATTTCCCATTGAATGTGAGATTCTTTCTCTAAAGTTAACCGTTGAGATTATTCCTGAAACTTCTAGCCTTGAAGAACGTCTCCTTCATTTGGAACATCTTGATGAGCAGCGTCGGAATGCCGCCATGATGAATGAGGCACATAAGAAACGAGTCAAAGCTTAGTACGACAAGGTGATCAAACCTAGGGTTTTCTTGGAAGACGACCTCGTTTTGGTCTATGCCCAAGAGTAGGATGCCCTGGGCATAGGAAAGTTTAAGTCTATGTGGTATGGCCCCTTCATCATTAAAAGAGTCCTTAAAAAAGGAGCCTATGCCTTGGTTGATTTTGAAGGAAATGAGTTGGCTGAGCCCAGAAATGGGCTCTATTTGAAAAGGTATTATGCCTAGGCTTCGGCCTGGCATTTTTCTTTTGTATATAGTTAGTTTTGTTTTGTACATATCTGGTTTTTTGGTCTTTGATGTGATGGTGATGTTTTTGATCTGCTTTGGCAGGTTGTGTCGAATGTCATGAGTCATTATGGTTTCATCGATGGTGCTAGTAGACACACCCGGAACTTGGCTTCCGCGGCTTGGGTGCTTCATTATCTATCCAGTCAGCTGTTAGTATCAAGAGGAGTCTGCATTGGTCCTGCTTCCAATAATGTAGCAGAGTACACTGCAGTTATTTATCTACTCTTGGAGGCAATATCTTTGGGTGTTGATTCATTGGTAGTTTTCTTGGACTCCCAGCTGGTGGTGTCGCAGTTAAACAATACTTATTGGGTTCGAGATCCATTTTTACTCCAGTTTTTTTTTAGGGTACGTTTGTTACAACGATCATTTCATTTTTTAACATTCATTCATATTCCTCGAGCAGACAATTGGATGGCAGACTCATTAGCTAATCAAGAAATTGATTGGCATATTAATCATTCCATACATTAAAGTTTAATCAACAAAAACATCATGCATTTTTTATACATTTGTCACATCGCATCATAAATCGCTGTATATATATATCATCAGAGTGTTCAAAAAAATATACAAAATTTGGATCCATAAGTCATACAAAATTAGGGCTTATGCCCGATCATGTTTAGTATCAAAAATATACAGTCATCCAGTAATCATGTCTATCTACTCCTGTGGTCCCTGCCCAATATTTGTGTTCCTATAGAACACGATCGCAGTAGCGACATGGCGGAATAACCGCACCCAGTCACGTGGTACTCCCACTACCCGTCTTTGGATAGCCTTAGGTAGGTCTTCCACCGTAGCCATAGGCACTTGGCGGGTCAAGCCCACCAAGTTCCTTTGGATAGCATGGAGGGTCCTGCCTGGGTCTTCTGTATCTACCTCGCCTCTGCGGCGCTTGTGCCTTGGGTAGCCCTCAAGACAGACTGGTCCAATATCTGTATCATGGTCATCATAATATTGTAATTCATTTTGAATCCAATCAAAAACATGTTTTGTTTTCACAGTTTTTCACATATATTGAAAAAATCATCAAAAAATCATATAATTTAAAAATTGCAATCTCACCGATTGCGCCCCATGTCGTGCAAGGTGGAAGGACGAGGTCTGGATCACCACAAAAATCCATCCCGGCATAGGGGTAGTCCTCCACTGCGATGACTTGTTCCTCCCACCATTGGAAGAACTCGTTGTGCCAGGTGGTTCGGGGAACTTCACTTCCCCCGAGTCTCTTCATCAGATCAGCCCATCGGGCAATTCTTGGGTCTCTTGGGCTGTTGATGGAGGAGATCACTTTGGGTCGAAGCCCAAGAATCTTCTCAAAGACGAATGTCATCAAAATGGTTCCATACCCGAAATTCTTTGTTTTTTCTTTCCAGATGGAAGTCAGTTGTTGCTTCATGTTGATTAACAGAGCTGTACACCAATCATACAGGTGAACTAGGCATTCCACAGCTATGCTCATCTGGGTCCTGGATGCCTGATGCAAGGAAGCAGATCCCGCTACCCTGCCAATGGTAAACAGGAGAATTTTCATGTGCAGATCTCTCAAATATTTTATTGCAATCTGAGTCCCTACTTTTTTGGACCCCTCTACACAGTAGACTTGGACATAGTCATCCACCGTAAGCCCTCCCAAAGGCTTGCCATGCAAATCTACTGGGTCTCCCCTGCGCGAGAGTCCAGTAATGAAGTATATGTCTTCCACCTCTATGTATATAGGCATTTGGTCTATCACGAAGCAATCTTCCTCTAGTTCCCAATAATTTACCAGCATTTCAAGCAACCAGATGTTACTTTTCATGTTTGGCATTTTGAAAAATTTTAGCAATCTGCAATTTCGGAGGATATTGAGCGATTGTTGATCTTGCATCACTTCATTATCAATTGCACTATGCTCACGTTCCCTCCAAGTGATGGTCATCCTGAAAAAATTCATTTATTTGTTCATTAGATGCATTTTTTTTACATCGCAGGTTGCGTATATGCAACTTACCCTATAGACAGTCGCGTATCATACGCGGTTTGGTCCATATGAACCCACGTATGCGCAGAGCCCTAAATCAAAACAAATCTTTTTTACGGTGAAATTTTCAAATTTTAACTCTATTAATGGACAAAATTGATAATAATGATGGATTAAGAGCTTACCTGACTGATTCGGCGAAGTTTGACCGCTGATTGCTCCTGTTTTGATGAAAGAGGGTTTTTCTCCAGACCTCTTTTTCCCAAATCAGCAAGTAACAATGAACCAAATATGAGGTAACAAGTGTATTTATGCCCAGAAATTGAAAATTTTTGCAAAAATTTGTTATGCCCATTTTTCAATCTATCTTATGCTGCATAACCCTGATGCTTGTAAGTGTCAAGATTGGTATATTTTCAGGTACATTTTGATGAAGTTGAGATTTTTCCGGTTTTAGATCCATGACTACTGACCTATCATGGCAGGTATATGATCTTTACTGGCATATAGGTTAGGAAATCCATTTTCCGTTGCATTTTGCATACTAGCCTCCGTTCTGATCACTTGCCATAGGGTCGATCCCATCAGGTCATGAGTATTTTACCCATTTCACTCGCCGATTATTTAATCATGACTTGGTGGTAGAGCCTTCCTTTACATGGGCTTCCTAGTTAGTTCCTCGCTAGCACTTGTTGCTCATGCTGCGTTTCATGTAGGCTCGGGAGTCCTCTTTAGTCCTGCCATGACTTATGTGTTGAAGCTTCATTCTTATTCTTCTTCACTATCATTTTTTCTGGCTATTACCCTAGAGGCTCCCTGGTGTTCTTGAGTTGTATTACTGCATTGCATATTGACTACTTGTTTATCTTGGCCTTCAGTCGGCTTCATTTGGACTCGATGTTTAAGCCATCTTTGGACCTTGACTTTCTGTAAAAGTTAACCATTGCATGCACTTAGCTATTGCAACTTGACACCCTTTTTACCCATGGATGGAACATTCCTTTGAGTATCGCTTACTAGTTTTCGCCACCTTGCATTGAGCATAGGATCGTTCCTATCCCAGGAACTAGAGCATATGTTTCCTGATACTCGTTCTATCCATTGTACTATAGCATTCTTTTATTCTTTTTCAGGCTTATTATATGAAAAAGACAAAAAAAAATTACATATGACAAAAAGAGCGGGAACGGGATGTTACTTCATAATTTGATGGAAGTACAGTATCAGTTTATCTCCCTTGAACAAAGCACATACAGTCATATATTTCCTTCATTTGGGATGGTTTTAGTTTTGACCTAGGTTCAGCTTTTTCCCTTGTTTCACTGGTCAGTTCTCCCCCAGTTGGTTATCTCTTCCAATCATATGGAGAGTTTGTTTTTGCCTCCTGCATAACAGACTTATACAGTGTCATTTTTACTGCCATGGTCATCAAGAGTAGTGATTTTGTTCAAAGGAAGTTTAACCAGAGTCGGCCATTCTACGGTGTCTCTTGACTTATTATTCAATCGTCCTCCCCAGTATTGTAAGTATCTTGTTCTATCACATTAGATGTTTGGTCTCTGCTTGTGCTGGTTTGAGAAGGTCTCCATTGACTTCTTGCTGGTGGGTTTGTCTCTTATCGAATACGACATATTGCTCTGAGAGTAAACCTAGAGCCACACCCTGGCCCTATTTCCATCATTGATAGGTGACCTTGTGCTCAGCATTTGATCATCATTATGGGTCTTTGATTGAGTGGTTTTCCTTGTGTTCGACGTCAGCATACATTATCACACTTGGGATTTGTGCAGTACCTTGATTTCCATTTGACCCTATCGGTGGATATCTCGCCTCTGTGTCAGCTTTCATTATTGGTTGGTTCAGAGGGTTTCTTCCATGCGCTAGCTTCATCTTGTGCATGTAGGAAACGTACTTTGGTTTGGTTCCGTCACTCTGCTTCGTCCGATTCCTTCCAAATATTGGCTTGCGGGTTACACTCGCGCTGGATTGATGTGGGATGTCTTAATGCCTTCCTTCCAGTAGATCTTTTCCCATCGACTCCGACTCATTGCTCTGGGAATAAGGTCTAGAGTCTTTTGTCAGTACCTTAGGGTTTGCATTCATCAGTGGCAGACTCTTCGCTATCAACAGTGGGGATTCATTATTGCCTCCTGATTGGTAGATTCTTCCAAGTGTTCGACTTCAACTCATTCATTCGCACTTGTTAGATTGTACTGGGGTACCTTGACACTCATTTTCATTATCGGTGGGTTGTCTTGTGTTTGTTAATGGTATACATTATTGACCGGTAATCAAACGATTTATCACATGGTCGACTTCATCTCATTTATTCCCATTGTGTAGAATTGTGCCATCGAGATCGGTGAAGACCTCGGGTTGCATCAGCCTCTTTCGGTTCACTTTTGACATTCCATTCAGTTTCTGCCAGTGATGTCGTCCACCTTTATATGTTGCAATGTCAGTACATCAACATCCTATATGTTGGCTCCTGAGTTGCATGATTGTACCATGTGTTCCACCCCTTATGATTTGGTACTTGGAGATTTAGTTACTTTTGATCAGACATCTATTTTCAGCATCATTGATCAGTTTGATATATGTGATACTTGGACATTGATTCCGACTTGTACTTCCCGGCCGTGCTCAGTTGATTCATTATGTACTTCTAGTTCAGCTATACTTGTATACATTCTGGATCTATTATGTACTTTCTATATGGATATATTTTTGACTGAGCATGGGTATGCCTGCCTCAGACATGAGCTGACTCTCTGTTTCCTTTCATTGGCTTTTGGCAGGCTGAAATCTGGTGAAGTCCTCTCTTATCCTTGCGAAGTTCTTTCTATGCATATAATACATTTCGGCCATCATGTACCCCTGCTGACCTCATATATTAGGGGGCATCTGTCATAGCATCATTTTTCACCCTTATGTGATTCACAATTGTCTTTTTGGCCTTGGGCACCCATTCCCACAGACTTGAATAAAGTTCATGAAAAACAGTGTTTAAAATCCCATATGAGGATATGCCCAGACTTTTCCGCGTGTATACGCGAGTCTAGAGATACTTTTCTGCATATGCCATTAAAATCATTAAAAAATATATAAAATCCCTATTTTCGAGGTTGGGTTGATGGTTATTCCCGTAATTCAACCATCCCAGCCCGTGGCCAACTGTTTCCAACTAATTGAAACTACTTTGATGGAGTATAAAAGCCCCTCATATGCATGGCCTAAGGGAGAGAGGAAAATTATAGATATTATACTCTGTTGGAGCCCGATTCAAGTCTGATTTCCCGTGCCTCCTGCACTTCCTAGATTTTGACAAGAAACCCTTGTTTCCTAGAGATGTTCATCAGCTTATATGTCATCTCGTGTGCACAAGTATTGAAAGAATCCTAGCGAGGCAAGGGCGGGACGGATCCAGACGACGGTCTGTTCAAAGATCATGGAAGGATTCAGGTGATCTCTCCACCTTTCTATTATTGTACATGCTTTTCGTAATGAAGAAGAACCATCTTGTTTCTGAATTCACATGTTAATATCTGCTTGAATATGTGGAAAGATCGTTAATTAAACATTTATTATTGTTTATATGATGTTTCACATGGGTTATACTGACATTTAGGAAAGATATATGTTGTACAACTAGATTTCCGTGCATGTCTCTTCTTGATTTCCAGGTTTAAGAGGAAGAAGAGTTTCTAGGGGTTTGGACCCCGCAGGATCTACATCAAACGTAGGATCTACGGGTGAGTTCTACAATCTGTAACATCTAGTTTTTAGCATACAGGTTTGATTGTGTGAGTCCTTCTTGAATAGCATGCCCCGATCTGTGGAGGTTTTTGACCCAACAACCTCTAGGGAGTTATTTCCCGAAACAACCATATAGGGATTTCTTGAGTCTAACAACATGATTTTTATTTTTATTTATTTCAAAGAATTCAGTTTGTTTAATGTATACTTCTTCATCGATGGTTCCATTTAGAAATGTTTTTTTTATGTTGATGGATATTCCATCCCATTGTTGCAACCAACAAAACTAAAGATATTATAGTAGTATATCTTGGAGTAGGTGCAAAGTTTTCTTCATAGTCTATGGCTTCCTTTTGAGAGAAGCCCCTTGCAATGAATCTAGCTTTGTATTTGTCTATGCTTCCATCAATAACATGTTTGATTTTGTAAATCCATTTTTAAGTGACAACCAACTTGTCACTTGGTCTAGGAATGATTTCCCAAACTCCATTCTTCAAGATGGATTGATATTCTTCCTGCATTTTCTTCTTCCATTATTTTTTATGAGAAGCTTATTCAAATGTAGTTGGTTCAATTTATATTATTTTTTTCATATATGTTTCATATCGTGAATATATTTTTGGTCTTTTACTTTATCTAAAATTTATTTTCGAGCTCCATGTCCTTTGAAATCTTCAAGAGTAACTTGGTATGCTGACGGGTTGAATAGGCTTACTTGGTCCTTCTTATTCTTCTTTTATTGTAGTAGTTTTATCATGGTGCTCTTCTTCCTCAAATAGAAATATATATTCATCATCAAAATCAATAGGAATATCCTTGGATATTTTGTAGGCATGATTTTCATCAAATATAACGTCCCTGCTTACTTTTATTTGTCTTCCTTCCTTGATTAGATTCTATATGCTTTTGAAGAAATATTTTAGTCATTGAAAGATATTTTTAATGCTTGTAGAGTAAAGCTTATTCAAATGTAGTTGGTTCATTTTCTATTAGTTTTTTCATATATGTTGCATATCATGAAAATATTTTTGGTTTTTTGCTTTATCTAAAATTTATTTTCGCAACTCCATGTCCTTCGAAATCTTCAAGAGTAACTTTTAACCAATTTTTCCTTTTCCTTGTTTTAGGTATGATGACAGGTTGAATATGCTCACTTTGTCCTTTTTCTTCTTATTTTATTGTAGTAGTTTTATCATGGTGCTCTTCTTCTTCAAATAGCAGTATATATTCATCATCAAAATCAATAGGAATATCCTTGGATATTTTGTAGGAATGATTTTCATCAAATATAACATCCCTACTTACTTTGATTTGTCTTCCTTCCTTGATATATATTTTATATTCTTTTGAAGAAATATTGTAGCCATTGAAATATATTTGTAATTCTTGTAGAGTATAACTTATTTTTCTTGTACTTTGGAAAATCGATATATGTGGGACACCTAAAGATTAGGAGATGGTCCACACATGGCTTCTTTCCTATGAATTCTTCTTTAGGTGTCATATTCTCAAGGATTCTATGAGGACTTTTATTTTCTATATATATTGCAGTCATTGTTGCTTCTCCCCATAGAAATTTTCGTATATCTTGATAAAAAATCGTTGTTCGTATACATTCTTCAACTGTTCTATTTTTCCTTTCTATAACTCCATTATGCTCGGGATTGTAAGGAACAATGAGCTACCTCTTAATTCCTACTTCTTTGTAATATGAAATTATTTCATTTGAAGTGTATTCTCCACCATTGTTGTATCTAAAAGTCTTTATTCTTATTTTAGTTAATGTCTCCACTTCAAATCTAAATTCCTTGAACTTTTCAAATACCTTGTCCTTTGTCTTGAGAAAGTAGATCCATGTCCTTCTAGAGTGATCATCGATGAAAGTAACATAACAAACATGACCTCCAAGTGATTTTTCATGCATATTCCCACACACATTTGAATGAATGAGATCCAATATTTCCTTAGACCTTGTTTCAATTCTTGTAAAGGGTTTCCTTGTATTCTTTCCCAAAGAAAATCCCTTACATATTACTTCACGATCTTCTTTGATATTAGGGATGTCATTTACCATTTGATTAAGATAGGGGATGACCTTATAATGTATATGTCCATGTCTTCTATGTCATAGTTCGATGGGAGTAATATCCATGTGAAATAGGGCTTGAGGAGATGGTGTTATGACTCTATATAACCTTCCTTCTTGTATTCCAATAACTCTTTCTTTATCAATGCTTGTATATTTTCCCCAAACCAGAACTTTACCATCTACAAAATCAATTCTGCCTCCTTTGTCTTCTAAACAAGAAATTGAAAGAAAATTCTTTTTCAAACCTGGAACATAGAGGATATAATTATTGAGGTGTAGCTTTACTCCATTTTCCATCTTTAATGAAGTTGATATCAGGTCGTTGACTACATAATTGTTGTTGTCTCCTAACTCCACTACATGAGAATATGGTTCCTTTGATAGAGTGTGAAGTTTTTTAAT
This sequence comes from Pinus albicaulis, assembly GCA_034641835.2. Taxonomy (NCBI): domain Eukaryota; kingdom Viridiplantae; phylum Streptophyta; class Pinopsida; order Pinales; family Pinaceae; genus Pinus; species Pinus albicaulis. The sequence goes on along the minus strand of JAXQQM020071009.1, from coordinate 484,701 downwards.
TTCTCCTGTCATATGTATTGATGCTCCACAATCAATGAGCCATGTGTTGTCATCATCAAGTGTACCTATGAGTGCAACCAAGAACCCTTTGCTTTTGACTTTATTAGACAAGTTTAGATGATTATTTTAATCCAACTTCTTGCAATTCTTATAATATTGAATCCCATATTCAAGTATCTTATCATAGAGGTATTAACATTTCCTTTCAATCCAACAAAGTGATCTCAATTATTCCTTGATCTTAGCTATGATACCATGTTAAGAAATCAATGCTAGTAGAATTAGGGTTTGATTCATATTTCTTTAATAATTACTTGCGAATTATGTTGTCTTATTTTAATTCTTTATTAGATTATACTTCATCAACTAATTACCAAATTATATTCGCATTAATATCACAAGAACAAGAGACACAAGATATAGGTGCACAACCAGGGAAAACCCCCAATGAGGGGAAAACCTAGTAAAAAATCTTCCTTCATACATCAGTAGATTCAAAAGACAAGAGGAGATAATCCAAGAATCTTTGACCTAGACACAAACTTCCTCCAACCACCAATCCAACCCTTCCTTCTTCTTCAAATGATAACTTCATAGCAACAAATACGATCCTACAGCAACATAATTTTGATCTCCCCTACAACAAAACTTTGACTTGTGGTAAATTTCAGATTTTCGACCCCTACAATTTCTCAGTAACTTCACATGTGTGAGAAATAGATGACCCAATAATTAAGTCTTGTCTTTCCCTGCAAACGTCTTCCTTTTCTTGTAACTTCGCACTTTTTTGCCTCTCTTTCTTGTGTATTGAACTTGTTGAGTGAGTGTGGTGCAAATGAATTGAACTACTCTTCTTTATATAGCCTCTTTTGTGGGTCGAATTTCTCTAATGTAGGCCGACTTCATCAAGTAAGGGACGACTTGGTGTGGAGGTGGCAAATGACTTATTTGACTTATAATAATTCTTTTTACATGATACAAAATTCCTAAAGGGTCTTATAAAATGGAAAATAACTCTAATGACTCCAGATAAAACCTAGAAGTCCTCAATGGAAAATATTGACCCAAGCATGAAACCCATGCTTTAATAAGTCATTTAATAATAATAAATTTTCTTTTGACAATTAGACATTTATGAAGACCAAACCTAGTTACATTCTTCAACAAAGAGTTCATCAAGCACTACTTTTGGTGAAGAATGTCTTTGCCATTTTTAAGTACTTTCCTTTATTTCTCTAAATTGAATATTGTCTCAAAGTACTTAAAACATTTTAACGATCTCACATAAAGCTAATCACTCAATTATCACTTTCATTGTTAAAATTTACCTCCAAGAATAAGCTTGGTTTAAAGATGATAGGACCACCTTTCTCACCCAAATTTCGAATTTTATACCCTCCCTTGTGGTTAACAAGGTGACCTTGCAATCGTCATAGCCACAATATCTACAACGTTGATGGAATTCAGGTGGTTAGAATTCCAGAGGAGTTATCATTAGTATAGCCATTACTATCTTCCCCTAGGTCTCTCTCCACAACCTAGACTTGAGACTAACTTCAAAATAGTTGTGAGAGATGCCTCACTTAGATAGGTGTCTAATCTAAAATTAACAAAGAGTTTACGTTTCACTTAGTTTTAGGTGTCGCATCTCATATAGGATAGTGTACATCTTAAGAAACAACTTTTTATCTAATGACTTGGTAAATAATTTATATTGTGCAAGTGACTTGACTCCATAAGGCATTGGTCTCTAAAATTATATTATTAAATCATGTTAGTAGTTAAACTTGATAATCATCAATAACCAAGTCACTAGGTCATTCAGTTGTAGCTCTAGAACTTGTTGGTTCCCAAAGAGTCTTTCATCCTTCAAATTTCATAGAGACTACCCCCCCTAGCTTGTTGTAGGGAGACAACTAGAAAATAGAGGTAGGGATTAGAGTGACAACCCCTGCCTGGTGTCATTGTCACATTTACCTACACAATTTGGGTGATAAAAAATTTTGCCGCCATTGTCAGTGATAGATTTATCTTATTCTCGACACTTTGATGACATCTTTTATCTCACCATCTTCTTCATCCTCACAGTAATGCCAATAAGTCTTAAATTAAACTTAATACACAATTAAAATTACCTACCATCTTCATTAATGAAGTTTTTCTACAAACATTTCAGGAACATAAATGACTACAAACATTTGAGAATTTTCACAACTAGATTATAGTCATATAAGCTATAGCCATTGGAGAATTTTAACCCGTCATGAAATACATTTCTCCTTGCGAAATCAATGGTGAGCTACTACACAAAGGACCTCGTGGACTAAACATCGTACTAGTGTATTTAATTGAGTTTGTATTTAATTTTAATATATTTCTAATCTCATAAAATGGATATTTTGTAATGTTTTTTAAAGAAAAAAGGATTTGTAAGATACATAAAAATAAAAGTTGAGAATTATTAACATTTTCGTTCATGATTATTTTTTTAAGGATAAATTGATTGTAATTGTGTTTTTGTTGTACTATATTGTACTCTTTATTTAATAAAAATTATATTTTGTTGTGGTGGTTGAATTTTGCGATATTTGGTTCTTGTCCCAGGTTGAAGTGGGACACATTGTGTTATTTTGTGTATTTTATTTCTATCACTCTCTCTTACTCTCCTCATGGCAACAAGCAAATTGTATTGCATAAAATTGTTGTCACAAACTGTTTTTATTAGATCAAACGCATGCAACCTATATCATCACCAAATATTTATGGGAACTTGTAACCGATGGATACACTATGACTTCTCCTGATGAGTTCAAATAATTACGCGATGATGAAAATAAATCTCCTAAGGAATTCATTAAGAAAGATAATGAAGCACTTTCACTCATAGGAAGCTTGAAGAATCTATCTTTCCAAGAATCAATGGTGCAATATCATCTAAGGAAGCATGGGATATATTAAAAAACACATATGAAGGTGTTATTGTAGCTAAACGGAAAACATTAAGGAGAAATTTTGAAAATTACCATACGCAAAGTAATGAATCAATTCATGATTACATCACAAAAATGAAAGATCTTGTTAATCAGATGAGGTCATTAGGTGAAGATGTTCTAGAAAGAAGTATAATTGAGAAGATTTTAAGAAGTGTCATGCCTAATTTTCATATGATCACTACTAGTATTATGGTCTCCAAATATATAAATACCTTGAAATTTGATGAATTAAGTGGATTCTTGTTAATTGTTGAAAAGAGTCAACCATCTGAGCAAGTAGAACGTGCCTTTTATGCAAAGCATAAAGGAAGATGAAGGAGTAGGGGTCAATATCATAATCAAAATCAAAACATAAATTAGCAAAGTTCACAAGGAAATGCATCAAATTTGAGAGGTAGAGGAAGGAATCCCATTCAGTTTAGAGGAAGAGGCAGAGAAATATCTCGAGGAAGAGGACAAGGAAGAGACGGAGGCAGAAATGGAGGAAGAGGTGGAGGACTATAATGTTATTATTGCCAAAGAACTAGCCATCTTGAAAGAGATTGTTATGCAAAAAATGTGAGATATGGAGCGAAAGGGTGCTAATACATTTTTTAAAGAAACTAGGAATGAGAAGTTATTCATATCAAGTTTGATGGCACATAGTGAATAAAGTGAATCATGGTATGTTTATTCAGGATATTCAACTCACATGACATCTCAAGAGGAATTGTTTACCAAAATTAATGTAAACTATTCTGGTAAAGTCATATTTGGTGATGAAAGTGTTTCTGAGGTGATAGGGAAAGCCACAGTTGCAATACTAACATTACATAGAAAAAAGAAGTTAATTGAGGACACTTCGTTGACACCAACATTGAATAAGAACCTACTTTTTATAGGACACATGATGGAGAAAAACTACAAGTTAGTGTTTGATAGTAAAGAATTCTTAATCATGGATAAGTTGAATCAAAATGTAGTTGTAGCAAGACGTAAAATGACTGAAGATAGGATTTTCAAGCTCTCTTTTGACTCAAGTAATTCACAGAGTTTGAAAGAAACAAAAGAAGCAAATAATAATGTTTGGCATTATAAGATGGGACATCTGAATTTTCAAATTTTGGTGTTGTTGAGAAAGAAAAACATGGTGAATGGTTTTACTTATATTAAGTTGGATGATGATGTATGTGAAGGGTGTATTTTTTGGAAACAATAGAGGGAAATTTTCTTAGATAGAACATTCAAGGCTAGAGAATGTCTAGCATTGGTGTATTTATATTTGTGTGGTCCAATGGAGATTGTGTCTTTTAGAAAGGCACATTATTTTCTCACTTTCATTGATGATTATTCTAGGAAGATATGGGTGTATTTTCTACAAGAGAAATCTGAAGTCTTTTCTCATTTTATTGAGTTTATGGCTTTAGTTAAAAATAAAATTGGTCTAAAAATTCTCACTCTAAGAAAAAATAATGGGGGAAAATACAAGTCAAATGAGTTTTTGAATTATTACAAGAAGAATGGAATAAATAGAGATTTTACTAAGTCATACTCTCCTCAACAAAATGGTGTTGCGGAGAGGAAGAATAGAACCATAATTGAAATGGCTAGAAGCATGTAAAAAACTAAGTCACTTGGAAATTAGTTTTGGGTTGAAGAAGAAAACATAGTAGTATACACTCTTAACTGATTTCCTAGAAAAGTAGTGTTGAATACTCCAAAAGAAGCATGGTCAGGATATGAACCAAGTGTTACACATATGAAATTTTTTCGTTGTACTGCATATGCACATGTTCCTAAGGAAAAGAGGAATAAATTAGATGAAAAAATTATGAAGTGTATCTTTATTGGATATAGTACTTAAACAAGAAGTTACAGGTTGTTTGATCTTGAAGAAAAGAAGATGATAATAAGTAGAGATGCTATGTTTGATGAGAAGAGAATATATCATCCATAACATGTATAGTTTGAGTTGAAGAAAGATGCAGTGAATATTGGTGATGAATCAAATTCCAAGTTAGTAAATATACATGAAGTTATGAAGAAGCTTAAGTGGCTTGAAAGGGTTCATTTAGAAAGAAGTATGTTGAATAAAATTTTTAAAAGAAGGGTTACTATATCTCAAATTTATCTAGTAATGCACTTATGGAACATGTAATGAAAATATATGAACCACAAGATTATGCAGAAGCATCAAGAACAAAGGAATGGAATGAAGCTATGGAATCAAAATTGAATGCCCTCATAAAAAAATATTTTTGGGACTTTGTCAAATTACCAAAGGGAAAAGATGTAATTGGCAGTAAGTAGGTTTCTAAAACCAAGTATAAATAAGATGGCACAATTGATAAGTATAATTCTCATTTAGTTGCAAAGGGATACACACAGAAAGAAGGAATTTATTATATTGAGATATTTTCCCTAGTGGAAAAGTTGGATACAATCATGATGGTTCTTTCATAAGCTGCATAATACAAGTGGCCAATTTTTCATATGGATGTTAAATCGTCCTTTCTAAATGGTTATGTGGATGAATAAATTTATGTGGAGCAGCTTGAAGGTTTTGAAATGCCAGGAAAACAAGGTTATGTTTATAAGTTGAAGAAGGCCTTGTATGGTATAAAGAAAGCGCCAAGGGCATGGTATTCAAGAATTGATAAGTATTTCTAAGATCATGGGTTAGTTAAAATTTTATTTGAGCCCAATATCTATGTATTTCAATCAGGATAGGACATTATGATAGTTGTCTTATATGTTGATGATTTGACCTACACAAGGAGAAATACATAACTATTTCAAAGTTTCACGTCACATATGATTGTTGAGTTTGAGATGTCAAATCTCGGTGATTTCCATTATTTTTTGGGTATTGAAGTTTGGCAGAAGGAAGATAGTATTTTCATGTCACAAGCCAAGTATACTTGGTACATTCTGAAGAAGTTGAAAATGTTGAGTTGCAAGCCAACGACAACTCCTTTGGAAGTTGCTTTGAAGTTGGACACACATGATGAATCCAACTCAGTTGATGTTACTTTTTATCGTCAATTGGCTAGAATTTTAATCAACTTGACTAAAACTCAACAAAATATTTATTTTGTAGTCAGTATGGCATCAAGATATATGACATAGCCCAAGGAATTGCATTAGAAAGTTGTTAAGAGGATTTAAAGATATTTGTGTGGAACATTTGGTTATGGTTTGGTATACAGATCTGCAGAATATTTCAAGTTGATTGGTTATACAGATTCATATTGCGCATGGATGACAAGAAATACAATTTAGGGTATTCATTCAGTATGGGTTCAGTAACAATTGCTTGGAGTATTAACAAGCAACCCAAAATGTTTCTCTCCAAAACATAAGTAGAGTCTGAAGCAGTAGTAACAACAACATGTCAAAAATTTTGGTTGAGAAGAATTCTAGAGGAACTACATGAACATCAAGAGAAACACACTTAGTTTATGTGTGATAATCAAAGTGCTATCCAGATGACCAAGAATCCAGTTTTTCATAAGCAAAAAAAGCATATTGATATTCAGTATGATTTTTTGTGGGATTTGGTTCAACAAGGAGTGATCGAGATCGAATATTGCAGAACAAAGGAACATGTAGCTGATATATTCACCAAAGCACTATCTAAAGAAAAGTTTTGCAAATTCAAATATGATCTTGGAATATCTCCAAATGATCATTATGGGGGAGAAATGATGGAATATGGATCAATTGTCAAATATTAAATAATTAAAGTTGTTTTTTTGTAGTGAGACATTTGTGGAGAAATTAGTGGAATGATAGATGAGAGATTTTTGGATGATCATTGAGAGAATTATGGAGTGATTTGTGGGGTTATTGATTGTGAAATTTGTGGAGATGAAAAAATCTCAAGACCCTTCCTCGTGTATAAATATATGCCTCTAGCACATGAACCCGTTTTTAATGAGCTTTTCTTTGGCTTAATATGAAGACAAACATTCTCTCCCACTTGACACTCTTTAATTAATCATTATTGGTCTCGTTTACCACACTTTTCCAATAGTACAAGAAGCAAAGTACAAATAAAAATATCAACATTTCTCAATAATCAATTTCATCATTCAACTTCCAGTTGTATTATTGTAAAACTAATTGTTGCAAAGTTTATTGTAAATGATTCTAGTATGACCATTGTGTCATGTAATTCCACCTAGGTAAGCCTATTATTTTTGTAAAAGGATCTAATACTAGGAAGTTTTCTAACCTCCCTCAATTATGTGTATTTGTAAACACGGATAATCAATAGAGTTTTTCTTCTAGCTATAACCCCAAACCTAGGGTGGATTTTGTTGACAAGGTAATATGTGAGTCATAGTTTTTATCGAGTCTATGTAAAAGTGTGTTTAGGAATGCTTTTAGTGCATGGTTACTCATAGTTAGACACCATGGCTAAATTATTTTATTATAAACACACTTGGTTTCATACTAGATCATTTTGTGTCGTAGAATTGGGTATTTCCTTGAGGGTATATATATATAAACGTGTATTTCCCCTTCTAAGAGTTGAATTAAATTGTAATATCTTGATGTAAAAAATATTTTAGTGCATGGTTACTCATAGTTAGAAAAATTAAATAAAAATTCTAAGCCAGAAAATTAATTAATTTTGATTCAAAAATCATTTGAGAAAAAATAAATTCTCTCCAAGCGGAAAGTAATAAAAAAAATAGTTGGTTAAAAAAGAATTAATTTTTGGAGGTCCCCCACAAAGGGAAAATTGAATTTTTTAAGAAAATTTGACCTCTTGGACCTTAGTGGTTAAGTCAAAATCAAAATTTTGAGGATATTAGTCAAAAATATTAATTTTTGGATTAATAAAAAATGGTTTTTAAGAGAAAACCGAATTTTCCTCAAAAATTAAAAATTGACAGTAGAGATTAAAAGAAGATCAATTTATTTTCAACGGATGAGATTATTTTGATGATGATCAAGACAAATAGTTGTTATTCCACTTGGAGGGGTTTATTTCTCTCTCTTTTTCTATATAAGGAAGATATGGAGCTTCTCATATCATATTTGGATGAAGTAATTTTCAACTGATGTATTAAGCTTTGCTCTACTAGAATTATTTTTTGCATAATATAAAGAATTTGTGGTTTCGGTTCATGGTGTTTTTCTATCTGTTGATCTGTTGTACATGCTAGTATTTTGTTCTTTCATGCTCTATATTGTGCTAAAATTTATAATTGTTATTTCATTTTTGGGTGATAAGAACATTCTGTTGGTACAATTATCTTGTCTTAGGTGATCTGATTCACCCCATGATCTAAGAATTATTATTGAGATTAAATAGAGATCTATAGGTACACTAGCCCTTGGAATCCAAGTTCACAGATCTATGGGGAATGATTGACCTTGTTTGAGCTCTAGGATTTCATTTTGATGAATGATTTTGCAGGAAGGTTTTGGCTAGTATTTTTTCGAAATTATTCATCCATATTATCTAACTCTAAAATCCCAAAATTTTATTTATTTTGTGACATAAATATTTAATCGGCTAATAAAAGAAAATATTTAATTTTTTAAATACTGTGAATATTTGTAAATAAGTATAACCCTTATTTTATTTTTTGTAGAGTTTAAGGTTTGGGGCTTTATTTTGACTTTTGTATATATTGGCCACTTGGGTTTTCTTCTTTTCATTTGTGCAGGTGATAAATCAAGGGTTTGAAGCAATAATTGTTTTCTAGGATATTCATCCAAGAGAGGAAGGTTGATCTACACTCTTGAGGGTAAGACCTCCAACTTCCAAAAACCCAACATCTAACCAAAGAGGGAAGTTGTACAACCCTTTTGAGCCCTTATAAAGTGTTTTTGTAGTAGAGTTTTCAAGGTTTTTGGGGAGCCAAGTACATTTTTAGACTCATATAGGCTAGCTAAGAACCTTGAGGGCATTATTTCCCTAGAGGAATCTTCTAGGGCTTAGCCACAGGCCCTCCGTAGCCTTATTTCTTTAGCAACAACCTTTTTAGGCCTGGGCCGCATGCCCTATTGACCTTTCCTATCTAGTCGCATCCCCTTTTGGGCTTGTGACATGACTTAGAGGCCTCTCCCACTTAGTCGTAGGCTTAGACAGGCTAGTGACAACCATTTTAGGGCTCTTTCTCCCTCAACGTAAGCCTAGAAGGCTAGTTTCCTTGACCACAGACCTTGTTGGGAAATTCCCTTCCATCGTTAGGAATTTTTTGGAATAGTTGTGGGATTTTTTTTTTGCATCAGAATTTGTCAAATTCTTGTGACTATAGGCCTATGGTAAGGGTTAAAGGTAATTTAAATTGTGTTTCAAGCTAACAAAGTTGTTTTGTAGGTGTCTCAAGTGGTTTTTGGAGTTAGAATTGGTGGTTGTAGGTTGACATATTCATTTGAGGATCATAGAAATCAAAGTGTTCACTAACAAAGCCCATAAGGCCTAGTGGTTTGCTTCCTCAACCTTTCTTTATTCATCACTATTTCACTAAAGTCTCAATATATATATAATAATAGTGGCATAAAAATAATTAAAAATATTCTTATCATTTTCATTTGTTGGGGTTGCATATTTCTTGGTGCCTCTTATGATTTTTGTAGGAATCTTATAGCTTCTGCATCCATCTATTGCAATTTTACATTGATAAGTATTTATCTATTAGAAATCTCATCTATTTGCCAAAATATGTGTTCTCATTAATTCAATACTCTCAATAAGAAGATAGATTCCCTAAAAGATAATTGGTGGACTGAATTTGATTTCCTTACATAAGATAGGCTTGTGGCTCTCACAAATTTTCTCTTTCTCTTTTAATGTTTTGTAAGGAATAATATCTTTTAGAATTTCACCATTCTCTAAGTTGCCTAGTGATTCTAATTGAAATCATTTATATATGTCATTGGTTATCAAATTAGTGAAGATTTTGTTGACATTGAAAAGCATTAGGACATTGTGTTGTCTAAAAGATTGCTAACATTTTGTTACATTGGTTTTAAAGGAATACTTTTTCTTATCATTGATATAATTTCCTAAAGAAATTTGGTTATTGGATAAGTTGTTTCACTACTTTTTATTATCATAGTGGCATAAGCGTTCTTGAGAATACGTGCACTAACATATTTTTTTACAAGTGGACATCAAATCTAAGAATCATAATCTTGCAACATTGGACTTAAATTGCTCTAAAATCACTTGATTAATCACCATATTGATATTGTGATAAGATTTATCTTGAATTCATCTACTTAATCTCAATAATTACTATTTTTGTTGATATATTGTTGAAATATTAGCATTGTCTAATTGGCACATTAACATTGTCAAGAGAAACATTCAACTTGTGCATGTTACATTTAATCAAGTAATTTTCCAATGTGAGATTGATAATCTTTAATTGACTTACACTCTTTACTTTTCATTGGATAATCTAATTTGTAGTCAAAGAGTGTTAAGAAATCAATGCTAGTAGAATCAGAGTTTGATTCCTCTTTCTTTGATAATTACTTGTGAATTACGTTGGCCTCTTTTAATTATTTATTAGATTATCTTTCATCAAGAAAGTACCAAATTATATGTGTATCAATATTAGAATAACAAGAGACACAACATATAGGTGCACAACTAGGGAAAACCCCCAATGAGGGGAAAACCCAGTCAAAACTCTTCCGTCAACAGATTCATAAGACAATATGAGATAATCCAAGACTCTTGACCTAGACACAAACTTCCTCCAACCACCAAGTCAGCCCTTTCTTCTTCTTCAAATGCTAAATTCCTAGCAACAACTTTGACCTAGAACTTTGACCCTGCAACAACAGAATTTTGACCTCCCCTGCAAGAGAAATTCAAAATATAGTAAATTTCATATTTTTGACCCCTACAATTTCCCAGTAACTTCGCATGTGTGATACATATATGTCCCAATACTTCGATCTTGTCTTTCCCTAAAATCTTCTTCCTTTTCTTGCAACTTCACACTTTTCTGCCTCTTTTTCTTGTGTATCGAAATTTCTGAGTGAGTGTAGTGCAAATGAATCGAACTTCTCTTCTATATATAGCCTCTTTTGTGGTTCAAATTTCCCTATAATTTCCCTAATGTAGGCAGACTTCATCAGGTAAGGGTCGACTTGGTGCAGAGCTAAAAAATTACTTATTTGTCTCAAAAATAATTTGTTTTACATGTTACAACAACCCAAGAAGGGTATAATAAAATGGACAATGACTCTAATTTCTCAGTCGTCTCTGAGTCTCTGATGGGGAATTTGACTGAAAATATTGTCCAAGCTGTATAAATCTATAAATTATTTCCCCAATAATTCATTTTAATAATAAAATTTATTTCTTGTGATTAAACATTTATGAAGAGAAGAAGGTAGTTACGTTATTACAGCCTCTTCTCATAGGAAAATTATTCATAATTATATATATACAAGTACATGTAATATCTCAAAACAACACATGAAATTTCGAAGAAGGATCAAGTACACTTAGTGCCTATGACAGTTATGACCAAGGTAATCTATTTGGAACAAAGTTAAGATGGAGATAAAACTTTTCATAAATCCATCGAAGCTGTACTAACCATCCAACCCGGATCTGGAAGGTGTTTGTCCAGGCGTTTTCTATAAACATAATATCCTCTTGGATCTAGACATCGGGGCATGATGTCCCCAAACATCGGACACATGTATATTTACATATGTCGACTAAATCGATCATTCAACTTCATCAGATAATATAAGATTCCAAGTTTTTATTTGAAAAATATTCAATATCATACATGTTGGTCGATTGAAATATCAATTATTACATTGATCATCTTGTACCAAGCTTCAAATGTAGTGGTACTTTTTTTTAATATGCTTCATCCTTTCATAGAACACGAGATTTTCATACATCTTGATGCTTCTTTGATTATCACAATTTTTTACAGTAGGACTTATAGGCTTCCCAAACAAATCTGACATAAGTTTCCTCAACCATACAATTTCCTTTCCTACTTCACATGCAACAACATATTCTGCTTCAACACTACTTAATATAATGAGATATTTATTTATACTCATCCAAGAAATCATAACAAATCTCAAGCTAAAACATCCACGAAATCATAGCAGATCCCAAACTAAAACATCTACCTGTAGTGCTCCATCCATCACTCTCACTTCCACCCAATCTGAATCTATAAAACATGTTAATTTGACTTCCTTATTTTCGTACTTTAGGTAGTGATGTATAGTGCTATTTAGATATCTTAATATATGCTTGGCAGTTATCCAATGATCATGACAAGGATCCAACTAAATTTGACTAGGGATATTTACGGAAAAAACATATATCATGTCTATTATTTACCAAATACATTAGAGAACCCATTAACTTATGATAGCTAGTAGGATCTACGAGACTAGAGTCAGTGTTTCTCAAATTCTTGAGATTGGTGATCATGGGAGTATTCATGGGCTTGGAGTCCATCGTACCGAATTTTTGCAATAACTTGATTATGCATTTTCATTTCCCAAGATATATTTCCTCAGGTTTATTCCACACTTACATACCTAAGTAATAATGCATAAGTCCCAGATCCTTCATCTCAAATTGAGTTTCCAGCATCTTATTGCATTATTGTATCCTTCGCTCCATAGTTGTAATAAATAAATAGTACATATATAGTATAATAATGGCTGGTTCATTATCCACCACTTTGATGTAGAGGTTTGGATTTGTAATACTTTTGATGAACCTGATTCTTAAGAGATATGCATATATTCTTGCATACCATTCCCTAGGAGCTTGCTTCAAACCATATAGGGATTTCTTGAGTCTGCAAACATGAGTGTTCTTTTTATTTATTTCAAAGGATTCAGTTTGCTTAATGTATACTTCTTCATCGATGGTTCCATTCAGAAATGTTTTTTTATGCCCATTTGATGGATATTCCATCCCATTGTTGTAACCAATGAAACCAAAGATATTATAGTAGTATATCTCGGAGCAGGTGCAAAGGTTTCTTCATAGTCTATGCCTTCCTTTTCAGAGAAACCCCTTGCAACGAATCTAGCTTTGTATTTGTCTATTCTTCCATTAATAACATGTTTGATTTTGTAAATCCATTTTGAAGTGAAAACCAACTTTTCACTTGGTCTAGGAATGATTTCCCAAACTCCATTCTTCAAGATGGATTGATATGATTCCTGCATTTCCTTCTTCCATTATTTTTTATGAGAAGCTTATTCAAATGTAGTTCGTTTAGTTTCTATTAGTTTTTTCATATATGTTGCATATCGTGAATATATTTTTGGTCTTTTACTTTATCTAAAATTTATTTTCGCAGCTCCATTTCCTTCGAAATATTCAAGAGTAAATTTTAACCAATTTTTCCTTTTCCTTTTTTTAGGTATGATGACGGGTTGAATAGGCTTACTTCGTCCTTCTTATTCTTCTTTTATTGTAGTAGTTTTATCATGGTGCTCTTCTTCTTCAAATAGTAGTATAAATTCATCATTAGAATCAATAGGAATATCCTTGGATATTTTGTAGGCATGATTTTCATCAAATATAATGTCCTTGCTTTCTTTTATTTGTCTTCCTTCCTTGATATAGATTCTATATGCTTTTGAAGAATTATTGTAGTCATTGAAAGATATTTTTAATGCTTGTAGAGTATAGCTTATTTTTCTTGTATTTTAGATAATGGATATATGTGGGACACCCAAAGATTAGGAGATGGTCCACACATGGCTTCTTTCCTATGAATTCTTCTTCAGGTGTCATATTCTCAAGGATTTTATGAGGACTTCTATTTTCTATATATATTATAGTCATTGTTGTTTCTCCCCATATAAATTTTGTTATATCTTGATAAAAAATCATTGTTCGTATACATTCTTCAAGTGTTCTATTTTTTTCTTTCTATAACTCCATTCTGCTCGGGATTGTAGGGAACAATGAGCTACCTCTTAATTCTTGCTTCTTTGTAATATAAAATTATTTATTTTGAAGTGTATTATCCACCATTTTTGGATCTCAAAGTCTGTATTCTTATTTCAGTTAATGTCTCCACTTCAGATCTAAATTCCTTGAACTTTTCAAATACCTCATACTTTGTCTTGAGAAAGTAGATCCATGTATTTCTAAAGTGATCATCAATGAAAGTAACATAACAAATATGACCTCCAAGTGATTTGGCATACATATTCCCACACACATATGAATTAATGAGGTCCAATATTTCCTTAGACCATGTTTCAATGCTTGTAAAGGGTTTCCTTGTATTCTTTCCCAAAGCACATCCCTTACATATTACTTCACAATATTCTTTGATATTGGGGATGTCATTTACCATTTGATTAAGAGAGGGGATGACCTTATAATGTATATGTCCATGTATTATATGTCATAGTTCAATGGGATTTATCTCCCTGTGAAATAGGGCTTGAGGAGATGGTGTTATCACTCTATATAACCTTCCTTCATGTATTCCAATAACTCTTTCTTTATCAATGCTTGAATATTTTCCCCAAACCATAATTTTACCATCTACAAAATCAATTCTAACTCCTTTGTCTTCTAAACAAGAAATTGAAAGCAAATTATTTTTCAAACCTAGAACATAGAGGATATAATTATTGAGATGTATATTTACTCCATTGTCCAGCTTCAATGAAGTTGAAGCTCAGGCCCTTGAATACATAATTGTTGTTGTATCCTAACTCCACTACATGAGAGTATGGTTCATTTGATAGAGTGTGAAGCTTTTTACTTTCTCCTGTCATATGAATTGATGCTCCAAAATCAATGATCCATGTGTTGTCATCATCAAGTGTACTTGTGAGTGCAACCAAGAACCCTTTTCTTTTCACTTTATTAGATAAGTTGTAGATGATTATTTTATTCCAACTTCTTGAAATTATTATAATATTAAATCCCATATTCAAGTATCTTATCATAGAAGTAGTAACATTTCCTTTCAATCCAACAAAGTGATCTCAAATATTCCTTGATCTTAGCTTTGATACCATGTTAAAAAATCAATGCTAAGAGAATTAGGGTTTGAATCAAATTTCTTTAATAATTACTTGCGAATTATGTTGGCCTATTTTACTTCTTTATTATATTATACTTCATCAACTAATTACCAAATTATATGCATATGAATATCACAAGAACAAGAGACACAAGATATAGGCGCACAACTAGGGAAAACCCCCAATGAGGGGAAAACCTAGTCAAAACTCTTCCTTCATACATCAGTAGATTCATAAGACAAGAGGAGATAATCCAAGAATATTTGACCCAGAAACAAAGTTCCTCCAACCACCAATCCAACCCTTCCTCCTTCTTCGGATGATAACTTCCTCGCAACAAATTTGATCATGCAGTAGCGAAATTTTGACCTCCCCTACAACAGAGCTTCGACCTGTGGTAAATTTCCTATTTTCTACCCCTGCAATTTCCCAATAACTTCACATGTGTGAGAAATATATGACCCAATAATTCAATCTTGTCTTTCCTTGCAAACTTCTTCCTTTTCCTACAACTTCACACTTTTTTGCCTCTCTTTCTTATGTAATTAACTTGTTGAGTGAGTGTGGTGCAAATGAATCGAACTACTCTTCTATAGATAGCCTATTTTATGGGTTGAACTGCCCTAATGTAGCCTGACTTCATCCAGTAAGGGATGACTCGGTGTGGAGGTGAAAAATGACTTATTTGACTTAAAAATAATTATTTTTACATGATACAAAAGCGCTAAAGGGTTTAATAAAATGGAAAATGACTCTAATTTCTCCAGATAAAACCAAGAAGTCCTCAATGGGGACTTTGACCAAGAAATATTGACCCAAGCATGAAACCCATGCTTTAATAAGTCATTTAATAATAATAAATTTTCTTTTGACAATTATACATTTATGAAGACCGAACCTAGTTACATTCTTCAGCAAAGAGTTCATCAAGCACTGCTTTTGGTGAATAATGTCTTTGCCATTGTTAAGTACTTTCCTTTATTTCTCTAAATTGAATATTGTCTCAAAGTACTTAAAACATATTAATGATATCACATAAAGCTAATAACTCATTTTTCACTTGCATTGTTAAACTTTACCTCCTAGCATAAGCTTGGTTGAAAGATGATAGGACCACCTTTCTCACATAGCTTTCGAATCTTATACCCTCACTTGTGGTTAACAAGGTGACCTTGCAATCGTCATAGCCAAAATATCTATGACGTCGATGGAATTCAGGTGGTTAGATTTATAGAGGATGTATCATTCGTATAGCCATTGCTAGCTTCCCTATGTCTCTCTCCACAACCTACACTTGATACTAACTTCAAAAAAGTTGAGAGAGATGCCTCACTTAGATAGGTATCTAATCTAAAATTAACAAAGTTTACATTACACTAATTTTTAGGTGTCACATCCCATATAGGATAGCGTACATCCTAAGAAACAACTTTTTATCTAGTGACTTGGTAACTAATTTATATTGTGCAAATGATTTGACTCCATAAGGCATTGGTCTCTCAAAAAATACAATTAAATCATGCTAGTAATTAAACTTGATAATCATCAATAACCAAGTCACTAGGTCATTCAGTTGTAGCTTTAGAGCTTGTTGGTTCTAGACGAGTATTTCATCATTCAAATTTCATAGAGACTACCCCCCCTAACTTGTTGCAGGGGGACAACTAGAACATAGAGGCAGGGATTAGAGTGACAACCCCTACCTAGTGTCATTGTCACATTTACCTGCACAATTTGGGTGATAAATTTTTTTTCCGCCATTGTCAGAGATAGATTATCTTGTTCTCGACACTTTGATTTCATATTTTATCTCATCATCTTCTTCATCTGTCAAGCGACACATTTTTTTTCTCTTTGACATATTTTAATTCTCATCCATAATTTCCTCATCTGCACTGTCACAACATTTTCTGGTTTTTATTTGCACCTTTAGCACCTTAACATTTGGGTTAGTTTCATGTATTGGTGGTGACTCCACTTATTAATCTTGAAAGGGATTTTAGAGTTGGGTTAGAAAAATTATATTCTAGTAAGCATTTAATATTTCTTAGACAGTAAGACCTCCCTGATATCCACTTGCTTTTCCCTAACCTTGGAATAGATTTTTTCTGTTCCTGGATCTTGAATAACTTTTCAGTTTTTTCCTTTTGGATTTTAGAGTTAGATTCATGTTCAAGTGGCAGCTTCACTTCTTTCATCTTTTGAAATAATTTATGCTAGAAGCTCACTTCTTGTAGACCTATTGTTTTCCTTGAACAAGGATCTCTCTCTAACATCCATTAACTCCTTTTGAGCAAGTTTTTGTGAATGACTTGTTTTCCCCCTATTGTTTTACTAACATTCAAGGTTATCCTCGTGATATTCCAAAAAGTGTCATTGATAATTTGCCTTATTTTCAAGGAAATAATGCAATTAATACTAAATATCATATCTTGAAGTTTAGTATTTGTTAGGAAAAATGGTATTTTTCACATTATAATCATGAATACATCAAGATGCATCTCTTCATCCCTTATTTGGAAGGTGATGCTATGAAATGGTTTTATAATTTTGTTGACAAATCCTTTAATTATTTGCAAGCCATCGTCAATGCTTTTAAAAGTAGATATGAATATAAAATGGATTCACCTTGTGCCAATTAATATGTAAAGAAATATGAAAGTGATCACGTAAAATTCCCAACTATCATAGAAATATTTCAAGAGAATGCACCACACCAATCTTTTCCATAGTGCAGACCTTGTGAGAACTTTCATGATTAATCCACTTGTGTGATTGTGAAAAGAATCCTCGATAGTGGAAAGGTAGGGACAAATGATAAAAATAATATTGATGATGAAAAGGAAAATGATAAGCATCTTATCGAGGAATTAACTCAAATGTTTAAAGACATGGAATTAAGTCAAGCTTGGTTATTGAAAACCGTGGAACTCAATCAAGATAAACACTCTAAGGAAATGATATCTATGCAAACCAAGTTATTAGCCATAGAAGAATACAATGCTGAATAAATGAAAATAATGGAAGTTAATCACTCCAATTAGATGACCACCATCCAAAATCATTTGATCGCCATTGAAATAAATCATAAGAAAGAAATGAGTTCTATCCAAGAAAATCATAATAAAGTGATATAGGACATGGAATTTGGTCAAATCTCTTTTCAAAGTTACAAGTTATGGAAGTTACTCAGTATAATCAGACGGTCACCTTTCAGAACATGATGGATACCATGGAATCAAATCATGCAAAGGAAATTAGTGTTATGAAAGTCAAACATTCTAATAAAATGAAAGCCATGAAAATTGAATAGATAACTCTTTAGAGTAAGCTGCAAAAGATGGAAAAGTTAGAGGTTCTAGATCTCCAACATAGATTTGATGACAGGAGTGTGAGACTTGAGGATATTTTGATAGATTATAAGAAAAATCCATCTTATTATGAGGAAGTTGTTGACTCACTTGATAAATGGTTAAATGAAGAAGACATTGATGGAACATTTATGATAGAGAAGATACAAAATGATGAGAAGGATATCACCTAAAATCTTCAATCTCAATATTTCCAGGATTGGGTAGAGAGATCTACATTGATTGCATCATCATCACAATCTTCCGAGAAGAGGAAAAAGGTGAAAAAAAGGGATATAAAATATGAATCATCAATAATCAACATGGTCAAGCTTCCATGGGTTAGAAATTGGAAAAGAAAAAGGAAGAAGCTTGATACATCTAATGGTCAAGAGCAACACAACATTCACATGACAGAGTCCTACATTGTGCAGGATCATGCATGGTACATCAGAGAAGAAACCCATGGATCTTCCTGAAAGTCGGAAGATTCTCAACATGCACTTTATTGAAGAAATTTGATCTCATGGGGCATCCATTATATTGTATCTCTGACTCTACTCTCTTAGATAGGATTTCATTTTATGTCATTGGTTAGTTTTAATTTCATGCATTTATATTTTATGTCTTTATCTTTCATATGTTAGAATAAGTTTTCTATTCCATCATATGTTCTATATATTTTATGATGTATACATGATGACTTTGATTTTGAGAGGAGATCTAGTTGATGTTACTTCGTTTCTTGGATACAAGATTTTGGATTCTCACATTCATTCATAGAAGCAATGTGCCCCCAAGTAGAGCCAGATGTTGACCACACTTTTTCAATAGTCTAAGAAGCAGATTACAAGCCAACAGATAAAAATTTCACAAGAATAAATGCCATCATAAACTTCCAGTTATATTATTATAAACCCAATTGCTGCAAAGTTTATTGTAAATTATGCTAGTATGACCATTGAGTCATGTAATTGCACCTAGGTAAGCCTATAGTTTTTGTCAAAGGATCTCATCCTAGGATGTGCTTTAACCTTTCCGAATTATGTGTGTTTGTAAACACAGATAATCAAAATATTTTTTCTTCCAGTACTAACCCCAAAGCTAGGGTGGAATTTGTTGACAAAGTTTTAGGTGAGTCCTAGTGTTTATTGAGTCTATGAAAAAGTGCATTTAGGAATGATTTTAGTGCATGGTTACTGATAGTTAGACACCATGGTTAAATTATATTATCATAAATACGCCTAGTTTCATACTATATCATATTGTGTCGTAGAATTAGGTATCGTCTTGAGGGTCTTTATCTAAATGTGTATTCCACGTTCTAAGGGTTGACTTAAATTGTAAGATATTGATGTAAAAAATATTTTAGTGCATGGTTACTCATAGTTAGACACCATGGCTTAAATATTTGAGGGTGAAAAATTAATTAATCCCCTCTATTCAATTAATTAATCTTTGTCACAAAATTAAATAAAAATTCTAAGCCAGAAAATTGATTAATTTTGAGCCAAAAATAATTTGAGAAAAAAAAATTCCTTCCAAGTGGAAAATATTAAAAAAAATCGTGGGTCAAAAAAGAATTAATTTTTGGAAGTCCCCCACCAAGGGAAAAATGAATTTTTTAAGAAAATTTGACCCCTTGGACCTTGATGCTTAAATCAAAGTCAATTTATTGAGGACATTAGTCCAAAATATTAATTTTTGGATTATTTAAAAATAGTTTAAAAATCGACAATTGAGATTAAAAAAATATCAAGTTATTTTCAACAGATGATATTATTTTGACGAGGATCAAGCCAAATAGTTGTTATTTCCACATGGAGGGGTTTATTTCTCTCCCATTTTCTATATAAGGAAGCTATGGAGCTTCTCATCTCATATTTGGATGAAGTAAATTTCAATAGATATACTGAGCTTTTCTATGTCAGAATTATTTTTTGCATAATAGAAATACTTTGGGGTTTTAGTTCATGGTGTTATATCTACTGATATGTGGTATTGTGCTAGTATTTTTTTTTTCATGCTCTATATTGTGGTAAAATTTATAATTTTTATTTCAATTGTTGGTGATAAGAACTTTCTATTGGTATAGTTATCTTGCCTTAGGTGATCTGCTTCGCCCCATGAACTAACAATTATTTTCAAGATTAAATAAATATCTACAGGTACAATAGCCCTTGGACTCCAAGGTCACATACTAAGGAGAATGATCGACCTTGTTTGAGCTCTCAGATTTCATTTTGATGAATGATTTTGTAGTTGGGTTTTGGCCAACAAATTTTCGAAATTATTCCTCCATATTATCTACTCTAAAGTCTCAAAATTTTATTTATTTTTTGCCATAAATATTTTGACTAATAAGAGAAAATATTTAAATTTTGTAAATATTGTGAATATTTGTAAATAAGTCTAACCCTTGTTTTATTTTTTGTATCATTTGAGGTTTGGGGTTTTTATTTTGATTTTTGTACATATTGGGCTCTTAGGTTTTATTCTTTTCATTTGGGCAGGTGATAGCTTAAGGTTTTGAATCAACAATTGTTTTGTGTGCTATTCATCCAAGAGAGGAAGGTTGATCTACACCCTTGTGGGTAATATCTAGCCCCTCCATATTCCGAAAACCCAATTCCCAACATAAGAGGAATCCCTCCAACCCTTTTGAGCTCTTCTGAAGTATTTTTGCCATATATTTTTGGGGGTTTTGGGGGGTGAGTATATTTTTAGCCTCCTAGTGTCTATCCACAGCCCTTAAGGGCCTTCCAACCCTAAAGAAAACCTATAGGAATTATCTGTAGTACCTTTGTGGCCTTATTCCTTTAGTGACAACCCTTTTGGGGCTTGGCCGCAAGCCCTAAGGGCCTTTCCCATCTAGTCGTGACACCTGTAGGGCTTGTGAAAGACCTTAGATGCATATCCCACTTAGTCATAAGCCTATATAGGCTAGTGAAAGCACTTGTAGGGATCTTTCCCCTATGCACAGGCCTAGAAGGCCATTTTCCCTTGACCATAGACCCAGTTGGGAAATTCCCTTCCATCGTTGGGCATTTTTTGGCATATTTGTGAGGTTTTTTTAGCATACAAAATTGACAAAATTCTTGTGATTACAAGCCTATGGTAAGGGTTTGAGGTAATTTACATTGTGTTTCAATTTTATTTTATTTTTTATGTGTTTCAAGTGTTTTTTTAAGTTAACATTGGTGGTTGCAGGTTGACATATTCATTTGAGGATCTTAGAAGTCAAATTGGTCACCAAAAAAGGCCATAAGGCCTCATGGTTTTCTTCGTCGACCTTTCTTTCTTCATCACTGTTTCATTAAAACCTCAGTATACATCATAACAGTGGCATACAAATAATTAAAAATCATCTTATCTCATTAGAAAACCATTTTCATTTGTTGGGTTTGCCTATTATTTGGTTCTCTGATGATTTTTGGAGGATTGATATAGCTTTTGCATCCATCTATTACACTATTTCATCCATAAGTATTTCATTGTTAGCAATCTCATCTCATTGAAAAAATATATGTGTGATTATTAAGTCAATACTCTCAATAAAAGATAGATGCTCTTAAGGATAATTGGTATACTTGGATTGAATTGGCATTCCATAAATAAGATAGGCTTGTTTCTCTCACAAATTTGCTCTTGCTCTTTTAATGTTTAGTAAGGAATAATATATTTGATCATTTTATCATTCACTAAGTCACCTAGTGATTCTAATTGCAAGCTTTCCTATATGTCATTGGTTATAATTAGTGAATATTTTGCTGACATTGAAAAGCATTAGGACATTGTGTTGTCTAAAGGTTTGCTAGCATTTTGTGAAATTGGTTTTAAAGGAATACTTTTGCTTATCATTGCTATCATTTCCTAAATAAAATTGGCTATTGGACAAGTGGTTACATTTCTTTCTATTATCATAGTGGGATAAAAATTCTTAAGAATAAGTGCACTAAAATATTGTTTTGCAAGTGAACATCACATCTAAGAATCATAATCTTGGAACATTGGAGTTAACTCACTCTTAAAGCACTTGATTAATCACTTTATTGATATTATGATAAGAGTAATATTGAATACATCTAAGTAATCTCAAGAATTTCTAGTTGTGTTGATATATTGTTGAAAGATTGACATTATCTAATTGGCACATAAACATTGTTAAGAGAAACATTGGACTTATGCATGTTACATTTGATAAAGTAATTTTCCATTGTGAGATTGATAATCTTGAATTTCTTTACACTCTTTACTTATCATTGGATAATCTAATTTGTAATCAAAGAGTTCATTAAGCATTGCTTTTGGTGAATATTGTCTCAAAGTACTTCAAAAATTTTAACGATGTCACCTAAAGCTAATAACTCATTTTACACTTGCATTTTAGGAATAATAGTGCATTGTTAAAATTTACCTCCAAACATAATCTTGGCTTAAAGACAATGAGACCACCTTTCTCAACCCAGCCTTGCGAAAGTTTATACTCTCACTTGTGGTTAACATGGTGACCTTGCAGCTATCAGAGCCATAGTCTCTACAACATCAAAGGCATTCAAGTGGTTAGAAATCCAGGGGAGGTATTGTTAATATAGCCATTTATATCTTCCCCAAGGTTTCTCTCCACAACCTCGAAATTTAGACTAACTTCAAAATTGTTGAGAGAGATGCGTCAATTAGATAAGCAACCAATCTATAATTAACCAAGAGTTTTCATTTCGCTTAGTTTTAGGTGTCACATCTCATATATGATAGTGTGCATCCTAAGCAACAATTGTTCATTTGGTGAATTGGTAACTAATTTATATTGTGCAAGTGATTTGAGTCCATAAGGAACTGGTCTCTCAAAAAATCTAATTGTGTCCGGTAATTAAATTTGATAATCATCATTAACCAAGTCACTGGGCCATTCAATTGTGTCTCTTGAACTTGTTGGTTCATGAAAAGTATTTCATCATTAACATTTCATAGGGACTACCCCCACATCTTGCAGTAGGGAGACAACTAGAACAAAGAAGGAGGGGACCATAGTGACAACCCCTACCCTATGTTGTTGTTGCATTTATTTGTGCAATTTGGGTGAAAATAGGTTTGCATAACTTTTCTACCTATCCTTGGCTTCCTTTAAAAAAAATTTGATCTTGATCATCTCCTCGCTCCATTTATTATAGAAAATATGGACTAATAATTACTCTATTTATTATATAATCCCGCCATAAAATGCCTCAAAGGGAATCATTCCTAATGAATCTTAATAGCCATTTTTTTATGCAAACTCTACTAGTGGAAGGTAATCTTCCCACTTTATTGGTTGATGCATCACATACATCCTCAACATGTCTTCCAATATTATATTTGCTCATTTATTTGATCGTTGGTCTAAGGATGATAAGTTGTGTTTAAGGATAGTTGGGTTCCAAAACCAACAAACAATGACTTCCAAAATTTGTAATTAAACTAGGAATATTTTTCTGATATTATCTTTTTGGGTGCTCTATGTAATGAGATTATCTCTTTCATGAATATCTAGGCTATATCTATTGCTTTATGGGTAGAATTAACATACTACTGAACTAAGTTTCCTTGCTTAACTTATCCACTACCACCATGATAACATCATTTTTTTCTAGATGTCCTAAGCAATCCTATAATGAATTCCATGGATATGACCTCCCATTTCCATTTTCCATAATTGGATTTGGTTGTGGAAGTCCAGATAGGCTACATGAACTCTACCTTCACTTGTTGACATCCCAAACATTTTGTAAGTTATTTTGCAATATCTTTCTTCATTTCTAGCCAAAAAATATGTACTTTTAATGGTTGTCATCATCTTTTTTATATCCAAGTCAACCCGAGTAAGGTATTTTGTGGAATTAATCCATGATAAGCTTCCTTAAATCCCCCGTAATGGGCACATATTTCTTGTTCTTGAATGTCAAAATTCAATCATCATTGAGATGGTAAATTCTTATCATTAATCCATCTCGGTTGTTATTTCCAACACTTCTTCACATATTGATAATGTTCATCATTTATCGGCCCCTTATTTAATCCTCTTCCCAAATTTAAAATGAGCAAGTTCTTATGGATACTAGAGCGAATCTCTTGTAAACTTCGTTGAGTGCATCTGCCACCTCATTCCCTTTTTTCTTTAATGTGCCTAATTTTGAAATCAAATTCATTGATCAAATCCGACCCACCTAGATTGCCTAACATTCAACTTGGGTTGGTCAAAAAATATTTTAGACCACCATGATCAGTCATCAATATAAATCTCCTTCCCATTAAGTAATGCCTCCACATTTTTTAAAGCATGCACAATGGTCGCTGACTCTCAAATAGTGAGTGAAATGATTATTTTCATGCTCATTCAGCTTCCTATATTCATAATAGATTACATGTCCTTATTTCATTAGGACTCCACCAATTACCTCCTTACAATCATTAGGTCAAATTACAAAATCCTTTTATGGGTCAACTATTCTCATGATAGGTGCACAAGTGAGTAAATTTTTTAGTTGTTCAAAACTAGTTGCACATTCGGGTGTCCATTGAAACTTCACTCCTTTTCTTTGTAAGGTGGTGATGGGATATCCAATATTTGATAAGTTTCTAATGAATATTCAATAGTAACCAACCAACCCCATAAATTATCTAACATATGTCACATTTCATGGCTTGTGCCATTCCATTATTGCTTTGATCTTCTCTCGGGTCCATGACTACTTTTGATATCACATTCCCTAGCTAGTGAACCCGAGTTTGAAAACATGTGTTGAGATTATCATACAAGTTGTGCTCCCTTAGAATTTGTAGAACAACTCTTAGGTGGTCCCTCGTGCTCCTTTTCATTCTTTGAATACACTAGGATGTCTTCCATGAAACCAAGTACAAAATTATCTAGATACAACTCCGAGCACATTGTTCATAAGGAACATAAATCTTGTTGATCCGTTTGTAAGCCCAAATGGGTCGGTAAACTTATAGTGACCATACCTTGTCCTAAATGCGATCTTTTGAATGTATTCCTCTTTGATTTTGATATGATGGTAGCCAATCCTTAAATTGATTTCGGAAAATACAACAACCCCCTCTTAATTGGTCAAATAGATCGTCAATTATGGGAAATGGGTACTTAATTTTTTCTAATGGCTTTGTTTAGCTATTGATAATGTATGCATAGACACAATATTACGTCTTTTATTTTTTTATAAAGAGTATTGGGGCTCCCCATAGTGAAAACATAGGGCCGTATATATCATTTCTCCATTTGTTCCATCAATTGAAACTTCAACTCCATGAGTTTAGGAATGCTTATACGATAAGGGGTCTTTACTCGTTGGTGTTGTTCCTAGGATCAACTTGATGGTGAAGTCAATATATCTACGAGGAATAATTCTTGGAAATTCATATAGGAACACATTTCTATACTAATTTAATACTAGGTAATTCACAAAGGGGTTTGTGATATTTTTCTTTCTCCTCTATGATTTAGATGGAATAATGGGTATAAAATTTTCTACTACAACACTTTACTTGCATTGCTCGGATCATTTTGAGTGCTATTGGCCTCTTAGTACCCTACAAAATTATTGGGTCCCCCTTCATCATTGAGATCGTAATATCCCAAAAGGGAGAATGAAGTAATAATGAAACACAATATAAATAATGCAACAAAGTAAACAATAAATCTTTATACACATCGGAATGCACGAAATAGCCGAGGCATTTTATTATATGGGAGGTGAAAAATCAAGTACAATAGTGCTCAAAATATGATACATTCAAGCCAAAGGGATGGCCTATAATGAACTCCGCAATGATCCCAAAAGAGGGACTGCATAAATGTTGAACTCGCTGAAGGTAAACTACGTAGTCCCTACCGCAATTGTTGGGATCCGCAACCGCGTAAAAGATAGAAAGTCGGATCTAGGCAGTATGGGAGCTCCGATGATACTTAAAATAGATATCCGGGCTCTATGATGGATACCCAAGATAACCCGTAAAGGGTTTCTTAGATATGTCAATCTAAGAAAACCACCCTCTTAGGGCTTGCACATATAAGTCGTTGGGTTTGACGCATCTTCCGCATAATTTGATGATATAATGGCCGCAATGATGCACAATCAGATCTATGCAAGAAGGGTATATCCCTTCGTAGATCTTTGGGCTAAAATCTCAAGATATAGCTCCTCCAATCTCCTCCACTGAAAATAGTCGGTGGATGAACAACACCTTCGTAAAAATCTAATGTCGAGAGAGGGAGGCTCAATAGCTCGTCGCTAGATATGTCAAATCAGCTCTTGAATGATGGAAACAATAGATCCAATGTGAGGATAAGATCCCTCACAGGATTTCCAACTGAAATATCGGAAACTTCCTTCCTCCAATAGATCTACAGGACTAGATCGCACAATCCTTAAAGGGATAGACTGCCGCATAGAGGTAAAACCCAATGGCCCGGATGTTGGATATAGATATGTTTCTCCTAGAAGACCGAATGTGAAGAACAAAGGGGTAGGATGAATCCTCCACCGGTTTCCTAGCTCGAATGTTAGAAATAACCTCCTAAAGATGGCACCAATGCCCGATAAGGAATGTAGTACAACCCTCTTCCTTAGAGATCACTCTAGGAAAGAGGTGCGATTTCCGCTCGAAAACTCTCTGTGCAAAACAACACCTGCGATCTGTTTCATCCTCCATAATATATTTCATAAATGAGACATGATCTTATTTTACTGTTTCATCCTTTGTAATCTATTTCATAAATGAGACATGATCTCCATTAATGGAGTCGCTCCACGACTCCATGATTATAGATATGGTTCTAGAATAACCACATACACACATTAAAAGTGGATTGTATTCATCTTTGAGGTTTGTGGATCCCTCCACCCTTTTATTTACTTAATTAATTAAGAAAATCAAGAACTCTAATATTCCAAATATCATGTAAAAATTTGGGAATATTACAGTCCCTCCCCGGAAAAAATGTTACTTGTCCTCAAGCTAACTGCAAAAGTAGATGTAAAAGCCATCTATCCCCTCCAAATGGCATCCACATAAGGAATGGCTCTTCCATCTCGTCGCAATGTGTTATGCATGTTTGGTTCCAAAGTTGTCTCTCAAGAATGCATAAAATAACCTCCAACTGTATAATTAGATTCCCTTCTTTCTCCAATAAGTTCCAAGTGACAACCATATGGTGTCCAACATCATCATCGATACATAAGATACATAAAATAAAGTGGTTCTTACCACAAAGGAAAAGTCCCATCTCATAAAGCATTTCTTCATCCCATGTTTCATGAAGTATATTGAGCATTGACATGCCCTCATCCATAGCCCCTGTTGGCCCCTGTTGGATCCAAGCATCATTCCAACATTATGCAAAATAAGAAATAGAGACATATGGGTAGACAAAGGTGTCAAACCATATTCTCCCAATAGTAACCACCGTAGTAGGGCCTCTTGTTGCCCTCCTCCATCTCCTCCATGTAAGATGGACAAGCCAAACTCCCCCAAAAGCAACCAAAGCAACAAGAGATCTTGTTGCCTTTTCACCTCCTCATGTGTATCATGGAGTAAAAACATATTGATAGACATGTGGAATGTCACATCAACCCAATACAAGAAAACACCATCAATACACATCATGAGAGCACCATGCCAAGTTTTACACAATACAAAACACATAGACATAGGAGTTTTCATGTGATGGCCAAACTCTCTTAAGGATAACAAAATTGAACATGCCTTTCTTTGTTGCATACTATCATTGATACACAAGGCATGAGTCAAGAAAATATGAGCTATTGGGTGGTAACCATACTCACCCAAAAGCATCCAACGCAGCCATGCCTCCTTCATTTCATGAGTGTTTTTCAAGGCATGGATGAAGGAAATAGGAGCCTTTGGGTAGTAACCAAACTCACCCATGAGCAGACCCGCATAACCAAGATTCTTGCTATCACATGTCATATATCCGCAAGTGGTCATGCAACCCCTTGCTTATCATCCTCACCCACCCATCCTAATGTGGATGATGAATGATGTTCTGCATAAACATGGTATCCTCCCTTTGTAGAATACCATTCTCCTCAAACCCGATGAAGAAATTTTCACTCCATGAAATGTTGAAGTGCACCTCCAATGAGATCTCTTAATGAGACCTTCTTCTCATCAATGGCTCTCCAAAACCATTGAGGTTCTGAATCTACTCGCAGGGTAGAATTTTCTCTTTGAGTCGTGAGATGCTCATTGAGAAAGTGTCATCTAGAAAGGAGAAAATATTCCTCATCTCAAGATGTCTACCATTTATCATCTTAACCTCCATTGCTTCATGAGTGAAGCTACCTTCATAATGCTCTAAGAATAATGAGGCCCCTTCATTATCATTTCTACTAGGTGATAGCGTCGTAGATCCGCATGGCAATACATATTTTGTCTCATGGCAAGGCACAATGCTAAACTCATAGCCAACCATTGTGCATAGGATTATGCTCATCCCATCTTTTGAAACTATACACTTCAACTCAAAGGGTTTAATGTAGCTCAACAATGATGAACTCGGGATAGATCTTCATCTCCTCCTTGATTATATCAAGGGTTCTCTGCGTTGTGGTATGTTGCTGCTTCAAATAAGCATTTTTTTTCTAACCCTTGGTTATGCATTGGCCCTAATGGCATGTCCCCATAAGTTTATATGATCTACCGAAACAAGTATGTGATGAAAGTGTATGCATACCTTGGATCAACCGATGTGTGGGAACCTATTGCAAGGACATAAGAGTTCCTCCAATCGGGACAATGGTGTCTCCAACTAATGGTAAGAGTGATGGCTGATCATCTCCAAGTGTACCAATGCGGGAATCTACCTCCTCTTCCTCATTCATCTCCTAAATCATGCATGGGACTTTATGTGTCAAGAGCTCAAGAGTATCTTGCACCAATGTCCGATAATGAATGTAGTACAACCCTATTCCTTAGAGATCACTCTAGGAAAGAGGTGGGATTCCCACTCGGGAAAACCCCGTGCTAAACATCTCAAGAATGCATAGAGATGTCCTAAGACAAATCTCGATCTAAACGGATCAAGAAATGAATAATCCAAATCATCCCTTCTAATGTTCCTTCACCTTCATTATATAGATCATGAGCCTTCCATAGCCTAAGCCCACTCCAACTCGCATTGTACATGTGGACATAAGTCTCCATGGTTGATCGTGTTGTTTCTCCATGTCCTCCATCATGTTCACATGGGGTGATCACCCTCTCCATCATGTGTGCATTAAATGCATCACTTCCTCCACTAACCAATCATAATTTCTTTATGATCTTACTTTGAATGCACTATGATCTCAGTTGACCTTATCAAAGATCCTCGTGATTTTACATTTAAGATACATGATCTTATTTGACTGTTTCATCCTCCATAATCTATCTCGTAAATGAGACATGATCTCCATTAATGGAGCTGCTCCACTACTCCATGATTTTAGATCTGGTTCTAGAGTATCCGCATACACACATTAAAAGTGGATTTTATTCATCTTTGAGGTTTTTGGGTCCTTCCACCCTTTTATTTTCTTAATTCATTAAGAAAATCAAGAACTTTAATATTCCAAATATCATGTGAAAATTTGGGAATATTACGGAGACACTCCAACTCTCTTTCATAAAAATCTACCTTCACCCTGTGGCCTACTAGCCAATCCATACCTATAAGGACAACGTGTGATCCCAATGGAAGAAAATTTAAATTGAATGTAGTAGTGGTGCCCCGAATTTCTATAGGGAAACACTCAACCATATTTTTTATTTGTCTTTGTCCTAGTGGTCAATTGAACAAACCATGATTCTTCATGGGTTTTCTTTGGAAATTCACATTTTCCCATAATCTTAGGGATAATATAGCTGAAATTAGATCCTAGGTCAATGAAAATTGAGATTGGTGAGTTTTTTTTACCATAGCTTCCATTTGAATTATTGTTGCTTATTGATATTCCCGCCTATTATACAATCCAGTGTATATCTTAGGGATGTTATGGGCCATATCACTCAAAATTGTTGCCTCTTGTATGTTTTATAACTTCTTGCTAGTATTTTGCAATAGAGGACAATTTCTTCACGGATGGTTCTGTTCACATTCCCAACATTCTATGCTCCCTTACCCAGATCCTACTCTCTGTTCATTCACTAATTTCTAAGATGTATTTCGGTTGATTATGTAATTTGGTTGATGTTCACTTTTGGTGACGTTATTAAACTTTCCACCCTTTCCCCCTTGCATATATATTGAGGTTCTATGTCCTCTTCCTTTTCCTTTCTTCTTCCAGACAATTTGAGACCTCAATCTTATGCTTAGATTGTTCATAGAAATGCTTTGTATTCGAAATAACCTCCTTCGAGTCCTAGGTTCATCGAATTCTTTCATGTCTCTCGTATTCTTGTGTTAACCTACTCGACATACCTTTAAATCTTAGTCTTCTCATCCTTGATGTAAGGTATGTACCTTAGTATTTCCAAGAATTTTCTATTACACTCCTCACATGTCATTTGTACCAGCTTTGTGTTCATAGAATTTCTTGGCTATGTTGTCATAATATTTCTTGGATAGGTACTATTTCTCAAAAGTGATTTTCAAAATTCCTCCATGTCATCTCCTTCTCTCTCGATTCCTTTCATGTTCTTGAAACCCTCCCACTATATATCAACTTTTCCCTTAAAGCTAAAGATAACTACCTTGGTCATCATGTTCTCGTAATAATCATGCAATCTAAAATAATTCTTTATCCCCAAGAGCCAAGCCTATACATCTTCTCGCCTTCTTTACTTCTCCATCAAAGGTACAAATTTTTTATTTATTAAATTATTCTTGAATTAGAATCATCATGCCCTTCCTTTGATTATAATGTCTCGTTGTATGCACAATTTGATGTTTTGTCCGAGTTACTTGATTATATTTCTAGTGTGCTTTGAGCAGAAATTTTCCTCCTTCTACATGTATATGCCTCTTTATTGCTTGGCTTCCTTCTACCTTCTTGTAACCCAACTCATGCTTTCGGATCTCTAGTGAACTATCTTAGGCCTATTGTAAGGTCTCACCTTACGAACCATCAATATTATAGAGAAATATTGAACACTAAGACTCAAAATGTGATGTAAGTTAATGCAAGGCCATCTTTCCTCATTGGTATCATTTACACTACACACTAAATTGTACTACCTAACCCTTGGTAATTTTAATCTTCTCATCAAAGCTAAAAGGATAATGGTTTCATCAAGATAAAAAATTTTACAACCATAATACTTGCTTCTAAAGCTCAAAAATCACCTTTAAAAAGAGTCTTTAGTGGGACGAATAAACATCAAATTTTACAAACCATAATTTCAAACAAGCTAATTGTTAATTATGTTGCAATTAAATGTGTTCAAGAGCGACTAATTCTAAATAACATGCCTACGAATTCTTTTCTTAAAAGAACAATTCAACTTCTATAGGAGTGGTATCCAATATTTATGAATTCATGTGTAAGCTGATTCACAACAATTAACTTACCCAAATTTGATTTCATCAACATGAATTATAACTCAATAGAATTATCACGTATATTCATTGAGACATTTCCAAAAACACTTTTGTTACAAATCCTAATTTCACTTAGGAATTTTTACAGACAATTCATAAATGTAATTAGTTACCGCCATTAAGGGATTATCACAAACAGTTTTCAAGCATGCAATGTACAACTATTGAGGCATTTTAAAGTAGTTTGTAAGTATGCAATCTACAACCATTGAGACATTTTAATTAATAGTTTGCAAACATGCAATCTACATCCATTGAGGCGTTTTGTCAAACACTTGACAACCATAAACTAAAGTGATTTCACAAAAATTAACTAACACAAATCTAAAATTACATAACCTCATTTTTCATCATCTCATAGTAATGCCAATAATTCTTGAATTGAACTTAATACACAATTAAACCTACGAGCCATCTTCATTAATAAATTTTTCTACAAACACTTCAAAAACATAAATGACTACAAACATTTGGGAAATTTCACAAATGAATTATAGTCATATAAGCTATAGCCATTGCAGAATTTTGACAAACAATTAGCGGTCATGAAATAAATTTCTCCTAGCAAAATCAATATGAGCTACTACGCAAAGGACCTCGTGGACTAAAGATCGTACTAGTGTGTTTGTGTATTTCTTTGACATGCTCACATATTTTTGTGGCCTATGTGGATTTTATTGAACCTATGCGTAGCCTTTTGCAAGAGGAGTGGATTTTTTTTTAAAGGTATTTTATATACCATTAAATGTGGAAATGTGGACGTGAAAATGTTGAGTTGAGTGATGGATAGAGAACACCTGCATAGAATGTGTAAAGACCACCACTATAGATATATATATGTTTTAATGGATATACATTGCATTTAATGTAAGGAGTAAAGAGACTTTGTTTATTTGTTGATGTAAGGAGAGAGAATTAGTGAGGAGAACATAAGAGTTAATTGAGTTTGTATTTAATTTTAATATATTTGTAATTTCTTAAAAGTTGAGGAGAACATAAGAGTTAATTGAGTTTGTATTTAATTTTAATGTATTTGTAATCTTTTAAAAGGAATATTTTGTAATGTTTTTTTTAAGAAAAAAAATACTAGTAAGTGAGATAAAAATAAAAAGTGAGAAGTATTAATCATTTTTATTCATGATTGTTTTTTTTAAAAGAGAAATTGATTGTAATTGTGTTTTTTTTTGTGTTATCTTGTACTCTATATTTAATAAAAATGATATTTTATTGTGGTGGTTGAATTTTGTGACATTTGATTCTTGTTCCCGGGTTGAAGTGGGATATATTGTGTTTTTTTTATGCATTTGATCTCTATCACTCTCTCTTACTTTCCTCATAACAACAAGCAAATTGTATTGCCTAAAATTGTTGGCACAAACTATTTTTATTAGATCAACCACATGCAACCTATATCATCACCAAATATTTATGGGAACTTGTAATCGATGAATACACTATGCCTTTTCCCTCGATGAATTCAAAGAATTAAGCGACGATGAAAAGAAATATCTTAAGGAATTCATTAAGAAAGATAATGAAGCACTTTCACTTATAGGAAGTACTCTTGAAGAATCTATCTTTCCAAGAATCAATGGTGCAATATCATCTAAGGAAGCATGGGATATCTTAGAAAACACATATGAAGGTGTTGTTGTAGCTAAACGAAAAACGTTAAGGAGGCATTTTTAAAAATTACCATATGCAAAGTAATGAATCAATTCATGATTACATCACAAAAAATGAAGATCTTGTTAATCAAATGAGGTCATTAGGTGAAGATGTTCCGTAAAGAAGGATAATTGAGAAGATTTTAAGAAGTGTTATGCCTAAGTTTCATATGATCACTACTAATATTATGGTCTCCAAATATTTAAATACCATGAAATTTGATGAATTAAGTGGATTATTGTTAACTCGTTGAAGAGATTCAACCATCTAAGCAAGTAGAATGTGCCTTTTATGCAAAGCATAAATGGAGATGAAGGAGTAGGGGTCAATATCATAACTAGAATCAAAACAGAAATTAGCAAAGTTCACAACGAAATGCATCAACTTTGAGAGGTAGATGAAGGAATCCCATTCATTTTAGAGGAAGAGGCAGAGAAATATCTTGAGGAAGAGGAAAAGGAAGAGATGGAGGCGTAAATGGCGGAAGAGGTGGAGGACTATAATGTTATTATTTCCAAAGAACTCACCATCTTGAAAGAGATTGTTATGCAAAAAAATGTGAGATATGGAGCGAAAGGGTGCTAATACATTTTTTTGAAGAAACTAGGAATGAGAAGTTATTCATCTCAAGTTTGATGGCACATAGTGAATAAAGTGAATCGTGGTGTGTTGATTCAGGGATGTTCAACTCACATGAAATATAAAGAGGAGTTCTTTACCAAAATTAATGGAAACTATTCCAAGTAAAATCATATTTGGCGATGATAGTGTTTCCGAGGTGACAAGGAAAGCCACAGTTGTAATACTAACATTACATGGAAAAAAAAAGTTAATTGAGGACACTTTGATGACACTAACGTTGAATAAGAACCTACTTTATATAGAACACATAATGGAGCAAAACTACAAGTTAGTGTTTGATAATAAAGAATGTTTAATCATGGATAAGTTGAATCAAAATGTAATTGTAGCAAGAGGTTAAATGAATGAAGATATGATTTTCAATCTCTCTTTTCGACTCAAGTAATTCACGAGTTTGAAAGTAACGAGAAGAAGAAAATAATAAGGTTTGGCATTATAGGATGGGACATCCGAATTTTCAAATTTTGGTGTTGTTGAGAAAGAAAAACATGGTGAATGGTTTTCCTTATATTAAGTTGGATGATGATGTATGTGAAGGGTGTATTGTTGGGAAACAACAGAGGGCAAGTTTCTTAGATAGAACATAGAAGGCTAGAGAATGTCTAGCATTGGTGCATTTATTTTTGTGTGGTCCAATGGAGATTGTGTCTTTTGGAAAGACACGTTATTTTCTCACTTTCATTGCCGATTATTCTAGGAAGACATGGGTGTATTTTTCTCGCAAGATAATTTTGAAGTATTTTTCTCATTTTATTGAGTTTATCGCTTTAGCTAAAAAGAAAAAATGGTCTAAAAAATTCTCACCCTAAGAAAAAATAATGTGGGAAAATACAAGTCAAATAATTTTTTTGAATTATTACAAGAAGAATGGAATAAATAGAGATTTTACTAATTCATACTCCCCCGAACAAAATGGTGTTGCGGAGAGGAAGAATAGAACCATATTTGAAATGGCTAGAAGTAGGTTAAAATCTAAGTCACTTGGAAATTAGTTTTGGGTTGAAGCAGAACACACAGTAGAATAGACTCTTAACCGATGTCCTACAAAAGCGAGTGTTGAATTTGACTCTAGAAGAAGCATGGTCGGGGATACGAAATAAGTGTTACACATATGAAAGATTTTGGTTATACTCGCATATGCACATGTTTCTAAGGAAAAGAGGAATAAATTATATGAAAAAATTATGAAGTGTATCTTTATTGGATATAGTACTCGAAACAAGAAGTTACAAAGTTGTTTGATCTTGAAGAAAAGAAGGTGATAATAAGCGAGAGATGTTGTGTTTGATGAGAAGAGAATATATCATCTAGAACATGTACGACTTTGAATTGAAGAAATATGCAGTGAATATTGGTGATGAATCAAATTCCAAGTTAGTAAATATAGATGAAGTTAAGAAGAAGCCTAAGTGGCTTGAAAGGGGTCATTCAGAAAGAAGTATGTTGAATAAAAATTTTGAAAGAAGGGTTACTATATCTCAAATTTATCTAGTAAATTATGCACTTATGGAACATGTAATGAAAATATATGAACCACAAGATTATGCAGAAGCATCAAGAACAAAGAAATGGAATGAAGCTATGGAATCGAAATTGAATGCCCTCATAAAAAATCATTTTTGGGACTTTGTCAAATTACCAAAGGGAAAAGATGTAATTTGTACTAAGTAGGTTTCTAAAACCAAGTATAAATAATATGGCACAATTGATAAGTATAATACTCGTTTAGTTGAGAAAGGATATGCAATGGATGTAAGGAATTTATTATACGAAGATATTTTCCCTAGTGGAAAAGTTAGATACAATCATGATGGTTCTTGCATAAGTTGCACAATATAAGTGGCCAATTTTTTCATATGGATGTTAATTCGACCTTTCTAAATGGTTATGTGCATGAAGAAATTTATGTGGAGCAGACTTGAAGGTTTTTGAAGTGCCAGGAAAACAATATTATGTTATAAGTTGAAGAAGGCCTTATATGGTATAAAGAAAGTGCCAAGGGCATGGTATTCAAGAATTGATAAGTATTTCGAGGATCATGGCTTAGTTAAAATTTTATCTGAGCTCAATCTCTATATATTTCAATCAGGATAGGACATTCTGATAGTTGTCTTATATGTTGATGATTTGATCTACACAAGGATAAATACATAACTATTTCAAAGTTTCAAGTCACATATGATTGTTGAGCTTGAGATGTCAAATCTTGGTGAGTTGCATTATTTCTTGGGTATTGAAGTTTGCCAGAAGGAAGATGGTATTTTCATGTCACAAGCCAAGTATACTTGGTACATTCTAAAGAATTTCAAAATGTTGAGTTACAAGCCAATGACAACTCCTTTTGAAGTTGCTTTGAAGTTATACACACATGATGACTCCAACTCAGTTTGTGTTACTTTGTATCGCCAATTGGCTGGAATTTTAATCTACTTGACTACAACTCAACCAAATATTTATTTTGTAGTCGGTATGGCATCAAGATATATGACAGAGCCCAAGGAATTGCATTGGAAAGCTACTAAGAGGATTTTAAGATATTTGTGTGGAACATTTGGTTATGTTTTAGTATACGAGTCTACATAAGATTTCGAGGTTGATTGGTTATATAGATTTAGATTGGGCGAGGATGCATGAATGACAAGAAATAAAAATTCGCGGTATTAATTCAGTATGGGTTCAACAATAGTTTCTTGGAGTATTAACAAGCAAACCAAAATGTTTCTCTCTAGAACATAAGTAGAGTCTAAAGCAGTAGCAACAACAACATGTGAAGCAATTTGGTTGAGAATAATTCTAGAGGATCTACATGAACATCAAGAGAAACCCACTCAATTGATGTGTGATAATCAAAGTGCTATCCAGATGACCAAGAATCTAGTTTTTCACAAGAATAAAAGGCATATTGATATTCAGTATGATTTTTTGTGGGATTTGATTCAACAAGGAGTGATCGAGATCGAATACTGTAGAAAAAATTAACATGTAGCTGATATATTCACCAAATCACCATCTAAGGAAAAGTTCTTCAAATTCAAATATGATCTTGGAATATTTCCAAATGATCATTATGGGGGAGAAATGATGGAATAATAGATCAATTGTCAAATATTAAATAATTAAAGTTGTTTTTTTTGTAGTGTGACATTTGTGGAGAAATTAGTGGAATGATAGATGAGAGACTTGTGGATGATCGTTGAGAGCATTATGGAGTGATTTTTGGGGTTATTGATTGAGAAATTTGTGGAGATGAAAAAATCTCAAGACCCTTCCTCGTGTATAAATATATGCCTCTATTAATGAAATTTGATTGGAGTTGTTGTGTGCATTATTGTCAAAATTATTTTCTTTGTCATTTGTTTTATGTTGGTGTGTTTTCTTCAAAAATCAACCATATTAGAGAATCAGATTCTGAAAACCTATTTTTTGAAATCAAATTTGGGGCTACATGGCCTAAAGGTATGGATACCACCTGATGTTGAGTTGAATCGCATAAAAAATTCCCAGAGTTTTGATTCTTTAAAAAAACAACAAAAAATCCCTACAATATCATTTACCAATTTTGTCAAACAAATGGCATGCAAACTTTAATATACATCCATGCATAAAAAATAACAACATATAATTAAGCTATAATTACCTATTTAAAGTAAAATGAAACAAAACCATAATTCTTGAAACTCTTACCCAAGTCGTTTGGAAATTATTTATTGCAATTACCTTCAATAATAGTTGGTTTTCCTTTCTCAAATGCTACAATACAAAGGTTAGAAAATACACCAATAATAATTCCATAACATCTTGAGATCTAAACATCCATACATATAGACAAATCTTAGTCTTTATTTTCAACTAGCCAATAAGATACCAAATAACATAAGCTTAAACCAAAATTATATGCTTACAACAATTTAAATTTGTACTTTTTATTTTATGCTAAATTTATACTAGAATTTTAGGAGAATTAAAATTATACATGATGAGATATTCAACTCCGATCTATGAGAGTATGATCCATATTTGATTCGTTAACCAACTCATTTAAACCATCCGATTTTCCACCCAACCATATTTAGGGATAACTTCTCCCCATGGAACCCTCAAGTTGTAAGAGCTCACAACCAAGTACCGAAAATATAGCAAGAGAGAGATATACAAGACAAGTTTGGGAATATAAGTTTCACTTCCTCCCAATACCACTCATGGTCAGCTCCACTAGGTAAAGCTACTTAGTAATTTAGTTTACGAATTTCAAATTCATTTCGAAAAACATTTGGCTACTCTCTCGGCCTCTCCCTCTCACAATCCTCTTCATGTCTCTCCAACTTTTGGTATTACAAACCACCTCTCCCCCCTCCCCCCTCCCCCCTCCTCCCCCCAAGTGAGCAGACATGAGACACATATATAGGAGGAGCAACCAATTATTGTCATAAAGGAGGAGTAATATGCACACCTTGAGGAAAATTAACATATTCCATTTAGAGGAGTGTAACTCATGCCATTAAGGAGAGGTATGCATGCCTTAGTTAAATAGAGTGTAACATATGCATTAAAGAGAGTGTAAGAGGAATATTTTATGACATGTTTTTAATGAGTGCAAGACGTATTTTCCATGTCTTTGATGAGTGTGTAAGAGATATTTTAATGTATCATTAAGGGAGAGAGTTATGTAGAGCCATGAGAGTCATCAAGGAGAGAGGTGTGAAGTGATTGAGGTGACGAAGGTGACTTGTAATTCCTTTTAATAATAATAACATAGACTCATAAAAGATAATAATAATAATAATGATTATTAAGTCATGATTGAAATATTAAGATTGATTAGTGATAAGTTAAGTGATTTTCCTTTGAATATACTTGACTACCAATTGATGCAAGTGGATTTACTATTTTTTCAAAGTCACTCTAGGATTGTCAAAAATGAGATTTTATTAAGGAAATTCATCCCTAAGTCTGCACATGAGTGGTATTTTTTCTTCCAAAGAATAGGATTCCATGTCCATATCACATACATATGTGTGCCTTAGTAGATTGAGGACTTTTTTTCCCCGATCTACTCCAAGAATCCAAGATTCCACATCTTGAACTTTTAAATATTAAGGACCTTGCACCCTAATCCTCTTATTATAAATCCAAGACTCCACATCTTTTTATTTCATGGATTTATGAATTTGTGCCCTAATTTCGATGGCTTCCCATCCACTCTTATTTTAAACTTCACACTTCACCTTAAGGCATTGATTGTGAGCTCATAACCATCAAATTGTTTGTTGGTAAGGTCTTGTTCCAAGACCAATAATTGTGCATGGCTTCTGTAGTCATTTTGGTTTTGAAGAAATGACTTCCATAGCCGTTTATAATTTGAAATTAGTTGTTTTAAAATAACCATGTCCCCTGCCACATCCTTCTCAGTGAAATATTAAGCATATAATCATAAAAATCATGTATCATGACTTCCACATCACTTCCATAGTCATTTATAATTTAAGCATCCTTGTTTGCAAATAACCAGACCCTCTACCACATCCTACTGAGTACAAAATTAAACATATATAATCATACAAATCATGTATCATCCATATATCATAATTAACCATATGATACACATAACCATGATCAACCATGGATCTATGTGTCTCAATCCTGGATCACCATCCATGTCATACATCTATGTCCAAACTAGGATACCAAAAGAGAAAACATCGATAATATGCACTTAAAAAAATATTCTTTATCATATGCACGTAGCAACCGTGTGACCTAAATTGGGTCTATAGTATACAAGAATATACATATGTCTAACATGCATAATGTTCATATATTTACATCAAAACTACCCTCTCCAAGTGTAATTAGAGTTATCTCACCAAGAAGGGACACTACACCTATACTTATCCTAATGGTTGGTACCAATCTCCTGATGTCACTGTCTTTGCAAGTCTAACGGATTCTGCAATAGTATGGCATTCACTTATACTTTCTCTCTAACAATATTTTTATTATCTGACTTGCAACTCCTTATTCCATCTCTTAGGCTTTTAAGAGTGTTCATCAATTCAAGATTTTCTTCTTTCATCTTCCTAATTGACTCTTCTTCGGGGCCTTGTTGGGTTCTATTTACACTTTATTGTTCAATTTTTTTTCTCTTTATTTCCCTTTCTTACTATATCTTGATCCTCGCCAATATGATTTTACATACACATAGATGTTAATCAGTCATAAAGGAAAAAAAAACAACACGAGTTCTCATTAGCTTGGTCTATATTGATCTGAAAGCACTCGAATTTCGAGTTAGCACATAAATAATATTCCATCAATAGTTCCATAAAACCATACATTTCAACAATTTTCACTTTTAACACCATCACACATCTATCAATAGAAAGGAAATCTAGTGGATCAAGCATATCAAGCATTCATATAGCGGATGCATGTGAGCCTTTTCAAGTCCATTTCTTGAAACATAGAGCTTTAATGCCACTTTGTAACATACACCCTACTATCCCTAGCCCCTACTAAGGTATAAAGAGGGAAGTTACTAAGTTGACCCAACAAGGCTCTAATGTTTTTATTTTTTTAAGAGAAAGGTTCTAGTTATGGAATGGGGTCTAAATTTTTCGATCTTTTTCAAAATATTCAAAACTTAAAATGGACAACATTGTGTTGGATGGTGTTGTCATTCATGTTAACCCATGGAGTTGATTAGGTTTGACTTTGATTAAAATCACCAATCATTGAGGTCAAACAGTTAATCAACACTTCCTAGTAATTGTCGAATTATATCAAGATTACTGCTATATTGTTGGATGGTTGAAAACCTAAATCCTAGGGTTTGGTTTCCTTAGACTGAGGATGTACCCCGAACTTGTCAAGGGTTTTTGAAGGGAAAAACCATTGATTTTTTGTTGGATATGTAGTTCATTATATTATCCTTGAATATATGTTTATATTGATATATGGTACACCCCATAGTTCCTCCCAGTTTGAGAGAAAATGGAGTTTGAAATTGAAGACCTAGTTTTGTGGGTGAAAACCTAGGGGGTAGTGGCATGACACCTCCTCCTACAGCTGTCAATATATGACATTGTTTATCACAGTAATATCACCATGTATATGTTTAATAACTACAATAACCAAAGGCAATAAACCAATCATTGACTTCACAACTAGGTAGGACCATATGCACTAACACAATCATTGATTTCAAATTTCTCGTGGAATTGACAATATTTCTAGACAAAATTTAAATGGTTAGTACAAAAATTCCTTGGAGCTTAAACAAATAATTTATTAATAACTATTAAAATTCTTTTATTTTATTAAAAAATAATTCTTTTTGAAATATCCTAAAAAGGCCTAACTAACAAAGCCCCTAAAACTTCACAGTTAACCAAGTTAATAAACTTTATGAACACATGTCACTCCTCCAACAAATATGTGATGTACATCATCAAAATAAAAGTAATTTTTTGGTCTTGTAAAAGGAAATCATAATGCTAATAGGAGTCGCTCTTATACCCACACATAAGCCTACAAAAAAGATTGTGTATACTCTTCCAAAATTATCCGTAATATCCCAAAAGGGAGAATGCGATAATACAAAAAACACAATAGTCGGAAACTACAAAAATGAAAAAAAGTAATCTAAATACACCATAAAAAATGTACATAATAGCTTAGCCATTTTATTTAACAGGGAGGTGGAATAAAAGTACAACCGTGCTCAAAATATGAGACACTCAAGCCAAACAAGTAGGCTAGAATGACCCCTAAGGTCCTCCCACAAGAGGGACTGCATAATTGTTGGACTACCGGAGGCTATACTCGCGATGTCCCTTTCGCAAATGATGTAAATATAACTACCGGCTGAAAGGGAATGTGTAAATATGGCTGATCCAGAGCTCGGATGATGTCGGGACCGTTAAAAATTTGGTTACTAGAGGACGAGTGGTTCCCTAAGGCTTTGATCTTTGGCCTAGGGGAAAACTCGTCCAAAAGAATTTTTATTTTTTCTCCTAAAGTGACTTTATAAATTTATAAAGTCAAATCTAATTTAAAAGTGACTTTAAGTGATAAAGTTACTAAAGTCTAATTTGAAAGTGACTTTAATAAAGTCAATGTGAAATTAGAAAGTGAAAAATGACTTTGGAAATAAATGACTAAGTGAGTCTTTAATAAAGTGGGGTGAATTAAAAAATAGAAAGTGAGATTTAAATGAGCATTTAATATTAGCCCTAGATCTAAAGCTATATCAGCCATTGGATTTAGAGATTCCCCAAAATTCACTTAGGGTTAGGTTAAAGTGTTGAAATTTGGATACCGGAGGATAGGTGGTTCCCTAAGGCTTTGATCTTTGGCCTAGGGAAAAGTGTCCAAAAGAATTTAATTTTTTTCTCCTAAAGTGACTTTATAAAGTTATAAAGTCAAATCTAATTTAAAAGTGACTTTAAGTGATAAAGTTACTAAAGTCTAATTTTAAAGTGACTTTAATAAAGTCAATGTAAAATTGGAAAGGAAAAGTGACTTTGGAAATAAATGACTAAGTGGGTCTTTATTAAAGTGGGGGTGAATTAAAAAATAGAAAGTGAGATTTAAATGAGCATTTAATCTCAGCCCTAGATCTAAATCTATTTCAGCCATTGGATTTAGGGATTCCCCAAAAGTCACTTAGGGTTAGGTTAAAGGAGGAAAAGGAGGAAAAGGTCATTCATTTTTTCATGAGCAGATTGAGAGAGGAAGAGAAGGAGAGCTAGAGACATTTTCTGAAGAGAGCTTGAGAAGTGAAGGAGAGGGCACACTCAGCAAATTAGTACAGCAGCAAGGATGGCACGATTTCCAAGGCAGCAAGAGGCTGCACGGATACCGAGGCAGCTTGGCCGTACAGCAGCACAGAAACCAAGACAGCCATCCGTACAATAGTTCATACAATAGTCCGTACAGTGGCATTGAGGCACG
The DNA here is from genome assembly GCA_034641835.2 of Pinus albicaulis. Lineage (NCBI taxonomy): Eukaryota > Viridiplantae > Streptophyta > Pinopsida > Pinales > Pinaceae > Pinus > Pinus albicaulis. The sequence goes on along the minus strand of JAXQQM020071009.1, from coordinate 441,496 downwards.
GTTTTGAAGAAGAAAGGTAACATGTTTTTCGAGGAAAAGTACAGCAGCACGGGGGCTCAATTTTCTAGGTGGTTGGGCACATTTTTCGAGGAAACCAACATCGTTTTCAAGAAAGGAAGCTTGCTTGGAAAATTCCAGTACAATCCGTACAGATCAGTACGGCTATTCAGCTAAGTTCTAGGCACGGATTTCTAAACTATCATTTGCTCGTAAAAAATTTTATGTTTTGAGTTTATTGTCGTTTCCGGCACATTTTCCAAGGCATTGGCAAGCACGGAAAACAAGATAAGTCCGTATTTAATTTGTTGGAAATTTTCCCGTATATTTCACCTCTCTCGTAAAAGGCATTTTCAGAAATAAGAAGGAGCTTTCGAATCGGTTTTCCCCAAGAGTTGTAGGGGGGTTTTTCCAGGGGTCATGTTGACCAAAAATCTCTCGTGTTAAAATGTGTTGAATGGTTGTTTTGAGCTTGCTGATTTTTATTTCTGCATTTTCCAGCATTCTGTAAATTTTCCAGAATTTGTGTTTTCAGCAAAAAATATTTTTTGTTGTTGTTGAATGTAAGGATATGAGAAAGGGCATTTAACTAAAAGGAGAAATGAGGTGAAACTGAAAACCGGGGTGAGAAAACAAGAAATTTCTACATGGTATCAAAGCTTGGGTGCTGAAAGTGCAGTTTGGGATGGCAAGAAGAAAAATACGATCTGCTGATTTTCACTCAAAAAAATTCCGAGCAAGCTCGATTTTTCACACACGTAAATTTTTATCTTTACTACGACGAGTGCTATTTTTCAATTTTTTAGGATAACGAGGATGCCATTGGGATTGACGGTGGAGGATAGGTTGGATGGGCATACCAATTACAACGTTTGGAAGGAGAGAATGCGAGAATATCTTTGAGGAGGCGATGTCCGGGACATCATGGTGCATACCACACGGAACCCCGTTGTTGTGCCCTACGATGTTGTTCGCTTGGCAACGATATAATAAAAAAAGAACAACAAGGGTAAGTGATCGATTCTAGACGGAGTCAAAGACCATTGCATTCCTCATGTGAGAGGAAAGAGAAATGCTCATGAGATGTGGACAACATTGTCCAATCTCTACCGCAGTACCAATGAGAAACCGGAAAATGGTCTTGAAGGAGAAGTCGAAGACCATTAAGATGGGTAAGACCGATAGTGCAGTTGGATATCTCACAAAGATTACTAATGTGAGAGATGAGTTGGCGAGAGTTGGAGAGGTCATTCCGCCCACCGAGTTGGTGCGGATTGCGGTGAATGGCCTCCCCGCTCATGGATGAACTTTGCTGATGGGGTTTGTGCACGTGAGACCCGTCCCACATGGGAGAGGTTTTTGGGATGATTGCATTCGGAAAGAGATCGGGGAAAGGTCAACTTGGGGTAGCCAAGCCGGTTGAGCAGGATGAGGATGTAGCACTATTGGCGGGGAGGCAAGAAAGGCAAAGGGAAGAAGCGAGGCTTCCACAAGCAATGGTGGGGGGCAAAGGCAAAGGTAAAGGTAAACAGGGGTAACACACGAAGGACTATTCCAAGGTGAAGTGTTGGAATTGTCAGAAGATGGGACACTATGCAGTTGTGTGTTCGGAGAAGAAGAAGAACAAGGGGAAGAACCAGAGCATGGCAGCATCAACAGAGGTTGAGGACTTTGCAGATCTCTTTGACCGGGATTTTGGGTTCATTGTGTGTGAGTCCTCTAGTGCAGGATTACCTGCCACAGAGGTTCAGAGGGAGCATGCATTTCCCTCAACCAGCAGAGCATCTTCGGGTATCTGGTATGTGGACGGTGGGGCTTCATGTCATATGACAGGAGTCTGTGACTACTTCTCAGAGCTTTCAGAGAGTGGCACTGATATAGAGGCAGTACTCGGTGATGACAGAGTTTTTAGAGCACTCAGTGTGGGAACACTAACATTTCATAGGGAACCCAAACCTCCCTTGAAGGTGTTAGATGTTCTTTATGTGCCAGGGATGAGGAATAACCTCATATCCATCTCAGCTTTGGAGGATAGAGGATATGAGATACTGTTCAGGGGAGGAAAGGTGCTGATATATCCCAGGGGCACTCCAACTGATTTAGCTAGAGTGATAGGTGTACGCCATGTATAGGTGTACAAGTTTGCATTTCAACCCCTTTTGGAATTGAGCAAAGAGTACCGAAACGAGCGAGTTAGCGCTTCCGAGCTATGTGAGATTTGGCACCACAGGATGGGGCATATGTATCATGGAGCCTTAAGGACTTTGCAGGAGATCAATATAGGTGTGCCAGATTTCAGTACTAATCACTTTGATACTTGCAGAGGATGTGCGATGGGCAAGCTTTCCAAATCCCCTTTTTCCCAAGCAGGTGACAACGAGTGACTAGGATACTTGATTTGATTCATTCCGATGTGAGCGGTCGGATGTCTCATGTTTCCTTGAGTGGATATGAGCACTATGTTTTATTCATTAATGATCACTCCGTGAGGACCCGGATTTATTTCTTGAAGACCAAGAGTGAGGTCTTCAAGCGGTTTCGAGAGTTTAGATCTCTTGTGGAGACATAGACAGGGTCTGAAGATCAAGTCCCCGAGGCTCGGACAATGGAGGAGAGTACACCCTTGGAGAGTTTGTTGACTATTGTGCGGAGGCAGGCATTAGGAGGAAGTTCACTATTCCTTACAACCCCGACAGAACGGGGGTTGCGAGAGAGGAAGAACAGCATCCATTGGAGGGGCTGCCAAAGCCATGTTACATGATCGGGGGTTGCCATTGTTTTTGTGGGCGGAGGCCTCGCAACACTCGTCGTTTATTTGCGGAACAAGAGTCCGCATCGTGCCTTGGGGCACATGAATCCGGAGGAGGCTTTTTTCCGGGAAGAAGCCCGATATTTTTCATCTTCGTATCTTTGGGTGTATTACATACTCCTACATACCCAAGGAGAAGAGGACCAAACTAGAGCCCACCGCGAGAAGGGTATCTTTGTGGGCTGCGAGTGAGACCCTCAAAGGCCTTTCGGATTTATATTCCCACACAAATGAGAGTTGTTGTCGTGGGATGTGAAGTTCGAGGAGGACAGTGGCCTTTAGGAGGTCACGAGAGTTAGAGTATCTAGATTAGCTGGACCCTCGCCAGAGCCGAGTCGACCACAGGATCCGGCGCGTGGATCGGAGGGATTCGGAGGTACATCTATGACGATGTATGGTCCGTTAGTGAGCAATGGCTCGTAGAGTCAGAGGGGTGGTGCTTCGAGCAACATGCAGAGCAGTCCAAAGAGTAGTTCACTAGGGAGTCCACTGATGGACAGTTCACACGGTACCTCAGCTTCTACAGGTTTAGGTGCAGGCAGGAGGACAGCAGACAGACAGTAAGGAGTTCAGGCTCCTAATGATGATGAGGAAGAGGAGTTTCATTCTCTAATGGGAGAAGTATGCTTAGGGAAGAGGAAGCCCAAGTGGCTTCAGGACACCTTGAGAGAGGCCACATCTGTTGCTGCGCCTAAGAGGCCGGTCAGAGAGAGCAGACCACCTGAGAGGTTTTGTAGCTATATGGCAATGGCTACCAGCATCCTTGACTCTGAGCCTTCTAGCTATGAGGAGGCAGCTAGCCAGCAGGTCTGGAGAGAGGCCATGCAGGAGGAGTATTCTTCTATCATGAAGAATGATGTTTGGGAGGTGGTGCTGAGGCCTGAGGGCAAATCCGTGGTTACTTCCAGATGGCATTGCAAGGTAAAGCATGCTGCAGATGGCAGCATTGAGAAATTCAAAGCGAGGTTTGTGGCTCGAGGGTTCTCCCAGGTAGAGGGAGTTGATTATGAGGAGACCTTCGCTCCCGTGGCTCGATATACTTCGATCCACTCCATTATATCGATAGCAGCAGAGATGGGTTGGAAGATCCACCAGATGGATGTGAAGACCACATTTCTCAATGGCTTCATACAGGAGGAGGTGTACATTGAGCAGCCACGGGGCTTTGAGGTGCATGGGAAGGAGTCCCATGTGTGCAGACTGAAGAAGGCCCTTTATGGCCTGAAGCAAGCTCCCAGAGCTTGGTACTCCAGGATAGATACATACTTGTAGGAGATGGGTTTCACAAAGAGTGAGGCAGATCTGAACCTTTACTATATTGTGATAGGTGAGGAGCCTCTCATTCTGGTGTTGTATGTGAATGACTTGGTCATTACGGGTGCAGAGAGACTCATATAGCACTGCAAGAGAGATCTTGCGGCGGAGTTTGAGATGAAGGACATCGGCTTGATGCATTACTTTTGGGTTTGGAGGTGTGGCAGGAGGAGGGGCATTTCTTCCTGGGGCAGGGGAAGTATATTGTGGATATCCTTGGCAGATTCCACATGGAGGATTGTAAACCCATGTCAACACCGATGATCACCAACTGGAAGAAGCTCCATGCTTCGGATTCCGAGTTGGTGGATCCCACATTGTACAGACAGCTGATTGGTTCCTTGATGTATTTGGTCAACACTAGACCATATATTTGTTTTGCAGTCAACACGATGAGTCAGTTTATGTGTGAGCCTAGGAAGGTTCACTGGGTGGCTGCAAAACACATTTTGCGGTACTTGCAGGGGACAGTGGATTATGGTATGGACTACAGGCAGGGGGATGGAGTGAGATTGGCAGGTTACACTGATTCTGATTGGGCAGGTTGTGCTTCTGATAGGAAGAGCACTTCAGGGTGCTGTTTTGGGTTGGGTTCGGCAATGGTGTCATGGTTCAGCCGGAAGCAGCAGTCAGTAGCATTGAGTTCAGCGGAAGCAGAGTATATGGCAGCCAGTCTAGCTAGTTGTGAGGCCATCTGGCTTCGCAAGATGTTGTTTGGCTTATTTGGTCAGCCGTTGAGACCTTCGGTGATTTACTGTGATAATCAGAGTTGCATTAAACTCACGGAGAATCCAGTATTTCATGACAGGTCAAAGCATATCGGGATCAAATATCATTTCATCAGAGACTATGTTCAGAAAGGAGCTGTGAAGCTTGAGTATATTCCCACTGATGAGCAGGTTGCGGATATTCTTACCAAAGCCTTACCACGGGGCAAGCATGTCTACTTCAGAGACAAGATGGGTGTGGTGAGGAACACCTTCCTCGGTAAGAGGGAGTGTTGAAATTTGGTACCGGAGGACAGGTGGTTCCCTAAGGCTTTGATCTTTGGCCTAGGGAAAAGTGTCCAAAAGAATTTAATTTTTCTTCTAAAGTGACTTTATAAAGTTATAAAGTCAAATCTAATTTAAAAGTGACTTTAAGTGATAAAGTTACTAAAATCTAATTTTAAAGTGACTTTAGTAAAGTCAATGTAAAATTAGAAAGGAAAAGTGACTTTGGAAATAAATGACTAAGTGGGTCTTTATTAAAGTGGGGTGAATTAAAAAATAGAAAGTGAGATTTAAATGAGCATTTAATCTCAACCCTAGATCTCAATCTATTTCAGCCATTGGATTTAGGGATTTCCCAAAAGTCACTTAGGGTTAGGTTAAAGGAGGAAAAGGAGGGAAAAGGTCATTCATTCTTTCATGAGCAGATTGGGAGAAGGAGAGAAGGAGAGCTGGAGATTTTTCTGAGCAGTGAGAAGAAGGAGGGCAGCAGTAAAGAGATTTCAGCAAAGGTATAGCAGCATTTATTGGCACACATACCGAGGCAGAAAATCCGTACAGCAAAGGAGAGGCAGTGTTTCCAAGTGAGGAGGCACAGAAATCGAGGAAGAGGGTACAGCAGCAAGCACGCACTCCAAGGCACAAAAATCAGGCACGTTTTTCAAGGAAGAGGGTGGTTGTCATTTTCGGCACAAAAATCGAGGAAGAGGACAGCAGCTACAGCTCTGTTTTTTGGCACGAATTTCGAGAGAGGTTGCTGTACAAAATCTGTACAGTCCGTACAGCAAAGTACAGCTGTTCCGGCACGCTTCCCGAGGTGGCCGTACAACATTTAATGCTGTCCTAAGGTGCTGTAAATTTTCTGTTTTCTGTTGTTGCTAATTTGGCACAATTTCTGAGGCGGCGTGCAACCACGGAAATCGAGATAAGTGTTTATGGGGTAGTTTGCGGAATTTTTTTTTGAGTTTTCTGTTTCTTGTAAAAAACAATATTGAGAATGAATAAAGCTTTATTTGGTTTTCCCCAAGAGTTGTAGGGGGTTTTCCCGGTCATGTTGACCAAAAATATGTGTTAAAAAGTGTGAATGGCGGTTTTAAGCTTGCTCATTTTTATTTACGCATTTTTCGACGTGCCTTAAATTTTCCCGAATTTGTGTTTTCGACAAAAATTTATTTTCCGATTTGTTGAATGTAAGGATATGGGAAAGGGCATTTAACTATTTGGAGAAATAAGGTGGCGAAAACCGGGGTGGGAAAACGGGAAATTTCTACATTTTCTCCTAAAGCCGACATTATATAATTTTTATAAAGTCAAATCTAATTTAAAAGTGACTTTAAGTGATAAAGTTACTATAGTCTAATTTAAAAGTGACTTTAAGTGATAAGGTTACTAAAGTCTAATTTTAAAGTGACTTTAATAAAGTCAATGTAAAATTAGAAAGGAAAAGTGACTTTGGAAATAAATGACTAAGTGGGTCTTTATTAAAGTGGGGTGAATTAAAAAATAGAAAGTGAGATTTAAATGAGCATTTAATCTCGGCCCTAGATCTCAATCTATTTCAGCCATTGGATTTAGGGATTCCCCAAAAGTCACTTAGGGTTAGGTTAAAGGAGGGAAAGGAGGAAAAGGTCATTCATTCTTTCATGAGCAGATTGGGAAAAGGAGAGAAAGAGAGCTGGAGATTTTTCTGAGCAGTGAGAAGAAGGAGGGCAGCAATGAAGAGATTTCAGCAAAGGTACAGCAGCGTTTATTGGCACACATACCGAGGCAGAAAATCCGTACAGCAAGGGAGAGGTAGTGTTTCCAAGTGAGGAGGCACAGAGATCGAGGAAGAGGGTACAGCAGCAAGCACGCACTTCAAGGCACAAAAATCAGGCACGTTTTCCAAGGAAGAGGGTGGCTGTCATTTTCGACACAAAAACCGAGGAAGAGGACAGCAGCACAGCCCAGATTTTTGGCATGGATTTCGAGAGAGGTTGCTGTACAAAATCTGTATAGTCCGTACAGCAAAGTATGGTTGTTCCGGCACGCTTCCCGAGGTGGCCGTACAGCATTTAATGTTGTCCTAAGGTGCTGTAAATTTTATGTTTTTTGTTGTTGCTGATTTGGCACAATTTCCGAGGCGGTGTGCAAGCACGGAAATCGAGATAAGTTTGTAAATTGGTTGCTGGAATTTTTTCTGAGTTTTTCCTGTTTCACTGTAAAAAGCAATATTTAGAAAAATAAAAGAGAAGCTCTCAAACTGGTTTTCCCCAAGAGTTGTAGGGGGTTTTTCCAGGGTCATGTTGACCAAAAATATCTGTGTTAAAATGTGTGAATCACTGTTTTAAGCTTGCTGATTTTTATTTCTGCATTTTTCAGCATTCTGTAAATTTTCCAGAATTTGTGTTTTCAGCAAAAAATTATTTTCCAGTTTGTTGAATGTAAGGATATGGGAAAGGGCATTTAACTATTTGGAGAAATAAGGTGAAACTAAAAACCGGGGTGGGAAAGAGGAAATTTTTACATGGTATCAGAGCTTGAGTGCTGAAAGTGCAGTTTGGGACAGCAAGGAGAAAAATACAGCCTGCTGATTTTTCACTCAGAAAATTCCAGCAAGCTGATTTTTTCACAAACAGAATTTTTATCTTTACTACAGCAGTGCTATTTTTCAGTTTTAGGACAGCAGGATGTCATTGGGATTGAGGGTGGAGGATAGGTTGGATGGGCATACCAATTATAGCGTTTGGAAGGAGAGAATGCAGAGTATATTTGAGGAGGCAGAAGTCTGGGATATCATGGTTCATACCACACAGCAGCCTGTTAATGTGCCTACTGATGCTACTCAGTTGGCAGCATATAATAGGAAGAACAATAAGGGTAAGAGACTGATTCTAGACGGAATCAAAGACCATTGCATTCCTCATGTGAGAGGAAAGAGAAATGCTCATGAGATGTGGACAGCATTGTCCAATCTCTACCAAAGTACCAATGAGAATCGGAAAATGGTCCTGAAGGAGAAGCTGAAAACCATTAAGATGGGTAAGGCTGATAGTGCAGCTGGATATCTCACAAAGATTACTAATGTGAGAGATGAGTTGGCAGCAATTGGAGAGGTCATTCCACCCACTGAGTTGGTGTGGATTGCAGTGAATGGCCTTCCTAGTTCATGGTTGAACTTTGCTGATGGGGTTTGCACACGTGAGACCCTTCCCACCTAGGGGAGGTTCTGGGATGATTGCATACAGACATAAATTAGAAAGAGCTAGCTTGGGGTAGAGAAACCAGTTGAGCAGGATGAGGATGTAGCATTTTTGGTAGGAGGCAAGAAAGGCAAGGGAAAGCAGCAAGCTTCCACAAGTGTTGGTGGGAGCAAAGGAAAAGGTAAAGGTAAACAGGGAAACACAAAAAAGGACTATTCCAAAGTGAAGTGTTGGAATTATCAGAGGATGGGACACTATGTAGTTTTGTGTCTAGAGAAGAAGAAAAAGGGGAAGAAACAGAGCATGGCAGCATCAGTAGAGATAGAGGATTTTACAGATAGCTTTGACCGCGAGTTTGGGTTCATTGCTTGTGAGTCCACTAATGCAAGATCATCTACCATGGAGGTTGAGAGGGAGTGTGCATTTTCCTCCACTAGCGGAGCATCTTCAAGTATCTAGTATGTTGACAGTGGGGCTTCACGTCATATGACAGAGTCCGTGGAGCGACTTCTCGCAGCTTTGAGAGAGTGGCACCGATATAGAGGTAGTACTCGAGTGATGACGAGCGTTGTTAGAGTAGTCGGTGTGGGGACATTGACATTTCGATAGGGAACCCAAACCTCCCTTTGAAGGTGTCAGATGTTCTATATGTGTCGGGGATGAGGAATAACCTCATATCCGTCTCGGCTTTGGAGGATAGAGGATATGAGATATTGTTCAGAGGAGGACGGATGTTGATATATCCCGAGGGGTGATCCAACCGATTCAGCTAGAGTGATAGGTGTACGCCATGCATGTGTACAAGTTTTCATTTCAACCCCTTTTGGAATTGAGCTAGATAGTACGAGTAGTAGAGATAATAGTTCGAGTTATGTGAGATTTGGCATTGGAGGATGGGGCACATGTATCATGGGAGCCTTGAGGAAATTATGGGAGATCACTACGTGTGCTAGATTTCGATGCGATCACATTTGATACTTGCGAGAGGATGTGCGATGGGCAAGTTTTTCCAAATCCTCTTTTCCGACAACGGTGACAGAGAGCATTTGGGATACTTGATTTGATTCATTCCGATGTGAGCGGTCATATGTCTCATGTTTCCTTGAGTGGATATGAGTCTTATGTTTTATTCATTGATGATCACTCCGGGAGGACCCTGGATTTATTTCTTGAAGACTAAGAGTGAGGTCTTCAAAGTGGTTTCAAGAGTTTAGAGCTCTTATGGAGACTCAAACGGAGTCGGAAGATCAAGTCCCCCGAGGTTGGACAATGGAGGGGAGTACACCCTTGGAGAGTTTGTTGACTATTGTGTGGAGGCGAGGGCATTAGGAGGGAGTTCACAGTTCCTTACGACCCCCGGCGGGAATGGGGGTTGTGAGAGAGGAAGAACGGATCCATCGGAGGGGTTTGCCAAAGCCATGCTACATGATTAGGGGGTTACCATTGTTTTTGTGGGCGAGAGGCCTACAACACTATTGTTTATTTGTAGAAAAGGAATCGCATCATGCCTTGGGGCACGTGACTCCGCAGGAGGCTTTTTCTAGGGAAGAAGCCCGATGTTGGTCATATCGTATCTTTGGGTGTATTGCATACTCCTACATACCCAAGGAGAAGAGGACCAAGCTAGAGCCCACCGCGGGAGAAGGGTATCTTTATGGGCTATAGTGATACCTCGAAAGCCTTTTGGATTTATATTCCCGCAAAAAGGAGAGTTGTTGTCAGGGCGGGGATGTGAAGTTCAGAGGAGGACGGGGGCTCTCGGGAGGTCACGGGAGTTTGGGGAGTATCCGGGATCAGACCCGGACCCTCGGCGAGGAATTGAGTCGGTCACATGGATCCAAAGGGTGGGAGAGGGATCGACGAGGATCCCGAGGTACATCTATTACGATGTCGAGTCCATCGGTGAGCAGTGGCTCGCAGAGTCAGAGGGGTGGTGCTTCGGGCGGCATGCGCAGGGTAGTCACGACAGTTCACTAGAGAGTCCACGATGGATAGTTCATGGTACTTCAGCTTCTACGAAAGTTCGGATTTAGGCGGGAGGACAACAGGAGCTAAACGAGTCGAGGGAGTTCGAGGCTCTCGATGAGGAGGAGGCAGTTTCATTCTCCAATGGGATAAATGTTCTTAGGGAAGAGGAAGCCCAAGTGGCTTCAGGGACACTTTCGAGAGAGGCCACATCTGTTGTCGGGCCGAAGAGGTCGGTCGGAGAGAGCAGTACCACTCGAGAGGTTTCGTAGCTAAATGGCAATGGTTGCCAACATCCTTGACTACGAGCCTTCTAGCTATGAGGAGGCAGACTAGCCGCAGGTCTAGAGAGAGGCCATGCGAGAGGAGTATTCTTCTATCATGAAGAATGATGTTTGGGAGGTGGTGCCAAGGCCTCGAGGGAAAATCCGTGGTTACTTCCGGATGGCTTTACAAGGTAAAGCATGCTGTAGATGGTAGCATTAAGAAATTCAAAGCAAGTTTTGTGGCTAGAGGGTTCTCCCGGGGTAGGGGGAGTTGATTATCGAGGAGACCTTCGCTCCCATGGCTCGATATACTTCGATCCACTCCATCATATCGATAGTAGCGATAGATGGGTTGGAAGATCCACCGAAATGGATGTGAAGACCGCATTTCCCAATGGCTTCATACAAGAGGAGGTGCACATTGAGCGACCATAGGGCTTTGAGGCGCATGGGAAGGAGTCCCATGTGTTCATAATGAAGAAGGCCCTGTATGGCTCGAAGCAAGCTCCCGCAGCTTAGTACTCCAAGATAGATACATACTTGCAGGGATATTGGTTTCACAAAGAGTGATGCAGATCCGAAACCTATAATTCATTATGATAGGTGAGGAGCCTCTCATTCGTGTTATATGTGGACGACTTGGTCATTACGAGTGCAGAGAGACTCATAGAGCGCTCTGCAAGAGAGATCTTGCATCGAGTTTGAGATGAAGGGCATCAGCTTGATGCATTAATTTTTCGGGTTTGGAGGTGTGGCAGGAGGAGGGGCATTTCTTCCCAGGGGCAGGGAAGTATATTGTGGACATCCTTAGCGTATTCCACATGGAGGATTGTAGACCCATGTCGACACCGATGATCACCAACCGGAAGAAGCTTCACGCTTCGTATTTTGAGTTGGTGGATCCCACATTGTATAGACAACTGATTGGTTCCTTGATGTATTTGGTCAACACTAGACCATATATATATGTTTTTAGTCAACGCGATGATCTATTTCATGTGTGAGCATGGGAGGGTGCACTAGGTGGCTACAAAACACATTTTTCGGTACTTGCATGGGAAAGTGGAGTATGGTCTAGATTATAGTCGTGGAGATGGAGTGAGATTGGCAGAGTTACATCGATTTTGATTGGGAAAGTTGTGTTTCTGATAGGGAAGAGTACTTCGTGGTGTTGTTTTGGGTTAGGGTTCGGCGGTGGTGTCATGGTTCGATTGAAATCAACAGTCGTAGCATTGAGTTAAGTGGAAGCAGTGTATATGGCAGCTAGTATAGCTAGTTGTGAGGCCATATGGCTTCGCAAGATGTTGTTTGGCTTATTTGGTTAACCGTTGATACCTTCGGTGATATAATGTGATAATCGAGTTGCTGTTAAACTCCCGGAGAATCCGATATTTCAAGACAGGTCAAAGCATATCGGCATCAGATATCACTTCATCAGAGACTATGTTCAAAAGGGAGTTGTGAAGCCTGAGAATATTCCCATTGATGAGCAAGTTGCAGATATTCTTACCAAAGCCTTACCACGGGGAAAGCATGTCTACTTCAGAGAAAAGATGGGTGTGGTGAGGAACACCTTCCTCGATAAGAGGGAGCGTTGAAATTTTGTTAACAGAGGACAGGTGGTTCCCTAAGGCTTTGATCTTTGGCCCAGGGAAAGGTGTCCAAAAGAATTTAATTTTTCTCCTAAAGTGACTTTATAAAGTTATAAAGTCAAATCTAATTTAAAAGTGACTTTCAAGTGATAAAGTTACTAAAGTCTAATTTTAAAGTGACTTTAATAAAAGTCAATGTGAAAATTAGAAAGTGAAAAAGTGACTTTGGAAATAAATGACTAAGTGGGTCTTTATTAAAGTGGGGTGAATTAAAAAATAGAAAGTGAGATTTAAATGAGCATTTAATCTTAGCCCTAGATCTAAAGTCTATTTCATCCATTGGATTTCGAGATTCCCCAAAAGTCACTTAGGGTTAGGCTAAAGGAGGAAACGTAGGGGAAAAGGTCATTCATTCTTTCATGAGAAGATTGAGAGAAGGAGAAGGAGAGAGCCGGGAGAATTTATGAGCTTAAAAAGGTGAAGGAGAGGAAGAGTTCAACGATGCATACAACAACAAGAGATTTCACATTTTTTCGAGGCGACAAGGGGCCGCACGATTTTCTGAGGCAAAGCAATTTCGTACAATAGCACAATTTTCGAGGCAGCATTCCACACGGCGCTGACTTGAGGCACGATTTTCAAGGAAAGGGACAAACTACGAAATCCAGGGGTAGAAGATCACAGCCTGAGAATAAAGGCATAGATTCCAAGGTGGGCAGGCACATTTTTTAGGTAGCTAGCACGGATTTCAAGGAGGTAGATTTTTTGTACTTTTTTTGTACAGGTTTGTACAATCCATACGGTCGTACAACTAAGTATGCAGGCATGATTTCCAAGGTTGTTAAATGCTATAATAAATTTTTTGTTTTGAACTTTTGTTTGTTTTGGCACATTTTTCCAAAGGCATAGGCAAGCACGAGAAAACAAGATAAGTTTGTACTTTGTTTGTTGTAATTTTTCCTATACATTTCATTTCTCTGTAAAAGCATTTTCTAGAAATAAGAAGAAGCTTTTTGAACTAGTATTCGCAAGGTTGTAGGGGGTTTTTCCGAGGTCAAGTTGACTAAAAATCGAGCGTGTCAAAATTACGTGATAGTGGCTTATTTATTTTTCGAGTTTTTATTTCTACATTTTCAACACTTTGTGAAATTTCCAGAAATTTTTTTTCAGAAAGTATTTATTTTTCCATCTTGTTGAATGTATGGCTATGGGAATGGGCATTTAACTTTTGGGAGAAATAAGGAGAAACTGAAAACTGGTGTTGGGTTATCAAATTTCTACAGGGATTTTAGATTCAGACTCTATGATGAATATCCAAGTTAACCAAGAAAGGAATTTCTAGATCTAGCAATAGATGGCTGCAATGATATAAAATCAACTCAATGCAAGAAGCGTTGATCCCTTCACTAGATCCTTAAGCTAGAAGCTCAAGATCTAGCTCCTCTTTCTTCCTCCATGGAATGCAGTTATTGAATACACAACCATTGAGTAAAATTGTGCCTTCAAGGAGAGAGAATATATAGCCTGCTACTAGATTATGCAAATAAGCTCTAGAATGACAGAAAAAAAGTATAAAAAGTGAGGAGATGGTCCCTCACAGGATTTCCAGCTGAAATAATAGAAACTTCCTTCCTCCAATAGATCTACAAGACTAGACTGCACAATTCCTGAGGGAACTACTGTTGCATGGAGGTGTAAACTGATGGCCTGAATTTCAGATATGAATATGCTGCTCTTGGAAGACTAATCTTGAAGAACAAGGTGAAATGATGAATCCTCCACCGGTTTCCTAGCTGAAATGATAGAAACAACCTCCTCCTCTCAAACCCTCAAGCAAGAATGTGTAATTCCTAAAATTGAATGTGCTGTAGTTAGGGGATAAATGTGGCACCAATGCCTGATGATGTATGGTATCTCAAAACTACCTTCCGAAAGTAGGCACTTGAAGTCCCCCATGGGTAAGGGTGGGATTTCCGCTTGGAAACACCTGTGTGCTAAACAACATTGCAGACTTAGCTAAATAACTAAAGCATGAATATAAATGTCAACCGACAAATCTATATCTAAACAGATCAATAATCAAAATATAAAAGCCTAAAATCTGCATCTATTGCTGCCTTCACCTTCCTTATATGGTTTGTGAGCCTTCCATAGCCCTGGACCACCTCATAACTGTGTTGCACATGTGGCCACTAGCCTCCATGAAGACTGCGTTGTCTCTCCATGATCTTCATGGTCTCTACATTTAATTCCCACTCTCTCCATCAGGTGTGCATTAGATGCACCATTTCCTCCACTATTTCATCATTAGTGCTCTATGATATTAATTTTATTGCACTATGATCTTACTTTGACTTCTTCCGTGATCTCCATGATCTTATCATTAATGCTGCATGATCTCCACTCTTCCCTCATTAAGAAATTTCTCCACTATTCCATAATGTTGATATACTTCTAATTAACCAACATAGACACATAAAAAGTGGATTTTATTCATCTATGAGGTTTATAGGTCCCTCCAAACTCTTATTTACTTAATTAATTATGAAAATTAAGAGCTCTAATATTCCAATTAACTGATGGAAAATTGGGAATATTATAGTCCTCCTCGCAAAAATGTTGCTTGTTCTCAAGAAACTGCAAAAGTGGATGCTACAGCAATACATCTCCCTCCAAATGGCATCCTCATATGGAAGGCCTCCCTATTTGCTCCAATGTTCTATGAATGTCCAACTCCAAAGCTGCCTCTCTAGAATGTCTAGAATGACCTCCAACTGAAAATTTAGATGTCTCTCCTCATCAATGAATCTCCAAGAGGCAACCATATGATTTCCAAGGATCTCCTCTATGCATGAGATACATAAAATGAAGTGGAGTCTTCCCAAAGTGGAAAGTCCCAAGTCCTGAAATGTCTCTCCAACCCATGCTACATAGAGTAGATTACATCTACCCATGCTTCCATCCTTGGCCTTGTTGGCTCCCAACATCATCCCAACATTGTGAAAAATAATAAGTGGAGACATATGGATGAATGTGTACAATGAAAACCATACTCTCCCAATAACAACCACCACAGACTCAAGCCTTCTGTTGCCATGCCAAATCATCAATAAACCAAGTGAGAGAGCCATACTCTCTCAAGAGAGAGAAGCCACCACAGAAATGCCTCTTGTTTCCATGACAAATCACTGCTATTTCTAGTATTTTATTCTATATTACCTTCTTTTCCATTTTGGAATATTACAGTGGTATCAGAGCATAATCTTGGCTCAGCCTGTGAGTTTCATCCAATATGATATCCTAAAAAGAAGAGATCTACAAAGGTGGAAGCAATGATTTTTACCTCGTATATTTTTAGATCTATGAATAACCTCTCCAAGGAGGTCAAGAAAATGAGAATGGAGAGATGCAATTATACCTCAAGAGGGTTTCAATATGAGGAAGTTCCATGCACTTCTTATCAGTAGCAAAAGAAATCGGTATTGCATAGAGCTCCAAATAAATCCACTATGCCCATTTTCTTTGAAGAGGAAGATGAAAGGCATGGAGATGGAGAAAACTTAGATCATGAGATTCTAAGTGATTATCTTGCATAGTACAAGTCTCAATCAAGGGCTTTCAAGGATAATCTAACTCTCCCATGGTTCATTCAACTCACAGAAGAGAGGATACCTTGCAACAATAGAAGAAGAAAACACAATATATTTCTATTGTCTACATTTGATGGGTCATCCGCATGCACAACAAGCACTTGGAGAAGGAAGCTAGATGCATTCTTCCTACTACATTCAATAGTAGAAAGAGAAGTTATTGAGATTTCAGTGCTGCAACTTGATAGTGAAGCAAACATTTAGTGGTTTAGCCATTTGAAACATGCAAGAGTGACTGCTTATGCAGATTTTACTCAAATGTTGATCAAGAAGTTTGATAGAAGAAAATCGAAAGAAGAACAACTTCCAGCACCACTTGCTGCAGGGGTGATTGCATTAGGAGAAGGAACACTTATATCCTTGCAAAGTGGTCTTGATATCTTGACACTTAAAAGTGTCCTGCATTATTCAGGAGATGCATGAGGAGGAGTAGAGTTACACCAGAGCTGGTGCAATAGTAGAGGACCACCCATCATCATCACTAGTAGTTTGAGGAGTCATTATACTGGTAGGAGGAACCCTTGTAGCAGTACAAGATGTTCCCAAGGATCAGATTAACCAAGGTATGCAAAAAATTCCACCCCATGTTATTTCAGTATATCATATGGAGATTTGTGGGGACATGCCATCAGGGAAATTGCATGACCTAAGGTCAAATCACACTGCTAATTTGAAGTAGCAGACTATCACTCGCTGAGAGGACCCTTAATTGGTTCAAGGAGGAGATGTATAGCCATCCTTGTTTCCCATTTTTGAGCTGCACAAAACACTTTGGGTTTGAGTGCAGAATTTTGGAGGATAGGATGAGTATAATCCTAATCAATCCAATGCAGAACTATATGTTCAGAATTGTGCATGATTATGAGACAACAGATACACCATCATGGAGATCAGTAGCACTATCATTGAGCAGCAGTGATCAGTTGGGAGGCCAACTATTATTGGCACATTCAAATGACCGTTACACTGCATAGGAAGATGGTTGATGAGAGAAATCTTATCGTCCATTACTATGATGGATCCTTCTTGATGAGCACTTCACAGCTCAATGAGAAGTATTTTCCTTTAGCATATTTGAATCCTTATGGATTCAACATGGTCATGGATGAGTGGTCTTCATGTGGAGATCTCTAGGAGGTTGTACTTCAACATCTCACGAAGTGCAAAGATAGTCATAAGATTTGGGAGGATGGTATTCTCCATTGGAGGGATACCAATTTGGAGCAGGATGGAAGACACCCATAGTTGGATGGATGGGTGATGGTGATGAGCAAGGGGTTGGTGAGTCACTTGCAGATCTATGATATAGGGCGGTAGGACGTATGGCTATGTTGGCTACTCTTGAAAGAGTTTTTCAATCATGTGACATATCCTATTTCAAAGGGTGTGTTATGGTTTGGGGCATTGCATGGCACCCATATGTTATGGCAGCAGAAGATTTGGTTGTATGGGGAATTCTACAAGTCAACTATCATGATGTTACTCCATGACTTGTATGATGATGAGATGAGGAGGCATCAAAGGTTATTGTTTCTTTGGTTACTCTTGGGAGAGTATGGGGTGAGTTTCTCCCATACCTTGCATGATGTTTTAGGAGTAGATGGTGGCACAATCATGGTGCAAAGGGCTACTCCTTAGATTTGGAGGATCAGGAGGTACTTCCACATAGGAAGGGATCTTCCACATATAACAACATTATGGTATGTGACTTTGGCATTGGGCATGTCAAAGAGAGGAGCTATGAGATGATAGGAGCCTTATCACAAAGGCCAACAATGTTGTCACTTGGGAGCTTGGATTTGTTGATGGAGGGTTCCGTGGATCACTTCGCATATGATGCACTTAATGGGAAAGTAGGAGATGAGAGTGATGGAGTGGTGGATAGAGACATCTATTACCATGATATGATATTATTGACTTGGATCTCCAAGCATAATAATAAGGCTTTGCATGCAGCACATGGTTCATTCCCTTCCATTCACAAAGGTCTCATGGAGACATCTCATACCACAATGGGGAGATCATTCATGAATCTCATTATTAGCCTACTCTAAGTATATGGTAAGATTTTTGTTTTTGCACTTATTGATCATCAAAAAAAGTATTTTCATTCTCTTTCCATCTATATACAGTGCATTTCTCCACAAGAGGGAAAGTTTATTGGGCTTCATGGTCTTTCTAAGACCAACAACAGTGATGGAGATAGCCATTTCTTGTACGGATTTGGGAAAGTGTTGTGCTATTCTTTTTATGCTCAGTTGATACACCATGCCATTTACTATTTTCTGGTAGATGAGATAACATGCACAACTAGAAAATGGTTGGGAGACAACTTGCCATATTATGTTCTGAAACAATAGTTAGTAAAATTGTATTGTCACCATATGGGAAACTATTGGCACTGTCCATAATTACACATAAAACTTTGTATCTTTCTCATGCCATGTTGTGATGAAGTAATATTCAACATATGTGGGATGGATTGGGAAAACAAGGTTCATAGAACCAAAATGTGGGTCGTTGAGGATCCAATTGCCTTCTTTCCTCTTGAGGGAATCAATATTGCAGCCCAAAATTAGCAGACACTCTACACCTATCATAAGTGGAGAGAGAGAGACAGCATGGGGGTAGACAATTTAGTCTTCCATATTCAGCCTATGCAACCCACCTACATTGCAAGATCCGAAGGTGGAGGATTTTTTTACACGAGTTACCATTTTGGAGGGTGACTCATTTTGTGTGGATGATAGCTTGGGGTTTGGAGCTTCACATTGGAATGAAGGTTCCCAATATTTTTCAGATTCCATACCTCAAGAAGGTTTCTAGATAACATATATTTTCCTCCATGGATATCCCACTTCTTTATGATGATAGCCATTTGGATTTGTCACCAAAGGCTAACTTGTACACTTGGGAGAAGCAACTATGGGACAGATTGATGAGAGAGAATCTTGTTCATTGGAGGAGCTTATCATATGAGGATGTTATAGGATGAGGAGAGGAGGCTCTTTATTTCTATCCTTTTAGTTTCTCGAGGAAACGCAACATTTGGGATGGGAGGACTGTAATATTCCAAATTAGCTTGCAACTGATTGGAATATTAATTTTTGCTTTTTTTTCCTTTAGATAGAAGAATAAGTGGGCAGAGAGACCCATTAATCTCTTTAGTAGGAATAAATTTACTCATAATGTGAATAAGAGTAATCAAAGTAGCTAGATAAATCACCCTTATGTGTGAATAGGGGATGAAGCATGTGGAATGGGTCAATTTTGACCAAATCAACAACGCTGGTATGGAAGGAGTGGAAATTAAATGAGAGACAATGCAGTTTTGGAGGGAGATTCCTTGCATGGAAGTAGTGGCTTTAATGAGTGGGGCCTAAGGTGAGAAGGCTCATAAAGAATATAAGGAAGGGGATGGTATCCATGGAAGGCATTATTGATTATTATTTTTTTATGGTCTTTATGACTTTTTTCTCTCTTCAGCTGTTTAGCAGAGACTGCAGTGTTTTTTAGCACAAGGGTGTTCCCGAGAGAGAATCCCACCTTCATCCTCGGGGGACTTCAAGTGCCCACTCGGGAGAAATAGCCAAGCTACATCTTTCTTCTACGAGCACGGTTTCTATTGAGGGTTGTGCTGTGTTGCAAGGTGCAACAATGGAGGGTTGGGATTGGGCTATTTCGAGATATTTTTTAGTGGAGGAAGGTTTCCTTTCATTGGGAGGCCAAGTAAAATAAGGCCCATTGATCATTATTGTAGCATTTGGCACCAGGCCAATTTATTATTATCCCCTAGAGCGTAGTTTCGCCTTGGGTCGGGTTATTTTAGGGAGGAGTTGCAGGGGTGGTTTCAATCTAACATTTGGGGAGTTATATATTTAGTGGAGGGGACATCCTTTCACCCGAAGAATATATTGAAGGAGAGCCACATACTTCTACATCAGATTCATCCATATCTTCCCATTTGTTCTATTGTAGTAAACCTTCAGCCCTAGGGCTGCAGCTCACATTTGTATCTTTTTCGTATTTTCCGGAAACCCTCTTGGGTTTTATTGGAAAGGTGATATAGAACCTAGATATTTAAGTATAACATATTTTGATGCATATATTAGTTATTTTACATCATTTTTTTTTCTC
The DNA here is from genome assembly GCA_034641835.2 of Pinus albicaulis. Taxonomy (NCBI): domain Eukaryota; kingdom Viridiplantae; phylum Streptophyta; class Pinopsida; order Pinales; family Pinaceae; genus Pinus; species Pinus albicaulis. Next base: position 421,595 of record JAXQQM020071009.1, on the reverse strand, counting down.
CTGTTGTAGCTATGCTCATTATGATTGCGTTGTAGCATCTCTCCGGCAATTTGTATATTTGCAACATCTCACATTTGAGAGGGTTTGATCATTGGAGGCTTGTTTTCTTATGTTGTATGATTTGTGACTCAATATATTGCACATTTTTGAATAAGATGGCCCCTTCATGGTATCACATTTTATGTATTGATATTTGCTACTATTTCCATTATTGTGTGCTATATTACTATTTTTCTTATTTTGGGATATTACACCAAATCATCATCAACCTAAGTATGAGAAGCATACTCTCTCAAAATAAGCCACTGCAGAAATGCCTCTTGTTGCCACATCACATCATCATCATATCAAGTACAATGACCAAACTCTTTCAACAGAAGCCAACATAGTAAGGCCTCTTGTTTTCATCCTTCATCAATATCATGCAATGTATGGGAAAAAATCATCCCATACTCTCCCAAGAGTAACCAAAGCAACAAGGATTCTTGCTCGCCACCTTACATCATGATGATGCAAGTCATCGAGCAACAACATACCGATTGACATGTATAATGTCACATCATCCCAATACAACAAACCTCCCTACTGCCACATCACGTGAGAGTTATTCCATGCTCCAAATAAAATCACATACATGGACATAGGATATGTCATGTGAGGGCCAAAATCTCTCAACAATAACCATCGCATCCACGCCTCCTCCTATTACATAAAATCAGTAATATACATGGCACGGATCATACAAATGTGAGATGTTGGGTAGTAACCATACTCACTCAAGAGCAACCAACGCAACCATGCTTCTTGATGCCTTGTATCATAAATCTGAAAGTAGGTTGTCAACCCCTTGCTCATCCTCCTCATCCATTCATCTAATCAAGAGATCATGTCCAAGTTATGAAGAATGATCAAAAATTAAAGTGCTCAGAAGTGGTTGAAATCTGAATGACTGGAAAGGTCTCGTCGTTGCGATTCTGGCGCCATGAATGGTTCTCAAAACCGAGGTCGTATGCAGAAGTTATTGAGGTTTGCAATCGTCCAGTAAACTCCAAAAATGAGTTGACCAAGTTTGACTCTATAAATGTGGAAAAATTAAAAAAAGAATATTCCAGGGACTATTCTAGAAATATTACTTGAAATATTCCAAGGAATATTCCACAGGGGCAAACCATATGAGGACAAGTGGTAGCTTGGGATTTGTTAATGGGTTGACTTTTAGTTTTGTGGCCAATGAGACTTTGCCATGTGGCAGGCACGAAGGCCTCCACGTGGCCCAAGAACTGTGTCATAATTTTTTTTATGGAGGCCTGAGGATTCGAGCAGCCAACCTCGCATGCACCAAGCTCATGCCCGACCAACTCGTTTACACTTGTTACTTAGCATTCATATGCGTTAAGTTTTATTTAAACCTCATGGAACTTCCGACGGGCGGCAAAAGGGGCTAGCCCCTAAGGGCCAACCCCACTTCATACAACCCAATGCTCACAACTAGGAGTCATCAACAAGCTATCATGGATATGGTGACTGCGGCAGAACTGAGACCATGTGGCCAGCAAGTCAGTTTACAATAAATGTTATGGTTTTTTAAAACGGATTTTTCAACATTATGCCAACAGTTTCGGCAAGGGGTCATGTGACCACCCTGCCCAGACATTTAATGCCACACTAAACGATTACCGCTAGTTTTGGCATATTTCTGCCATTTTTAGAAAACCCTCCATCTTTGGCGCAGTTAACTGGAGTTCCTCCAGTTTTGGAGGAGGCTTTTGGGGGACATTGGGCAGTTTTCTTGGAGAAGCCATAACTTCCTCATTATTGAACCAAATTGAGTGCAAAAATAGTCAAAATTGAGTATTTTTGACAATCTCGAAGTTTGGCACAGGTTTCAGGTCAAAGAGAGGTGTTCTTCAGTATTTTTAGCTTCAAGGAATATTAAGGAGCTATTAGGGCCATCATGGAGAAGGTTGTGTATTGGGTTTTATTTATCAGTTTTATGTAAATGAATAGTCATATCTGGATATTTCATACCTTTTGAAGCTGATTTTACAGATATTTTTTCCTATTGAGGCATATTTTCAATTGTACTTACATTTTTAGAAAATTAATACAAACAGGGACATGCCATTGGGGGTTGGACCAACAGATGTAGCCCAGGAGGGGTGCACTGCGTCAACAATTTGATGTGTAATGTGATTTGTGATTTTTATTTTCTATTATTTACTGTTGTACAATGATAAATAGTTAAAATACTTAATCAATCCTCACCTAGAAATCTGATAAACAAAGCCATAATTAATTGTTTAACCTGCAACTTAAGGAGAACCTTATGCACACATTATCATATCTATTTGGATACTTTGCATAGTGTAACAAATACAATCCATTCAAATTAGGTTGGTATCGGATCTAGAGTTCTACTCACTGTATTGTCTTCGAGCAAGGTTTGTTTAACTATTTGCAAGGTTTTTTATGCTTACTAGGTTGAAGCTTAAGAGAGAAGAAGGTCAAATGGCAAGGACTTACAGTAATCCTCAGTTAAGGAGGGAAAGAGTGCCATTATCTCCACCTTAAATTTTACCTCAAAGAGAAGCAGAAGAAGCCATAAGCATGTATACAAGGGAAGGAGAAACTCCTGAAGATATTGATCCCAAAGAGGAAGAAAGGGTGTTTAGGAAAGCATTCCTTGACTTGACAAAAATGGTGAGAGTCCTTTATCAAGAAAGGAATGAAAGGCTTGAAGGAGAAGGATCCAAACTTCACAAGGAAGGATAAGTATCGTCAGGAGGCCATAATGATGAAGAGAAATCCAAGAAGGGTAATGGAGGAAATGGAGATAGTGGAAAGTCACCATCATCACCTTCGTCAACCTCTACATCATCTTCAGTACATCATTCTCACAAAGTCAAGAACATAGGTTAAAGCCATTTTCTTAAACTTGATGTTAAGTTTGAATTTCCAAAGTTTGATGGTGAAGTAAATGCAGAAAATCTCGATAATTGGATTAGGCAATTAGAGGTCAATTCAAAATTTTCATGATGACGAAACCAAAATTCAGCTAGCTTCATTGAGAATGGAAGGTGCAACTCTTGTTTGGTGGGAAGCTAAGACAAGGGAGGAGATAAAAAAATATGGTAAGATTATCTTATCATGGTCTGATTTCATTTCTGCAATTAAACAATAGTTTTATCCATTAGCTCACATGAAAAAATCCATAATGGATTGGAAAAATTTTAAATTGTTGAAAGGACAAAATATTCAAGTTTATACTCAAGAATTTAGAAGAAGAGCTCTTTTACTAGGAATAGATTTGCATAGCCAAGAAACTTTACTCATGTATATAGGAGGTTTGAATACTTACCTAAGAGATACCATTCTCATGTTTAACCCTACAAGCTTAGATGAGGTTTGTGTTCAAGCCACAAATTTAGAGGCAAGGGGTAAACAAAATTTTGATGGGAATGAGGAAAATTAGTTTAAAGGCAAATGGAAGAAAAAGAGAAATGCAAATTCTAGGAAAGAGAAGGGAAAATTTTATGCAAACACTATTCCAAAACAAGCCATGATGAGGACCATTGTTGGAAACTTCATCCAGAGTTGAAACCAGAAATTCTTAAAACCAAAGATAAAGCCAAAGAGAAATGCAAGATAGTTGCAATAGCTGAACAAGATTTAGGATCAGAATCAGGAGATGAAACGAAAATCATAGCTATGGCACTACATAACTTGAAGGGGAAATAAATTGTAAATGAACCCAGTTCTAGTATTTCTAACTGTCACATAGAAGCTCCAAGTGAAGAGAAGAGAATTGAACTGTTTCATGCGAGGATCATTTCCAAACATACAAGGTTGACACACTATTTGATAGTGGGTCACAAGCGAACCTTATTTCTGAAGACTTAGTCAAGAAGTTGAATCTTGAAACCATTCCACATCCTAAACCTTGTCCTCTTGGTTGGATCTGTAAGGATCCAAATTTACAGGTTTCAAAGAAGTGCATGTTGCACTTCACCATAACAACACATTATATTGACACGGTTGAATTAGATGTTGTTCCACTTGATATTATAAGTGTGGTGTTGGGAAATCCTTACTTGCATGACAGGAAATCTATCTTCCATCGCCATGAGAACAAGTACCATTTATTCAAGGATGGCAAGGATTTTATTGTGAAATCACATCGCAAAAAACTAGACTCTTCTTTAGAGAATGCAAGGCAGATGAAAAGGCTTGTCAATGCAAGTCAAAATTTGAATTTATTGATGATTAAACAAAGAGAAGTTGTACATAACCCTTTTCATGTTTATGCTAATGTAAATAATGAGTTTTTTCAGTCTGAAGGTAGGTTTTCTTTGAAAGAAGATGACAAGAAGTTGCAGCAATTGTCTTTGGTGTCGATCGATGCAGAAAACAAAGTGTCAATGCAAAGTGGTGAAAAAATCCAAGATGGTAAAGCATCCAAGCAGAGAGGGAACAAAGTTCAGCAATGATCATTGTTTGGTTTCAGAATGGCGAGGGTACTATGGTGAGAAAAATTGGTGAGGAATCAACACAAGTACAAGGCTAATTCAGCAAAAAAATTTCCATAAGGACAAGATGCAAGGTGAATGTAATTTTTAAGTTTCCTTTGAAGGTAGATCAATGTAGAAAAAATATGTTTACCGCAAATTTCAGTTGTTGTTTTGCAAGTTTCAAAAATTTGGCAAAGATGACAAAGTCAAAGTTAGCAACAGATCGGGTCGACGACATTCAAGGAAAAAATTATCGTTTTATGAGAAGCTCCAATTAATGAAATCAAGGATATTTCAAGGGATCAAGATTGGAATAGTGGAGATTTAGTCTCCTCATCTTCAAGTTCAGTAGTACAGAGAGCTTTTGGGGTCCAAAAACTTCCCAGTGGGGAGGTGTGATCAGGAGATCATGTCCAAGTTATGAAAAATTCTCAAAAATGAAAGTGCTCAGAAGTGGTTGCAATCTGAATGACTGGAAAGTCTCATCACTGCAATTCTGGAGCCGCAAACGATTCTAAAAAATTGAGGTCATATGAAGAAGTTATTGAGGTTTGAAATCGTCTAGTAAACTCCAAAAATGAGTTGACAAAGTTTGACTTTATGAATTTGGAAAAATTTAAAAAAGAATATTCCTCGAAATATTCCATAGGGGCGAATCATATGAGGTCAAGTGGTAGCTTGGGATTTGTTAATGGGTTGAATTTTAGTTTTGTGGCCAATGAGAATTTGCCATGTGGTAGGCACGGAGGCCGCCACGTGGCCTAGGAACTGTGTCATAAAATTTGTTATGGAGGCCCGAGGATTCGAGCAGCTGACCTCTCATGTACCAAGCTCACACCCCACCAACTCGTTTACACTTGTTACTTAATGTTCAGATGCATTAAGTTTGATCTAAACCTCATGGAACTTCTGACGAATGGTAAAAGGGGCCAGCCCCGCTTCATACAACCCAATTCTCGTGACTAGGAGCCATCAACAGGCGGTCACGACTATGGTGATGGCGGCAGAACCAAGACCATGTGGCCATCACGTCAGTATACAATAAATGTTATGGTTTTTTAAAACAGATTTTTCAACGTTATGCCAATGGTTTCGGCGGGGGGTCATGTGACCACCCTACCTAGACATTTAATGCCACACCAAACAGTTACCGCTAGTTTTGGCACCTTTCTACCATTTTCAGAAAATCCTCCATCTTTGGCGCAGTTAACTGGAGTTCCTCCAATTTTGGAGGAGGTTTTTCGAGGACATTGGACAATTTTCTTGGAGAAGCCATAAATTCCTCATTATTGAACCAAATTGAGTGCAAAAATAGTCAAAATTGGGTATTTTATAAATTCTGAGCAGTTTGGCACAGGTTTTAGGTCGAATGGGGGTGTTCATCGCCAGCTTTCAAAAGCTTTTCCGAGGAATATTAAGTATCCATCAGGGCCATCATGGAGAAGGTTGTGTATTGGGTTTTCTTTATCAGTTTTATGTAAATGAATAATCATCTCTGGCTATTTAATACCTTCTGAAGCTATTTTTAAGATATTTTTGCCTATTGAGGCTTATTTTCAATTGTACTTACATTTTGAGCAAATTAATACAAACAGGGACATGCCATTGGGAGCTAGACTGACAGATGTAGCCTAGGAGGGGTGAACTGCGTGAACAATTTGTTGTGTAATGTACTTTGTGAAGTTTATTTTCTGTTCTTTACTACATTAAAATGGTAAAAATTTAAAATACTTAATCAATTCTCACCCAGAAATCTGAAAAACAAAGCCATAATTAATTATTTAACCTACAACTTAAGGAGAACCCTATGCACACATTATCATATCTGTTTGGATATTTTGCATAGTGTAACAAATACAATCCATTCAGATCATCATCCACTGTGGATGATGAATCATGTCATGCTCAAAATTGGTATCCAACCAAGGTAAAATACCATTCTCGTCCATCTGAAAATCTTTGCACTCCATGATATGTTGAAGTGCACCTCCTTTGAGGTCTCTCCATGAGATCCTCTCATTAATGGCCCAATAGAACCCATAAGGTTCCATGCATGTTGTAGGTAGAAATTTCTCTTTGAGCTGTGAGATGCTCATCAGGAAAACTCCATCCTGACAATGGAAAGTGTTATCCATCATAGGATGTATACCATGGATCATTTGTCCCTCTAGTGCTTCATGAGTGAAGTTGCCTTCGGGATGCTCCAAGAATAGTGGGGTCCTCATCTCATCATTTTTTCTCAGTGAAAACACTATATATCTGCATGGTGATACATCTGTTGTGTGATAGCCATGAAAAATGTTGAACTCATAGCCCGACATTGTACTGAATAGGAATAAACTCATCCCATCCTCTGAAACTCCACACTTCAACACAAAGTGTTGTGTGTAGCTCAACAATGAAAAACAGGGGTGGCCATACATATCCTCCTTGAAAAAATCAAGGGTCCTTTGTGTAGTGATAGTTTGCTGCTCCAAATTAGCAAAGTGCTCTAATCCTTGGTTATGTAATTCCCCTGATGGAATGTTCTCACAAATATTAATATGAGATGAAAGTGTTTTCAAACCTTGGATAAGTTGAATCTCGGGAACATCTTGCACAGCTACAAGAGTTCCTCCAACCAGTGCAATGGCCTCTCCAAATACTGGTAATGATGATGCTTGCATCTCTTGTACTACACAAATGTTGGTATCTTCATCTTCCTCCTCATGCTTCTTCTGAATCATGCATGGGACTCCCAATGTCAATAGCTCAAGTTGTCTTGCAAAGATGCAAGTGCTCTTTCTCCTTATGCAAGTACTTCTGCAGCTAGTGGTGGTAGGGTCTTCTCTTCCGAAGTGATAATGCTGACATCTTCCTTTGGCTTCTTATGTATTATCTCATCAATGATGGAAGTGTCTTTATGGGAAATGTCTCTGATTTCCTTCTACCAAAATTATTCTTCAGTCTTTGAAAGAAATATGCATAAGCAGTAACTTTGGCATGTGAAAAATGACTGAACCACCAATATTTTACTTCACCCTCAAGGTGCGAGCTAGTCGAAATCTCCACAACATCTCTTTATAATATTGGATATAGCTGAAAGAAGGTATATAAATCCTTCCTCCAATCCCTTACTATTCTTGTGTATGATCCATCAAGTGTAGGCAAGAAGAATCTATGCCTCTTTCTTCTATTGATATTGCGAGATATTTTTTCTTCTTTGACTTGTAAAAACTGTTGGAGAGTTAGATTCTCCTTGAGTGCTCTAGGCTATGATTTGTACTCAGAAATATATTTACCTAGGGTCTCATACCCCAAGTCTCCTCCATATTCATACCATTCACCTTCCTTCTCAAAGAAAGTGGATCTAGTAGAATGTTTTTGAGCTCTATGCATTATCGGTTGTTTCTTCTGATGTTGATAAGAAGTGCTTGGACCTTCCTCATCTTGAAACCTTCTTGAGGTCTCTTTTTTCCTTTCTCTCTTCATTTGATTGACCTCCTTGGAGAGATATTGCATAGATATATACTATAGAGAAATGAGACAAAAATTAAATCCTATGTCATTGTAGATCTCTACTTTCCTCGCTTCTTCTTTTGTTGTTAAAGATGAAGTGCCCACAAGCCGAGCCAAAGATCATGCTTCGATACCACCGTAATATCCAAAAAGGGAGAATGTAGTAATACAAAAACACAATAGCTGGAAACTAAAACAATGAACAAGTAATCTATAACTCCTTCCTCCAATCCCTTACTATTCTTGTGTATGGTCCATCAAGTGTAGGCAAGAAGAATCTATGCCTCTTTCTTCTATTGATATTGCGAGATATTTTTTCTTCTTTGACTTGTAAAAACTGTTGGAGAGTTAGATTCCCCTTGAGTGCTCTAGGCTATGATTTGTACTCAGAAATATATTTACCTAGGGTCTCATACCCCAATTCTCCTCCATATTCATACCATTCACCTTCCTTCTCAAAGAAAGTGGATCTAGTAGAATGTTTTTGAGCTCTATGCATTATCGGTTGCTTTCTTTCTGATGTTGATAAGAAGTGCTTGGACCTTCCTCATCTTGAAACCTTCTTGAGGTCTCTTTTTCCTTTCTCTCTTCATTTGATTGACCTCCTTGGAGAGATATTGCATAGATACATACTATAGAGAAATGAGACAAATTAAATCCTATGTCATTGTAGATCTCTACTTTCTGCTTCTTCTTTTGTTGTTAAAGATGAAGTTCCCACAGGGCCGAGCCAAAGATCATGCTTCGATACCACCGTAATATCCAAAAAGGGAGAATGTAGTAATACAAAAACACAATAGCTGGAAACTAAAACAATGAACAAGTAATCTATAACTCCTTCCTCCAAGCCCTTACTATTCTTGTAGTATGATCCATCAAGTGTAGGCAAGAAGAATCTATGCCTCTTTTCTTCTATTGATATTGCGAGATATTTTTTTCTTCTTTGACTTGTAAAACTGCTGGAGAGTTAGATTCTCCTTGAGTGCTCTAGGCTATGATTTGTACTCAGAAATATATTTACCTAGGGTCTCATACCCCAAGTCTCCTCCATATTCATACCATTCACCTTCCTTCTCAAAGAAAGTGGATCTAGTAGAATGTTTTTGAGCTCTATGCATTATCGGTTGTTTCTTCTGATGTTGATAAGAAGTGCTTGGACCTTCCTCATCTTGAAACCTTCTTGAGGTCTCTTTTTCCTTTCTCTCTTCATTTGATTGACCTCCTTGGAGAGATATTGCATAGATACATACTATAGAGAAATGAGACAAAAATTAAATCCTATGTCATTGTAGATCTCTACTTTCTGCTTCTTCTTTTGTTGTTAAAGATGAAGTGCCCACAAGCTGAGCCAAAGATCATGCTTCGATACCACTGTAATATCCAAAAAGGGAGAATGTAGTAATACAAAAACACAATAGCTGGAAACTAAAACAATGAACAAGTAATCTATAACTCCTTCCTCCAATCCCTTACTATTCTTGTGTATGGTCCATCAAGTGTAGGCAAGAATAATCTATGCCTCTTTCTTCTATTGATATTGCGAGATATTTTTTCTTCTTTGACTTGTAAAAACTGTTGGAGAGTTATATTCTCCTTGAGTGCTCTAGGCTATGATTTGTACTCAGAAATATATTTACCTAGGGTCTCATACCCCAATTCTCCTCCATATTCATACCATTCACCTTCCTTCTCAAAGAAAGTGGATCTAGTAGAATGTTTTTGAGCTCTATGCATTATCGGTTGTTTCTTCTGATGTTGATAAGAAGTGCTTGGACATTCCTCATCTTGAAACCTTCTTGAGGTCTCTTTTTCCTTTCTCTCTTCATTTGATTGACCTCCTTGGAGAGATATTGCATAGATACATACTATAGAGAAATGAGACAAATTAAATCCTATGTCATTGTAGATCTCTACTTTCTACTTCTTCTTTTGTTGTTAAAGATGAAGTTCCCACAAGCTGAGCCAAAGATCATGCTTCGATACCACTGTAATATCCAAAAAGGGAGAATGTAGTAATACAAAAACACAATAGCTGGAAACTAAAACAATGAACAAGTAATCTATAACTCCTTCCTCCAATCCCTTACTATTCTTGTGTATGATCCATCAAGTGTAGGCAAGAAGAATCTATGCCTCTTTCTTCTATTGATATTGCGAGATATTTTTTCTTCTTTGACTTGTAAAAACTGTTGGAGAGTTAGATTCTCCTTGAGTGCTCTAGGCTATGATTTTTACTCAGAAATATATTTACCTAGGGTCTCATACCCCAAGTCTCCTCCATATTCATACCATTCACCTTCCTTCTCAAAGAAAGTGGATCTAGTAGAATGTTTTTGAGCTCTATGCATTGTCGGTTGTTTCTTCTGATGTTGATAAGAAGTGCTTGGACCTTCCTCATCCTGAAACCTTCTTGAGGTCTCTTTTTTCCTTTCTCTCTTCATTTGATTGACCTCCTTGGAGAGATATTGCATAGATATATACTATAGAGAAATGAGACAAAAATTAAATCCTATGTCATTGTAGATCTCTACTTTCTGCTTCTTCTTTTGTTGTTAAAGATGAAGTGCCCACAAGCTGAGCCAAAGATCATGCTTCGATACCATTGTAATATCCAAAAAGGGAGAATGTAGTAATACAAAAACACAATAGATAGAAACTAAAACAATGAACAAGTAATCTAAATACAACATAAAACATGTGACAAGTAATAGCCGAGCCATTTTATTTAACAGGAGGTGGAATACAAGTACAACGATGCTCAAAATATGAGACACTCAAGCCAAACAAGTAGGCTAGAATGACCCCTAAGGTCCTCCCACAAGAGGGACTATGTAATCATGGACTGCTAGAGGTTATATTGTGATGTCCCTTCTGCAAATGATGTAAATATAACTAAAGGCTCGAAAGGGAATGCGTAGATCTGGCTGATCCACAGACTCGGAATGATGTCGAGATTTCAGATTCAGGCTCTATGATGAATACCCAAGATAACCCAGAAAGGGATTTCTGGATCTAGCAATCTTGGAAAATTACCCTCTTAGGGCTTACACTATACAAATGCTGGATATGCAGATCTACTACATGAACTGAAGAATAAATGGTTGCAATGATATACAATCATCTCAATGCAAGAAGGGTTGATCCCTTCACTAGATCCTTAAGCTAGAAGCTCAAGATCTAGCTCCACTTTCTTCCTCCACTGAATGCAGTTGTTGAATACACAATAACCGAGTAAAATTGCGCTATCAAGGAGGGAGAATCCATATTTTCTCGCTAGCATGATGAAAATCAGCTCCAGAAATGATGGAAAAAACGTATACAAAGTGAGGAGATGGTCCCTCACATGATTTCCCAAATGAAATACCGGGAAACTTCCTTCCTCCAATAGCTCTACGAGACTGGACTGCGTAATTCCTAAGGGAACTGTTGCTGCATGGAGGTGTAAACAGATGGCCTAAATGCCAGATATGAATATGCTACTGTTGGAATACTGATCTTGAAGAACAAGGTGAAAGGATGAATCCTCCACTAGTTTACTAGCTGAAATGCTAGAAACAACCTCCTCCTCTCAAACCCTCAAGGAGGAATGCGTAATTCCTGAGACTGAATGTGATGTAGAGGGGGTTTGAATGTGGCACCAATGCCTGATGATGTATGGCATCTCAAAAGTACCTTCCCAGAGTATGCACTCGAATTCTCCCGTGGGTAAGGGTGGGATTTTGCTTGGAAACACTCGTGTGCTAAACAACACTGCAGGCTTAGCTAGACAACTAAAGCATGCATAGATATTTCAACCAAAAAAATCTAGATCTAAGCAGATCGATAATAGAAATATAAAAGCCTAAAATATTCCTCTATTGATGCCTTCGAATTCCTTATATGTTTTGTGAGTCTTCCATAGCCCTGGCCCACCTGAGGACTATGTTGCACATGTGGCCACTAGCCTCCATGAATACCGCGCTGTCTCTCCATGATATCCATAATCTTTGCTGTTAATTCCCACTCTCTCCATCATGTGTGCATTATATGTACCACTTCCTCCACTATTTCATCATTAGTGCTCTATGATCTTAATTTTATTGCACTATGATCTTACTTTGACTTCCTCCATGATCTTATCATTAATGTTTCAGGATCTCCATTCTTCCTTCATTAAGAAGTTGCTCCACTACTCCATAATGTTGATCTACTTCTAATTAGCCCACATACACACCTCAAAAGTGGATTTTATTCATCTATTGGGTTTATGGGTCCCTCCACACTCTTATTTACTTAATTAATTAGGAAAATTAAGAACTCTAATATTCCAATTAACTGATGGAAAATTGGAAATATTACATTATCATTTCAATGAACTATTTTATGTCCTTTGGATTTTGAAATTTTGGCATCCTATGAGGCTAGGGCAGAGCAAACAAAGTTTTTTTCTTGGCTTGTAACTTTCATTTGGGAAGATCATCCCTCTTCTACCTGGTCTTCCAAGGTGAGTTTTTTTATTTGTGTTTAATATTTAATTGGTTGGGCATTTCTTTTATGAATAGGCCTTTTGTGCCTCTCCTAAGGCAATTGCATACCTAAAGCTTGATTTTTTAGGATGTGCAAGTTCGTTTAAAGTTTTCCCCGCTATTATTTCAAGGGGTAAGTTCTTTCTTTTATGGGCGTTATTTTTTTGTATGCATACCCCTGTGACTAGGGAATTTAGTATTGCAATTTTTGGCCCTCTCATTATTAAACAAGCTCTCTCAATTTAGGGATGTGAAGTAATGGATTCAAACTAGTATATTTTTTGGCTTGTTTTTATGATATTTTGAGGTTGCAACAAAATTTGACTTATGATTTGACAGATGACAATGACTAACCTTGTAAAAAAAATGACCTTAAGATAACTATATCTGTTGACATAAGATTGACTAGAAAATTGACTTGATGGGGCTGATTGTGTATAAGTTAGATAAATGGTTGAATCCATAAAATGGAACTTTTCCTTGCATAAAAAATTGTCAGTCACTATCCTGAATTTAAAATTATGATGTTGACTTGACTTACTACATAGATAGAATTGACATTGACTTGACATTTTTTGACAATGATTATGCATTAACTATGTTGGTGTACCTACACTGCTCACAATTATCTTGCATGTTTATGACACATGATTTACAATTTTTATGATTGTTATTGACATTTCATTAAGGTGACAATGATATAATATGATGTGTCTTCACTAATGAAATTTGACAATTTTACATTGACTTGACAATAATGTATTCACAATTATGACTTTGTGTTAACTTAAATTAATGAATGATATGTCCTTATGAATATTTTAAGGAAAAAATCCTACTATATTATCCCTCTTGATGATTTTCAATTGACTTAATACACATATATGTCTCATCACATTGACTTGACTTGATATATCCTTGAAAACAATATTGTTGTATCTTCGTGATTGTCAGTTGATTTGATATTATCACTTTGACCTAACTTGACTGTAAGTGACATGTTGAAAGTGGACTTGAAATATCACATGCTACTTGACATCTAGACATAACAAGTATGTTGGAACCTTGACTTGACATACTAGACATAATTAGTATGTTGATATTTTTACTTTGACTTGAAAACGATAGAAGTATGATGAATGAGATTTGACATGTTATCTTAATATGACCTTTAGATTATAGTAACTATGATAACTTAGGATTCACATTAGATGACCTCAGTGAGTAACATAAGTGTGACCTTACAGGGTAACAAGTCTCTGAAGACATATCATTTTTTTGATAAAATATATTAACGTAAATATGGATAGCAGTGTGTGATCAATGCTCAATAGTGAAAGGAATTTATGTTGGCAGCTCTCCAAGGAAAAACATTCTTGAGAGCATTGGTTGCAGGTCATTAGGGTGACCTGAGGCACCTTGGTTTGTTCCATCACTTGACAACAATGATAGATGGTTGCAAAATTGTGTGTAGCCTCATACAATGTGATGACAGTATATGAACATTGGTGAATATTCATTCATGAAGTGGCATCCAGTGGTAGCCAATAGTTATGTAGTATGTTTGCAGTGACAACGATTTACAATAACAATAATGGTAGTTTCGTAGTGAGAGTGATATGCAGTGTGTAGTGATAGTGATATGCAGTTGTATAGTGTGTACAAATTATACAAACATTATTTATATCAATGGATTCAATCTGATCATGCAACGTTCCAAAGAAAGATATTGAATCCTTCTAACAATTCATTTGCGGAAATTAAACATGATCGCATAATCATTCCAAGTAAAAAAAAGAAGCAAATCAATACACAACACGTATAATTTTTTCCTGGGGAAATCTTGCTGCTCAAACCCCTCTATATTCTATTGTATATTCAACAAAGGAATCATGAAACAATAGAATGCACTCTTCTCACAAGACTATCGTTGCACTCGCCAATCGTCTACACACCGATCTAGGAAAAATTGGACCAACACTTAGCCAATTCTCAACCCGTCTTCGACTCGCCTTGCTCATGCAATCCCCGTGGAATGCAAATCCCTATTATTTATGAATTTCAGCCTTCCTTGATCGCGCCGAGTATCATGGGCATCCTATGGTGTTTTAACTACATCAGGCGCTTTATAAAAATACAACCGATAGTTTAACTTCCCTTTAACCTCTATCTCAACTGGGAATTCGTCAGAACTAATATGCATGCAGCTATTAATAGTAAATAATCAATCACTTGACAGATCACTGCATGTAAATTAAATCTTATTTAATTCACTTGAACTGTCACTAGTACAATAATCAGTTGCAACTAGTTAGACTGAATTTAACTCACTTAATTGAGTTAACTGATTTCTCATGCATTAAACTAATACACTAACTTCAACTTGGAATCTAAAACAAATGAAATCACTCTACATGCCTCACCAACCACCCTCAACTCGAAATTCATGAGCTAATTTATTATGTCACACTCAGTTAACTATTACAAGTGTTTATGAGATAAGATTACAATTTATTGTCCAATTTAATTAGGGGAAAATTAAATTAGACACATTTCCAATTTATTTAATATATTGGCTTGCACACTAATGTATCACTACGACCCATCACTGTGTGACCTTTGATCCCACACTAGTATGTGTGTTTTCATGTTGTTTCTGGATGCCAATTTCATCGTTTCTTGTTGCAAATTTCAACACTCCCTATCAACAAGAAAGGAATCAATTTGTCCCGATCCGGTACCTTTGGAATGTTCTCGATGCAACACTTCCTAGTGTTGTTTTCACATGCAACTCTCCTAAAACCGAATAGCCTCCAAACAAACTCGAATCAATATAATTCCTTTTTCATCAAAGTATTTTGACTACTGGTACCTACTACACATGTCTACTGGACTCTCTGCATTGCTGACATCTACATCCATGCATTTTGCACTGCTACCAACTCTGATCTGTGCTCCACTATCTGACACTTGTCACTTTTATTTAGGTCTTCCTAACATCTCACTACATCAATCTAACTGATTGTTCTTGCTACTCTTGTACTGTGGGACCCTCGTAGCCAGGTTCAATCCATGAGACACACTATCTCAATGAACCTTGCCCAAATTTCTTCTTGGGATTAATTTTTCACATCACCCCACCTCACACCCGGGAGGTATAGTCGCATGTACTCCATTTTCCCATATGGCTTGAAATTTCTCCCTCCTAGAGGTCTCTGCATGAGTGGTTTCTACCACTCCATGATCCTCCTCATGTGGTTGCTCCAAATCTTGGGGTCCATCCTTTGGAACCAAGAGTTCCTAATTTTCATGCAAACAAATCTCCCTCTCAAAGGACAATTGCATGGCTTTCTCATACTTCCCCATTTTACATCCCTTGCATGTGTATATCTGCACAAGAGTAACCTTTGGAAGCCTCGTAGAAATATGTTGCATGACCTTCAAAGCACTTTGGTGTAGATGGCCCAATCTCATGTGCCATAACTCACCCTCATCCCGACTCACCACTCTGTCTTCTTTACTCATCAATGCCGCATAGTCATCTACATCATGTTTTTAGAGATTATTCACACAAATTTCAATATTCTTAACTTTTCATTGTGGATTTATGATGAAGGAATGCTTTCCCTTCACCGAAAACCATATCATATCCTCTATCCTCCAACATAGCAACTAAAACTAAATTTTCCTTCAAGCCCCGGTACATGCATGACATATTTTAATAAGAAATGTTTACCCTAAACTATCTCCGGAAAGTAACTCGTACCAATCCCGATAGCGTTATACCTCCCCGTCATCACCTATCTCGAAAGTGCATCCGAAGGTCCTTCTCCTCCAAGCTACCAAAGAGTTCTTTGTCTCCCGTCATGTGGAAAGATCCACCACTATCCAAGTACCACAGTGATCCCATCGGACTAAACACCATGCATGCGATGAGTGAGAAGTCTAACTTAAATTGTGAGGCCAAAGCCTCACCCACTGTAGATCCTGAAGCCTTCTTGTTTTTCTTCTTCTTCCGTGGACAATTAGTGGAATAATGTCCATGATCGTGACAATGAAAAAATTTCACTTTGGACATGTCACGCTCCTTGCCTTCTTTATCGGTCTCAGATTTGGAATAGTATTTATTTCCCTTCTCCTTCTTTTCCTTACCATCCAAGGCACAATTTTCCTCATCATCTGCTTTAGATGAGAATCCATCCCTGGTATTCCGCCTGAATTATTCTTGTACCAAATCTGACCAAAGTCACTCCAAATCTTGTAACTTCTCCCTCCCATTAACAGAGTCCTGATAACTATGCCAACTCTTGGGAAGGCCTACAAGTTCTAGGCTCACCAATTCATCATTTGCTACAATAATCCCAACAATTCCAAGCTCATCACAACATTGGATTAACTTAGACAAGTATTCTGAAATAGTGTCGCTTTTCTCCATTTTGATTTTCCTGAGCTTGTCCTTCATTGCCAATTTTCTGTGGTCACTGCTACTCTAAAACAGACCTGTAAAAGCCTTCCAAATTTCATATGGAGTCTCTTTTCCATGGAGACTTGAGACAATTTGATCTTGAACTCCCTCTAATGCGATCCTCCTCGCCCTTGGTACCTTATTTTTCCAAGCATCGAGAAGAGAAATGATTGTTGCTATGGGCTTGGGAATATCATTCTCAATGAATTATTTCAACCTGTTGTCCTCCAGAACTGCCTCCATTCTATCTTTCCATGCAATATAATTTGAACTTCCCTCAAGTGCATATTCCAAGCTTAAGCCATTGAATTCCATCTTGATTCTCCTGTTGCACCAAAGAATATTTTTGCAAATTCGAATGTTGTTCAGTCATAAAATCAATTATTCTTCACTATAGTGATTTCCTGCACTCTGATACCATGTAGAAATTATACAAACAATATGTGTATAAATGGATTAAATCCGATCATGAAATGTTATAAATAAAGATACTGATTCCGTCTAACAATTCATTGGCTAAAATTAAACATGATCGCATAATCACGCAAAATAAAATAAAGAAGAAAATCAATACACAACACAGATAATTTTCCTAGGGAAATCTTGCTACTCAAAACCCCTCTATATTCTATTATATATTCAACCAATGAATCATGAAAATACAATGCACTCTTCTAACAAGAGTCCGTTGTACTTTTCCAGTCGTCTCACACTGATCTAGGCAAAATTGGACCAACACTTAGCCAATTCTCAACATGTCTTCAACCTACCATGCTCACGCAATCCCTGTGGAATGAAATCCTTATTATTTAGGGATTTCAACCTTCCTTGACTGCACTAATTATCATGGGAATCCTATGGTGTTTTAACTGCATCTCGGCAGTTTAATAAAAATACAACTGATAGTTAACTTCCCTTTAACCTCTCTCTCAACTAGGTCTTCATTAGAACTGACATGCATGCAGTTATTAATAGTAAATCATCAGTCACTTAACAGATCATTGCATGTGAATTAAATCGATTTAAGTCACTTGACCTCTCACTAGTACAACTATCGCTACAAACTAGTTAGACTGACTTTAACTCACTTAATTGAGTTAACTCGATTTCTCATGCATTAAACTAATACACTAAATACAACGACTCTAAAACAAATATAATCACTCTAAATGCCTCACCAACTACCCTCAACTAGAAATTCATGAACTAACCGAGTCTATCACACTCGCTAATCTGTTACAAGTGTTTATAAGATAAGATTACAATTTATTGTCCAATTTAATTAAGGGAAATTAAATTAGACACATTTCCAATTTATTTAATAAATTGGCTTGCAGACTAATGTATCGTTAGGACACATCACTATGTAACCTATAATCCCACACTAGTGTGTGTGTTTTCATGCAGTTTTTGGATGCCAACTTCACTATTTCTTGTTGCAAATTTCAACAGAGTGATAGCTTTATGTGTAGCATTAAGAAGTGAAAAGTGTTTTGTGGCAGTGATTATTGAATATTAAGACTCAATAGTTATTCTAAATCTTTCTTACAGTTATTCTAAATTGATTTAGAGTAGAATGGATCTAGTGTGAAAATTGTGAAATGTGATCTACTAACTCTTCTGGGTGATTGGAGTCACCTTCAAGTTATGTCCTGAGAATGCTTCTGTGGGGGGAAGGGTGGTGCTAGGGAAATTTGTAGCTTGCGAGAGGGCATTGTGGCATCCATTCAGCTTGTGGTTGATAAAAAAAATAGGGCATCGAAGAATCCTTTCTAACAACAAAGTTGGTAAACAGAGTGTTTGGGGTACTCATCAAGTTGTGGCCTAATCTATAGGGCGTTGGGGCGTCTTTCTAGTTTCAAACATAATATTAGGGTTTATTAGTGTCCTACAAGCTTTGTGGCTTGTGGATTAGGGGGTTTACACATCCCTCAGCTTGTAGCTAAAATCTTGATGTAATTAATATTTATTTTAAAGAGAGAAGAATACAATTACTATAGATGTGTTCAATGGTTTTTGACCTGGAGGGGGTTTTCCACCTAAAAATATTTTTGTCCACTATTTTATCTTTTTGCATATTTGTATGGTGTTGTCTATTGTGGATTATTGTTTATGATTATTTGAATAATAATAATAATAATAATAATTAAATAATGCTCTAAAAAGGACTAAAAATTTCTAATTTCTAAGAAAAATTGATTCACCCCCCTCTCAGTATTTCCAAAAAATTGTGTCAGATCTTGGTTCCTTCAATAATAGCTTAATCCCTGTAAGGTATTTTTCAGAGCATAGAGATGGAAATTCAAAGAAGCAAGTTGCAAGGCTTTCAAAGGAAGGTATAGGTACAACAATATCTGAAGTGAGTGAGTATTGTTTACCAACCTGTGATTTTGATACAAATAATTACTAGATATGGGAGTCTAGGATGGAAATACATTTGCAGGCACTTGGATTATGGGAATCAGTTTTTTTTGGAGATACATATATTGACGTAGATAAAAGGTACAATTCAAAGGCCAAGAATGTAATTTTGAATGTTTTGCAAAAATCTGTGACAACAAAAGTTGGTCAATGCTCAACAACTAAAGCTCTTTTTGGAAAAGACTCATAATCTCTATTCAACAAAGAAATTAGGTCAATATGTTATTGAAAATTTGAATCCTTTCGATTATGATGAATAAATTTGGACAAAATGAGTAAGACAAAGTTTCAAAATCAAGTAATCACGATAATAAAGGAATGGAAAAGTCAAAAGGAAAACACAAGACTTTTGGAAGCGTAATTGAAGATAGCAAAAGAAATCATCAAGGAAAATGAAGAGTCTAAGAAGATGATTAGTAGTATTAGAACTAAATTGGAAGAAGTCAAAGAATAAAAATGCACAATACCTCAAGAGATAAGTCCAAAAAAAAGAAACAAGAACTCGACAAAACCTTTGGAGAGATTGACAGTACACAAACAACATATGCATAGAGTATAAATTGAAAGGAAGGAATCTCGATCAAAGATACATATCCACAGTTGACCAAAATAAAAATGAATTAGAAACCTATTTAGCTCAACTAAGTAGGTTCGGGATTGATATTGAGAAGAAAAAAATAATAGATACAAGTACTCAATAAAGAAGTTGAAAAAGGCCTCCCTTATCAAGCTATACGTTGTAGAAGCGTGAAGAAAGAAGGAAATTGTTGAAGGACGGATTTCAGGAATACCTTGCTCAAAAGCAAGGTAAAATTGATGCAACCTATGATGAGATAAAAAAATTCAAGGGATCACCAAAAGAATACTTACAAGATAAAATAGGTGAAGAAGAAAAAATGAAGACAATTAAAGTTGGTAGAGCTCCAATTGATGAAGGTACAAGCTCCATGTATGGGATGATTATAGAAGGAATTTGATCGAGGTGAAAGACGAATAAGAGTGTTGCAACTCAGAGAACACGATAAAACGATTGAGAATAAGGACAACAACGGACTACAACATATCCCAAAAATAAAATGAAAAATATTCTAGGTATGTTTTCTTATTTAATGGATTATTTTTGGTGCGCTAACTGGACATATGGCCGGGGATTATAAGAGACTAGGCAAATCTGACTATCATTATTTAAATAAATGAAGAATTTAGGTACACACCTTTATTTAATGGTTATTTCTTTTATGTTCTAACTGGACACTGGCTAGGGATTGTGAAGTTTTTGAAGAATTCAACCTATTATACGCAAAAACATAGAAGCAAGTTTGCGGAGTTCTCGAGATAGATACCATTTGGAATCTTCTATGGATGACATTGAATGATTTAAATGTCATAAATAATGGACACATAACTAAAGAATACGGGTACCATCCAAATATGGAATGGTAAAAATTTCATAACCATTATCACCAAAAAAAATGAAGCATCATTTGACAACGTTAAATAGGTTCATGTAGTAAAATAATTATGGATTCATTTTTATTTTATTAACATAGGGAAATATTAAAATTTCTTGTTTAAGTTTACGCTAAGGTCTATTATAATTTCAAACCCCCTCACGTCACATGTATTTATTTTACGACATGATTCCAATTTCAAGCTTTTTGTACTAGAAAATGCAAAACACCAGCTAAGAAACCACGGTTCGTAGCGAAATACCTTTAATTCACTTTTCGCTACGAAACTCTTGAAATGGTTTCGCCAGCAAAACCATGTTACACTAGATACACTACGAAAGCATGGTTTCTTGTCTGTCTTGTCAGAATAGCTGTTAGGTGTCAGAAAATCATTGGGAAAGGGTAAGTTAGATGTCATTTGAGTCATGGAGGGATAAAACCAAGGTACATGGTCAGGTCTAAAGTCATCATGATTAGTTTAGGTATTTATGAGTCTTGATGGTCATGAGAAGACATCAAAACTGCAGGCCTTTTCATTAGGTCATTTATGATTTCTCATTCCTTCTTGTGTGATATTGAGCTGCGAAGAGCTATTGCACTAAGCCAAAGTTGTAGCTGTGGCATTTTTCAAAGGTTTACATTGAGCACTATCAAGCGAGACTACAAATTATAATGAGGTTGCAAATCATCAAGTGAGGTTTTGAAGACATTAAAGAAACCATGGAAGAAGAAAAGGAGGACAAACAAGGGTGGAAAATGCGAGATATGGACCTGAGATATAGATTTAGATAATGAGGCCAAACACCGGTGGAAATATTTAGAAGGACAGGTTGCTTACGGTTGTGAGAAATTATAAAGAATTTGCCATACAGTTTCCAAAGATTTTTCTTTGAATTTCGGTGGAACAACCACCAAAGTGGGAATGCTCAATCTGTCCATCACACGAGGTCATTGCGACTACTACAAATATTCCAAGGGGACGAGGAGAAGTGGTTCAAGGTTTAAAGTTTAACATGGAGTGGTGAAAGAGTTTATGGGCTTGAACATACAAAAATGGATCTCACAATACTTTCTTCTAAAAATTTGTATAAAGGAAAACTACTCAAAATTGTTGCCCATCATCCAAAAGTACTTTACTTGTGAAGGAGATACCACAAAGTTTATTCATATCATTTCAAATTAGCACGCACTTATTGTTGATTTCCCTTGATGCGCTACATTTTACATAGAAGTTTGTCAAAAAATGGTAGATAAGGTCTAAGAAAAGTCTGAAGGTAGTGAGACTTCATTGTTTCATCACGGTTTAATGAATTTGTTGGTTTTAGATGAACTCCAAAGGTTAGGCAAAGACTGGTCATCATTTTTGTTTGTTGAGTATTGGTTTTGAGTTGGATGCTCTTATAAGCCGAGCCTCCTAAACACGGAAAGTTATGCCATTAATAGGGAAGCAGAGTGAACCATTGGTAACGAGAACCCAATGAGCCTACAAGTAGAACAAGTGAGCCAATTATGATGGAGACAAAGAAAGTACAGAGTTTGACACACCAAATGTCCCACCTAAAAATCCGAAGTCAAAAGTGAGTCGAGCACAAGAAACAAAAGCAAGGTCTTGAGTATGAAAGGAACAAAAAGAGACAAGGAGCCAAACAATAGTCTTAGAAGAAGGAAATAATGGTTGTGAAGACAAAGCGGTAGCTAAAGGAAACCTAGAAGATATCTTACATGTCATTGACATAGAATAAACTCCTATAGTCTGAAATTTTGAGGACATAAGGAAGGTGGATAGAGATTAAAAAGAGCTAAAATCTGCAAAGAAATTATAATTTGAGGGAGAAGATGCGGAGTTTGTATTCCCGAGCAAAGCCTATGACAAGGCAAGCTATGACTTTTAAAGAGAATTAAGAGGTTCCATCACCTACTGATACATTTCAGTGCAAAAGAGATCATTGACCTTTCATCACACATGAGAAAGATACGATTAGAAAAACAAAGAAGGAAAAGAGAGGTGATGGAAAAACAGAGTTACAACTCCTTGAAGAGCAATTGAAATTGGGAAATCATGTAATTTTTGTTATGAAAAGAGAAACAGGAAACATAGTGTAGAGAATCTTCACTTTGAAAATATGAAGGCAATTTGGGAAGAGCAGTTTGACACTATTTCCAAGACATTGGATAATACCTGAAGCTTTGTTAAATGGACATTCTAGTGAGAAAGAGGCCAAAACATGTTAGAAATATGAACACAAATTTGAAAGCTACTTGATATAAGGTTGAAAGACTAGGTTAAGGACCTCTAGGATCAGCTTGAACTAATTCATGAGGAGTTAGAGAAAAAAGGCCTTAAAATGGCAGTGCTTGAGAAGCCAATAGCTCAACCCATCATAAATGAGAAAGAAATGCCTCAAGGTAATAAGGTGAGATGGTTTATAGTTTTTAAGGTTAATGCTATGTTAAAAAAAATGTTTTGACACTTATAAGGTTCTGTTTTCAAATTACACAAAAATCTATAATTTCAACACCTTTGATTTCGTAGCGTGCCCAGAGCTTGAAGGACAACAAAACGCTATACAAAACTATTGTAGCTTTTCTTCTTTATTTTTAAAACATTTTTGGGAGATTTAAAAGAGGTGAAAATATGTATGGAAATATGTTTAAGGATAATGAATGCCATGCAAAAAGGAAAGAATAAAAAATATTGAGGGTGAATGGCATTTTTGTAGCGCTACGAAAGTCGCTACGAAACCTCATATTTCGTAAGCGTACGTGATGCAGAACTTTTTGCGGAGTTTTGGAGCATCTTTGGACGGTTGGATACTATCTAAGGTTTAAAAGGACCATGAAAATAGTTATTTGCTTACCTAAATACCATGAAATGAAGAAAAAATACCAGCGAAAAATTCGTGGAAAGCAAATTTGCCTAAAAACGAGGTTTTATTTCCAGGTTTAGAGGATATCGATTAAGTGGTCATATGACGATGAGTCCCATCACCCCAGATTCGAACATGTGAAAGAATACTTGTCAAAAATTCTTAATTTCTTTAGAAGATAAGGTTGTTAAATGTAATAATGAGTAGTTTGAGTCCTATTAGGGAAAAGGATAGTCAAGTAGGATATTTGTCATTTTGTCTATTAAGTAGATGTTTTATGGTTATGCGGTGTAATTAGGAAAAAATTCGATGACTCTAGCTAGGAGGTAGATCATCTCATGATGTAATAAGTCTACTAAAGGCATAGAGTAAGTTGTCAAGGGTTGGAGATTTTTGGCAAAACTACGGCTTATTGTAAATTGATTGTTTCGGTAATATAGAGACTTGTTTCTTGACGAACTGAGATTAGAAATTTGAGTTTTAGTGCTTATCTTATGTTTATTACTTTTATGTGTCCCATTTGTAGTGGTTTTCATCTTTAATACTTAGAATTCATTCAGTATTCTCGACTTCTTTATAGATGTATTGACTATGGATTCCTATTTCATGTGTGTGTGTACTACGGCTAAAAACTCTTACCTACCTCGGCTTCCATGTCAAGTGAAATCATTGCGAATCGGTAGTGTTGACTCCAGCCCGATGTTTTTCATATTGATACTATTTTCAACCTACACTCATCATAAGAAAATTATTTCGCAAATGGGGTTAACCCTTATAAATACATATTTATTCAATATCATCAATCCTTTGAGAGAGCCCTCTCGGAGCGAAGAAGCTAAGCTTCGGTCACGAGATTGGTTTGAAACGAGTTACATGATATTGTCCGATTAGCATCCTATCGGGTGCAATTTTTGTGATGTAATAACTATGGACACATAACTCGTCACTATGAATAAAAAATGCAGATAAAAATGAATATAAATATTTACGACGAGAATAAGAAGGTTTGGAAAGGAAAATAGGTACATGATGAATAGGTATAGGATGAGAAAGAAAAGTAGGAAGGCAAGAAGGTATCAACAGTTATGCTTTCACGGTATGTAATAAGTTGGAAGGAATCAACATTTCTTCGGTTAAGATGGTTCGTTAGATGATACACTGTTTTGAAAAATTTGGCTCGTCAACTCCTTGAATTTGGAAGGGGAGTCTATCCAGAAGTATATGGCACAAGTCTACAAGTGATAGACAGATAGTTTGAACAAGATGGTAGTTTCATAACAAGTTTAGGTGGAGCAGAATAGTTGAATGATTAAAGGTTCACAATGGAAGGCTTCTCTTCAGGACACACATCCACAAGGATCGTCATCGATAGAATATTACAAGAAGGATTATTTTCAAGGGGAGCATAGGCAAACAATAGGTCCACCTGAAGCAAGAAAATTCTCGAGAGGAGTAATCCTTTGCCATTGATGTCAAAGGGGGGGGGGGAGAAAAAACTGAGAAGGAGATTGAAATATTAAGAAGGAGGTGAAGCATGATGTTAGGGGCAATTGTACTTGTAGGAGGAGTATGTGTGTTTCCATCAATGACAAAGGGGGATATTTTTGGATGGTGTTGTCATTGATGTCAGCCCATGGAGTTGATTGTGTTTGACTTTGACTAAAAACATAAGTCATTGATGTCAAATTGTTAATGAATTATTCCTAGTAATTTTTAGATTACATCAAGATGACAATTATATTGTTGGATGGTTGAAAACCTATGTCCTAGGGTTTGGGTTCCTTGGACTGAGGATGTACCCTGACCTTGTCGAGGGTTTTTGAAGATTCAAACCTTTGATTTTGTGTTAGATATCTAGGTCAATATATTCTCCTCAAATATATGTTTCATTTCATATGTGGTACACCCTGTGGTTCCTCCTAGTTTGAGAGAAAATTGAGTTTGAAATTGAAGACCCAATTTTGTTGGTTAAAACCCAAAGGGGTAGTGACATGACACCTCCTCCTACGGTTGTAAATATACAATTTTTTTTATCACCGTAATTTCACTAAGTATAAGTTGAATAATTGAAAGAACCAAAGGTAATAAACCAATCATTAACTTCACAACTAGGTAGGACCATATGCACAAATTCCTTAGATATTAAAAAAATAATTTACTAACAAATATTAAATTAAATTAATTTTATTAAAAATAAAATTGTTTTAAATATCCTAAAAAGTGCCTACCGAACAAAGCCCCCTAAAACTTCACGCTTATTCAAGTCAATAAACTATATGAACACTCGTCACTCCTCCAACATATACATAATGTATATAATCAAAAGAAAAATTAAGTTTGTGGTATTTTGAAAGAAAAAAAAGAATGCTAATAGGACCCCCTCTTATACCCTACACATAAGCCTATAAAAATTATTTGTGTATACTCCTCCAAAATTATCATTTCAACGAACTATTTTATGTCCTTTGGCTCTGAAATTTTCAGAAACCTCTGAGACTAGAGAAGAGCAACAAAGTTTTTTATTTGCTTGGAATTTCATTAGGGTAGATCATCCCTCTTTCACTCAATATTCCAAGGTGATATTTTTTTATTTTTGTTTAATATTTAACTGGTTGAGAATTTAGTTTATGAATAGACCTTTTTCCCCTTTCCTAACGCAACCACAAACCTAAAAATTGATTTGTAGTGTAGCCAAGTTCATTTAAAGTTTGTCCAACTATTATTTCAACGGCTAGGATTTTTTCCTCCTCCGAAGGAAACAGAGATATTTAGGCAAGTTCTTTCTTTTCTAGGCATTCTTTTTTGTATACAAAGCCCTACTTGTAGGGAATTTACTATTGAAACTTTTTTCCCTCTCATTTTTGAACAAGCTCTCTCAATTCAGGAATGCGAATTAATGGATTCAAACTATTATATTTTGGTCTTGTTTTATGAGATTTGGAGGTTGCAACATCATTCTACTTATGATTTTAAAAGTCACAATGACTAACCTTGAAAAAAAATTACCTTAAGATAACTATAGTTTTTGACATAATATTTAATAGAAAATTGGCCTGATGGGTTTGAATGTGTATAAGTTAGATGAATATTTGAATACCTTGAATGGATTTTTTCCTTGCGTAACAAAATGATAGTCACTATCATGAATTGAGAATTATGACGTTGACTTGACTTACTTCATAGATAGAATTGACAATGACTTGACATTTGTTTGCAATGATTATGCATTAACTATGTTGTTGTACCTACAATGATCTCAATTATCTTGGTTTCCTATGACACATGATTTAGAAATGCTATGAATGTGATTGACATTTTAGTAAGGTGAAAATGATATAATATGATGTGTCTTACAATGATGACATTTAGCTTGAAAGTTGACAATTTTACATTGACTTGACAATAATGTATTGAAAATTGTGACTTTGTGTTAACTTCAATTGATGAATGATATATCCTTGTGAATATTTTAAGGAAAAAATCCTGCTGTAGTATCTCTCTTGATGATTTTAAATTAAATTAATACACATATATGTCTCGTCACATTGACTTGACTTGATTTGATATATCCTTGAAAACAATATTGTTGTAATAACTCTCTTGGTGTCTTTCAATTGATTTGATATTATCACGTTGACCTGACTTGACAATAAGGTGACATGTTGAAATTTGACTTGACATCTCACATGCTACTTGACATCTATACATAACAAGTATGTTAGCACCTTGAATTTGAGAATGGAATTAACTTGACATACTAGACATAATTAGTATGTTCATATTTTTACTTTTACTTGACAACCATAGAAATATGATGAATGAGATTTGACATGTTATCTTAATATGAAATTTAGGCTATAGTAACTATGATAACCTAGGATTCACATTAGATGACCTCAGTGAGTAACAAAATCGTGACCTTACATGGTAAAATGTATTTGAAGACATATCACTTTGTGGTACAATTTATTGACGTAAAGATGGATAACAATGTGTGAGCAGTGCTCAATAGTGGAAGGAATGTATGATGGTAGCTCTCCAAGGACAAAAGCTTCATGAGAGCATTGGTTGCGAGCTCATCTGGGATGACCTAACCCACCTTGGTTTGTGCCATCACATGACAATAGTTCTATATTTTTGCAAGATTGTGTGCAACTCCGATACAAGTGTGATGACATTGTTTGAGCATTGATGACTATTCATTTGTGAAGTGACATTCAATGGTATCTAGCAATTATGTAGTAATTTGTAGTGAGAGTGATTTACAAGTAAAAGTAATGACGAGCTGAAAAATGACAATGATATTGTAAATTTTCGTAGATGTTCTATGCTTGATGCAACTTTCATTTTATACCCGATATCAAACAAAAATTACATAAGCAAGAAAGTAAAATGCTGATAGAACATACCAATAGATCGACGGAAGACAAGCAAAAATACACTTAACTTGATCAGCAAAATATATGTGTTGTGGTGTGTTACGGTGGTCAACAAGATGCTTCAACTAGCAAATTCTCTACATGGTCAACCAACTAGAATGTGTCACACAACCCTCTCGGACATCTCTACAACAATCAACCCAAAGTAAAAAAAATTCAACATTGTCCAATCAACGGTCAATGCAGAACAACAACAGCAAAAATTCAACACAGCCAAGTCAAAGTCAACGTCTGGCCTCGATTTCTGTGCTAGAAAATGTGGACTGCAAAAATCATAATCTATGGAGAGTTGGAGGTCAAGTTGACCATGTGTTGACCAAAGTCAACATTGGTCAAAGCTACGATGAAACCCTAGGTCAGAACAGAAAAACCCTTGCTACGTTTTCCCACGTATGAGAGAAGAAGAGCCTCCAAGATGATGATAGAAATAATCATATGCAGAGAGAGAATGTGTGATGAGTGATAGTGAAAATGGCCTCCAACGTTGACCTATATATATATCTATCAATGAGGGTGTGTGACACATATGTTGGGGCTCTAAGCCTACATTACAATTATGGTTGACCTTGCTTAAAAGTGGAATTAATTCAAAACAAATGTTCTGCTCATCGGATCAAGATGATATTTAGATCAATATTGCACCTCTCTGAAAGATGAATCCGATAAAAATATTGGCATCTTCATTTGAGCATCACAACATGTATTTTGGACCTAGTTGTCCAAAATTAACACTCCCTCTCAACTAGGGAGAACTCCATCCACCTATGCCATCCAAACATCGTGCGTCATCCGACCGTAACTTTCTTTACTGGATTCTTTATTTCATAACAAAAATATGAGTCACAAATACATCGCTCTCAAACTGACAAAATCGACTCGCAGGTTCCGAAACCTCTATAGGACTCAAAGGAGTCTCATACCAACCTCGAAGTTGGCTTTAACTCGACCCGAAGTTAGTTGGAGGTTTGAAACCTCGACTAGACTTGATCCTGGATCAAGTGGTTGGACACGTGCCATCCTAGACATAGAGAGTACACAAATCTCTGATGTGTCCATCGGTTTTTTCTACTAGTCTCTAGATTTTCCCACCTCATTGACCAAATGAGAGGTATTTCCCATGAGTCTGGGACTCTATGGGTAGGATGCATACAGGGCACAGATCAACGAGAGGTGAACCAACTCAATATCATAATGGTGGGGCATAAGAACACCAACAAGGTTTGGTAAGCCTAGCCCTGTGGTTTCTTATAGCTCCAAGAAGCTATCCCCAAAGCCCCCTCGAGCTCCCAGAGCTCATTGTCCAACATGACCTTCAGCATAGGGTCGTTCCACGATACCAAGAATCTCACGGAAGGTTAGGAACTTGACCATACCCAAGGGCTTTGTGAGAATATCGGTGACCTGCTCATCAGTTCCTATATGATCGAGCCTTACAGTGCCTTGTTGTACCATATCCCAGATAAAGTGGTACCTGATATCAATATGCCTGGATTGATCGTGGAACAAGGGATTCTCTAACAAATGAATCCCACTCTGGTTATCACAAAGGATAACAGTGGTATCTAGCACCTTCCCGAACATCTCACTAAAGAGCTTTCGCAACCAAACTGCTGCACAATAGGCCATACTCGCTACAATGTATTCAGCCTTAGCGGTGCTTAAATCCACCGAATTCTGCTTCCTATTCATCCAAGATATCAAAGCAGACCCAAGTGTGAAGAAGCATCCACATGTGCTCTTCCGATCCACCACACTGCAAACCTAATCTGCATCAGTATATCCATGAAGTCTCAAACTCCTAGTAGTGTATCTTAGCCTATATTTTATCGTGCCCCGAAGATATCTCAACAGATTCTTGGCACCAACCTAGTGAATGTGATGAGGATCAACCATGTGTTGACTCAAATTTTTCATTACAAAACATACGTCCGGACAGGTGTTCACTAAGAACATCAGGGCCCTATTAGTTGACGATACTCAGTAGGATTTTCTAGCACGAGCCCAGCAACGTTGCCACTCAACTTCTTAAAGTTGAGATCCATTGGTGTCGACACGGACTTAACACTCCACCATTCCAAATACTTCCAGAAACTTCACAGTATATTTTCCTTGAGAAATGAAAATCTTGCCAGGTCTATGCCAGACCTCCAGGCCTAAGAAGTAATGCATCAGTCCTAGGTCCTTCAACTTGAACTAAGAAGCAAGCTCCCTCTTACATTAATGAATGAGAGGGTCAGCACCTCATCGTGAAGAGTTTATCCACATACATCACTAGAATGAGAGGATTTTTATCTATCAACCTCGAAGTAAAGGTGCGGACCAACATTACTACAAGTGAAACCCACCTTCATCGAGTAGCTATCTATCCTCTCGTACCAAGCCCTGGGGGCTTGCTTCAACCCATAGAGGAATTTCTTCAACTCCGCATACATGGATGTATATATCCCTGGACTTCGAACCCCGCAGGTTGCTCCACATACACCTCTTCCTTTATCGCACCATGCAGAAAATCAGTCTTCACATCCATCTGATGAAGATTCCATCCTTGCATAGCAGAAATGGCTATGATAGATTGGATGGTGGTATATCGAGCCACAGGTGAAAATATATCATCATATTCTATGCCTTCCTTTTGAGAGAAGCCTCAGGAAATGAATATTTCCTAAAATTTCATCACTACCATCAGATCCATGCTTGATCTTATAGAGCCATTTCGAGGTGACAACTGCTTTTTCCTCCAGTCTTGGAACCACATCCTAAACATCATTCTTCATAATGGACTCGTATTATTCATGCATAGCATCCTTCCAGACTTGATTCTTTGTGGCTTCCTCAAAATATCCAAGCTCAGATTGTACTATTGTAGTCATGGCTGCTAGATACCCTTGGTATCTATTTGGCTTCTTGCTTTCACGGAATGTCCCCCTTCGGGCCATATGTCCATTGGCATCCTCTGGAGTATCCTGGAGCCATGACAGTATTCTCTTCATTGAAGGAGTTGTATCAATGGGTTCCATCGGTCCTTCAACATCGGGCATCATCTCATCTTTTGGTTCTTCCTGATTTCCAAACCTTACTTCATGATCTTTCTCGGAGCTAGGAATATTGATTACTTTTCTGAGGGAAGCATATTCATCAAAGGTAAAATCATGGCATATCTCCACTTCTCTTTGAACAGAAACATAGAATCTATAAGCCTTCAAAGTTTCAATGTAGCCCACAAACATTCCCTTCTTCCCAAATGCATCCAGCTTGTTCCTCTTCTCTTTTGGCACATGAAAATAAACGAGACAACCAAAAACTCTAAAATGAGAGAAGTTAGGTTTCTTACCAGAGAAAACATCTTCAGGAGTTTTGGAGTCTAGAGCGGAATGTGGGCATATGTTTTGTATGTACATAATGTTGTTTCGCAACTTCTCCTCACAGAAACTTCGGAAGACCTTGGTCACATAGCATGGCACAAGCAGCTTCCACAATGGTCTTGTTCTTTCTTTCAGCAACACCATTTTTCTCAGGAGTATATACAGTTTTGGTCTCCCTCTTGATGCCAACTTATCTAAAAAAGTTATTGAAATCATTCGTCTCATATTCAGTGCCATTATCTATCCTCAAAATTTTGATCTTCTTCCCCGTTTGATTTTCCACCAAGGTTTTGAAAGTACGAAACCACATGAAAGCCTCATCCTTCTTCTTTAAGAAGTATATCCAGGTTTTGTGAGAGAAGTCATCTATGAACGTCATATAATAAGAACATCCTCCCAAGGATGTCATGGGCAGTATACCAGAAAAATCAGAATGTATCAATTGCAAGACATCAGATGTCTTTGTGACAGTTGAGGGGAAAGGTCCCCTTGTATTCTTTCCTTCGGCACAATGCTGACATACACCTTCATGATCATTTTTGAATTCAGGCATCCATGTCACCACCTTCCTATCTTCGGGAAGGGCTTTGTAGTGAAGATGACCAAGCCTTCGGTGCCATAGTTTAGTTTGATGGATAGTATCACATGTCATAGCTCCTAGTGGACTTCCTCCAACCTGGTAGAGTGTATCAAATATAAACCCAATCGTGATAGCTTCCTTGAAACTCTTCTTCCAGATGTGTGCCTTCCCATCAACGAATGCCACATTGAAACCTTTGTCTTCTATGGCTGAAATATACACAAGGTTCTTCTTCAAATCAGGTACATACAGTACATATTTCAGCAGCAGGGCTTGAACTTGTGATAATTGGAGGGTCACAGTCCTCGTCACTTTCATGGGATATGTGGCATTTATCCAAGGATAATTTTCAGATTAACATCCTTCTCAACCAAATCAGAAAGTGCTTCCTTAAACCCAGTGAGGTGCCTTGAGGCACCACTATCAATCAACTAGACATCCATAGTGTCGGGTGGAGATGCAGCAGAGAGGACAGATACAAGAATGAATTCATTTCTTTTATCATCAACAACATTAGATTCCTCATACCTAGAATTTCTTGACCTTTTGAAAGGTTGCCCATTTCCATTGCAACTAGAGGGAACCTTCCTCTTTCCTTTGAACCTGTTGTTCCTTTCATTTCCATTCTTCCTGTTGTTTTTTTTGTCATCATCCCCAGGAGAATCCTTCTTATTAGGGCATTCTCTAGCATAGTGGTCGGTCTTGTTACATGTGTAAAATCTTCATTTCTTTCCTTGGGCCCTTTCTCTTCCATGGTTCCTTGGACCACCATTGTTCTTATTCTTAGCACGAGCAGTGAAGGAAACATTACCTTCATCTTCATATTCCATCATTCTTGTTTCCTCTTGCATGCATCTCGACAACACTTCGTCAAAATCAAGTATCACATTGGTATTGAGAATGGTAGTAATGAATATATTCCATTCAGAGGAGACACCTCCAAGTGCAGTGAGAACCATTTCTCGATCAGCTATTGTCTCCCCAATGGCCAGAACATTATTTTTTATTTCATTCAAATTTGGAAAATAAGATTGGACGGATTCATCCTTGTCTTTCTTAAGATTCTTCAATTGGTTCTTAAATAAAAGGACTTGAATTGCATTGTTGGCCCTGAACATATTAACCAACTTATCATACATCTCCTTAGAAGTGTGTAGCTCAAATATGTATGCAACCGTGACTCTTATGAATTGAATCCCTTGATGATCGGCCTTTGCATTGATTTCCCCCCTTCTTTACTTTGACTTGGTGGCATCAGGTGCAGATGATGAAGGCTCTTAGATTTTATCCTGCACATAGTCCATGACATCTTGGTCTTCCAACATTAGATCCAAAGACATCTTCTAGGCATGAAAGTCAGCCTTGCCAGTCAACTTGTCATCAGCTTTGAAGCCATTATAATTTGAGGTGCCCATGGGTCCTTAATGCGCCTTCTTCGGTGATTCTCTTAATACAAACTTGGGCTTTGTCTTCACCTTAGCTCTGATACCATGTAAATTTTCGTAGATGTTCTATTCTTGATGCAAGTTTATTTTTGTACTCGATATCAAACAAAAATCACATAAAAAAGAAAGTAAAATGTTGATAGAACATACCAATAGATCGACGGAAGACAAGCCAAAAATACACTTAACTTGATCAGGAAAATATATGTGTTGTGGTGTGTTACGGCGGTCAACAGGATGCTTCAACTAGAAAAGTATCTACATGGTTAGCCAACCAAAATGTGTCACACAACCGTCTCGAACAGATCTACAACAGTCAACCCAAAGTCAACAAAATTCAAGGATCTCCAGTCAACAATCAACGCAGAACAGTAGCAGCAAAAATTCAATGCATCAAGTCAAAGTCAACATCTAGCCTCAATTTTTATGCCAGAAAATGCGGACTACAGAAATCATAATTTATGGAGATTTTGAGGTCAATTTTACCATGCGTTGACCAAAGTCAACATTGGTCAAAGCTGCGATGAAACCCTAGGGTCGACAGAAAAACCCTTGTTAGTGCTTTTCCCATGTGTGAGAGAAGAAGATCCTCCAAGATAATGATCGAACCAATCAAGATGCGAGAGAGAGAATGTGTGATGAGTGATGGTGAAAATGACCTCAACGTTGACCTATATATATGCATCAGTGAGGGTGTGTGACACCTCTGTTGGGGCTCCAAGCCTACATTAAAATTCTGGCCAACCTTGCACATAAGTGGAATTAATTCAAAATAAATGTTCTTCTCATCGGATAGAGATGATATTTATATCGATCTCGCACCTCTTCTAAAGAGGAATCCAATAAAAATATTAGCATCTTCATCTGAGCATCACAACATCGATTTTGGACCTAGTTGTCCAAAATTAATAGATATGCAATGTGTAGTGACATTGATGTGCATTTGTACAATGATAGCTTGATGTGTAGCATCGTGCATGGACCAGTTTGTGGGAACGATGAATCGATGACTATCGAGCTCGATCTTTTATTCTACATATTTCTTACATTTATTATACATTAATTCATAGTATAGGGGATCTAGTGTGAAAAATGTGAAATGTGATCTTGTAATATTCCAAATTTTACATATGTTTATTGGAATATTAGAGTTCTTACTTATCTTTCTTAACTAAGTGAATAAATGGGTGGAGGGCGCCATAACCCCTTATCATGAATAATTCCACTCCTAAGAGTGTGAATATGGTTAATTATCTAATAAACCTACATCATGGAATAGTGGAGAATATTATTAATGAATTAAGAGTGGGGATCAAACATCATTAATAAGAAATAACATGGAGAGATGGATGAGTCAAACGAGCATCAAGGAGGAATCAAAGAAAGATCATAGAGCAATAAATCATGAGATGATGGAGGAAATGGTGCATTAGTGCAAAAATGATGGAGAGGGTGAACATTAAATGCAGAGATCATGGAGATCATGGAGAGACAACGTAGTCAACATGGAGACCTATGTCCACATGTGCAATGCAGTTATGAGATGGTCCAAGGCATGGGAAGGCTCACAAAGCATATAAGGAAGATGAGGTAGCATTGTAAGGCATGCTTTTGTACTATTGATTTGAGATATTTTTAGATCCGGAATTTTTATTTGACATTCCAAAGCACGCTTAAGATGTTTAGCTAAGTCTGCAATGTTGTTTAGCATTGGGTGTTTTTGAGTGGGAATCCCACCCTTACCCATGGGGGACTTCGAGTGCCTACTATGGGAAGGTTATTCTAAGCTTCCATTCATCATCAGGCACTAGTGCCACATTTTTCCTACTCTCTGCATCCCATACATCTTCAGGAATCTATGCATTCTTGCATTAGCGTTTGAGAGGAGGAGGTTGTTCTTCAGTATTTTAGCTGAGGAACCGGTGGAGGATTCATCCTTTCACCTTGAGCTTCAATATCCTCCTCTTCCAATGATTCACATCCATATTGGGAATCGGACCAAACATATCATACCTCCATGTAGCAACAGTCCCATCGAGGATTGCGCAGTCAGATCCTATAGATCGATTGGAGGAGGGAAGTTTCCATTACTTCAATAGGAAATCCCGTGAGGCATCTCCCTCACTTTGCAATTATTGTTTCCATCATTCTTGAGCTAATCATACATATCTTGCGAAGGCATCATCACTCTCCCTCCCATAAAACACAAATTTTCCGCCTATTGTGTATGCAACGAAATTGTCATCTTGAGAGGAGGAAGAAGAAGCTAGATCTCAAGCTTCTAGCTTAGAGATATGAACGAGGGATCGGCCCTCAAATCATAGATCTGATCCGTAACAATTGCAGCCATATTACAACGATTTATTCTTCGGATCCGCATAACCTAGCAGAGTAGGGATCAAACCCTAGGAGGGTGAATTTACGATCTTCTTAGATCGCGGATTTCCTTTCAGGTTATCTTGGGTTCCCATCATACCGCCTAGATCTACAATCTTAGCATCATCATAGCTCAGAGAACCATATATCTATGTTTTTCCTTTCAACAAAAGTTTTAAGATCATCATCGGCTCAAGGGACAACGCAAGTATATAGCTTCCAGCATCTCTGGTTATGAAGTGCCTGTTTTGGCATGATTTTAGGGTTATTCTAGGCCATTCCTTTGGCTTGAGTGCTTCTATTTTATGCTAGTCGTTGTATACTCGTCATCCATCTCCACATAATAAAATGGCTCACCTATTATGTATATTTCTGTGTTGTTCATAACTTATGTGTACATAATCTGTTGTTTCAAATATTGTGTTTGTGTATTACTACATTCTCCCTTTTGGGATATTACAATGGTATCAGAGCATGATCTTTGGCTCAGCTTGTGGAAATTCTCGACATCGTAAGAAAAGAAGATAGTAGAGATATGTAAATAATGGAGCAATTAATTTTTGTTGCATCTCTCTTTAGAACTATGAAATATATATCCAAGGAGATCAATGAAGTGAAGATAGAAAGGCAAAGAGAAACTTCAAGAAGGTTTCAGAATGAAGAAGGTCCCAGTACTTCTTATCAACAACAAAGAAGAATGAAGAAGCATAGAGCTCCTCAAAGATCTACTATGCCCACTTTCTTTGAAGAATAAAGTGAGTGGTATGGAGATAGAAGAAATTTGGAGCACAGGAAACTCCTCAAGGAGAATCTATCTCTCCAATAATTTTTTCCAAATCGTGGAAGAACAGAGATATCCTACGGCAGTAATAGAAGAAAGAAGCACAATAGATTTTATTTGCCTACATTTGATGGATATTTCTCAAGCACTGCAAAGGCTTGGAGGAAAGAGTTAGATGTGTTCTTTAGGTTACATCCTGTAGTTGAGAAAGAGTTTGTTCATATTACAACTCTTCACCTTCAAGGTGAGGCAAATGAATGGTGGTTTGGTCACATGGAGCATGAAAAAGTGACTAAATATTCAAAATTATTTCAAAGGATAAGGAAGGATTTTGATAGAAGAAAACCAGAGACATTTCACAAAGATACATTTCCGAAGAAGCCAAGGGAGAATGTCATTATTGTCACTGCGGACAAAGAGTCACTACATTCACCACCAAACTTTGTAGAAGTACTTGTGTCGAGAAGAGAGACATGCTTGCATCTCGCAAGGTAGTCTTAGGCTCTTGACATAAAGAGTACCATGCATGATTCAAGAGATGCATGATGAGGAGGATGTCGATTCCAGTGCTGGTATATTGATAGAAGAGAATCCATCACTCTTACCAACAGTTGGAGATGTCATTGCATCGGTTGAAGGAAATCTTGTGGTCTTGAAATATGTTCCCGAACATTAGTTGATCCAAGGTTTGCAATCATTTCCATCGTCTAGAGCATTTAAGGAGAATCTAACTCTCCAAAAAATTTCCCAAATCAAGGAAGAACAGAGATCCTACAGCAGTAATAGAAGAAAGAGGCACAATAGATTTTATTTTCCCACATTTGATGGATCTTCCTCAAGCACTGCAAAGGCTTGGAGGAAACAGTTAGATGTGTTCTTTAGGTTACGTCTTTTAGTTGAGAAAGAGGTTGTTCAAATTACAACTCTTCACCTTCAAGGTGAGGCAAATGAATGGTGGTTTGGTCACATGGAGCATGCAAAAGTGACTAAATATTAAAACTTATTTCAAAGGATAAGGAAGGATTTTGATAGAAGAAAACTAGAGACATTTCACAAAGATACATTTTCGAAGAAGCCAAGGGAGAAAGTCATTATTATCACTCTGGACAAAGAGTCACTAAATTCACCACCAGCTGCAGAAGTACTTGTATCAGGAAGAGAGACACTTGCATCTCTGCAAGGTAGTCTTAGGCTCTTGACAATAGAGTACCATGCATGATTCAAGAGATGCACGATGAGGAGGATGTTGATTCCAGTCTTTGGTATATTGATAGAAGAGAATCCATCACTCTTACTAACGCTTGGAGAGGTCATTGCATCGGGTTGAAGGAACTCTTGTGGTCTTGAAATATGTTCCGGAACACCGGTTGATCCAAGGTTTGCAATCATTTCCATCCCATATTGTTTCAGTACCTCTTATTGAAGCGTGTGGGGACATGCCATCAGGGCCATTGTATAGCCAAGGATTAGAGCAACATGCTGATTTAAAGCAACAACCTATCACTTTCCAGAGGACCCTTGATATAATCAAGGAAAATATGAAGAGTTATCCCAATTCTCATGGGAGTTGCACTTAAACATATCATGGAGTGCAAATATCTTCAACAATTTAAGGAAGTTGGTGTCCTACAATGGGATCATACCAAGTTTATGCAGAATGAGATCCATCACCCACATTGGGATGAATGGATGTTGATGTGGAGCAAGGGGTTGCAAGGCCACTTGCAGAGCTATGATACAGGCTAGCAAGAAGCTTGGCTATGCTGGTTGTTCTTGGTTGGGTATGGTTACTACCCAACATCACACATTTCCATGATCCATGCCTCGCAAAACACTGATGTAATGAAGAAGGAGGCATGGCTACGCTGGCTGCTCTTGGGTGAGTATGGTTATGACCCAATGGCTCATATTTATTTTCCCCATTCCTGGCATATCAATGGCAGAATGTAGCAGAAGAAGGCATCGTTACCTTGGTTTTTATTGAGAGAGTTTTGCCATCACATTACATCTCCCATGTCTATGTGTTTTGTATTGTTTGGAACATGGTATAACACTCTCATGATGTGTAATAATGGAGTTTTTTTGTATTGGGCTGATATGACATTCCACATGTCAATCATTATGTTGTTTCTCCATGATTCACATGATGACATGAAGAGGTAGCAAGAGATCTTGTTGCTACGGTTACTCTTGGGAGAGTTTGGCTTGACATACTCCCCTACTTTGCATGGTAATGTTGGAGGATATCAGTAAGAGGCATTCCTCTGATGGCTCTTATTGGGAGAATATGGACACCATATGTGGTATGATGATGATGTGGCGGGGTCGCAAGATTCATTGTTGCTGTGGCTTCTCTTGAGAGAATATGGCCAACCCACTTGGTATGATGATGGTATGGTGTGGCGCATAAGAAGCTTTGCTGTAGTGGCTACTATTGGGAGGATACGGTTTGGCATATTTCATGTCTACTCATATGTATCTACTTCTTATTTTTCACAATGTTGGGATGATGCATGGATCCAACCAGACCAATAGGACTAAAGATGAAAGCATGGAGAGACATAGTCTACTTCATGAAGCATGTGATGGAGAAATGTTTGGTGAATTGGGGCTTTCTTTTGTGGGAGGAACCACTTCATCTCATTTATCGCATGTATTGATGATGATGTTGAACAACATGTGGTTGTCACTTGGAATTTCATTGGAGATGAGGGGCATCTAACTATGCAGTTGTAGGTCACTCTAGACATTCTAGAAAGGCAACTTTGGAGATGGACATGCATAACATATTGAAACATATGGGGAGACATTCCTTATGTGGATGCCATTTGGAGGGAGATAGATGGTTGGAGCATCTACTTTTGCAGTTGCTTGAGGAAAAGAAATTTTTTGGTGGGGAGGACTGCAATACTCCAAATTTTACATCTGTTTATTGGAATATTAGAGCTCTTACTTATCTTGCTTAACTAAGTAAATAAATGGGTGGAGGGACCCATAACCCCTTATGATGAATAAATACACTCCTAAGAGTGTGAACATGGTTAATAAGCTAATAAAACTACATCATGGAATAGTGGAGAATCTTATTAATAAATTAAGAGTGGGGATCAAACATCATTAATAATAAAGAACATGAAGAGATGAATGAGTCAAATAAGATCAAGGAGGAATCAAAGATATATCAAAGAGAAATAAATGATAAGATGATGGAGGAAATGGTGCATTAGTGCACACATGATGGAGAGGGTGAAAATTAAATTCAGAGATCATGGAGATCATGGAGAGACAACATAGTCAACATGGAGACATATTTCCACATGTGCAACGTAGTTATGAGGTGGGCCAAGGTGTAATATTCCCAATTAGTCATGAGCTCATTGGAATATCCATTTTTGTTTTATTACTTTGTTTAATGAATAAAAGAGAAAAGGAGGTTCATTAAACTCCTTAATAATGAATACATCAATGCCAAATGTGAAAAGGCTAAATCTTGGTTGTTAATTCAAGCACCCTTAGGTGTGAAAGGGGCCGGAATTTTTGACTAGGTCAACCTTGACCAAATCTACAATGCTGTGATAGAGGAGTGGCCATCAATGAGGCACAACGTAGTTTTAGATGGAGATGCCTTGTGTGAAATAAGTGATCTCTTTGGAAGTGCTTTAGGGTTTGCAAGCTCTTAACTTATAAAAGGAACAGGATGGCAACTTCAAAAGGTTGTTGATGTTTATCATATTTTCTGAATATATTGTTTGTTTAGAAATATATCTTTCTCTTGCTGTTTAGTTGAGATTGAATGATGTTTAGCATTGGGTTTTCGTGAGTCTAGGGAATCCCACCTCTTCCCATTGAGTATCTCTTGGGAGAGTTTTCTATTTCATTGTCCACTATCCGGTCGAAGGCCAGCTTCTTCTTTCAACTAAAACCCAAATTCTCGTTGAGGGTTTGGTTGTCTTTGCAAGATCAGTAGCAAGTGGAGACTAGATCTTTCGTGATCTAGTCCATTTGAGTGCTCCTTTTCGGGAGGAGACATCTACTTCATTGGGAGGAGGGTATTGGAGGACTCTGAGCTTCATTTTCAGATCTTGCCATGAGGCCAACCAAATTTTGATCCCTATAGTTCGCTTTACTTCCAGATACGCGTTATTATTGTAGGGTGTAGTTGCGGGGTGTTTTGGCACACCATTTGGAGAGTTGGTTTTTCAAGTGCTGGGGATCCGCCCTATCACTTTGGAGATCTATTGGAGGAGATCATTCTATTGTTCAGATCAGATCGGATCCAATTTCCCGAGATCCGAACATTTCGAGTAGATGTCAGTAGTCTTAGATCTCGCGATCTACAACTTGTACATGGTGTTTTGCCGAAAACTCCAAGGGGGTTCATTAGAGGAGCCTATATAGTGTATGGATCGTTATAGATCCGACTTTTTATGCACTTATCTACTATAGATATAATGTGTAATTTACAATTGTTGCTGATCAATAAAATAACATTGTAAGGCTTTTTAGAAGAGAGGAATAACCCGTTTCTCGAGGTAGTAACCCAACCTTTCGAACTTCCTATGTGAGTCCATCATTAGGGGTAGGCATTCAACAATCTTTGAAATGTTGAGAGAAATAGAGCTAAGGAGTGGGAGAATAAATAGAGATCTAAGTGGAGATTTATGAACGTCGATTTGACTGATGAAATTTTTTTAGTCCAAAATTTAATTTAAATTAAAATTTAAATGACTTGAAATTATAAATTTTATTTGAAAGAAAGTAAGTTATTGTTAAATTAATATATATAATTAATTGAACTAATAATTTGATATTTACTATAATATAAATGATTTAAACTAACTTATATAATTAAATAGTTTACTATTGCGTTTTGTTTTAAATTATTTTAATATCTTCAATAATCTACTAATTGATTTAGTTTTTAATTTAATTACCTTCTTAATTTAAATTTTTAATTTTTAATTTTTAATTTTTATTTTTATGATTGAAATTTTTTAGAATTTATTTATTTATATATTTTAAATTCTTTCTATTAACTAGTTTATTTATATTTATATTTAATTTTTAATTTTTAGTCTTAATTTTTAAATTTAATTTAATTTTTATTTAATTATTTAATTATTTATAATTTTATTTTAATTAATTAATTTATTTACCTCATTTCTTTTCTCTTTTCTTTTTCTTTTTCTTTCTTTTATTTTTTTTTTTTTTTTTAAATTTTTTTTAGATTTCAAGTTTTTCAGGAGGTTTTGATGTATTAAGGGTTTCCAAGTGTCACTAATAATAAGACCATCATCCCGCTTTATGTTGTTTTGTCTTTTTCGCCTTCTATGGCTTCTTTGATTTTCCTTTTTAGGTAATGGTCCTCTTTAGAGACAAGTTTGGCCTCCTCTATCCGAATGTAATGAGAGGATGTAAAGGCATGCTCTGCTAAGGTGGATTTGGTCAAGTTTAGTTTCAGTGATAAGTCCCGCAGCATGTTCTTTTTAGTCTAATGCCAAGGGATCTACCCCGTTGCCGATGTATTCTTTGCCACAAGAGCAAGGTATGATGTAAACTCCTTTTTAGTAGCCTAGGATTTATAGGATCCTTAGCAGAGTCTACCATATTTAAAATAGTATTAGAGGGGGTGAAGGCAATCTTAATGTTATGTTTGTTAAGAACTTTAGAAATTTTATCGGTTGTTCCTTTTATGTAAGGTAAAGAGATTTTAGGGATGTCAAAGGCTCTTTTTTAAGTTATTCTTATTAAGGGTTTGGTGTATGGTTTTGTTGATGACATGTTTTTTATATCCATTTAATTGAAAGACACTGGCTAAAGATGGTTTATCTCATGTTCTAGGTGGTGGAGTGCCTAATTTCTGGATGCCCTAGTTGTTAGGGTTTTAATGATGCCAATTTTTTTATTATGATGGTGATGTGAGTCAGCATGAAGGTATCTATCTGTGTGAGTCTTTTTTCTATAAACATTGGTGCTGAGTTTACCTTCTTTTTTTGTTAAAAGGATGTCTAGGAAGGGTAGTTGGTTGTCTTTTTCAATTTCAATGGTAAATTTGATGTGACTCGAGAGACTATTAATGTGAGCTAAGAAATCATATAATTTTAATATACCATAGGTCCATTTAGCAAAGATATCATCTACATATCTTTCCATTCTTAGAGGTGAAAGGAAAGGATTTGAGGGCTATTTGCTCAAAATGTTCCATGTATAAGTTGGCAATAATAGGATACAGAGGTGAGCCCATAGCTACTCCATGTGTTTGTTCATAAATAATTCCATTGAAGCTGAAAAAAGATGATTTTACACATAATTTCAAGAGGTCTATGGTCTCGTTATCTGTGATAGTTTTTAAAATGTTGATGGCTTCATCTATAGGAATCATGGTGTAGAGGGAGACAATATCAAAACTTACCATGAGATCGTTATATCGCATGTCAAGGTTTTTGGTCCATTGAACAAAGGACTCAGAGTCTTTGATATGTGACGAGGTGTTTC
The DNA here is from genome assembly GCA_034641835.2 of Pinus albicaulis. Classification (NCBI taxonomy): domain Eukaryota; kingdom Viridiplantae; phylum Streptophyta; class Pinopsida; order Pinales; family Pinaceae; genus Pinus; species Pinus albicaulis. The sequence continues at coordinate 378,402 of JAXQQM020071009.1, read as the reverse complement.
CGAAAGAAAGGGGCGAAGTTTTTTGGCAAGGTATTGAGCGAGAAGGTAGGTAGGTGAACCAATGGTGTTGACAATGGGTCTAAGGGGGATGCCTGCTTTGTGAACTTTGGGAGCACCATAAATTCTAGGGGTGATGGAGCTAGAGGGGGTGATTCTCTTTTTATGATGTTGTCTAGATGAGGAGTCTTTTATTTTTTTGGTAACCTCCTTAAGAATTTTAGCACTAGGATCTTTTTAGAATTTTGTAGCAACCATCTGTTATTTAGATGATCTTCCATTTTCTTATTATATTCAACCCCGTCCATTATTACAGTTGTATTTACCCTTATCTCGCTTTTAGGATGATTATATTCTTATTATTTTTTAAGGTTTTTTAGCGCAAGTTTTTCTTCTTTAGATAAGTTACACTGTGAGGTGGCTTAGAATTTTTAAGGATTTTAACAGTTTCCTGTCTTATTTCCTCGGCTTCGATAAGGTTAAGATCTCTTATGGAAACTTCTATGTTGCTAATTATATTGTCAACGAGAATTTTATTAGGGGTAATGGCAAAGTTTAGCCCCTTATGGAGAAGGGACAAAGAAGCTTGGTCTAAGTTGAAGGAGGACGATTTATTACGATTGATATTATTGAAACTCTTATTGTTCGGGTCATTGAGGGATGGGTTACCATTTCCACCGATTTGCAGGGTTCGATAGGATGAGAGGTGTGGTTTCCGGGATGAAACCTCAAAGAGACCGAAAGTCGAGTTAGAGGGTGTATTGGAGATGAAGGGGCGGGGAGATCTCCGGAGCCAAGATGTTGGTTTCTTTGACCGGATCATTAAAATTTTTTATTGTTGGATCTGCGTTGATTGCAGTGGTAATATTTGCTGAAATCAACATCATATCTGCGTGAACATTCTTTGCGTGATCATTAACACTTTTTAATGTTGGATCTGCGTTAATTGTAGTGGTAATATTTGCTGAAATCAACCTCGGATCTGTGTGAACATTCTTTGCGTGATCATTAATACTTTTTAATGTTGGATTTGTTGACATCAGCATCGGATCTACGTGAACATTCTTTGCATTATAGTTTACAAACCGATGTATCTGCGAGGGAGGGACTGACTTTATGTCGGTGGGAACTCATCAAGTTGACGTTGTTATGTGCGTTAGTCACGCTATTAATAATCACAGTGTTTTCTCTATGTGGGTATGGGAGAGGTATAGTGGGGAGGACGTTGAGATTATACGCAGAGGAGAGGTCTGTCGATTGGAGGTTAAAAGAGATAGAGGCAGGGTTTCTCAAGCGACTGTTCTCTATCGAAGGGTTGTCGACCTTGTTACCAGAATTATCAAATTCATCTGATGTTACAATAGGGTCTGTGTGGATAACTTAAGTATTATTGTCTTCTGCGCTATTGTCTTGAATTTGTGAGGGAGGGGAAATCACGCATGGGATCAGTCCATCAGAATTTAAGATGACTTCATTACGTATGCATAGGTTAGAAATGCTGTCGTGAGTAGGATTCTGCTTGTGGAATATATCAGAGATGCGGTCAGAGAGGAACGATGTTGAGTGATGTGAGGAAAAGGATAGGCGCGAGATTTTATTGTTTTTCTTTATTGTGTCTATGGAATGCCATCGTTTGGCTTTTATGAAAGTGAGGGCATCCAATGAACGCCACAAGTCAAACCGCAACGACGAGGCCAATAAGAGATGTAATCCCATCAGTCATTCAGATATTTTAATAAGGTGCAATCTGGTGGCTTTTATTTGAGACTTAATTAAATATTCACTTAGTTTTTTAAAGATTGGGAGGTTGCGGCCATGATTGAGAGGGTGTTTACAATGGGCGAACTTAGGGGTGAGATTATTGTCTCTGCAGTTTTTTTAAGAAGGATATGTTTCTGACGTGGTTTTAGCTCTAGAAAATCTCAATTTTTCAAATAGAGTGGCGACGTCCATTAAATCCCTTCCATGGTAGGATAGAATGTTGTTAAAAAAGAGAATCCATTACAAGCTAAATAGATTTTAGAAAGAGAGGAATAACCCGTTTCTAAGTAGTAACCCAACGTTTCGGACTTCCTATGTGAGTCCATCATCAGGGGTAGGCATTCAACGATCTTTGAAATGTTGAGAGAAATAGAGCTAAGGAATGGGAGAATAAATAGAGATCTAAGTGGAGATTTATGAAGGTCGGTTTGACTGATGAATTTTGTTTAGTCCAAAATTTAATTTAAATTAAAATCTAAATGACTTGAAATTATAAATTTTATTTGAAATAAAATAAGTTATTGTTAAATTAATATATATAATTAATTGAACTAATAATTTGATATGTTCTGTAATATAAATGATTTAAACTAACTTATATAATTAAATAGTTTACTATTGCGTTTTGCTTTAAATTATTTTAATATCTTCAATAATCTACTAATTGATTTAGTTTTTAATTTAATTACCTTATTAATTTAAATTTTTATTTTTATGATTGAAAATTTTTAGAATTTATTTATTTATATATTTTAAATTCTTTCTATTAACTAGTTTATTTATATTTAAATTTAATTTTTAATTTTTAGTCTTAATTTTTAAATTTAATTTAATTTTTATTTAATTATTTATAATTTAATTTTTATTTATTTATTTATTTATCTCGTTTCTTTTCTCTTTTCTTTTTCTTTTTCTTTCTTTTATTTTTTTATTTTTTTTTAGATTTCAAGTTTTTAGGAGGTTTTGATGTATTAAGGGTTTCCAAGTGTCACTAATAATAAGACCATCATCCTGGTTTATGTTGTTTTGTCTTTTTTCAATTTCTATGGCTTCTTTGATTTTCCTTTTTAGGTAATGGTCCTCTTTAGAGACAAGTTTGGCCTCCTCTATCCGAATGTAATGTGAGGATGTAAAGGCATGCTTTGCTAAGTGCGATTTGGGTACATTACGTCTCGTGATAAGTCCATGAGATGTTCTTTTATTCTAATGCCAAGGGATCTACATGTTTCGCCAATGTATCTCTTTGCCACAAGAGCAAGGCATGATGTAAGCTCCTTTTAGTAGCCTAGGATTTATAGGATCCTTAGCAAGTAGTCTACCATATTTAAAATAGTATTAGTGAAGGCAATCTTAATGTTATGTTTGTTTAGAACTTTAGAAATTTTATCGGCTTGTTCCTTTTATGTAAGGTAAAGAGATTTTAGGGATGTCAAAGGCTCTTTTTAAGCTATTCTTATTAAGGGTTTGGTGTATGGTTTTGTTGATGACATGTTTTTTATATCCATTTAATTGAAAGACATGGCGAAGATGGTTTATCTCATGTTCTAGGTGGTGGGAGTCGCAGTCTGGATGCCCTAGTTGTTAGGGTTTTAATGATGCTAATTTTTTTGATTAGGATGGTGATGTGAGTCGAGCATGAAGGTATCTATCTGTGTGAGTCTTTTTTCTATAAACATTGTTGCTCGAGTTTACCTTCTTTTTTTGTTAAAAGGATGTCTAGGAAGGGTAGTTGGTTGTATTTTTCAATTTCAATGGTAAATTTGATGTGACTCGAGAGACTATTAATGTGAGCTAAGAAATCATATAATTTTAATATACCATGGGTCCATTTAGAAAAGATATCATCTACATATCTTTTCCATTCTTCAGGGGTGAAAGGAAAGGATTTGAGGTCTATTTGCTCAAAATGTTCCATGTATAAGTTGGAAATAATAGGAGACGAGAGGTGAGCCCATAGCTACTCCATGTGTTTTTTCATAAATAATTCCATTGAAAGCTGAAAAAAATATGATTTTACACATAATTTCAAGAGGTCTATGGTCTCGTTATCTCATGATAGTTTTTAAAATGTTGATGGCTTCATCTATAGGAATCATGGTGTAGAGGGAGACAATATCAAAACTTACCATGAGATCGTCCTCTCGCATGTCAAGGTTTTTGGTCCATTGAATAAGAGCATGCAGTCTTTGATATGTGACGAGGTGTTTCCGGCAAGGGGGCGAAGTTTTTGGCAAGGTATTGAGCGAGAAGGTAGGTAGGTGAACCAATGGTGTTGATAATGGGTCTAAGGGGGATGCCTGCTTTGTGAACTTTGGGAGCACCATAAATTCTAGGGGTGATGGAGCTAGAGGGGGTGATTCTCTTTTTTATGATGTTGTCTAGAGAGGAGTATTTTATTTTTTGGTAACCTCCTTAAGACTTTTAGCACTAGAATATTTTTTTAGAATTTTGTAGCAACCACTGTTATTTAGATGATCTTCCATTTTCTTATTATATTCAACCCTGTCCATTATTATAGTTGCATTACCCTTATCTGCTTTTAGGATGATTATATTCTTATTATTTTTAAGGTTTTTTTAGCACAAGTTTTTCTTCTTTAGATAGGTTACACGGAGGTGGCTTAGAATTTTTTAAGGATTTTAATAGTTTCTGTCTTATTTCCTTGGCTTCGATAAGGTTAAGATCTCTTATGGAAACTTCTATGTTGCTAATTATATTGTCAATCGGAATTTTATTAGGGGTAATGGAAAAACTTTAGCCCCTTATGGAGAAGGGGCAAAGAAGCTTGGTCTAAGTTGAAGGAGGACATGATGTATATAAAGTGAGATTATTAGACTCTTATTGTTTAGGTTGTTGAGGGATGGGTTGCCATTTCCACCGAATGCATGTTTGATAGGATGAGAGGTGTGGTTTCCGGGGATGAAACCTCAAAGAGACCGATTCGGAGTTAGAGGGCGTATTGGAGATGAAAGGGCGGTAGATCTCGCGGAGCCAAGATGTTGGTTTCTTTGACCGGATCATTAACATTTTTTATCGCTGGATCCGTGTTGATCGCGAGTGGTAATATTTTCTCAAATCAACATCGGATCTACGTGAACATTCTTTGCGTGATCATTAACACTTTTTAATGTCTGGATCTACGTTAATTGTAGTGGTAATATTTGCCGAAATCAACCTCGGATATGTGTGAACATTCTTTGCATGATCATTAATACATTTTTATGCTCGGATTTGTTGACATCGACGATCGGATCTGTGTGAGCATTCTTTGCGTTATAGTTTACAAACCGATGTATACGCGAGGGACGGACGTGGATTTTATGTCAACGAAACTCATCAGAGCTGACGTTGTACATGCATTAGTCACTACTTGTTAATAATCATAGTGTTTTCACCGTGTGGGTATGGGAGAGGTATAGTGGGAGGACGTTGAGATTATATGTAGAGGAGAGGTCTATCGATTGGAGGTTATATGGTTGTAGCACCTCATTTTGAGGATTTCCTTTCATTGGAGACTTGTATTTCTGTGATGCATCTTATGGGCCATCTTTTACATCTATTTGTCTGTTGTAAATACAAATGAAAGGTCTCCATATTGGCCTCTTGCTTTGTCTATGATGATCCGCATTATTTTCCTATCTATCCGCATTGTATTGCTACGTTCCCCATTTGGGAATATTACACAAGGCATGGGAAGGCTCAAAAAGCATATAAGGAAGATGAGGGAGCATTGTAACGTCAGGATTTTGTATTATTGATTTGAGATATGTTTAAATGCGGAGTTTTCATTTGAAATTCCAAAGCATGCTTAAGCTATTTAGCTAAGTACTGCAGCATCTATTTAGCATAGGGTGTTCTTGAGCGGGAATCCCACCCTTACCCATGGGAGACTTCAAGTGCTCTACTCTAGGAAGGTTATTCCTGAGATTCCATTCATCATCATACATTGGTGCCACATTGATCCTACTCTCGCATTCCATACATCTTCGGGGATTACGCATTCCTTTGTTAAGGTTTGAGAGGAGGAGGTTTTCCTTCGCATTTCGAGCTCGAGGAAGCGGTGGAGGATTCATCCTTCAAGATAAACCTTCCCGGTGACTCGGATCCATATCGTGAATTAGGCCAAACATATCATACCTCCATGTAGTAGTAGTCCCATCAAGGATTGCGCATCTAGTCTTGTAGATCCATTAGAGGAGGAAGTTTTCAGTACTTGCATTGGAAATCCTGTGAGGATCTTCCCTCACTTTTTGACTTAATTTTTCCATCATTATTGAGCAAATCGGACATATCTTGCGGCGAGCGGTAGCCTCCCCCTCCCAAACGAGCGCAGGTTTTTTCTTTGTTGTTGTGTAAGCAATAGTTGGCATATTGAGAGGAGGAAGAAGAAGCTAGATCCGAAAGCTTCTAGCTTAGAGATCTAAAGGAGGCATCAACCCTAAAAGCATAGATATTATATCGTAACACATTACGGCCATCTTACATCAATTTGCTTCGGATCTGCATAACCCGATAGTCAAGGGATAAAAACCCTAGGAGGGTGAATTTTTTATCTTCTTAGATTTGGATTTCCTTTTCTAGGTTATCTTGGGTTCCCATCATAGTGCCCGGATCTACAATATTGGAATCATGTGAGCTCCGCGAGCACCATAGATATATGTTTTCTTTTCGACTGAGTAGTTGTAAGATCATCATCGTCGAAGGGACAACGCGATATAGCATGACTTCTAGTAGCTCCATTTTTCGTAGTGGTTGCTTTGACATGATTTCAGGGGTCATTCTAGGCCATTCCTTTGGCTTGAGTGCTTCTATTTTATGTATTGTTGTACCTAACATCCATCTCCACATAATTAAATGGATCACCTAATTTGTATATTCGTGTTTTTCATAACTTATGTGTACATAATATTTTGTTTCGAATATTGTGTTTGTGTATTCTGCATTCTCCATTTTGGGATATTACAAAATCTATTGACTCTTACGGGTGAATGGAGTCACCTTCGGAGTTGTGGCTTGAGAAAAATTCATCGAGCGAGGGGTAATGCTAGAGAATGTTGTGGCTTGCATAGGGCATTGTGGTGTCCATTCGAGTTGCATGGTGATAAAATAACAAGGCAATGAAGCATCCTTTCGGACAATCAGGCTATTAAAGCGAAAGTGTTGGGGGCACTCATCGTTTGTGGCTTGATCTATAGGGCGTTGGGGCATCCTTATGGTTGCAGTAGGATATTAGGGTTTAGTAGCATCCTAAATTTTGTGGCCTGTGAATTAGGGGGTTGACTCATCCCTCATTTGTAGCTAAAATCTTGATGTAATTAATATTTCTTTTATGAGATAAGAAGGCAATTACTAGAGAAGAATTCAGTGGTTTTTTACCCAGAGGTGGTTTTCCACCTAAAATTATTTGTGTCCATTGTTTTATCTTCATGCATTATTGTATGGAGTTGTTTATTGTGGATTATTCTTTATGACTATTTGAAGAGAAAAAATAATAGTAATTTGAAGAATTAACTAATGCTATGAAAATGATTAAAAAGTGTTAATTGATAAGAAATATTGATTTACCCCCTCCTTAGTATTTCAACACACTATTGCATGTCTCATTGATACCTTCAACGAATATAAATTCCATCTCGATATGACCTCTAGATAAAAATATAGGAGCCTTCAAAGTCTCATCCAAGAGCCACATGTCATCTCATCAAGACCAACCACGTGGCTCCCATGTGATCCCCACTTGGTACCCGCATGGCCCTCCAAGTCATAACATTATTCGTTGTTGACCTTCTTTCGTTCCCTAACCATACTCGCAGACAATCCCCGCCCTCTCCTTCTTTCAATGGTCCACTTTATATATATATATATATATACACACACACATAACCCCTTATCTTGATTGTCCATCAATGCTATAATAAGGTGCAGCACTCAAGGCCACATCGTCATCCCGAGGATGTACCATGAGAGTTTCCCTATGAGACCTCTTTACAAAAACTTTTGGGATTCCTTCGATGGAAAACATAAGGGTTACAATGAGAACCTTAGGTCTACATATACCGTTAATATAATTCCTCGTGGATCCCACCCCCACATATAACCTACAAACTCTGCAGATTGTGCCCAAACATATTGTAGGGAAATACCCAATATTGTCACATTATCCCGAGGATAAAATCCCGGCAGATATTGCACCAAGAGTTGCGGGAAAACGTTGGGGTAAGTGCACTCGCAGTGACATCATGGGTTTTTTTCACCATGGTTAGTGTGGATGTTTCTGATCATAGGGTTCACGAAGGAATGGGTCAATCGAACGCACGTCGTCACTGGCATTTAATCTCGATACTTCCTCCTTCCCTTTTTATATCGCTTAGAAACTCCTCTAGGGTAATTTCATGCTAGGGGTTCATTACAATGATGTTGCAGCTCCTCGAGACATCGATGGACTAGATTTCTTCCTTTTACACTTACCCTTGGGTGTAACTCTTGATCTCATGGAATACAAGACTCGAGGCTTAATTTCCTCAAGGGGCTTAAGTTTTTTCCTTTTTTTCCAATTCCCATGTGTTTTCATAATCAAATATTTTTCATGTATGCATAAGAACTACTTTGCACATCCGAAAAATATAAAGCAGTAAATCACATATGCACAAGTATACACAATTTTTTAACAAAATTGTAGAATAATGTACAACCCAATCTTAGTTATATTAAACCAATCTGAATAATACAACAGTATATGGAATACAAGATACAATTACAAACTTCGTTGTAGCTTCTCAATATCGTATCTTGTCTTTCGACTACTCGCTGGCATATTGCCCACTAGCTTTCCCCACTAGTCCTTCAAAGGACAACACATCAATACTCTAGGGGATGCCACCTACCTACTATAAGTCACTTCGCTGGTGTACGTGGGCTGATCCAATATGTTCTCTAGGCTAGCCACTTTCTTGAGCTCAATCCGCGAGTGCTAGAAGTCACTTGTCGCATCGAAAGTGTTTGCAGACTTTCGGCACCAATATTCACCCAACTTCTGAGCTCTTCTTTGTCACTTCAAGATAGTTTATCCGGGGATACTTTGGGCTATCAACATGTTGCCATGAAACAAACCGAGTGATTCCCAATAGACTCACACATCAGATCTTCTCCGAGGAGGGACTCCAACCATCATGAAAGGTCCTCCAAATGGCTCTCACGAGCTTATATAGATTATGTCCACTCTAGGAAAGTATTCCACCTAGCATCAAATTAGCATGAATATATAAACATATACACTACCTACGAAATCATGAAGGGCGATGTATTTTTCGATTTTCTCCTTTGGTTGGAGGCTTGCTCAGCATACAACAACTCTCTTTTCGATCCATCTAACCTCGTTTTGTTGTTTCCTCCCTCAAGCATTTCTTTGCGAAGTTATTTGCTAGAAAAACTTTGTCCCCACATCTCACATGTCTCTATTCGGTCCGCGGCTCCATCTATACCCTCTACGCGGCCTTATGACCCTCCTTCCTAAGAGAGAATAGGTGCCGTGACCTTCTTGAAAATTAACAACTAGAGTTGCGGCCTCCTTCTAGGGAGTGGTAACTACCCAAAATAGACCTCTACCACATCACAAAATATTCCCTCAAAAAATTTGGCCTCCTCATATACAGAATCTCGACCATAAAATACAAAATGTACCCACACAACTAGCCTCAAACAAGCTTAATTTTCCTCCTCTCTAACTTGGTTTCCTAAGAGATATATTCTCAATGATTTTATGCACATTGGATGAGGAATAATGACTCTAATAACCTCCTATCTATACAAAAATATAAGGGCTCCATGAATTAATGAAGGGTCATGTCTATTGGATGAATTCTCCTCAAGCCTACATGACTTGACTCTCCAAACATTAATGACAACTTTAAAAATTCAAAACTCAATTTCTAGAGCTCTAATTTGGGTGATTTTTGAAGCGTTGGAATTGGCATGCCAAGCACTATCATCTAAAATTTTATTATACTCAAAATCTTCATGGTTTTATCCCAAATATTGATGAGTTGAAAAACCCATGCTTGGGTTCCAATCCCACAAGTGACTCTTGTGACGATTTTCCCTCCAAACCCTGAACCTTAGGGCTTGGAGTACCTCCCAATATACTAAAAAATTAGCACTCCCTCTTAGCGAGGGAGGTACTTCCAAGGCTAGGAAGTAACACATCATTATTGTCGCTACTCGCAACACTCGCCCAACTCTTGGTGCTCACCACTACAACAATCCCTGAAGCATGAACTACGTCTTTTTTCTGGAAGTGTCACCGTTCTGGCTGGAATCATCTTGCTTTTTCTTCTTCTGTTGTATCACTTTCCAATCTCTCCATGATTCCTTCTTGGAAGTTGTAAGAGAAACCTTGCTCCCCCACTAACCACACTCTCTTCTTAGGCTGAAAATTATCCCTACGAGATATGCAAGCTCCTCCCATATACACAATTCCCTCTAATATTCTTTAATATGGGCCTTATTCATTGGAATATGTACTGCCCCTCTAAATCTTGCACCTACACCTACTCCACCTGCTTCTTCTTTATTTCCATGATCCTTAGCCTTTCTCATCAACTTTAGAGACCATTCTCTCTAACTCCAAGCACAATCCCATCGAGCTAGAGCCTCTAGGTACGAGTCTTGCCTTCCCATCCTGTAAACGAGAACTCAAACCCCTTCTTTTCGATCATCGAGACATATATCATAATATATCGAGTCCTGGTAGAAATAGTACATCATGGACTCACATCACTTGTCCTATCTCCATATTGAATAGCCTGAAAACCCAATCCTCGGATCTCCAAGCGACTCTTTTTCTCCCAACACCATGTGCAACTTCAAGTCCCATTCAGCTAGAGTCTTGAAAACCTCATGTGACATGTCATATGTTTCTTAGCATCATTGTCCACATACCATCCATCCTCATGGATAGTACCCTACAGAAAGCAGTGATCATACAAAATTCATCCTCCTCCAATATCCTAGTGATATCATCTATCTAGAGTAGAAGTGGCAACATCGGCGACTCCGATTCCCTTTCCTCTTCTCATCATCTCCCCTTCTACTTCATCGGACATCTCGATGAAAAAATGACACCTCGCCATGGTTGAAACATCGAATTTACTCAAGTCCTTCTTCGCTTACACTTCATTCGTGCTACAGAGTTCCACGTCTCATTTCCCTCTTCGTTGGATGAAGATCCTCTTCTACCAACTATTCCTAAATGAATTCGTCCCACTTTCATATTCTAGTCGAAAATCTATCCTTGGAAACAATTAATTTGATGAAGAACTTCCATTCCTCGGTGAACCCTTTCAAGGAAATCCTTACCATATCTCCATGCGAAATTTTTCGACACTAGCAAAGACAGCAAGATCATCTCTAACCTCGAGACAACCTCGTCGGATATGAAGTCACTCCTTCACCCTTTATCATCTTGGTGGACTTCAAATTATCCTCCAATACTAGTACTTGTTTCTCGTTCTTGATTCGAAAAAAATTCCGAAGAGCCATCCACATCTTATGTACGGTGTTCTTTCGCGAAAAAAATGAGGTATTAGGGCATCCTTCACACCATCTAGGATGATCGGTCTCACCTTTATGTACCCAAATATTCATATATTTATAGCTCCTTAGGGTTGGTTTGGATTCTTGATGGCTTTCTCGAGAAAATTCCCATATCCCATTGAATTGGAAGACAAACCTTATCCTTTCCTTCCAAGGCCCTATAGTTGGACAACCCCTCCAGCTTTGTCCTCATACTTCGGATGTTATCACCCGTTCAACCTCGAGGTTGAAAGAGGCAATCTCGAGGTAACCTCAAACCACGCTTAGCTAAGTAGCTAGCGCTACTAGCCAGGAGAGGGCTCTACCCATATAGAACACAGTCAATATGACTAAGGAAAGAAGATTTTGGGCTAGGTATAGTAGCTTAGGGTTTTGATTTTTTGATTTGTGTATGGTTTGCTAGATCAGGAGGAGTCAAACATCTAGGGCAAGGAAATCAGGTCAAAATTTTCAGGGGTTCCAAGGGGTAAGGTAGGTAGAAGGTTTAGACATTAAAAGATTATTATGGTGAGGGTGAAGAGAAGTCGGTGAGGAGCTAGGGAAAATCATCTCGAAATGTCTTTTCTCTAAACTAAAGAGAATGAACAAATTATACTAAATTTCCCAAAACAGAGCATAAATAAATATGGATTCTGCCTTTCAAACTTGAAATCTAATATATTATAGACATGAAATGGTTTATCAATTAAAAATACATTAAAAAAAATTGATAATAGAGAGGAAAATCTGTCTAAAACTCATACCACATGGATCCTAAGAAAATAGATGCAAATTTCTATTAATGTCCAAGCCAAACTGATATACAAAATGTCTCTTGATATGCCAAACCTCCAAGTGAGTCTAACCATTACAATGAATGAGGAAATACATCAAATAGACCTCAAAACCACTCTCCCTAGCCTCAGGGAGTCAAATCCATGAGATAGGGATCAGTTTCACCTACTCCCAAACAAGAATACAAGACTATGAAAACTCGAAAATTTGCCTCTAAAAGAGAGGAAATTGATTCATTTGACCTCTAGAAGACTTATCCAATGTATCTACCCTAGATGAAAGCTAAAAAATTACATTTACATTCACCATGACCTTTTACATCAATGATTTTCTTCATTTGCCTAAGAAAAAAGTCAAAAAATCAAAAAATCTTGAAGATGGTGAAAAAGCTCGCATTTTCCTTGTAAACGCGTAGCGCCATGATAGAAAAATTGACCTGTTTGGTAAGCCACTTTTGATGAATGCCTTTTCCCTTGTCCAAATTAGCTCCATGATAGCTCATTGGAAATATCTCTGAGTCTAGTTTCCAAATATGCCTCAATTTTCCAAAATGATTTCCATATTCCCTTCCAAATACCTGTTCTCCTAATACTGGTAAATGCATAACACCAGGGTCAAAAAGAGGGCAGAAACACGATGTTTTGGTGGTTTTTTATCTCTTTGAGGGACTAGTTCTGCTCCAAATCTCCTAAAACTTCCTAGAGTTGATGTCCTCATCACTATGAAAATGAGGATGTTGACCACTCGTCAATTGGATGCCCCAAAAAAGAGTTTTCTATGTGCTAAACTGTCCAAAAATAAAAATTTGCACAAGGTGTGCCAAATTTGGAATTTGCTTGTTGATCAATGGTTGGAGGCATGGAGAGATACCTCAGAAATAATTTTCAACTTCTCCTTCTCCTTTGGCTCATTCAAAGCTCAAATATTTGCATGGGCTCGTTTGAGCTTGGCCCTTGCAATCTTGTTTCTCATGGCATAGTGTTTTGCCATCTTCCTCTGAATGTCAATGTCTTTCTTTTCCTTCTCTAGCAGGCCCTCTAGATGCAATTTATCTCTCTCAATCCAAGACTCTTTGTGTCTACTAATATCTATGGCAAGCATCTCACTTTGAAGTGGCTTTCTCTGCAATTCAACCTCTTTCTACTCTTTCTCGACCTAAGCTTTCTTTAGCCAAATTCTCCTCGGTCTCTGTCTCCCTGGAAGATGATCTTCCTCATCATCACTATCATCAAATCTGCCCAAGGTTTCTCCAATAAGGCCTTGGCCTTTCCTGCCTCTAAGCTCTAATTGTCTTAATCATGTATTGTGCTCTATCAAGATTAGCTTGAAGTTCACTAATCTTGGCCTCCTTGCCTACGACCTCAGCATCTAGTGACTATATCCTCATCCTCCTCATCACTCTCAAACCTAGAAATGAAACCTCCTTCTCGGGTTTCATGTTTGTCCTCCTTCTCAACAATGATAATCTTTGTAGCCTTTTCCTTGCCCTTTTATACATGTTTTGTTGATGAAGAAGGCATGGCCCCTTTCACACCATGTGAAGAAAACACATGCCTATGGCCTCTCTGAATGTATAAATATCGGTCATCTTAGTGCAAGCGCCTCAATGTCCCTTTCTTTGCTTGATGCTCCAGAGTATCCATGATGTGATGGTGAAGGGTTATACAAGGGTGATGAGGTAGGATCAACATGAGGTGAATGGATGTGAGTGGGTGGTGATGTATGAACAAACGAGATGTGATGGAGAAGTGGATATGGGAGGATGAGATGATGAAGGAATATCTGCGCTTATGATGACTAGGTGGGGAGTGAAAACCTCATTTGCAATGAATGCATCCCATGAAATGTTTTTTCTGTTGAAGTTGATGCATGACACTCATTTTGATAAGTGAATGATGAAATAGACTATGCATTTCATGATTGTAATCCCTCTTTTTGCACAATGTAAGCCATACTATCAAATGTTGTAAAATATAGTAGGGTATGTGTAGCATTCTAACTCTAGTGAAATGCATGAGGAGTCGGATATGGTATGAGTAGAGACGGGTAAACCTCCCTCACAAGTGAAATAATTCATATTATTATTTTTCATCATAGGCATGCACGGTCAAAGGAGATGAGAAAAAGGGAAAATTGATTTCTTTTTCATCCTTGTACCTAGGTTTAAGATATGGTTCATAATATCTCATATCCAAGTTTTATTGTTTAGACCACCTCTCTCCCACACTAGGGATCCATGTAGCACCTGCAATGGCATTGGTGGACATATCAAAGGTGACCCCGAGTGAAAGTTACTTGATTTTTCATGTATATTAGTGATGAACAATCTTGTTAACTTCGGGTGATTTTGAATTTGTTGCACTCTCTCACAAAACTCAAAATAGCCCACATGCTTGAAACAAGACACAGTGAGAGGAGAGGCCATGAGTTCCCTTGTGGTTATGGGTTCAAACCTGTTAATTTTCCCTCCTTTGTGATCATTTCTTCTTGGCATTTGTGCCTGACCAACACCACTGTCTTCTTCTTCAGACATTATAAACTATGACTTATGAAACCCTAGGATACAAATGGAATGAGATGAAAGGGAAGGGGATAAGATGGCTAGCTTGAACAGGTGAAGGGAATGAAGGGAATGAACAAACTAGGTCAATGAAAACCCTAGGTGAATGAAATTTTCCCTCCCTATGAGCGATATATATTTAAGGAAAGTGAACAAGGTGTATAAACATTGATCATAAATTGAAATTAGGGTTTCATTAGGGTTTCACTTAAAAACATCAAAGAGTCACCAAATAGCATTAAAAACAAGGCAAGGCATGAGGGTGTACTTCTTGTTTAGAACATCCCTTGGAGGAATTAAAACAAAGTTTGAAGTTCACTTGAAGGGGTTTGAAGTGGTGCAACCCTCGGTAAACTTTTTGACTATGTAGGTGCACAACGCCACTTTACGAGAGCACAATTCTTATCCAAATGTGCGAGAGCACGACCGTCATGAGCGTGCAAATCCCTATCCAATCTGCACGAGATCTCCTGGCAAGGGTGCAGCGCCGCAAGGCAGGTGCGCAGCGCCAACCTTCTGAACGCGTATTGCCTATGGATTTGGCTCAATTTCACTCAAAAAACTTAGAAATTTTTCCCTATTGAATACTCCTGATGCTTTGAAGGGTAACAATAGCTTGTTTGAAATGCTTGATGAGATTTATAGGCAAGTGGATTTAAATTTAACTTGAATACCCCATTTTCTAATTTTGGAGGTCTTTTTTTCCTTTATCATTGATGTTCTTTTGACCTTTTGGCTTTTTCATTTGCTCACTGAGGCTTGACATGATTTCCTTGACAACTTTGGTAATTTTATTAATTACATAAAATAACATGAAATTACATTTAGAAAAAATTAAAATAAATTGCATAGGTGACTTTTCTATCAAAATGGCATTTTGATAGTCTTCAAAGCGAAAAATACAACCTTTAAAATATAATGAAACCATCATGATGATCTTGTTCAATCCCTCTCATATAAATGCTGACCTTATCGGAATGAAGTAGTGACCTTGAAAAATGAAAAACCCTAATGACCTAATGGGAGTGATTTTTGACCTAATTTTGAATGAGACTTTGACTTTAAAGATTGCTAAGTGAACAGAGCATTTTCATAGGTGTTATTATGCTCAAAGAATCATGGGAATGAGTCCTCCAATATGATCTTCTGAGGGAGAAAAATTTAATTTGACAAGGACAACCACGAGCGGAACAATTTTAAGTCACGACATAATGGAATGATGAAAATTTTATTCAGTATGAGACACCTAAGATGCACATGCAAATGTGTTTTGATCCTTGGTGGAAGTGTGCAAAGAGGCGACACTAACACGGGAAGACACTGTCTGCAGCTTCGACATTGTCACCCATAATGTGACCAACTCCCTCTCATGTTGTACTGCTACGCACGAAATCGATTAAGTGACTTCCCAGTAGCTCGGACACGCTCGCGAAACCATGTTGAATTTCCACGATCTTGGGTGTAGGTTAGAGTCTTAAAAAAACTAATGCTACCAAACCAAGGATCTCAACCAAAAATAATTTGCACTAATGAAAAAAATATAAAGTAGTAAATCACATATGCCTCGTTAGCCATCGGTAAATTTTTGTCATAGAAAATGATGGCTAAAACGAGATCTTGAGCCTTCAAGAGATTATTTTCACGAAAAATTTCTCATTCTTGAAGCCTTCGGTGCTTTCTAAATTAAGAGTAATCTTCACTATCTGTTTCATTCAAAAAATCCACCAAGAAACCCTGTTGATATCAAAAAAGAGATTGTTTTTAGGCCATTTTCCATCATTATCTAAGCCTATTTCATTCATTTTTCCCTTTTTATTCATCCTTCATTTTCCTGCGAAAAATCCCTTTTTCTCCTTCTCATTTACCCTTCATTTTTCCTTAAAAACCTTCAAAAATCCCATTTAAAACCATAAAAAACCCTTTTTTTATGGTTTAAATTACCCTATTTTACCTATCGGAACACTAAAAAACACTAAAAAACCCACTTAAGCCTTTTTCCACTCTTTCATATTAAAACAGACTTTTTTAAAAGCGCCCCCTTTGGGCTTGCTGCTTTCCTTATCCAGCCATAGCAAGGTGCTTGTGACCAAGCACCTAGTGCGCTAGCCCCTTTTCCTCCGCTCTTGGTCACCTTATCTTCCCACGAGACCACTTCTCGGTGCTTTCCCTTAAGCCCCTTCCCTTACCTTTATTTTACCCTCGCTCCCTTTGTAAAATGCTTTTTTCTTTGTATTTCCCCCACCCTACTTGGAAAATTCTGCATCAATCTTGGTCGTTAATCAATATGATCCAACGATGCTAAATCACCCTCACCTTTCCTTTTCTCCCTTAGTCGCTTTCCTTCATTTCTTTTTCTTTCCCACCTTACCACTCTACGATTCCATCCCCACCGTTGATATTTAAAGATCAACGGTCACCATCCTTCCCCTTTCACCCTCCATTCTCCCGACCGATATCAATCCATCCACCCTCGCAATCAATCTACACTGTAGATCGATTGGATCTAACGGTTCCCGTTCAACTCGATGTATAACCCATTGCACATAACATTCCCACTATAAAAAAAAATAGCCCACATCACCATTGGTCCCACCCCCCATTTTTCAACTGCCAATCCAATCTTCGACAGCCACTTGGCTCCCAATACCATCCTCGCTCGAGCACTTTCCATCCATCGCACTGCTCCCCCACCGTTGGATCTGCACCCCCAGATCCAACGGCCTACATTCTATTTCATGCAACTTTTTCTGTCGGGGTTTAACAACCAAAAGTCACGCAAAACTGCTGGTTTCCTGGAGGATGCGTGTTGTGCAACATATGGAATCACATTCGATATGAAAAAAACCATTTACTACCTGGATGTCACGCGAAAATCGTCGACGGTTTTCGCAAAACCGTTAATCCAAAGTTTCACGCCAAATTCAGTTTTAAAACCCGTTTTTGCTGATTTTTTCAAAGAATCTCCTCCTGCTTGTTGTTTCCCCTCTTTACTACTCCTCCCACCCTATGCCATCCGCTGTAAGCAATATTTTCCAACCCCACAATATTTTATAACTTGTTTGTTAGTTTTATGTAGGGTTTGATGGCTGTTTTTGAAGTGGAAACCCTTCCCACAGCCCATAAAGGCACAAGGCCGAACATCACCACCTATGAAGCCCAAATAATGTAGAATAGAAGCTTCCATGGTTAATTCCATGGTTTGATCAGTGCTTTATGAGCACTGGTTATATATGAAACCCTCCAACACACTAAAAGCCACATGTTCATAATAGCAAAAGGGAAAATACAGTGAAGCTTAAAGTTAAAGGGTTAAAACATAAAGATTGAAGGTCAAAGAGCTTAACCCGACTATTAAGGATAAATACAAATTAAATATGATTAAAGGAACAAGCCTAAAGCACGAAACCAAAGCCTATTTCAGTTTAAAAAGACAAAATACAGATGACTAAAGAAAAATCAGTTAAACAGTCAGCAAAAGGAAAATTGAAGACCAAAGAAGAATAAAGAAGGCATGATCAGACTTAAAGCACAAATTAAAGGCAAATCAGTGTTTAAAGCCACAAAAGTAGAAATATCAACAAAGAGAGCCTCCAAATGCCACATTAGTGAGGCAATTAATCCTCAAAATGCCACCTGCCAACTGATTTCACCTAAAAAAGAATACATATTAATTGTACAGTCAGAGATATTTCTAAAGACAACTCAGAAAGTAATTGCCAGCCTACCAAAGGCCCTCGAAGTCAAAAAAAGTAGCATAAGTAGATAATATCAGATAAAATCAATTAATAAGAGTTAATACATATCATTTCTTCTCCACTGGGCCTCTCAAAGGCTGAGAAGCACTTACTCTTCATTAATTGAACAAATGAACCCTTCTTACACTCCACCTCCTCATTCTTCTATAAAAACTCTAGGAGGAGCACATTGTAAAGGGTTGGGTTTTGAATACTTATCAAGTGTAAATAGTTATTGAGGCTGTTGAAGCTCTGTTTTGTAATTGAATAAATATAGGCTGAGATGAGAAGTTTGAAGCTGTAAAGACCTACTGGACTTGAATATTGTAACTATTTTGAACATCAAATATACAAGCCTGATTTATGGGATCTTGGTCTATGTCAATGGTGATGTTTTTCTTACTGTGATTTTCATTTTACTTATGTTTTCATATTGTCCACTATTCTCTGATAAAGAACACAAAATATAGATTAGGATTTACTGTAAAGTACCCTAAATCTCACTTATAAGCTTTATCTTAATGTTTTCTTCTGATTGTGTTTTAAGGATAATTCAATAGAGTATAACCAGTGAATTTTTGGTGAGCCCATGTTTCCTGAGTATAAATTGAGATATTGTCTTTGAAAGTTTCCTTAAGATTATGCCAAAATAAGGCTAGATTCAAAGTTCTTACCTGATCTTAGGCTACTTTTTTATGTTCATCTTGAATGTTTTCCTTTGAATATGCTGAAAGCAGACTAGGTTAAAAGTCCTTATTTGATCGTAAGCTATTCTTTTTTTTAACTGTTTTTCCTTGAGAATATGCTGAAAGCAGGCTAAGTTAAAAGTCATGATCTTAGGCTATTCTTTGTTTTCTCTTGGAAGTATGCTGAAAGCAGGCTAGATTCAAAGCTCTTACCTGATCTTAAGTTTCTTCTTTGTTTTTCTTATATGTTTTCTTCTTTCACTCACTCTTGGTGTTTCATGCCATAACTCACTCTAAAGAGATCCTTTGATATAGATGACTTGCCCCATAGACCACACTTGAAACTTGTTGTGCAATTAAATCCTTTTGTGACTCCATAGCCCAATGGATTGATACTGTCTCTTACTTATATTATCAATTGAACCATTCTCTCAACCTGCTCACACCTTTACCCTTCAAAATACTTCCTTCATTTTGATGATATCCATCCCAAACAAAACAAACAAAAACCCTTGTACTTCATAACTAGCCTAATATCATATCATAAGCCTTAAAGAAATATATTTGAAAACACTTATATAGAGAGATCCCTCTCTGAATCCAAGAGGGAAAGATCTTAGGATTCCAAAGTGGTTTTGATGTAGGCTCTATAGCATTTGTTCTTGCCAATCTTACAAACTACGGAGACCTAACATGCACAAGTAAAATTGTACAATAATGTACAACCCAATCTTTGTTATATTTAACCAATATGAATAATACAATAGTATATGGAATATGATATACAATGAAAAACTTGGTTGCAGCTTCTCGATGTCATATCTTGTCCTGTCGGTCCTTTGATTCCGTACTACTCACAAGGTGCCCCTTATTACTTCAAAGGACAACACATTGAGACTCTAGGAGGAATGCCACCTAACACTGATGCAAGTCACTTTTTCCTGGTGTACATGGGTTGATCCAATCCTCTCTCTAGGTTGGATACTTCCTAATCTCCAATATATTAGGATAGCATTCACTTTTTTCCATCAAAGTGATGCACTTTCAGCACCAATCTTCACCCAACCTTCAGCTCTTCTTCGTCACTTTAAGATATATTTTCTAGGGCTACTTTGGGCTATCAACATGTTGCCCTCCTAGAAACCAATGATTCCCAATACACCCACTACAATATCTGATCCTAGGAGGGACTTTAAACCGTCACGAAATGTCCTTCAAATGGCTCTCATAGGGTTCTACAAAGTTTTTCCACTCTAGGACAGTCTTCCACCTAGCATGAAATCAACACGAATATATCAACATATGCATACCACTGCAATCCCTGAAGTTTGATGTATTTTACTACAATCTGGTCACTGGTTAGGGCTTGCTCAAATTATTGCTACAACCTCATCTTTCCATCCATATGACCTCTATTTTTCTACTGCCTCCCTCCAAGAATTCTTTGTTGCAATTCTAGGCTATCAAATTGTCTCCCCAAAACTCCCACATCCCTTTTTTGCCCCACAACTCCTCTTGCACCCTCTATCAGCCTTATGTCCCTCCATCGCAAGAGATAATAGGCCTGCAGCCTTCCTGAAAGTAACATCTAGAGTTGCGGCCTCCTTTTAGGAGTGATAACCACCCAAAATAGACCTTAACAAATCATAAAATATTCCCTCAAGCCTGCGACCTCCTCTACGTAGAATCTCGACCCTGTAAAAGACAAATGTACCCACACAACCAGCCTCAAATTCACCTCCTATTTAAAAAAAAATAGTATGGCTCCATTAATTCATGAAGGGTCATGTCTACTGGACAAATTCTCCTCAAGCCTACATGACTTGATTATCCAAACATTAATGACAAGTTCAAAAATTCATAAATCAAGTTATAGAATTCTGATTTGGGTGATTTTCGAAGCCTTGGAATCGGCACGTCAAGCTCTATCATCTCAAATTTTATCATGCTCAAATTCTTCATGGTTTTGGTCCAAATTCCAATGGGTTCAAAACCCCATGCTTGGGTTCCAAGCCCACAAGTCACTCTTGGGCACTTTTCCCCCCAAACCCTGAACTCTAGGGCTTGGAGTACCTCCCAAGCTACTTAAAAATCAACAATACACACACACACACACACACACACACACACATATATATATATATATTGAAGCTAGTGACTATTGTGGTTTCTATGTGTTATTCCTCCTAAGATTTTACAGCGCCATGTCCCATCTCGACCTATGGCCTACATATTAGAACTCTGCATAAACGAAAAAGGATATAGTTATCCTTCCTAAGCTTGTAATTTGATAAATAAGTCATGATGTCCAAATTGTTTTAATATACACTTTCAGTTTATTTTTATGAGAGATTGCCTTTCTTTCTACGCATAAGAATTTAGACTAATCTACAAGCTCAAAATAAATAGATGAATAAACCCATTTAGGAAAATAATCAAGGAATCAACCTCTAATTTCTTCATAAGAAAGAGGACATTCCCTGCTATTAAATTAGGAACTTTAACAACACTACAGACATATACAATATATCCACATGCAATACAATGAAAAAATGCAGGCCTTTAACCATGGATACCTGACAAAATTCATAAAAATAATCATAAGCATTCAATAATTTCATTCAATAAGTTCATGCACCGGAATCATATAGAAATGCAACAATTTTTAGATCCATACATTAAATTTCACAAGGAAATATTTAACTTCACATCTCTTAGCTAAATAAATTCCATTACAATAAAGCCAAATAAAAAAATGAAGGTGGGACTTCAATTTCCACCCAACCATATACCTACTATAGCCATAATCACTTACAATAGTCACCCCTGAGCCAAATCCATTATCTAAGGGGAATTTATTTTCGGCATATTTAGCAGGAAGCCATATTCAGTACACAAAGGATAGAAAATACATATGGAATTGGGTGTTTTATTATCTAGTCAAGCACAACATAATTCAAAATAATGGGTGGTTTATCAATTGTCTCAAGAAATGTAAGAGTGGTTTCTCAGCCCATAGAAATCACCCTAGGTGATTTATCAACTCTCTGTCAACAATCACCCATCTGAATGTGGTTTATTATCCCTAGTTAGCAGCCTGAGTGGTTTCTCATCTAGTCCTTGGAAAGAAATCATTCTAATTTCCTCTTCATCATCTTGCCCTCTTGGTCACAATTTAATTTTTTAGGGAATCCTCAAGTCCCTCAGGCTCATAGCTCTTTCCATCTCTTTCCATATTTCCTCACCAATAGGAGCTCCAACCTCCACATTGTTGTGCATTTTCCTTTTATTATTTCCTAAGGGTGTCTCTTCATGTTCCTCTTGGACTCTTCCTCTTATTTTTCTTATTATTCACACCATAAAATTAAATAAATGTGCCAGTTAACGCCACCTGGGTTTATCTTTCCTCTTCCCTCCTTATATCATGGATCTGTGGTCCCACTCTTCAAGCCAATATATGAAAATATATTCTTTTATTATATCAAGCATCATTACATTATAGAAATAATGGGGAAATCATACCATGGGTGTCACAAAATCCTAGTCACCCTCATTTGACCTAGATTTGTATTTCCTCTCCATTAATCCTATTTGTTTCAGGATCCCCTTTCCTTCTATCCACTTTTGGGTTTACGATTGACATAATTATATTGGAAATTCTCTCAAAAATTACACTTCAAAAGTGAAGAGATACAAGATTTATACATTTCCATAGTTGTGCATATCTATGTAGACATGAAATTGAACGAAGGGTTTCCAACATAAGTAAACTTGGTAGTTAAATATTATACTCAAACCCAAAATATGGATTATGAACATGTTTCCTTCCAATAGAGAGCATGTTATGCAACAAGGCACATTATTGCTTATTTCACAAGCCTCTCTCAGCTAAATTAATTCCATTACAATAAATCCAAAGGCCAAAGTGAAGGTGGGACTTCAATTTCCACCCAACCATATACCTACTATAGCCATAATCACTTACAATAGTCACCCCCGAGCCAAATCCATTATCTAAGGGGAATTTATTTTCAGCATATTTAGCAAGAAGCCATATTCAGTACACAAAGGATAGAAAAATACATATGGAATTGGGTGTTTTATTTTCTAGTCAAGCACAAAATCATTCATAATAATGGGTGGTTTATCAATTGTCTCAAGAAATCTAAGAGTGGTTTCTCAGCCCATAGAAAGCACCCTGGGTGATTTATCAACTCTCTCTTAACAAGCACCCATCTAAATGTCGTTTATTATCCCTAGTTAGTAGCTTGAGTGGTTTCTCAT
Source organism: Pinus albicaulis (assembly GCA_034641835.2). Lineage (NCBI taxonomy): Eukaryota > Viridiplantae > Streptophyta > Pinopsida > Pinales > Pinaceae > Pinus > Pinus albicaulis. The sequence continues at coordinate 355,015 of JAXQQM020071009.1, read as the reverse complement.
CTAGTCCTTGGAAAGAACTCATTCTCATTTCCTCTTCATCATCTTGCCCTCTTGGTCACAATTTCATTTTTTAAGGAATCCCATTCCCTCAGCTCATAGATCTTTCCATCTCTTTCCATATTTCCTCACCAAGAAGAGCTCCAACCCCCACATTTTTGTGCATTTTCCTTTTTATTATTTCCTAAGGGTGTCTCTTCATGTTCCTCTTGGACTCTTCCTCTTATTTTTCTTATTATTTACACCATAAAATTAATTAAATGTGCCAGTTAATGCCACCTTGGTTTATCTTTCCTCTTCCATCTTTAGATCATGGATATGTGGTCCCACTCTTCAGGTCAATATATGAAAATGCATTCTTTTATTATATCAAGCATCATTACATTATAGAAATAAGGGGGAAATCATACCATGGGTGTCACAAAATCCTAGTTGCCCTCATTTGACCTAGATTTGTATTTCCTCTCTACTAATCCTATTTTTTTTAGGATCCCCTTTCCTCCTATCCACTTTTGGGTTTATTATTGACATAATGATATTGGAAATTCTCTCAACAAATTACACTTCAAAAGTGAAGAGATACAAGATTTACACATTTCCATAGTTGTGCATATCTATGTAGACATGAACTTCAACGAAGGGTTTCCAACATAAATAAAATTGGTAGTTAAATACTATACTCAAACCCAAAATATGGATTATGAACATGTTTCCTTCCAATACAGAGCATGTTATGCAACAAGGCACATTATTGCTTATTTCACAAGCCTCTCTTAGCTAAATAAATTCCATTACAATAAATCCAAAGGCCAAAATGAATGTGGGACTTCAATTTCCACCCAACCATATACCTACTATAGCCATAATCACTTACAATAGTCACCCCCGAGCCAAATCCATTATCTAAGGGGAATTTATTTTCAGTGTATTTAGCAGGAAGCCATATTAAGTACACAAAGGATAGAAAATACATATGGAATTGGGTGTTTTGTTATCTAGTCAAGCACAACATAATTCACAATAATGGGTGGTTTATCAATTTTCTCAAGAAATCTAAGAGTGGTTTCTCATCCCATAGAAAGCGCCCCCGGTGATTTATTAAATATCTCTCAACAAGCACCCATCTGAATGTGGTTTATTATCCCTAGCTAGCAGCCTGAGTGATTTCTCATCTAGTCCTTGGAAAGAACTCATTCTCATTTCCTCTTCATCATGTTTCCCTCTTGGTCACAATTTCATTTTTTAGGGAATCCCATTCCCTCAGCTCATAGCTCTTTCCATCTCTTTCCATATTTCCTCACCAGGAGGAGCTCCAACCCCCACATTTTTGTGCATTTTTATTTTTATTATTTCCTAAGGGTGTCTCTTAATGTTCCTCTTGGACTCTTCCTCTTATTTTTCTAATTGTTTACACCATAAAATTAATTCAATGTGTCAGTTAATGCCACCTGGGTTTATCTTTCCTCTTCCCTCCTTAGATCATGGATTTGTGGTCCCACTCTTCAGGTCAATATATGAAAATACATTCTTTTATTATATCAAGCATCATTACATTATTGAAATAAGGGGGAAATCATACCATGGGTGTCACAAAATCATAGTCACCCTCATTTGACCTAGATTTGTATTTCCTCTCCACTAATCCTATTTTTTTTAGGATTCCCTTTCCTCCTTTCCACTTTTGTGTTTATGATTGACATAATTATATTGGAAATTATCTCAACAAATTACACTTCAAAAGTGAAGGGATACAAGATTTACAAATTTCCATAGTTGTGCATATCTATGTAGAAATGAACTTCAACGAGGGGTTTCCAACATAAGTAAACTTGGTAGTTAAATATTATACTCAAACCCAAAATATGGATTATGAACATGTTTCCTTCCAATACAGAGCATGTTATGCAACACGGCACATTATTTCTTATTTCAAAAGCCCCCCTTAAAGTGATCGATGAAGAAAATCCCGAGAAAATATATATGTTGGGATGGTGCAAAACAAGAACACCAATTGATTAGCAAGGAAAACCCTTTGACAAGTTGCAATTCATAGAACAATCGGACAATGCTAAAACTGGTCACGACACTATCAAGAAAGCTAGTTTTTCTAGCATCTCCCTCCTAGCACCTCTTCATCCATGAGGAAATATGAACTCTTTCTAGACCTATAAAACATTCCTCAACCCATCCATCACCCTCGTGTGAGCTAAGTGGATTAGTAAAAGGAGTAGGAAGAAAAGAAGGAAAAGAAGAATCAAGCATAATAAAATGCTTGGAATAGAATAGATATCAACTGAAGGAAATGGGGAATAATAAGATCCAAAAATTCTTATCCATAGCAAAAAGACAGGAATAAACTAAGATCATTAAGCATAAAAATAGAAATTTAGTTCCACAACCATATAAGTCCATCAATTGACATTAAATATATTCTTGTCATGTACTATTTATAAAATTTTCTATGTTCATAGTTTGTTTTAATTTAACCCTATTTATTGGGCTATGAAATAAATTATGGAAAAAATAAACTTTAGGAAGTGACCAAATATCCAACCTTTTAGAGTTGGGAATTTCATCACATGCACATTTTTTTTCATTGCTAGTAAAACTACACTATGTGGTTTTCCCATTGTTTAATTTTTTAAATGCAAAAATAACCATTATTGAATAGAAATAAATATATAAGAAAATATCTGAAATGAAATGTTATCCCTATTTAAAATATTTAAAATTAAGATATATTTAAGCTAGTTTGTTTATGTATTTGAACTCCTAAACTCTAATGTGTAGACTTCGTAAAAATTTAAAACCATTATATTGTTGTGTCACTCTTGAGACTTCAATAGTATATCATGGTTCTTGATCCAAGTTTTTTATTCAATGTTCCATAATAAATTATTTTCTAACTTGTTAATTAAATTTATCTAATAATAGTTGTGTGGGCATATGCAATTATATGGGATAAATCTTTTTGTATATATACCTTACATGGGTGATGTAAATTAAATAATTTATAATAATTAATTTTTATACCAAGGATAATTTTAGTGGGGGTTCCCTTGCTCCATACACATGATGGTTGGAAGGGCTTTGACCTACCTAAGGTATCCCCTCTGTATCCTCATGGTGGTTGGCCTCCTTTGGTCTAATCTCCCATCCCTTCTGTTGAGTCCCGAATTTGCATCTTTTCCATACACTTTTCCATACCTTTTTCACTCACCTAAACCTCCAAAATTGTCAATATCATGTGCAAAAGGGTATCTAAAATGGTTTTTAATTATGTTTTTGTGTTTTCTATTTGATCTAGATTTTGTTCATACAATTACGGAAACTTGCCACTTTCGCAAATGCTTTCGCAACTTTCCGCTGACTATTTTGTGGAACTATATGCTACAGGTGTCTACAAGGGAAACGAGCCACATGGGCGAGGCTAGGAATGACGTGGACATGGTTCGTGTCCCTACTCGGGTTCAAGCAAATTCGTCCAAAGAAGCCACGGCCAAAGCCGTCCACGTGGAAGTCAACTATGGAGTTTCATGTCGTGCGACTCGTTTCATGGCAAATAAACATCCATACGGCCGTTTCTAAGATTGCGGAGGTTAAATCGACATCCAGTGCGAGCTACGGAGTTGAATTCAAGCATCCACCTTCGGTAGATTCACTTTCCAACACGGCCATACTCCTATATCCGTGGACGTAGTGGTCTACGTGCTCTCGTCATCATGAACTTTAGGAGACGATTACTAGTTATTGTTATATATAGAGCGTTTGCATACGCACATAAAGTTAGTAGTTAGTTGATAGTTGATGTTCGTGAATAAACTCTCGTTATATCGTTAGTTTGCTTTGTAGTGATTACTGTGCCCTTGAGCCGTAACACTACCATTCATAATGAACTGCTTGTTAATATGAGAAGACTACGTTTTTCAACTTAATTCGTGTTTGAGGATCGTTACCAAAGGCGTGTAGAGGGCCCTCGGCTAAGGTTTTGTGTATTAGTGTACATTTCTCATTTCATTTCTTTTTAAAAGTCATTGTATCATAATCCATCCATATGTTCATACTTTGTAGTTGTTTCATTTCTGTTTATACATTTCCATAATTTCCATTTCATTTCTGTCTTACATGTTTTATGATTGTTAATCACCGATCAGTTTTCTTGTGCAGTTTTTAGGTAGACAAACTCGGGCATTTTTATAGCATTTTGACTAATGACATGAAACTAACATTGTTCTGTCGCTAGTTTGCTTTTTCATAGCTTTTGTTTAACTTCGCCTTGCTTTGTACATTTCAGTTTTGCTTATCCGATTCGGTAGTTAAATTTAGATATATTAAGTCTGCTCATAAGCGTCTTCGATTGCCTCCGAAAGCCACGAAATTTGGACCGATGGTGAGGGACTCGCATTATGAAATGTGTAGTTTAGTATTAGTTTCTTTTTCGCAAACTTAGATATATTAAGCTCGCTCATAGCGTCTTCAGCTTGCCTCCGAAAGCCACAGTATTGGACCGATGGTGAGGGGCGCATTATGAAATGTGTAGTTTAGTATTAGTTTCTTTTTCACGCAAATTTAGATATATTAAATCATATATGACATCTTCGAATTGCCTCCGAAAAGCCACGATTTCGGAGCGATGGCGAGGGATTGAATCATGAGTGTATGGTTTAGTATTAGTTTACTTTACGCAAATTAAATATCGAGTTACACAAGTTGTTTATGACTACTTCCGAAAGTCATAGTTGGTCTAATGATGAAGGGTCAGAAAATGAATTGATGTAATCTGATTTAGATTTATTTTGTTGCAATTTTGAATTTCCTTAAGCATAGTTTCTTTTATGTTTAGTTCGCAGCAAGAATAGTTTGGTTTTCATGTTCACTAGTTTACTTGTTTTGATTTATTAGATTAGCGGCACCTTTTCATTTCAGCAGTATCACTTTTTACTTTCTTTCAAGTCTTGTCATTGTAATTTTCAATTTGCTTTTAAAGTTTCAAGTTGGTAAATCATTATAGGGGATATCACTTCCTTGAAAAAATATAACCAAACTTGTTTTCATTTTAGAATTTCCATTTCACCTTAGAAAAACCAAAAACGACAAAAAGTTAAGAAATAGGTTATCTTGCACATATAGTGCGCCGCACTTCATCAGCTTACGATTCCCGGATTGACAAATTAAATGCAGCAATTTAGGACACACTAAATTGACCAAACACCTTCCACCCCCCCTCCTTTTTTTTATCTTTGGCTACAAGTTCTCTACACCCCTAGGTATCTCTCATGGTAACAATGGCATATTTAGCTCTTAGAGGATGTAGACATACTCTTTATTATTCTGGTATTTTAGGCAATGAAGAAATTAAGCATGATCTTAATGGTACACTAGTTGTGTGCACTTTCAAGGATTCAACCAATGGGAATTGTAGATTCACGCCCTCACTCTCATGGATATTTATGGATGTAATTCATTTTTTTTTCAAGGGATTAAATCAACTTCCCTCTAAGCCCAAGGACTAGAGTGAAGTGGTTGGTACCAGGCCACCCCACAAGTATACTCGCTTAAGAGTTTACAAAGTGTTCCCTTCGATAATATAGTGAATAATGGTGGTAAACTATTCCTCCCCCCTTAATTGTTTCATGGTTCATGAGGTGTCAACCTTATCAATCCCCATTTTTCAAGACATTTTTAATCAAGTTATATTCTACATCTTAAATTGATTTATGTTCTTTTACCATGACATGTGGCCTTACTTAGAGTATACACGAATGTATCTCCAACTCTTGGAAGTCCAAAATTAAAGAAAATGATTGCAAGGGTTTTCATAGTTGAGTTTGATGTAATAGACACAATGGATTTAATTTCAATCTAAGTTCCCTAGTTCTAAGGTGTAACACTCCCTCTCACCCCCTTAGACTTCAGAGGCTTAATGGGAGGTTTTATTTTCAATTAACCCATCCTCCATGGTCTCATGAGGGAAACAGGTTTATAAAATTTCTTCTCCCCCAAAGTGAGCAGAAATCACTTTGGATAACACTATCGCATCCAACTCGTTGAGTTATTTTCGGCGATATAAAAATTTCCTCAATATAATGTTTAGGCTAAAATTTATGCCCAATTAAAGTTTTGGATCCATAACAGTTTACACATTGGAAAGAATCTACCACATGATACCCACATGGAAATGCCACTTCACATTAGATCCACCATGGCACCCACCACATCATAGCACCATAACACCACCATGCCTATGCCATTTCTTCATAATGGTGTCCCATTCAAACCTCCAAAACACACCACACATTTTCATGTTAAATGATAGGGATGATCTTCGTCCTATGGCTCTGTCTCCACCATGGCATTCATCTACCCACACACTATAGTAGAAGGGTGCTATAAAATAACTATGCAGGTTGAGATCTGTGATGACGTGGATCCCATCCATGTTTACTACAACGTCAACACCATGTAGCAGCTCTATGCCAGGTGGCGCCAAAAACCAATGCCACACATCACTTAATCCATGTTAGCATAAGCCACCACATCACCCACTTCTACACCACCTTGATGACATCAAGGTGATGTTACTTTTCCACATGGCACCCCCACACAATGCCATGTGCCATCCATAAAATGACCACTTGTTCATCCAAAATTCCATAACTACCTACCATGTGGCACACTAATAGTGTGCCACAACGCAAAACCTATCCATATCATAGGTACATGCCATTTGTTTCCTACGTGGCATCATCCACCTAAACCTGATTCATGGGTCCCATCGGGTCCTTGACCTTTATGAAAATCAACCTTTTTCTGTTGAACGACAAAAAGGACATTTTATATTATCCTTTGTCAATAGAATAAACACACCCACATGGGGTGGAACCATTGTCTTTCATCCATGACAAAAAAGAACCCTAGTGGTCGGTGCAAGCATTTTCACATCTTGCACCTTCTTTGGATTGTGCCCACTTTCCCCAAAGTATTTTGGCGACCCTGACATGGTGAAATGTGAAAATATATGATAGGTCATGGGATCTTTCCCATCCTAATCTCTAATTTAATTTACACCTTCTATCAATTCACATATTTTATCAGTAACGTCAAGATTCCCATCCTACAAGGGCACAACACCATTCCCTAGGACATAAATGTATCTGTATCTGAACATAAATTTCTCCATATCCATATCCTCCATCTCTATTGTGAATCTAGTAGGGCTTAATCATCTAAAGCACAAGCTTCTTGATCAATAATAACCATGCTTAGAAGTCCTAAGGACTCCAATGGTTTATGAAGCTAGTCTCAGTGATGATCAATGCTCAACACCATTATTACATCAGTGATGAATCCCTCATTCCCACACCGGCATTCCAAACATTAACATGGGCACAATAAGGAAATTAAACCATCAACATGCCTACCAACATTCAACAAGAACTATTAGATCCACTAATATAACATGCCACACACAACATCAACAATGGACCTTCACCATTCCATAAAAAAAATATGTCCATGATATTCATGACATAACAAACAATATAAATCACACATAGTGATAGCCATATAAAATAAAAAATAACCATATTTGTCATGCAATCAACCCTTCACTCAAGAAAGCATCATAAGTCACATGGATATGCAAATACTTCTCAAATTATGAGAACAATCATAGATGTATCTCATTAAAGGCAACCAAGAATGACACCATTCCTCCATAATTAATTTTTATGCATTCCTTGTTATAATCCATAGCAACATCATTCAACATACATAACGTAACTGGAGTACAATTATATACCCTTATCTATATAACTTAATGATTGGAAACTAGGGCAGGGACTTCAACCCTCCACCCAACTGTAGGCCAACTACTCTGCAATCTTTCTTACAGTTGACCTTTCCCAAGTCGGGTATTCTCACCAATAACCAATCAAGAGATGGTAAGAATAAGAGTCTACTTTCCATGTGATGTCAACTACCTCCAACAGTAACACCATAGTGACTATCTATCTAGTAGAAAATCAACCACAAGGGTTCAACCAAGGCTCAATGACTTACAACTCCATTCTAAGAGGATATGTACATTATTTAGGTGGTTTATCAACTAGATTCTTCAAGTTAACACTATAGGAGCCAAGAGTAAACTTATCTAAGTGGTTTATCAGCTAATTGAGTTAACACATAAGTTTTTTATCATCCCTAAGGCTATCACCTAGTGGCTTATCAATATTCTCAGCTAGTACCAGACTCTCTTAGCCTATCAAGTGGTTTACAGCCCCAATCAACACCCTAGTGTATTAGTATACATAATTCTAACACTAAGTATTTCAACTACATTAAACTCTCTCTAGCCATCTGAATCAAAGGCACGCATACAGGTCTCAAAAAACACAGGGAATTTTTATCCCAACATAGAAAATAAGATAGAGAAAGATAATCCTCCCCAGTGGATCCATGATCACATCTAGTTACAAGATTTGTGTTCTCTTGTATCTTCTACATTTTTTGTTCTCTCTTTTTCTCATCGAGCTCTCTCTTGCTCGACACCACTATGCAATTTTCTACTTTTCTATATTGCATCTATATCTCCCTACCTTGTCTCTCCATTAACTTTGCTTCTCATACTTTTCCATGTATGTTGACCATGCCCACACTTTCCACGGGAAATAAGACTACATGGATCATCCTCCACTTAGGAAGCTCAGTCTTGAATTCAATGTTACGCCAACAATGTAATTAATCCATCAAGAAGATAGGTGGTGAAATAAATACAATGGCTTGGGTTTACAAGAAACTCATCCTCCTTAGACCTATGAATCTATGTCCACTTCCCTCAATCAATCAATGTGTTACATTTTCGAATTATTTACGTGCATTACAATTCATAGAAATATTTACAGTATGGATAGAAAAAAGGGTTGTCACAGACCCCACCCCCTTATAGGAACATCGTCCTCAATGTTCTATACCCAAACAAAAAATTTATAGGAGCTTATACACACAACTCTTTTGACATTTGAATTTACATTTACATTTTCTTACCCAAAAAGAAAATGAGTATGATACCCTCATTGGTTCAATCATTTCCGAAGTGGCTTCATCTAGTCTACAGTGCTTCCTATGCACCTTGACCTAATCGATTACTCTATTTTGGAGTGTGGTATGTCTCCAATCCATAATGCATATTAGTTACGGTTAGTATTCTCCCCTCAATTCCACATGAATCATGAAATAATAAACAACATGTTTAGCATCATGCACATACTTTTTAAAAGAATATATATATGGAAAACATCATATGCATTCACTATGGCTGGCAAGTCCAATATGTAGGTGACTGGCCCACTATTTTGATAATATGAAATGGTCCACAAAATCTATGTGCTAGCATTTCACAAGTGTCATTTTTTAGTGAACTTTTCATTGGTATAATGTGGAAATAATCATGTTCCCCCAATTGGAAATCTTTGTGCACTCCCTAATAATATGCATAACTCTTTCTCATGTATTGAGTTGTTTTTATGTCTTTCCTGATAACAATGAATTTATGTTCCATTTCCTTCAACATATCAAGCCCAATATGCACCATGTTCACCAAATTGTTACATCTGATAGGTGTATTACATTTTCTTCCATAAAGAACCTCAAATGGACTCACCTTCAATGATTCCTAGTAACCATTATTGTAGGCAAACTCTACCAAAGTAAGAAATTATTCCCATATTTTAGGTTGATGCATAGCATTCATTCTAAGCATTTCCTCCAACACCCTCTTAACTATTTTAGTCTACCCATATGTTTAAGGATGGTACACTGTGGTGCAAGATAATTTTCCCCAAAACCGGGAAACAATGTTTTCCAAAATTTTTAGAATCCCTATCTGAGATGATATTCTTGGGTACAACGTGCAATCTAACTATTTCCTTCATAAAATTTGAGCAATATCCATTTCTTTATCAGTGGATTTAATAGCTAAAAAGTGAGCTATCTTTCTCAATATATCTACCACTACCATTATGGAATCATGTTGTCTATATGTCCTTCGAATCCTAGTGATGAATTCCATTGAAATGACTTCCCACTTCCACTCAATAATTAGGATTGGATGCAACAATCATGTTGGATGTCTACGTTACACTTTTACTTTTTGGAACTTCAGGAACTTGGAAATGAACTTTGCCACATCCTTCTTCATGCCTAGTCAATAGTTCATCCCATCATGTTCTGATATCAAAACAAATTTTCATCCAAGGAGATAATGCCTCAACATTTTCAATGCGTGCACTATTGTTGCTAATTCCATGTCACAAGTGACATAATCATGTGCATGATCATTCCTCTTTCTTGATTCATAATAAAATGTGCATCCTTCTTACATTAGGATTCCATTGAGTACCTCCTTGAAAGAATTTATGCACACCACAAAATATTTTTCTCGGTCTATTATCCTTAATATCGGTGCAAGTGTGACAAATATTTCAATTTCTCAAAGTTCGCTTCACATTATAGTGTCCAATAGAATTTAATTCCTTTTCTTTGCAACATTGTAATTGGATTCCCAATCTTTGAGAAATTATGAATGAATATCTAGTAATAACAGGCCGATCCCATGAATGATTTGAATTCTATTATTTTTTGAGGAGGAGGCCACTCCATAATGGCTTTAATATTCTCTAGGTCTATAATCACTCCTTCCTTGGAAACAATATGTCCCAAATATTCAATCTGTGACTAGAAAATATCACACTTGTTGAGTTTGGCACAGAGCTTGTTCTATCTCAGAAACTATAATATTATTGTTAAATGTTTCTAATGCTCCTCCTTGGGTTTTTACTAAGCCAAGGTTTCATCATCAAATACTGGCACAAAATTGTCCAAATATGGATTGAGGAAATTATTCGTTAAGCACTTAAATGTTGTTGGGTGTTTGTGAGTCCAAATGACACCACCACAAATTCATAATTTCCATACCTTGTTCTAAATTTCGTTTTGTTAATTCAATATTTGAGAAAATTGCATCTCTTCTCAGCTGGTCAAACATATCATCAATACTTGGAAAAGGATACATGTTCTTGATTGTGGCTTTATTGAGCTATATACAGTCAATTCATATACTTAATGTGCAATCCTTCTCCTTCAAAAATAATACAGGACATCCCGAGGGTGATACGTTGGGGATAATGTATCTGTAGTCCAACATTTCTGTCAATTATAATTTTAGCTCTACCAGCTCTGGTGTACTCACTTGGTATGGATCTTTTGACACTAATGTCAATCATGGTAGTAATTCAATTTAAAATTTAATTTCCCTCCTTGGCGGCAGTCTTAGGATCTCTTCTGGGAACACATCATTAAATTGTTTTATTATTGGGTGTTCTTCCATACTGTCTTTATCGGAATCTGATTCATTGGCCACTTGAATATCATATAATTAACACCCCTTATGGATGCACCCCTTTAGTTGTAGTGCATTTATTTTCCTAACGTTCATAGGTTTTCTCTTCCCCTACAAAGTTGTATTTTCCCCTTCCTCATTAATACACTCTATCAACTTGTTGTAGTAATCGACCTTGGCTCTCTAGGCCGCTAGCCAATCCATCCCGACTAGCATGTCATATGAAACTAATGCTAATAGGTTTATACTTCTATCCATATGCATGTCATTTATCTGAATAGGCATGACTTATCCACATGTTCAAGTAATTTCTTAGTCCTTGTGGCAAATTGAACCAATGACAAACTGGCATGTGTTTTGCTTTGTAACACACACTTTTCTCCAAATTTTGGACTTACATATTAAAATTGGATCTAAGGTAAATCAATATTGAAACAAACTAGTTAGTACCATAGCTTCCATTTTGATCACTGAGACTCGGTGATCAACCTACCTATTCTCCAACACTACATAGTTTTCTGGTATGCTCTGAGCCACATCATTTACAATCTCCACTTCTTGCACATTGTACAATATTGGATGGTTCCTTTGTAGCTGAGGGAAATCCCTCTGTAAATGGTTTTTCCCACATTTCCTACACTCTATGGGTTTTCTCCTGAACTCCTTTATTTCCTCTCCTGTAAGCCTAAAGAGCTATTATTGATGAACAATAGTGGTTTTATGCTAAGACTCACCTCTTACAGGAGTAGTGAACCTCACATTTATACCTGGATGATGTCCTACATATTTCTTCCCTTTTCCTTTAAAGCTATTCTTACCTTTTTCTTTCCAACCAGCCTTGAACTCAAACTTGTGCTTGGATTACACATAGCAATAATTTATTTTCCTGATGATATCCTATATATTTTGTATCTGACCAAACTATATTTTTTCCTTGAGTTCTTGTCACAACCCACTAATATACCTTTGATTCTTTTCCTTCCTATCCTTAAGGTAAGGTACATACCTCAACAAATCCAACAACCTATTGTATATTCATCAGTTGTCAGTTGCCCTACTTTTTCCTTATAAAATTATTTGGCCTTGCTATCAAAGTAACTTTAAGATAGATACTTTTCCTAGAAATATATTTCAAATCTCATTGAGGAAAACTTCTCCTCTTGAGTTTTATTGACATTACTTAGGTCTTCCCACTAGATATCAATCTGTCCTTTCAAGCTGAAAGTGGCTACTCTCGGATTCATATTTTTAGAGTAACTATGCACCCTAAAATATTTATTCATTCCAAGTAGCCATGCCTCCACTTATTCAAACTTCCTCACCTTTCCATCCAATGTAGGAGGTATTTCCTTCTTAAATTCTTTTGGTATGAAATATTTTACTTTCATTTCTAGCTAGCAGTGTCTCTTAGTTACTACACTAGACAATCGCTCACAAATTCCATTCCTCCTCTTAGGAGTACTTAAAGGAGTCTCACCTCTCACTATATATTCGCTTTCCTACCTATGTATTTTCTTATATTTGATACCTTATACACAATTATTCTTAAATTCATGCTTTCCAAGTTCTGATTGATTTTTATTATCTTTATCTCTTCCTAGGTGGTTGGCATCTAGATCATGTTACCTCTCTCTTTACAAATCTAACAAGATATTCAATATGATGGAATTTACTTTTTCTTTATTTTCCTAAGCCATAGAAATCCCCTCATTTCCATCTGTAAAGTTTTGTAGATGTTCTATGCTAGAAGCAATTTTACTTTTCTCACAGCAATCATACAAATAGTTAAGCAAAATGCAGATAGAACATATAAGTAGATCTTACAGAAGACAAATCAGAAACAGGAAAAATGTGTGTGTTCGTTTCAGCGGTCAACGGGGATGCTTCAACCAGACAAAGTCTCCTTGGTCGACCAAACTTGACATGTGTCACAACGAGTCCTCAATCAGAAAATGAGTCAACCCAAGTCAACTCTACAAAAGTCAACGCCGTCTCGAAAAAGTCAACGCATGGCGAGCAAGCTAAAAGTCAACGCAGCAACAAAACGGTCAACCCTTTGACCTCGATTTTTGTGCCAAGTAGTACGGCCTTCAAAAATCGAACCTTCCACAAGTTTTCGAGCATGATTGGACCATGCGTTGACCAAAGTCAACGCTCAGTCAAACTTTCTGCGAAACCCTAGCAGCAGAAAATCGTACTTCGATCTCAGACGTACGGTCCGTCCTCCTTTTCCTTCCCACGTGTGGATGAAACTCGTCCTCCGGGTAGCTCGTACTATTTTGGATGAGAGAGAAGATGTGTGTTGTGATGATGATCAAATGCTCTCCAACTTTTCTGTATTTATATCCATCATTGGGGCGTGTGACACATCTGCTGGGGCGTGCAACCTTAAGGCCGACCCTGCACATATAATTTATTAAGAATAATAAATTCAAAATATATGTTACTGCTCATCGGATTAAGACATATTATATATGGATTTTACACCTCTCCGAAAGAGGATTCCAACAAAAATATTAGCTTCTTAATCGAGCATTACAACATGGAGTTTGGACCTAGTTGTCCAAATTTAACACTCCCTCTCAACTAGGGAGAACTCCATCCATCGGTGCAATCAACATCGTGCGTCATCCCGCCGAAAATTGATTTGATGGCTTCTTTATTTCGAACGAAGTGGGTCAGTCCACAAAGACATCATCCCCCAGGCGACATAATCGGTCCAGAGGTCCCCGGACCTCACAAATCTTGATCCCGGATCAAGTGGTTGGACCGTGCCATCCTAGATAGAGAGTAAGGCAATCTCGATGCGTCCATCGGTCTTTGCTAATAGTCTCTAGCTTTTCCCACCTCATTGGCCAAATGAGAGGTACTTCCCATGAGCCTCGAACTCAATGGGTAGGATGCATATGGGGGCACGGATAAATGAGTGGTGAACCGACTCAATGATCACAAAGGTGGGGCGAAGCATTATGAGTGCTTATAGATCCAATAAGCTATCCCCAAAGCCCCCCGCGAGCTCCCGAGGCTCATCGTCCAACGGGACCCACATCATAGGGTCTCTCCACGACACCAAGATTCTCACGGAAGGTTAGGAACTTGACCTTCCCCCGGGGGGCTTAGTGAGAATATCCGCGACTCGCTCATCGGTTCCTATATGATCGAGCCTTACGGTGCCTCGTTGTACCATATCCCTGGATAAAGTGGTACACGATATCAATATGCTTGGATCGGTCGTGGAACACGGGATTCTCGAGTCATACGAATCCCACTCACGATTATCACGGAGTATCACGGTGGTATCTAGCACATGTCCAAACAGACTCACTAAAGAGCTTTCGCAACCAAAGCGCTTCACAACAGAGCCATACTAGCGACAATGTATTCGGCCTCCGCGGTGCTCAAAGCCACCGACTTCGCTTCTCGCTCATCCATGAGATTGAAGCAGAACCAAGATTGAAGCGACATCTAGATGTGCTCTTACGATCCCTACCACACGCCGGCCCAATCGGCATCGGTATATCCACGGAGTATCACACTCCCGGCAGTGTATCTCGACCCATGGTTTATCGTGCCCCGAAGATATCTCAAAAGATTCTTGGCACCAACCCGATGAAAATGATGAGGCTCAACCATCCGTTGACTCAAAGTGTTCACTTACGCAAAACATATGTCCAGGACGAGTGTTCACTAAGAACATCAAAGCTCCTATGAGTTGACGATACTCGAGTAGGATTGGCCAAGATAGGCCCGGTAGTCACTGCCACTCAACTTCTTAAAGTTGAGTTCCATCGGTGTCGACATCGGACTTACGAGTCCACCATCCCAAATCTTTCCGGGAAGCTTCACAATATATTTTCCTTGAGAAAGGAAAATCTCTCAGTCTCTGCCCTGGGACCTCCGAGGCCTAGGAAATAGTGCATCGGTCCTAGGTCTTTCATCTCGAACTCGGCAGCGAGCTCCCTCTTACATTGATGAATGAGAGGGTCATCACTGTCGGGAAGAGGTCGTCCACATACTGGCACTAGAATGAGAGGCTTCCCTTCCACAACCTTGAAGTAAAGGTTTGGATCGAGCATTGCTTCGAGTGAAGCCCGGCTTCATCAAGTAACTATCCATCCTCTCGTACCAAGCTCTCGGGTGCTTGCTTTAACCCATAGGGGGGCTTTCTTCAACCTGCGAGACATAAGTGTCTCAATCTTGAACTTCAAATCCCGGAGGTTGTTCTACATACACCTCTTCCTTTATTTCACCATGCTAGAAAGCGGTCTTGACATCCATCGATGAAGACTCCATCCTTGCGTAGCGACGAGGGCTATGATTGATCGGATGGTGGTATATCGTGCCACGGGTGTAAATATATCATCATAGTCAATTCCTTCCTTTTGAGAGAAGCCACGGGCAACAAACCTTGCCTTAAACTTTTCAGCACTCCCCATCGGATCCATGTTTGATCTTGTAGAGCCATTTAGCGGTGACAACGATTTGTCCTTCGGTCTCGGGACCACATCCCGGACATCATTCTTCATAATGGACTCATATTCTTCATGCATAGCATCCTTCCGGACTTTGATGCTTGATGGCTTCCTCAAAAGATCCGGGTTCGGATTGTACAATAGTACTCATGGCGGCTAGATACCCTTGGTATCTACACGGCTTCTTGCTTTCTCGGAATGTCCCCCCTTGGGGGCGGCATGTCCCTCGGCATCTTCAAGGGTGTCCCACGAGCCATGAAGGTCTCTTTCCAAGCGAAGGAGATGGATCAATAGGGTCCATTGGTCCTTCGATATCGAGCATAGTCTCATCCTGGGGTTCTTCCGGATTTCCGGGAGCCTTTCTTCATGATTTTCTCCCGGATCTAGGAAGATCTACTACTTTCTTCGGGGAAGCATCTTCATCAAAAGTGACATCATGGCTTATCTCTACTTCCCTTTGACCGAGTACATAGACTCTATATGCCTTAGAAGTCTCACTGTAGCCCACAAACATTCCTTTTCTTCCCAGTAGCATCCGAGCTTACTTCTCTTTTCTTTTGGCACATGAAAATAGACGAGGGACATCCAAAAATTCTAAAATGTGAGACATCGGGTTTCTTACCGCGAGAAAACCTCTTCGGGAGTTTTGGAGTCCAAAGCGGAATGAGGGCATCGGTTTTGAATGTACACGACGGTATGTTTGCAGACTTCTCCCCCACGAAACTTTGGTAGACCCTGGTCACATAGCATGGCATGGGCAACTTCCACAATAGTCCTATTCTTGCGTTCAAGCAACACCATTACGCTCGGGAGGTATATGCGGTGGTAGTCTCCCTCTTAATGCCGGCTTCTCGCAAAAGTCTTTGAACTCATTTGACTCATATTCGAGTGCCATTGTCGGTCCTCAAAATCTTGATCTTCTTTCAGGTCATATTTTCCACCAAGGCTTTGAAGGTACGGAACCACATGAAAGCCTCATCCTTCTTCTTCAAGAAGTATATCCGAGGTTTTGCGAGAGAAGTCATCGATAAATGTCATATAGTAAGAACATCCCCCAGGATGTTACGGGTAACATACCGGAAAGATCGAGAATGGACCAGTTGCAATATATCGGATGTCTTTGTGACACTTGAGGGGAAAGGTCCCCTTGTATGTTTCCCTTCGACATGACCCATACATACACCTTCATGATTATTTCCAAAATCGGGCATCCACTGTCACCACCTTCCTAGCTTCGGGAAGAGCCTTGTAATGAAGGTGTCCAAATCTTCGGTGCCATAGTTCGGTTTGACGGATAGTATCACAAGTCATAGCTCCCAACGGACTCCCTCCAACCTGGTAGAGTGTACCAACTCTAAAACCAATTGAGATAGCTTCCTTGAAGCTCTTCTTCCACATGAGTACCTTTCCATCGAGAGAAAGTTACATTGAATCCTTTGTCTTCCATGGCGGATACTGAGCACAAGGTTCTTCTTCAATTTAGGTACATAGAGTACATCTTGCGGACGGAGGACTTGTCCTTGAGACAAGTGGAGGGTCACGATCCGGTCCCTTTCCACGGGATAAGTGGCATTATCCCCAAGGATAATTTCTAGATTAGTATCCCTTTCAACCATGTCGGAAAGTGCTTCCTTGAATCCGGTGATGTGTCTTGAGGCACCACTATCGATTAGCCGGACATCCATAGTGTCGGGCGGAGATGCGAGCGAGAGAGACAGATACTAGAATATACTCATTTCTTTTATCAACAACATTAGACTCCTCATACAGTATTTACGGTCCTTTTAGAAGGTTGATTGTTTCCTCCAAAGTGAGCCTTCCTCTTTCCTTTGGATTTGTCATTTCTTCGATTCCCATTCCTTCGGTTGTTGTTGTTATCGTCATCATCGGGAGAATCCTTCTTGAAGGGGCATTCTCTAGCATAGTGTCGAGGCCTATAGCGGGTGAAACATTTACCCTTCTTCTCTTGAGTCTTAGTCCTTCCTTTGTCCTTAGAACTACCGAGTTCTTCTTTCGGGGAATGAGCACCATAGGCGAGCATTTCTTTCATTATCAAATTCCTTCATCCTTGTTTCTTCTTGCATACATCTTGACGAAGCTCATCAAAGTTAGGAATGGTATTATTGTTGAGAATGGTAGTTGTGAATACTTTCCATTCATATGGAAGTCCTCCAAGTGCGGTGAGAACCATCTCACGATCAGCTATTGTCTCCCCAATAGCTAGCGAGATTGTTCCCTGGTTTCGGTCAACTTCATAAAGAAAGTTTGAATAGACTCGTCTCTGACCCTTCTTCATATTCTTCAACTTGTTCTTGAGGAATAGCACTTGGTTCACATTGTTTACTTGGAACATAAGTATCAATTTGTCATAAATCTCCTTGGATGTGCCTAGTTCGGATATGTAGGCAACCGGACTCTTATTTATGGATTCCACGATCGTCGACTTTGCTCACGATTTCTCCCTTCTTATACTTGTTTCTAACAGACAGTGAGAGGCATTGGATGGAGGTTCTTGAATCCTCCCTGTCACATGATCCAGGAGATCATGATCTTCCAATTTAAGGTCTAATATCATCTTCCGAGCATGGAAGTCATCACTTCAATCGGCTTGTCATTCTCCTTGAATTCAAGACTAGTGGAACCCATTTCTTCGGTGATGATTGCTAAAGATAGAGTTTGTCTTCACCTCACCTCCGATACCATGTAAATTTTTTGTAGATGTTCTATGCTAGGAGCAATTTTACTTTTCTCACGAGCAATCATACAAATAGTTAAGCAAAATGCAGATAGAACATATAAGTAGATCTTACGGAAGACAAATCGAAACAAGAAAAATGTGTGTGTTCGTTTCGGCGGTCAACGAGATGCTTCAACCAAAGCAAAGTCTCCTTGGTCGACCAGCCCAGGACATGTGTCACAACAGGTCCTCCAATCAGCAAATGAGTCAACCCAAGTCAACTCTACAAAAGTCAACGTTGTCTGAAAAAAGTCAACGCAGGGGCGGCAAGCTAAAAGTCAACGCAGCAGCAAAACGGTCAACCCTTTAACCTCGATTTTTGTGCCAAGTAGTACGGCCTTCAAAAAATCGAACCTTCCACAAGTTTTCAGCTTGATTGGACCATGCGTTGACCAAAGTCAACGCTGGTCAAACTTTCTGCGAAAACCCTAGCGGCAGAAAAATCGTACTACAGCTCAGTACATACGGTCCGTCCTCCTTTTCCTTCCCACGTGTGGATGAAACTCGTCCTCCGGGTAGCTCGTACTATTTTGGATGAGAGAGGAAGATGTGTGTTGTGATGATGATCAAATGCTCTCCAAATTTTTCCTGTATTTATATCCATCATTGGGGCGTGTGACACATCTTTGCAGGGGGCGTGCAACCTTAAGGCCGATCTGCACATATAATTTATTAAGAATAATAAATTCAAAATATATGTTCTTCTCATCGGATTAAGACATATTATATATGGATTTTACACCTCTCTGAAAGAGGATTCCAACAAAAATATTAGCTTCTTAATCTGAGCATTACAACATGGAGTTTGGACCTAGTTGTCCAAATTTAACACCATCCTTATAACTTCTCAATTAATCTCTTATACTTCTAAGGGTGTTCATCCAGTTAGGGGAGTCTTCCTCTATCCTCTTTCCAACTAACTCCTCTTCCTGACAATGTTGGAATTTATCATTGTTTTGTTTCTCCATTCTGTTGCTCATTATTTTTGTCTTTTTATTATTTTTTGGTGTCTTTTTATGTTTTTTCATGCACGCATAATTGTTATCCAAAAATATATAAATAATCATACTTTCCCATTTCATTGGAAAATATGCTATAAGTATACTTAGGCCTCTTACACCAAGATCCTAAACTCCACCATCAAAGAGTGACAATTGCACCACAATATACAATGTAGTACATGAATAAAACTCTCCTTCAATGAAATAAATATGAAATAAGTATGAGAATTTACAGCATTGATGAATTTGTTGATTTAGAAAGAACATGGAGAGCATACAACCCCTGTAAGGCCATCTTCAACATCAAACTCCTCCATGAGTTGTTTCAACACCATGGTTGATCATGGCACCCTATGGCTTCAACCTACAAAAAATCATATCGAGAATGCTCTATGGCTCCTCGGACATGTTCCATTGAGTCCATCATACTCAAAAATGGTACCTTAGCCTCTTTCTGCATCCAATTTGGTCAACAATTGGCTAAGTTATGACTTCTCCAAGTTTGTCCACAATTTCCTCCCCAAATTTAGCTAACTGGAGCTAACTCGAGATAATTGGCACTAATTTTAGAAAATCCTACCATATTTTTCAGACTGCCAAGTTAATCTGGATTAGTTTGATTAATCAAAATTAGTGGATAATTAATGCGGATTAGTTTTTTTAAACCGACGCTCCAGAATTAAACCAGATTAGCGCTAATTAAGTAGGATTTAAGGCTTAGTTAAATATATATTAGTGTTGATTAACCATGCTTATGGTTAGTGCTCCTCTCACTCAACTGGTGGTCTTCGAGCCTCCGTTTCATGCCTTAGGGCAGGCCCCTTCTCCCCCTGTCGACGGAATGAAAATTTAAGTATATGTGGAGTTCTATTATGGTTAAGACTCATGGTGTAGAGGAGATGGTATATGCACGTGTTTTTTTGGCGGAGGTCTCGTGTTTGACCCCCACCCAGTCCCTCTAGTCCATTAACCAACATTTTACACTGCCATGAGGGGGACACATGGTGGCCCCAGGCTATACCACGTGCCTCCTCCTCATTAGCCTTCAAAGAACCAATAAAAACTTGCCAACACACCCAATGCGCACCAGCCAAAATCTGCCACTTGGAATTCATTCATTCGTCGATGGAAAGTGTTGACCAGACTTTGATCTACCCAGTCAGCATTCCACGTTAGTAGTCTGTACTGCTGACTGGGCTCCCTTTTTGCATTTTTTTTCCAAAATTTTCCTCTTTAGAAAAACGAACAAAACATGTTTCTGGGAGCATACTGTGTCAGTTTCACACAAAATGAGTTGCGTCGAATTCAGGATGACAAGAACTACGCGATCATTCAAGTTTCATGTCATTCCAAGAACTTTGATTTTTGAGCAAAAATTTAGTTCCTGGTCACTCTTTCCCACTGAAAAGGTTTTGGACCCCAAAATCTCACTTTCAGTAATTCAACATCTGAAGGTTCATTTCCTCCATTCTTTCAAACTCGATGAAATCGACGCTTGTCATGCCTTGACATGTACAATTCTTTCCATTCCTTTTGGTCACCAAAAGCATAGGTGCACCATATGGCAGAAGAGATTGTTGTGTGATTCCATTGCTCAACAATTTTTTCCTTTGCATTTTTTTAGACATTCGATGTATGTGAATGCCATAAGAAAACATTCTTGCTGCAAAATATTTACCAAGGATAAAATCCAAAAAGACTTTATCAAATAACCCATACAAGTTCCACATAGTGAATACTTGTGTAAATGAGTGCCTAACACATTAGTCTCCTACTACATGTGTTGCTACTACTCATCCAATGGTTTGAAAATGTTTTCCAAAAACATAATTAGAAATGAATTTTTATAACATGGAAATAACTTGACATGCAAATTTTCCATTAAAATGACTATTCACAAGACAAACTTATCATGACAATGCTCAAAGAAAAACATTGTTGCATTTAAAAGTGAGTTATTTACGAATATCACTTTTTACAATAGTCCAACTATGGGACATGAAACTAGTGCAAAACAAGAAATTTGACAAATAGTCTACCCACTTCTTACCCAACCAGGTAAGTGAACCCTCTATTTGTTCTTCTTCTTCTTCTGGAGCTGCATCAAGTATGGTTGCATCTTGTCCCACTTTTTCCATGGTTGCTTCCTCTTAAGGTACATGCACAACTTTATTTCCCTTGCCATGATGAATATGTGGATGCAATTTCCAACATTTTGCAACCCAATGTCCATTGATTTTGCAATGAGTAAAAAATTTTCTTTGAGCTCCTCTTGGATCACATGCCTCTGCCTTTGGATTAACTTTTCCCTTCTCGGGTTTCTTTCCAATAGACATGTCCATCCTTTTGAGAATTGCTTCCTTCTTTTCACACTTATCTACAATATGGTTAGATGAATGGAAAAAAGTACATGTAAATGTATTCTTCAACAATTTGTTCAAATTTTGATTTTTCTTCTCATCTTGAAAAACATTTGATACAAGAGGATGATTATACATATTTTTCTTGTTCTTTTAGTTTCTCTTCTTGCATGTAGAACTTGCATGGAAAGTAGGACTTTCAAGGTGAGAAGAAATTAATTTCTTATCTTCTTCATCCTTCTCATCTCTCTCTGGAGATACCTTCAAGTCTTTCTTGTATTTGAATAACCAAGAAGGTACTAGTTCTGGATGAAAACTCCAAAACCTTTCCTCCTCATGTCCTCTTTTGTGACAAAAGGTACATGATACACAATAATGTCAGAAGACCATTATTCTATTGCAACATAACCCAAGCCTTCATACTCAAGTCTCCCTTTGGGTTAAATTCGGTTCTTGATGCCTTGCTGGTTCACACCAAGACCTCCTCCCTTGTAACCCATTTTATACAAGAACTTGGATCCAATTCCATTACCACAATTTTCAAAAGCTGCAAAATAACTTTCTTCAACATTTTTTTGAAAAGAAGAAGCATGCAAATGCTTACCAATTGTTTCATCTTCTTCTTGAGGGACAAAGATGCTTGCAAAATCCCTTTTGATCTTGGAGGTTTCCACTTGGGCTCTTTGGTTCTCTTCCTTCAACTTCCCAAACTTAGGTACTAATTGAACTTCATCCTCCACATCATGTGGAAAAAAGGCACAAATTTGGTTATCATCTTTTTTTGAATGAATTTCTACACATGCCTCTTGCACGAAAGTTGTAGAAAAACATGGAGTTTTTGGAGAGGATGGTGGCTTGACACCATTCTTGTATCCTTATTCCCTTGAAGAACATTGTTCACCTGGAGGTGGTGTAGAGCTTTCACCGTGAAATTTTGTGTGCTTATCTTCCTAGAGGACCTTCACCATATCTGACATGTCTATAAAATCCTTTCTGTAATATTTTACATCTTCTCACATCTTTGTACACTCTCCTCCTTGGAAAATCCTTTGTTTAAAGCCTCAATCTGGAACTTTGAGGTAGAACTAGTGGTAGAGACTTGCTCTCCTTTCCAAAATATTTTCTCCTCACTTGAGTTTAAAAACACACCACTTGCACAACAAACAAAACCTTATTACACAAATAAAACCATGTGCTTTGATACCAAATGATCTGAATGGGAATATTAGTAATGCTATGCTAAGATCCTTTGCAGAATAGAAATTTTTTTGTCTAAGGTTTGTCCTTCAAATAACAAGTAGAAGTAGTTGGTATTAAGTGTTTTTGGTGAAATTTTGTTTATGAATTATATTACATGTCATCAAACATGGAATTAAAACATATAACCATCGTTCAACACCAGAAATGTTTGAAGGAGTTCACCCCTCATGGGCTACATCTCCTTGGATCGGCTCTATGGCTTGGTCCATTCTCATTAATCTCAATGAATGAAACAAGGAGTACATAAAATGTTGAACAAGGGAATGATAAGTTTGTTGATCAGCGGTTGTCATTGATGTCAACCCAAGCAGCACCAGAGGCTACCCTAATATTTCATGGGATTTTTGACCTACCAAATTACTATATTCTGGGTTAAGAATTCTTTTGATGGTTTCTACTTGTCAAGATGTTTCCATTGATAGATGGCACGCCACGTAATTCTTCACGATTTGAGAGATATTCATGTTTGCATTTTGTAACCCCAGTTAGTGGGCTAAAACCAGATGGGGTTGTGGCATGGGTCATTTAAAATTTAATAATTAATCATTTTTAAGCTCCTAAAATCCCTCCCACGTTCACTTGTTGAATACCTTCTCAACATAAGCATTTATATGAATTGTGATCCTCATATCCTCCTTATGTAAGGATTTCGCTAGCTGAAATGGGTCATTGTGGAATTTGTGCTATAAATTTTGTTCTACGAATGTTCAAAAGATGAAATTTTTGTGAGGAAAATAATAAATCCTTAGAAAGCTCCTATAAAAATTTTAGATCAGGGTACACAATATTTTCAGAGATATGATCTGTGGAAGTCAGTGTTTTTGCAGGCTCCTGAACTTCATCTCAAAGAAGTGACCTTGGGAAAATCGTCATAAATATCTCTCTCAGTATCGGATTGGAATTCTGTAAAATGTCACAGATAGTGCATGGAATGTAGTTTTATCTTTATCAATTTTAGAGCTGAATGAAGAAAAAATGATACGTGGCATGCCGTACAAGTTAACTCTACTGAACCAGTCCATAATTAGGTCATTGTGATAGATTGGGCATAAATCTCTCTTAAAGAATCCAAATTGGGTCAGACCCATGGCATTTAAAATAATACTTAGAGGACTACTACAGAACAAAAAATCACATATTGGGGATCTGAAATAACATAGATACACCAGATTCAATATCAATCTCCTAGAAGGCAAGAAAAAACTAGATCATGTGTTGTCAAGGGCTGCAAAATACCAAAATTTCTAGGGAAGCAAAGAAAAGCAAGGTGCAGCAAAGGGTAGCATGAAAAGATCAGAAATCAAGGTGCAGAACATCAGCAAGAAGTTCATCACATGAAGACTTCAAGTGGGTAGCACTGCATATAGTCACTGTAAAGTTATCTTTGTACTAAGTCATTGTAAAAATTGTACTAGTGTCTATCTTCCAAGTTTTGGTAGGTCAAGGATCATCATTAGGTGGTTCTGTCATAGTTGGGTTTATGGTCTTGTGTGTCTTCTTCTTCTACATAATTCTATATCATTGTAAAGTGGACCATTTTCCCTGGTACGGGAGTCCATTCTTCTTTTATTCTTCTATATGGTGGTAGGGTGGTGCTAGGCTGGTGCATGAAGTCACCAATAGGTTCAAGCCTGTGAAAAATTCAGAGTGGTAGGGTGGTGCTAGGGTGAGTTGTAGCTCATTGGGTGTTGGGGCATCTGTTCAATTGACTACTGAAGAATATCGAGCGTTGGAGCGTCTGTCCAGTGGGAGGTGGGGAAGAATGCTTTTCTAGATTCTAAGAAGTTGGAGCTTTATTTTCAATTGGAGTTGAATATTAAAGAATTATTAGAAAAGCATTCAGGTGGTCTTTGTCCCAAAGAGGGTTTCCACCTTAAAAACTGTGTGTTGCTATCATTGTACAAACATTGATAATAATTGAAGACTAACTAATTCTTTGAAAGATTAATAATAATACAATTGAAATAAATATTGATTCACCCCCCATCTCAATATTTCCAAAAATTGGTTTCAGAGATTGGTTCCTTCAATAGAAATTTAACAACTGGAAGGAGGTCATGGAGCATACCAAGAATGGTATACCTCTGTTCAATGAAAATAATTATGCACTCTGGAAAGGAAGAATGGAGGTCTATCTCTTGGCACAAGGTTATGAAGTATGGGACACTGTTCAAAATGGCTTTACACCAACCACGGATGAACAAGGTAAGAAGAATTTGGTAAATGATACAAAAGAAAAGAATATTATTATCAGTGGACTTATTGAATCTACTTATCATAAGGTGTTGGGTTGTAAAATCCCCAAAAATGTATGGGACAAGCTTGAGAATATATATGCAGGTGACTCAAATGTCAAAGAAGCAAAGCTTCAAATCTATAGAGGAAAATTTGAGCAACTCAGAATGAAAGAAGATGGAAACATTGCAGCATACTTCCAATACATTGATGAAATAACCAACACTCTGGAAGGATTGGGAGATCCAGTTGATGAGAAGACTATTATACGAAAGATTCTTAGAACATTACCAGGGAGATCCAACCCAAAGGTATTGGTCTTAGAATATAGTGAAAATCTAGAAAAATTCATAAAAGAGGAATTACATGGAGTTCTCATAGCATATGAAATGAGACTAGATGAAGAAGAGGGTACATTGCATCTAGAAATTGCATTCGTTGCATCTAAGAAAACCAATAAGGACAAACAACCTTCAATTGAAAAGACATGCACCTGCAAGTGTGAAGAAAAAGGAGATGATAAAGAAGGTATTTCAGATGAAAAATATGCTTACTTCATGAGAAAAAAAAAATTGGTAAGAGAAAATTCAAAGGTAAACTTCCATTGATATGTTTCAGTTGTGGTGAGGTTGGGAATTTCGCAGAAAAATGTCCAAACATAAGTGATGGGAACTCAAAAGGAAAGAAAGGCTTTATGAAATTCAATAAGCAAGGATCCAAAAGGAAATTTCTCTCTAAAGAAGATAGCTCATCATCTGATGAAGACAATGACAGCGAAGAAGAAGCCAATGAGAGAGTATTGTTTATGGCCAAGCACAATAAATAAGAGGTATCAAACAATGAAGAAGAAGGGTTTACCATAGAAGAATTTTCTAAGGAAGAAATCAAGCTTATAAAATAGCTCAAGGCTAAGAAGATCCATTCCAATAGTCTTGAAGAACAAGTTCAAGGTCTCAAAATTGAAATTGAAGAACACAAATGCATTGAAGAGTCACTTAAAAAGAAGTTGGAAGAAATAAACCAAGAAGGGGAATAACTAGAAGCCGAAGTAGTCTCAGTGCATAAGGAAGTGAAGAAGGGAAAAAAATATCCAAAACGCTGCCAATAGCTCAAGGGCATTGGAAGAACTCATCAACAATCAACGATCTTACAACGACAGAACTAGCCTCGGTTACAAAGAAGAAGAAGCAAGACCTTCTACAACAAAATACAATGAACATATGAGATCTGACATGCATGTAGATTTCATTGGACAAGATTCGCAAGAACAGCCTTGGAAGACAATTCTTCGATGAAGATTTCCATCCAAGTACCAAAATATTTTTTATGGCGATTGTTATTCATGTGGAAAATTTGGTCATAAAGCTGTAGAATGTCGCACATACCCTAGGAACCAATATAATTCTAGGAGATCTGTTAAATATGAACCTCCCATGGCTCAGCGAAATATCAATAGATTTGAACATTTAAGAAACAATATTGAATGTTACAAATGTCGAAACTTTAGACACATATCCTAAGACTGTAGACTTGAAAATCCTCTAGAATAATATTCAAAGCCATAGAACGAACGAACATGGAAGAAGAAGAAGACTGATAATTGTGCTCTCTCTCTCAAGGCTCAAAACAACAAAGATGTGTGGTATGTTGATAGCGGTTGCTCAACACATATGACTGGATATAGAAAGAAATTTGTATCTCTGAAAGAGAAGAAGGATGGAACCGTATCCTTTGGAAATGATGGATCTTCAAATTTTATAGGATCAGGTACCATCACTCTCAGAAGAAAATATTCTCTAGCCAAGAATGTTCTATTGGTTGAAAAAATGAATCACAATCTGCTCAGTGTTGGACAAATGTGTGATCAAGGACACACAATACTATTCAAATCCACAAAATGTGAAATCAGGAAAGGCAAGTATGGTGAAATTGTGGCTACAGCAAGTCGAGCTCCAAAAGACATATATGTTCTGGATGAAGCAACTAAATCACTTCTACTAGCTAAAGAGGATGATATAATATTGGGTAGCAATGATGATCGACTAAGTAAGAAATTTCCTACAAAGATGCAAAGTGAGTTCGAGATGTCTTTACTTGGTGTGCTGACATACTTCTTAGGGCTTCAAATATCTCAGCAAGAGAAAGTAATATTTATATGTCAAGCCAAGTACATCAAGGAAATGCTTAAGAAATTCAAAATGGAAGATTGCAAACTCATCCTTACTCTGATGGTAATAGGTTGAAAATTGAGCATAGACGACTCATCTAAGGATGTAGATTAGAGGTTGTACAGATCTATGACTGGTAGTATTCTATATGTAATAGCCTCCCGGCCAGATGTTATGCAAGCAGTTGGATTAGCAGCAAGATTCCAAGCAGCACCAAAAGAATCACATATTATTGTCGTCAAAAGAATTCTTCGATATCTAAAGGGAACAACATAATATATGGCTTGTGGTATCCCAAGGGTAACAATCTCATTATTCAAGCCTTTACAGATGCAGACTGGGCAGGAAGCGTTGATGATCATAAGAGTACTCGTGAATCATTTGAATATCTTCACCAGAAGCTTGGGATTCTCCCAAATTCTCATTAGATTTTCCTTATTCAGAATATAAAGTGGGAGTGGAAGTGTGTATAGGTCCAGAGGAGGGTTGTGTGTCAGGGGGAGTGGAAGTGTGTACAGGTACACAAGATGGTTGTGTGTCAAGGGGAGTTACCCATTTTCATTTACGTCAAAGGGGAAGATAATGTTTTAGGAAGAGGTTTCATGATCGCAGAGGGAGTACTTGTGTTGCCATCAATGTCAAAGGGGGAGATTGTTGATCAGCAGTTATCATTGATGTTAAACCAAGCAGCAGCAGGGGCTACCCCAATATTGCATGGGAATTTTGACCTACCAAATTACTATATTCTGGGTCAAGAATGATTTTTATGGTTTCTACTTGTCGAGATGTTTCCGTTGATATATGGCACGCCACGTAATTCTTCACGGTTTGAGAGATATTCATGTTTGAAGTTTGTAACCCCAGTTAGTGGGCTAAAACCCCATGGGGTTGTGGCACGGGTCATTGAAAATTCAATAATTAGTAATTTTTAAGCTCCTAAAATCTCTCCTACGTTCACTTGTTGAAGCCCCTCTCAACCTAAGCATTTATATAAATTGTGATCCTCATATCCTCCTTATGTGAGGATTTTGCTAAATGAAACAGGTCATTGTGGAATTTGCGCTATAAATTTTGTTCTACAAAGGTTTAGAAGCTGAAATTTTGATCAGGAAAATCCAAAATCCTAAGGAAGCTCCTATAAAATTTTCAAATCAAGGTGCGTAATATTTTCAGAGATATGATCTGTGGAAGTCAGTGTTTTTGTAGGCTCCTCAACTTCATATCAAAGAAGTGACCTTGGGAAAATCATCATAAATCTCTCTCTGAGTATCGGATTGGAATTCTGTAAAATGTGAAAGATAGTGCATGGACTGTAGTTGTTGTTGTATCAATTTCATAGCTAAATGATGAAACAGTGACATGTGGCACGTCGTATAAGTTCCCTCTACTGAACGAATCCATAATTAGGTCATTGTGAGAGATTGAGCATAACTCTCTCTTAAAGAATCCAAATTTGGTTAGACCTGTGACATTGGAAACAAGACTAAGAGGAATACTACAAAACTGAAAATCACATATTGAGGTTCTAAAATAACATAGATACACCATATTCAATATCAAGCTCCTAGAAGGCAAGAAAAAGCTAGATCATGTGTTGTCAAGGGCTGCAAACGACCAAAATTTCTAGGGAAGAAAAACAAAGAAAGGTGTAGCAGAGGGTAGCATGACAAGAGAAAAAATCAAGGTGCAGAACATCAGCAAGAAGCTCATCACATGAATACTTCAAGTGGGCAACACCACATACAGTCACTATAAATGTATCATTGTACTAAGTCATTGTAAATACATCATTGTAAAAATTATACTAGTATCTATCTGCCAAGGGTTGAAGAGGTAGTGTCGAGAGGTTTAGGATCATCATTAGATGGTTGTGTCATAGTTGGGGTTATGGTCTAGTGTTTCTTCTTCTACATCATTCTATATCATTGTAAAGTGGACCATTTTCCCTGGTACGGGAGTCCATTCTTCTTTTATTCTTCTGTAGGGTGGCAGGGTGGTGCTAGGTTATTGCATGAAGTCACCAATAGGTTAAAGCCTGTAAAATATTCAGGGTGGTAGGGTGGTGCTAGGGTGACTTGCAGCTCATTGGGTTTTAAGGCATTCGTTTAGTTTACTACTTAAGAATCTCGGGTGTTGGAGCATCCATCCAGTGGGAGGTGGCGAAGAATGATTTTCTAGATTCTAGGAAGTTTGAGCTTTATTTTCAATTGGAGTTGAATATTAAAGAATTATTAGAAAATAATTCAGGTGGTTTTTGTCCCGGAGAGGGTTTCCACCTTAAAAACTGTGTGCTTCTATCATTGTACAAACACTGATAATAATTTAAAATTAACTAATGCTTCGTAAGATTAATAATAATACAATTGAAATAAATATTGATTCACCCCCCCTCTTAGTATTTCCAACAAATTTTCTCCTACAAAGAAACATACTACTGCAAGTACATCATTCCATAAGCATGCTAACCTTCAGTCAAGCATGTAACAATCAGGAAACATTAGGCATCTTACACCAAGATCCTAAATTCTAGCTTCAAAGAGCTAAAATTGCACCATAATACACCATGTAGTACATGAATAAAATTATCCTTCAATAACATAAAGAAGAAAGAAGTATGAGAATTTACAACACCGATGAAATTGCTGTTTCAGAAAGAACATGGAGAGAAGACAACCCTTGCAAGGCCATCTTCAAAATCAAACTCCTCCATGAGTTGTTTGAACACCATGGTTGATAATGACACCCTTTGGCTTAAACCTACAAAAAAACCTATCTAGAGTGCTCTATGCCTCCTAAGACCTATTCCATTGAGTCCATAATACTCAAAAATGATACCTTACCCTGTTTGCATCCAATTTGGTTGAAAATTGGCTGAGTTATTACTTATCCAAGTTTTCTCACAATTTCCTCCCGAAATTTAGCTAACTGAAGCTAACTCACACTAACTAGAACTAATTTTCGCAAATCCTGCCAGATTTTTCAAACTATGGATTATTTTAATTAATCTGAATTAGTGGATAATTAATCTAGATTAGTTTTTGAATCTGGCACTCCGAAATTAAACCGGATTAGCGTTAATTTGTTAGGTCCCTATATTACTAGTGTAGCCCCTTATTTTTGTTAGTGTAGCCCCCTTAGTGTTATTTTTGTACCCCTATGGCCCCCATATTTTTATTATTGTACCCCATAAAAGCCACTATTGTTATTGTTGTGCACTTACATTATTATTTTTAGGTTGGCTAGGATTATATTGTGACCACATGGACTCCTATATATAGAAAGGAGGTTTTGTCATTTTTATCATCCAAGAATTGTCCATTTATGTAATGTAAAGGAGTTTTCCCCCTCGAAGTGGCTAATTTCTAAGCGTTGATCTCTCTTTTCTTCTATTTTTTGAGCTGGTTTCATAACATTTGGTATCAGGGCTTTGGATTCTAGGGTTTCGTTGCTTCAAACATGTCATCGTGGAATTTTCACTATAACGTTTTTTCTACGAAGGTTTAGATGCTAAAAACAAAACCCATTTGTAAAGATATCCTAACGATATTCATGTAAAAACTTTCAGATCTTGGTTCATAATATTTTCAGATATATGATATGTGGAAGTTAGGGTTTTAGTAGGCTCCCGAGTTTCATCTAAAAGAGGTGACCTTGGGAAAATCATCATAACTCTCTCTTTGAGCATCAAATTGGAATTCTGTAAAAAGTGGCCGAAATCACACGGAATTTATTTTCCTGTATATCAATTTCATAGCCGAAGGAGGAAAAAATGACATGTGGCATGGCGTACAAGTTCTCTCTACTGAACCAGTCCATAATTTGGTCATTGTGGGAGATTGGGCATAAATTTGTCTTGAAGAATCAAAATCAGGTCATACTTGTTGCATTGGAAAGAAGATTCAGAGGGCTAATGAAGAACCGAAGATAAAATATCAAGGATCCTAAATTACAAAGATACATAAGTTTCAATATCAAGCTCCTCAAAATCAAGAAAAATGTGTGTATTTTTTTCGAATTGCATAAGTCTTGTTTGAAAAATCAGTTTGAAGTGATTCCAAGGGCATATTGAAGCATAGATATCAATATTGGGTTAAAAAATTCCCCCTAAAAATAATTCAACACCCATTAAGCCCTCAAAATACTCTACTATGACTCATGAAGAGGAATAAGTGCAACATGATATATCAAAATTACAAGAGCAAGTGCACCAAATTTTGCTCTCGCAAAGAGCAACAAAAAGGGAAATGGAAGTTTTGAAGAAAGGCGTGGAAGCTAAGATGGATGGTTTGAATAAAGGCGTGGAAGCTAAGATTGATGGTTTGAATAAAGGCATGGAAGCTAAGATGGATGGTTTGAAGAATGGCATGGAAGCTAAAATGGATGGCATCGAAGCTAAGATGGATAACATCAATGAAAAAATGAAAGACAACATGGAAGACATGAGGAATGATCTAAAATCAAACACAGAAGGATTGAAGGAAGGCTTGAAAAAGTTGATACAAGAAATTATTTCTAATGGCAAAAAGTAGTAGAGGAAACTCATGATGAGAACAAAACAAATAATCGTGATTTCATAAACTCTAATGTTGGAATGAAGACCCACCATATTCCAAAGATCAATATGAGAAAGTTTGATGGCAAGGATCCCGTAACATGGATAGTACATATGGAGAAATATTTTGATCTCCATAATGTGAAAAACACACAAAAGGTATGCATTGCAACTTTATATTTAGAACAAAATACATTTTTATGGTATCGATGGTTGTTTTCCCATAAAAAAATTGTCACTTGGTTAATTTTTACAGAGTTATGAGGATACAAAGAGCAACACCATCTTTAGCCAATTAATAATTCTCGAACAAAAAGGGTTCAATGGCGGAGCACATTAAGGACTTACAAAAATTGAATATAACGGTAACTGATATTACAGAGGAACACAGGATTGATGTATTCATAGGGACTTTAAAGGATAACATCCAACATGAGGTTCGCCTTTGGGAACTTGATCCATTGGAGAAGCCATTTAGGTTGGTAAGAAAATTTGAATGTAAAATTATGGCGACAAGGAAGCCTACCACTCACATCTATAAAGATGGAAGTGTTGCTACTCCTCGACTTCCACAACCTACAAGGTTGACACCACAACAATTGGAAAAAAAAGAGCAAAATGGATTTGCTACAGTTGTGATAGCCAATACACTAAAGGTCATAAGTGTGCTGAGAAAATTTATTTTACATAGATTGTGAAGAGGAGGAAGAAAATGAACAAAAAAATTCAAAAGAAGAAGATATACACCAAGAACCAACCCTAGAGAAATAAGAAATGAGTCTGACCATATCCTGTAATGCATTGGCAAGAATTAACACTCCTCAAACTCTCAAGATAGAAGGACATATCAAGAAGAAAAATTTAATAGTGTTGATTGATTCAGGTAGTACCCATAATTTAATTCATTATAAGGTATCCAAGGTATTCAATTGCTTCCTATACCCAGCATCAGAGTGTCAAGTGATGGTTGAAAATGGAGGAACTACAAAATTTCTCTAGAAATGCCATAATATCAAGCTAACTATGGGGGAATATGTATTGAATAGTCCAATGATTTCCATTCAACTGGGAAGTGTTGATGTTGTACTAGGAGTACAATGGTTACAATGTTTGGGGACGATAGCTTTTAGTTTTCAAGAAATTCTCTTAGAAAAAAAATCAGAAGGAAAGGAAGTTGAATTACGGGGCATCGCAGGGAATCCAGAAAAGATAATAAGCTCCAATGTCATGACAAAGCTTCTGAAGAAAGAACAACGAGGCATAATTGCACAATTATGCTCAATATAAGTTCCAACATAAAAATCATTTATTTCTCCAAATCTCCAAAAAGTCTTGGACAATCATTCCAAGGTGTTTGAAACTCCCAAAGGACTCCCACCTATTCGTGATCATGATCGCATAATTGCACAATTATGCTCAATAATAGTTCCAACAATAAAATCATTTATTTCTCCATATCTCCAAAAAGTCTTGGACAATCATTCCAAGGTGTTTAAACTTCCAAAGGACTCCCACCTATTCGTGATCATGATCATGCTATTCATTTTATTCTAGGTGTTCCTCCAAACATCAGGCCTTACAGATATCCTTATGTCCAAAAGAGTGAAATTAAATGTATGATTGCATAAATGTTAGAGGTTGGTATAATTCAACCTAGTCAAAGTTATTTCTCTACTCCACTAGTATTGGTGCAAAAGAAGAATGGATCATGGTACATGTGTCCGTATTATGGGGATATCAATAAGCTCAAAATTAAAGATAAATTTCCCATTCATGTGATTGATGAATTACATTGAGCAATTTATTTTACCAAGTTGGAACTTTGTTCAAGATATCATCAAATTAGAATGAAGACTGAAGATATGCCGAAAACAACATTTCAAACTCATGACGGTCATTATGAATTTTTGGTGATGCATTTTGGCCTTACCAATGGACCTCCTACATTTCAAGGGTTGATGAATTCCATTTTCAAACCCTTCCTTAGAAAATTTATGTTAGTATTTTTTGATGATATAATAATCTACAACAGGTCTTGGAAGGATAATGTTAAACATGTTGATATGGTGCTCAAACTATTGGAGGAGAAAAAATTATATGCAAAAACCTCCAAATTTTTCTTTGGAGTACAAGAGGTGGAATATCTGGGTCATATTGTATCTCAAGAGGGTGTTAAGGTAGACCTTAACAAATTAAAGCCATTAAGGAATGGATATTCCCCACAACCATAAATAAGTTGCGAGGATTTCTCGGGTTAACAGGGTATTAACGCAAGTTTGTTGAGGATTATGGGAGAATAACAACACCTTTAACAACATTATTGAAGAAAGATTCATTTTCATGGACTCTTGAAGAAACTAAGGCCTTTGAACATCTTAAAGAGGAAATGTGTCTAGCATCGGTCATGGCTATGCCAAACTTCACAAAAACCTTTATTATGGAATGTGATGCCTCATGAAATGATTTTTTTTTTGTTTTAATGTAAGAAGGAAGTCCCATTGCTTTTTAAAGTCATCCAATCAAAGGAAAGTATTTACAGAAAGCTATTTATGAGAAGGAAATGTTGGCAATACTACATGAACTAAAGAAATGGCAACCTTACCCAATGGGAAAACACTTCAAGGTAAAAACTGATCATGATAGTCTTGAATAATTTTTGGAACAAAGACTATCTTCAAAAGAGCAACAAAAATGGGTCACAAAGATGTTCAGTTATGACTTTAAAATCATCTACAAAAAATGGAAGCTAAATGTGGTTGCAGATGCACTCTCAAGAAAGGATGAATAGGTGGAAGCATTGCTTTGCGACATGTATATTATCCAACCAAATTAGATAATTGAAGCAAGAGATGAATAGAAGAATAACGAATAAGTTTGGACACTCATTCAAAATTTGTAGCAAGATCCTAATAAATCTGATACATTTAGTTGGAAGAATGATTCCTTATGGCACAAAGATCGCTTATATCTTTGTAAGAATTCCCAACTAAAACAAAATATTATTTTCGAATTGCACACTTCTCCCTCAGGAGGACACTCGAGATTTTTAATAACTTACCACAGCGCGAAGAAGAATTTTTTTGGGATGGCCTTAAATCTGATATTCAAAATTTTGTGGCGGAAAATTTGGTTTTCCAGCAAAATAAATTTGAGAAAATTAAGACCCCGGGTCTGCTACAACATTTATCCATTCCAAGTCAACGTTGGGGGGAGGTTTCAATGGATTTTATTGCAGGTTTACCTAAGTTCGAAGGAAAGAGTGTCATCATGGTTTTTAGGTCCCTATATTACTAGTGTAGTCCCTTATTATTGTTTGTGTAGCCCCCTTATTGTTAGTGTTGTATCCCTGTAACCCCCATATTGTTATTATTGTGCCCTTACATTATTGTTGTTAGGTCAGCTAGGATTATATTGTGACCCCATGGACTAATATATATAGAAAGGAGGTTTTTTTCATTTTATCATCCAAGAATGGTTCATTTATGTAATGTAAAGTATGTTTCCCCCTCAAAGTGGCTTATTTCTAAGGTGTTGATCTCTCTTTTCTTCTACTTTTGGAGCTGGTTTCATAACATTTGGTATCCAAGTTTTGGATTCTAGGGTTTCGCTGCTCCAAATAGGTCATCATGGAATTTTCATTATATTTGGTTTTCTACAAAGGCTCAGAAGCTGAAATCTTTACCACGCGAAGTCGAAATCTTGAGGAACGTTGTGTAAAAATTTTAGATATTGGTTCACAATATTTTTAGATATATGATCTATGAATGTTAGGGTTTTTGTAGGCTCCCGAATTTCATCTAAAAGAGGTGACATTCGGGAAATAGTCATAACTCTCTCTTTGAGCATCAGATTGGAATTATATAAAAATTATTTGAAATTAAACAGACTGTAGTTTTTTGTATATCAATTTCAGAGCCGAATGAGAAAACAATGACACGTGGCACGTCGTATAATTTCACTCTACTGAAGTAGTCCATAATTAGGTCATTATGGAATATTGTTCATAACTTTTCCTTGAAGAATGAAAATGCAGTCAGACCTATGGCATTGGAAAGAATATTTATAGGGATACTACAGGACTGAAGATAAGATCTCAAGGACCCAAAATTACAGATACATATCAGTTTCAATATCAAGCTCCTCAAAATTAAGAAAAAGGTGTGTATTTTGTTTTTTGAATTGCATAAGTCTTGTTTAAAAAATTAGTTTGAAGTGATTCTAAGGGAATATTAAAGCATAAATATTGGTATTGGGTTCTAAAATTCCCCCTAAAAATAATTAAACACCCATTAGTCCCTCAGAATACTCTACTATGACTCATGAAGATGAAGAAGTGCAACATGGTTTATCAAAATTACAAGAGCAAGTGCACCGAATTTCTTTCTCGTAAAGAGCAACAAAAAATGAAATGGAAGTTTTGAAGAGAGGCATGGAAGCTAATATGGATGGTTTGAAGAAGGGCTTGGAAGCTAATATGGATGGTTTGAAGAAAGGTGTGGAAGTTAATATGGATGGTTTGAAGAAATAATTGGAAACTAAGATCGATGGTATAGAAGAAAAAATGAAAGACAAAATGGAAGACATGAAGAATGATCTAAAGGAAGACATGGAAGGTTTGAAGGAAGTTCAGACAAATTTGATACAAGAAATGATTCCTAATGGAAAAATTATAGTAGAGGAAACTCCTGATGAGAACAAAATAAATTTTGATCATTATTTCATAAACATTAATGTTGGATTGAAGCCTCGCCATCTTCCAAAGATTGATAGGAGGAAGTTTGATGGCAAGGATCCCGTAACATGGATACTATAGATGGAGCAATATTTTGATCTCAATAATTTGAAAAAAACACAAAAGGTACGCATTACAACTTTATGTTTAGAAAAAAATACATTTGTATGGTATCGATGGCTTTGCTCCGGTAAAAAAATTGTCACTTGGTCAATTTTTACGGAGGAAATGATAGCACATTGTGAAGATACAAAGAGAAACACCCTCTTTAGCCAATTGATAAATCTCAAAAAAAATGATTCAGTGGTGGAGAACATTGAGGACTTCAAAAAATTGAATATAAGGGTAACTGATATTCTAGAGGAACACATGATTGATGTCTTCATAGGGAATTTAAAGGATAACAGCCAACATGAGGTTTGACTTTGGGAACCTGATTCATTGGAGAAGGCATTCAATTTAGCAAGAAAAATTGAATGTAAAATTATGTCGACAAGGAATTCTAACACTCACATCTATAATCCCAGATGCGAGTGTATATCTGGTTTAATGCGATGATGGGACTTTGGTTCGGCAAGTGGAGGGGACACTTGGCCACCCAAGTCATTGCCATGAGGGATAGTCTTCAACGAAACGCATTCATCAAAGCTGCATTTAATCTGAGAAAAGGCTGAGATTCAACCATTATACTTACTCAAGCCTCCATATGGTTTTCTCTGCACCCACCTTCTGAACACATTTATGAGGTTTTAACACCGAGAGAGCATCGAGGCAACTCCGCCCTGAGTTTTAATATGGAGGATGGAAGAGGGAACTCAGTCATTCCTCCTCCACTGCAAAGCATCTGTTCACCTTCTGCTGTGCATCCCTGCTACCACACTGCTACAAGTAGAAGGAGAAATCTTAGTTGCTACATTGAGTTAGGAGATGGGCTGCACCTTTCCCATGTTGGCCTCTGTAATCTAACCATTGTCACTTTGGACCTCCTTCTCTCCGCTCACTCCCAGCTCTGTTACTCCGAATCTTCCTTCACCTTCCTCTGTGCCCATCAACATGTCACGACTGAGATGTCGAAGGGGCAGCACTAGGTGCCGTCCCCAGTGCACCCCCTCCACCTCCAACTCTGAGTCCTCTTTGCCCTCCTCGGACTACTTTAATGGTAGATATCTGAACACTCGCAGTGGGAGGGGTAGATTCCAAACAGCCAAACCTGCTACCCTTGCTTCAAATACACCCCAGACTACTCAATTTTTCTTTAATTGCTCCCTGAATCGACCCCGTATCATTGCTTCCATTTCGGTGGTATTCAAGGAAGAACCCCAGTTTGTTGACACCAGTGTGCATCAGGGAGGGACTACCTCAGCTACGGCTTAGGACATGGATGAGCAGCAGAGGCCGGTGGACAAGGACAAAGGAAGAGCTCCAAGTGATGAGGAGAAGGTTCGCTGTGGGTGTGAGCATTCCAAGAAAAGCACTGCCACCAGTGCGGACAAGCCAAGGGAGGATGACGACATGGAGGCCTACAAGTGCCTCATAATTGAAGAACCTCCTCCTCATCATGATGTTTAATCATTCCAATTGTGTTTGGTTTTTGTTTTATGATTCCCACGTTGATGGGATTGAACTTAAATTTTTAGCTATGTTATCTAGTGGTTTTTGTCTAACAGTCTATCATATATGAAAAGTATAGTGGAATCCAAGGCTGACACCCATGCGTGGGAAACATAGTAGCACAATGTATGGACTGGACTGGTTTCCCTTAGTGGGCAGTCCATTTTTTGTTTCTCTTGCTAAACATGCCACTCTTCTGGGCAAAGTAAAGGCTTAGGCCAAGATGTAAATTATTCTTCCTTTTTTAATAGATTTAAACTAACTTAGAAAAAAAAACACTCACATCTATAAAGATGGAAGTGTTGCTATTACTAGAATTCCACAACCTACAAGGTTGACACGACAACAATTGGAAGAAAAAAGATCCAAAGGGCTTTGCTATAGTTGTGATAGAAAATACACTAAAGGACATAAGTGTGCTGAGAATAAATTATTTTACATAGATTGTGAAGAGGAGGAAAAAAAATGAACAATAAATTGCAAAAGAAGAGGATATAAACTAGGAACCAACCCTAGAGAAAGAAGAAATGAGTCTAACCATATCACGTAATGCATTGGCAAGAATTTCCACTCCTCAAACTCTCAAGATAGAAGTAAATACCAAGAATAAAAAGGTAATATTGTTGATTGATTCAAGTAGTACCCATAATTTTATTCATTGTAATGTAGCCAAGGAATTTAATTGCGTCCTATACCTAGCACTAGAGTGTCAAGTGATGGTTGCAAATGGAGGAACTATAAATAGCTCTGGAAAATGTCATAATATCAAGCTCACTATGGGGGAATATGTATTTAATATTCCAATGCTTTCCATTCCAATGTGAAGTGTTGATGTTGTACTAGGAGTACAATGGTTACAATATTTGGGGATGATAGATTTTAATTTTTAAGAACTTTTCTTGAAAACAAAAATCAAAAGGAAAGGGAGTTGAATTACGGGGTATCGTAGGGAAGCCATGAAATATAACAAGCTCTAATGTCATGACAACTTTTGAAGAAAGAAAAACGAGGCATAATTGCACAATTATGCTCACTAGAAGTTCCAACATCAAAATCATTTATTTCTCCAGATCTCCAAAAAGCCTTGGACAATCATTCCAAGGTGTTTGAAACTCCCAAAGGACTCCCACCTATTCATGATCATGATCATGCTATTCATTTGATTCCAGGAAATGATCCTCCAAACATCAGGCCTTACAAATATTATTATGTCCAAAAGAGAAAAAATGAATGTATGATTGCAAAAATGTTAGAGGTTGGTATAATTCAACCTAGTCAAAGTCCTTCTCTGCTCTAGTAGTATTGGTGCACAAGAAGGATGGATCATGGCACATGTGTCTGGATTATGGGGATCCCAATAAGCTCACTATTAAAGATATCTTTCTCATTCTTGTGATTGATGAATTATTGGATGAATTAAATGGAGAAATTTATTTTACCAAGTTGGAACTTTGTTCAGGTTATCATCAAATTAGAATGAAGACTGAATATATTCTGAAAAAAAAATTTCAAACTCATGAGGGTCATTATGAATTTTTGGTCATGCCTTTTGGCCTTACCAATGCACCTTCTACATTTCAAGGGTAAATGAATTCCATTTTCAAACCCTTCTTTAGAAATTTTTTGTTAGTATTATTTGATGATATACTAATCTACAACAGTTATTGGAAGGATCATGTTCAACATGTTGACAGGGTGCTCAAACTATTGGAGGATAAATAATTAAATGAAAAAACCTCCAAATGTTTCTTTCGAGTACAAGAGGTGGAATATATGGGTTATATTGTATCTCGGGAGGGTGTTAAGGTGGACCCTAACAAAATTAAATTCATTAAAGAATGAAAAGTCCCCAAAACCATAAAGCAGTTGCAAGGATTGCTTGGGTTGACAGAGTATTACCGCAAGTTTGTTAAAAATTATGGGAGAATAGAAACACCTCTAAAAACATTATTGAAGAAACATGAATTTTCATGGATTCCTAAAGAAACTAAGGCCTTTGAACATCTTAAAAAGGCATTGTTTCTAGCATCGGCCTTAGCTATGCTAGACTTCACAAAAACCTTTATTGTGGAATTTGATACCTCAGGAAATGGAGATTGTGTTGTTTTAATTCAAGAAGGAAGACCGATTGCTTTTGAAAGTCATCCAATTAAAGGAAAGTACGTACAGAAAGCTATTTATGTGAAGGAAATGTTGGCAATACTACATGCACTAAAGAAATGGCGACCTTACCCAATGGGAAGACACTTCAAGGTAAAAATTGATCAAGATAGTCATAAATACTTTTTGGAACAAAGATTATCTTCAGAAGAGCAGCAAAAATGGGTCACAAAGATGTTGGGTTATGACTTTGAAATCATCTACAAATAAGGGAAGCTAAATGTGGTTGCAGATACACTCTCAAGAAAGGAGGAAGAGGTGAAAGAATTTCTTTGTGTCATTTCAATTATCCAACCAGATTGGGTAACCAAAGCAAGGGATGAAGGGAAGAATGACGAAGAAGTGTGGACAGTCA
The DNA here is from genome assembly GCA_034641835.2 of Pinus albicaulis. Taxonomy (NCBI): domain Eukaryota; kingdom Viridiplantae; phylum Streptophyta; class Pinopsida; order Pinales; family Pinaceae; genus Pinus; species Pinus albicaulis. Next base: position 313,977 of record JAXQQM020071009.1, on the reverse strand, counting down.
TTCAAAATTTGCAGCAAGATCATAGTACATCTAATACATTTAGTTGGAAAAATGATTTCTTATGGTACAAATATCGCTTATATCTTTGTAAGAAATCCCAACTAAAACAAAAGATTATTTTGGAATTGCACACGTCTCCCTTAGGAGAACACTCGGGATTTTTAAAAACTTACCATAGGGTGAAGAAATATTTTTTTGGGATGGCCTTAAATCTGATATTCAAAAATTTGTGGTAGAATATTTATTTTTCCAGCAAAATAAATTTGAGAAAATTAAGAGCTTGGGTCTACTAAAACCTTTATCCATTCCAAGTCAATGTTGGGGGGAGGTTTCAATGGCTTTTATCACAGGTTTACCTAAGTTTGAAGGAAAGAGTGTAATCATGGTTTTAACCTCCCTATATTACTAGTGTAGTCCCTTATTATTGTTATTGTATCCCCTTTATTATTATTTTTGTACCCTTGTAACCCCCATATTGTTATTATTGTGCCCTTACATTATTATTGGTAGGTCGGCTAGGACCCCATGGACTCCTATTTATAGAAAGGAGGTTTTTTCATTTGTATCATCCAAGAATTGTTCAGTTATGTAATGTAAATGAGGTTTCCCCCTCGAAGTGGCTTATTTCTAAAGTGTTGATCTCTCGTTTCTTCTATTTTTGGAGCGGGTTCCATAAAATTTGGTATCAGAGCTTTGGATGCTAGGGTTTCGCTGCTCCAAACGGGTCATCATGGAATTTTCGTTAAAAAAAAAATTCTACGAAGGTTCAAAAGCTGAAATGTTTACCACGCAAAGCCGAAATCCTGAGGAACTTTGTGTAAAATTTTCAAATCTTAGTTCGTAACATTTTCAGAGATATGATACGTGGACGTTAGGGTTTTTGAAGGCTCCCGAATTTCATCTAAAAGAGGTGACATTGGGAAAATCATCATAACTCTCTCTCTCTAAGCATCATATTGGAACTATGTAAAAATTGGTCGAAAGTACACGGACTGTAGTTTCTTGTATATCAATTTCAGAGCCGAAGTAGAAAACAGTGACATGTGGCACGTCATATAAGTTCGCTCTATTGAACCAATCCACAATTAGGTCATTGTGGGAGATTGGTCATAAATTTGTCTTGAAGAATCCAAATCAAGTCATACTTGTGGCATTGGAAAGAAGATTCAAAGGGATATTACAGGACTGAAGATAAGATCTCAGGGATTTGAAATTATATAGATACATCAGTTTCAATATCGAGCTCCTCAAAATCAAGGAAAAGGTGTGTATTGTTCTTTTGAATTGCATAAGTCTTGTTTGAAAAATCAGTTTGAAGTGATTCCAAGGGCATATTGAAGCATAGATATCAGTATTGGGTCCTCAAATGCCCCATAAAAATGATTAAACACCCATTAAGCCCTCATAACACTCTAATATGAATCATGAAAACGAGGAAGTGCAATATGATATATCAAAATTACAAGAGCAAGTGCACCAAATTTCGCTCTCACAAAGAGCAACAAAAAATGAAATGGAAGTTTTGAAGAAAGGCATGGAAGCTAAGATGGATGGTTTGAAGAAGGGTGTGGAACTAATATGGATGGTGTGAAGAAAGGCATGGAAGCTAATATGTATGGTTTGAAGAAAGGCGTGGAAGCTAAGATTGATGGTATAGAAGAAAAAATGAAAGACAACATGGAAAACCTGAAGAATGATCTAAAAGCAAACATGGAAGGTTTGAAAGAAGGTTTGACAAATTTGATACAAGAAATGATTCCTAATGGTGAAAATATAGTAGAGGAAACTTCTCATGAGAACAAAATAAATGTTAATCATGATTTCATAAACTTTAATGTTGGATTGAAGCCCCACCATATTCCAAAAATCGATATGAGGAAGTTTGCGGGCAAGGATCCCATAACATGGATACTACAAATGGAGCAATATTTTGATCTCAATAATTTTCAAAACACACAAAAGGTATGCATTGAAACTTTATATTTAGAAAAAAATACATTTGTATGGTATCGATGGCTTTGCTTCCATAAAAAAATTGTCACTTGATCAATTTTTACGGAGGAAATGATAGCACGTTATGAGGATACAAAGAGCAACACCTTCTTTAGCCAATTGATAAATCTCAAGAAAAAGGGTTCAATGGTGAAGCAAATTGAGGACTTCCAAAAATTGAATATAATGGTAACTGATATTCCAGAGGAACACGGGATTGATGTCTTCATAGGGAATTTAAAGCATAACATCCAACATGAGCTTCTCCTTTGGGAACCTAATTCATTGGAGAATTCATTCAGGTTGGCAAGAAAAATTGAATGTAAAATTATGGTGACAAGGAAGCCTACCAATCACATCTATAAATATGGAAGTTTTGCTACTCCTATACTTCCAAAACCTATAAGGTTGACACCACAAAAATTGGAAGAAAAAAGAGAAAAAAGGATTTTCTATAGTTGTGATAGAAAATACACTAAATCTCATACGTGTGCTAAGAAGAAATTATTTTACATAGATTGTGAAGAGGAGGAAGAAAATGAACAAGATACTTCAAAAGAAGAGGATATACACCAGGAGCCAACCCTATAGAAAGAAGAAATGAGTCTGACCATATCTTGTAATGCATTGGCAGGAATTACCACTCCTCAAACTCTCAAGATAGAAGGACATATCAAGAAGAAAAAGGTAATAGAGTTGATTGATTCACGTAGTACCCATAATTTTATTCATTGTAACGTAGCCAAGGAATTTAATTGCTTCCTATACCTAGCACTAGAGTGTCAAGTGATGGTTGCAAATGGAGGAACTAAAAATTGCTCTGGAAAATATCTAAATATAAAGCTAACTATGGCATAATATTTATTGAATATTCCATCGCTTTCCATTCCAATGGGAAATGGTGATGTTGTACTAGGAGTACAATGGTTAGAATCTTTGGGGACAATAGCTTTTAATTTTCAAGAACGTTTCTTGAAAAAAAATTCAGAAGGAAAGGAAGTTGAATTATGGCGTATTGCAGGGAAGCTAGGAAAGATAATAAGCTCTAATGTAATGACAAAGCTTATGAAGAAATAAAAACAAGGTGTAATTGCATAATTATGCTCAATAGAAGTTCCAACATCAAAATCATGTATTTCTCTAGATCTCCAAAAACCCTTGGACAATCATTCCATGGTGTTTCAAACTCCGAAAGGACTACCACCTATTCGTGATCATGATCGTGCTATTCATTTGATTCTAGGAATTGTTCCTCCAATCATCATGCCTTACAGATATCCTTATGTCCGAAAGAGAGACATTGAACGTATGATTGCATAAATGCTAGAGGCTAGTATAATTCAACCTAGTCAAAGTTCTTTCTCTACTCCAGTAGTATTGGTGCAGAAGAAGGATGGATCATGGTACATGTGTCTAAATTATGGGGAGCTCAATAAGCTCACTATTAAAGATAAATTTACCATTCCTATGATTGATGAATTAATGGATTAATTGCATGGAGAAATTTATTTTAGCAAGTTGGAAAATCGTTCAGGATATCATCAAATTAGAATGAAGACTGAACATATTTCTAAAACAGAATTTGAACTCATGAGGGTCATTATGAATTTTTGGTGATGCCTTTTGGCCTTACCAATGCACCTTCTACATTTCAAGGGTTGATGAATTCCATTTTCAAACCCTTCCTTAGAAAATTTATGTTAGTATTATTTGATGATATACTAATATACAACAGGTCTTGGAAGGATCACGTTCAACATGTTGACAAGGTGCTCAAACTATTGGAGGAGAAATAATTATATGCAAAAACCTCCAAATGTTTCTTTTGAGTACAAGAGGTGGAATATATGGGTCATATTTTATCTTAGGAGGGTGTTAAGGTAGACCCTAACAAAATTAAAGCCATTAAGGAATGGAAATTCCCCACAACCATAAAGCAGTTGCAAGGATTTCTTGGGTTAACAAGGTATTGCCACAAGTTTGTTAAGAATTATGGGAGAATAGCAGAACCTCTAACAACCTTATTGAAGAAAGATGCATTTTCATGGACTCCCGAAGAAACAAGGCCTTTGAACATGTTAAATAGGAAATTTGTCTAGCACTGGTCTCAGCTATGCCAGACTTCACAAAAACCTTTACTCTGGAATGTGATGCCTCGGGAAATGGAATTAGTGTTTTTTTAATGCAAGAAGGAAGACTCGTTTCTTTTGAAAGCCATCCAATCAAAGGAAAGTATTTACAAAAATATATTTATGAGATGGAAATGTTGGCAATACTGCATGCACTAAAGAAATGGGGACCTTATCTAATGGGAAGACACTACAAGGTAAAAACTGATCATGATAGTCTTAAATACTTTTAGGAACAAAGACTATCTTCAAAAGAGTAGCAAAAATGGGTCACAAAGATGTTGAGTTATGACTTTGGAATCATCTACAAAAAAGGGAAGCTAAATGTAGTTTCATATGCACTCTCAAGAAAGGATGAGGAGTTGGAAGCATTGTTTTGTGCCATTTCTATTATCCAACCATATTGGATAACCAAAGATAGGGATGAATGGAAGAATGAAGAAGAACTGTGGACACTCATTCAAAAGTTGCAGCAATATCCTAGTACATCTAATACATTAGTTGGAAAAATGATTCCTTATGGTACAAATATCGCTTATATATTTGTAAGAATTCCTAACTAAAACAAAATATTATTTTGGAATAGCACACCTCTCCCTTAGGAGGATACTCAAGATTTTTAAAAACTTACCAGAGGATGAAGAAAGAAATTTTTTGGGATGGCCTTAAACCTGATATTCAGAATTTTGTGGTAGAATATTTTCTTTGCCAAAAAAATAAATTTGAGAAAATTAAGACCGTGAGCCTGCTACAACCTTTATCCTTTCCAAGTCAACGTTGGGAGGAGGTTTCAATGTATTTTATCACAAGTTTACCTAAGTCCGAAGGAAAGAGTGTCATCTAATATGGATGGTTTGAAGAAGGGCGTGGAATCCAATATGGATGGTTTGAAGAAATGTGTGGAAGCCAATATGGATGGTTTAAAGAAAGGCGTTTAAGATAAGATGGATGGTATAGAAGAAAAAATGAAAGATAACATGGAAGACATGAAGAATGATCTAAAAGAAGACATGGAAGGTTTGAAGGAAGGTTTGAAAAAGTTGATACAAGAAATGATTTCTAATGGCAAAAATATAGTAGAGGAAGCTCCTCATAAGAGCAAAATAAATGTTAATCGTGATTTCATAAACTCTAATGTTGGATTGAAGCCCCACCATATTCCGAATATTTATATGGGTAATTTTGATGGCAAGGATCTTGTAACATGGATAATACAAATGGAGAAATATTTCGATCTCAATAATGAGAAAAACACACAAAAGGTACGCATTGCAACTTTATATTTAGAAAAAAAATACATTTTTATGGTATCGATGGCTTTGCTCCTGTAAAAAAATTGTCACTTGGACATTTTTTATGGACGAAATGAGAGCACATTATAAGGATACAAAGAGAAAAACCTTGTTTAGCCAATTGATAAATCTCAAACAAAAGGGTTCAGTGGTGGAGCACATTGAGGACTTCCAAAATTTGAATATAAGGGTAACTAATATTCTAGAGGAACACATGATTGATGTCTTCATAGGGAATTTAAAGGATAAAATCCAACATGAGTTTCTCCTTTGGGAACTTAATTCATTGGAGAAGGCATCCAGGTTGGCAAGAAAAATTGAATGTAAAATTATGGTGACAAGGAAGCCTACCACTCAAATCTATAAAGATGGAAGTGATTCTACTCCTAGACTTCTACAACCTACAAGGTTGACACCACAAAAATTGGAAGAAAAAAGTGTAAAATGGATTTGCTACAATTGTGATAGTAAATACACTAAAGGTCATAAGTGTGCTGAGAAGAATTATTTTACATAGATTGTGAAAAGGAGGAAGAAAATGAACAAGAAACTTCAAAAGAAGGGGATATACACCAGGAACCAACCCTAAAGAAAGAATAAATAAGTCCGACCATATCCTGTAATGCATTGGTAGGAATTACCACTCCTCAAACTCTCAAGATAGAGGGACATATCAAGAAGAAAAAGGTAGTATTGTTGATTGATTCAGGTAGTACCAATAATTTTATTCATTGTAAGGTAGCCAAGGAATTTAATTGCTTCCTATACCCAGCACCAGAATTTCAAGTGATGGTTTCAAATGGAGGAAATATAAATTTCTCTGGAAAATGCCATAATATCAAGCTAACTATGGGGTATTATTTATTGAATATTCCAATGCTTTCCATTCCAATTGGAAGTGTTGATGTTGTACTAGGAGTACAATGGTTCCAATATTTGGGGACGATAGCTTTTAATTTTAAAGAAATTTTCTTGAAAAAAAATTGGAAGGAAAGGAAGTTGAATTACAGGGTATCGAAGGGAAGCCAAGAAAGATAATAAGCTCTAATGTCATGAAAAAGTTTCTGAAGAAATAAAAATGAGGTATAATTGCACAATTATGCTCAATAAAAGTTCCAACATCAAAATAATTTATTTCTCCAGATCTCCAAAAAGCCCTGGACAATCATTCCAAGGTGTTTGAAACTCCCAAAGGACTCCCATCTATTCATGATCATGATCATGATATTCATTTGATTCCAGGAAGTGTTCCTCCAAACATCAGGCCTTATAGATATCCTTATGTCCAAAAGAGACAAATTGAACGTATGATTGCGGAAATGTTAGAGGCTGGTGTAATTCAACCTAGTCAAATTTCTTTCCCTGCTCCAGTAGTATTGGTGCACAAGAAGGATGGATCATGGCACATGTGTCCGGATTATGGGGAGCTCAATAAGCTCACTATTAAAGATAAATTTCTCATTCTTGTGATTGATGAATTATTGGATGAATTACATAGAGTAATTTATTTTACCAAGTTGGAACTTCGTTCATGATATCATCAAATTAGAATGAAGGCTCAAGATATTCCGAAAAAGACATTTTGACATCATGAGGGTCATTATGAATTTTTGGTGATGCCTTTTGGCCTTACCAATGCACCTTATACTTTTCAAGGGTTGATGAATTCCATTTTCAAACCCTTCCTTAGAAAATTTATGTTAGTATTATTTTATGATATACTAATTTACAGCGGGTCTTGGAAGGATCATGTTCAACATGTTGACAGGGTGCTCAAACTATTGGAGGAGAAGCAATTATATGAAAAAACCTCCAAATGTTTCTTTGGATTACAAGAGGTGGAATATCTTGGTCATATTCTATCTCAGGATGGTGTTAAGGTAGTCCCTAACAAAATTAAAGCCATTAAAGAATGGAAAGTCCCCACAACCATAAAGCAGTTGCAAGAATTTTGGGTTAACAGGGTATTATCGGAAGTTTGTTAAGAATTATGGGAGAATAGAAACACCTCTAACAAAATTATTAAATAAAGATGCATTTTCATGGACTCCTGAAGAAAATAAGTCCTTTGAACATCTTAAAGAGGCAATGTGTCTAGTACCAGTCTTACCTATGCCAAACGTCACAAAAAAAATTATTGTGGAATGTGATGCCTCAGGAAATGGAATTGTTGTTTTAATGCAAGAAGGAAGACCCATTGCTTTTGAAATTCATCCAATCAAAGGAAAGTATTTAGAGAAAGCTATTTATGAGAATGAAATGTTGGCAATACTACATGCACTAAAGAAATGGCGACCTTACCTAATGGGAATACACTTCAAGGTAAAAATTGATCATGATAGTCTTAATTATTTTTGGAACAAAGACTATCTTCAGAAGAGCAGCAAAAATGGATCAGAAAGATGTTGGGTTATGACTTTGAAATCATCTAAAAAAAATGGAAGCTAAATGTGGTTGCATATTTACTCTCAAGAAAGGATGAAGAGGTGGAAGCCTTGCTTTGTGCCATTTGTATTATACAGCCAAATTGGATAACCAAAGCAAGGGATGAATGGAAGAATGACGAAGAATTTTGGACACTCATTCAAAAGTTGCAGCAAGATCCTAGTACATCTAATACATTTCGTTGGAAAAATGATTCATTATGGTACAAAGATCGCTTATATCTTTGTAATAATTCCCAACTAAAACAAAATATTATTTTGGAATTGCACACCTCTCCCTTAGGAGGACACTCAGGATTTTTAAAAATTTACCACAGGGTGAAGAACGATTTTTTTTTGGGATGGCCTTAAATCTAATATTCAAAAGTTTTGGCCAGAATATTTGGTTTTCCAGCAAAATAAATTTGAGAAAATTAAGACCCTAGGTCTACTACAACCTTTATCCATTCCAAGTTAATATTGGGAGGAGGTTTCAATGGATTTTATCACAGGTTTACCTAATTCCAAATGAAAGAGTGTCATCATGGTTGTTAGGTCCCTATATTACTAGTGTAGTCCCTTATTGTTTTTAGTGTAGCCCCCTTATTTTTATTGTTGTACCCCTGTAACCCCCATATTGTTATTATTTTGCCCTTACATTATTATTGTTAGGTCAGCTAGGATTATATTATGACACCATGGACTCCTATATATAGAAATGAGGTTTTTTCATTTGAATCATCCAAGATTTGTTCATTTATGTAATGTAAAGGAGGTTTCCCCCTCAAAGTGGCTTATTTTTAAGGCATTGATCTCTCTTTTATTTTATTTTTGGAGCTAGTTTCATAACATTTGGTATCAGAGCTTTGGATTCTAGGGTTTCGCTATTCCAAACATGTCATCATGGAATTTTAGTTATAACATTTTTTATACAACAATTCAGAAGATGAAATTTTTATCACATGAAGCCGAAATCTTGAGGAACTTCGTGTAAAAATTTTAGATCTCGGTTCGCAATATTTTCGGAGATATGATCTATGGAAGTTAGGGTTTTTGCATGCTCCCAAATTTCATCTAAAAGAGGTGACGTTGGGAAAATCTTCATAACTCTTTCTCTGAGCATCAGATTGAAATTTTGTAAAAAGTGGCTGAAATTACACAGAATGTAGTTTCTTGTGTATCAATTTTAGAGCCGAAGGAGAAAACAATGACACGTGGCATGTCGTAAAATTTCACTCTACTGAACCAGCCCATAATATGGTCATTGTTGGAGATTGGTCATAAATTTGTATTGAAGAATCCAAACCAAGTTAGACCTATGGCATTGGAAAAATGATTCAGAGGGATACTATAGGACCGAAGATAAGATATTAGGGATACAAAATTATAGAGATACATCAGTTTCAATATTGAGCTCCTCAAAATCAAGAAAAAGGTGTGTATTTTGTTTTTCGAATTGCATAAGTCTTGTTTGAAAATTCAATTTGAAGTGATTCCAAGGGCATATTTAATTATAGATATTAGTATTAGGTTCTAAAATGCACCGTAAAAAGAATTAAACACCCATTAAGCCCTCGGAATACTCTACTATGACTCATGAAAATGAAGAACTACAACATGATATATCAAAATTACAAAAGCAAGTGCACCAAATTTTTCTTTCGCAAAGAGAAAAAAAATAAAATGGAAGTTTTGAAAAAAGGCGTGGAATCTAAGATGGATGGTTTGAATAAGGGCGTGGAATCTAATATGGATGGTTTGAATAAGGGCGTGGAATGTAATATGGATGGTTTGAAGAAAGGCGTGGAAGCTAAGATCGATGCTATAGAAGAAAAAATGAAAGACAACATGGAAGACATGAAGAATGATCTAAAAGCAGACATGGAAGGTTTTTAAGGAAGGTTTGACAAAGTTGATACAAGAAATGATTGCTAATGGTGAAAAGATAGCTGAGGAAAGTCCTCATTAGAAAAAAATGAATGTTAATCATGATTTCATAAACTCTAATGTTGGGTTGAAGCCCCACCATGTTCCAAAAATTGATATGAGTAAGTTTGATGGCAAGGATCCCGTAACATGGATACTATAGATAGAGGAAATGATAGCACACTATGAGGATACAAAGAGCAACACCTTCTTTAGCCAATTGATAAATCTAAAACAAAGGGGTTCAGTGGTGGAGCACATTGAGGACTTCCAAAAATTGAATATAAGGGTAATTGATATTCCATAGGAACACAGGATTGATGTCTTCATAGGGACTAAAGGATAAAATCCAACATGATATTCTCCTTTGGAAACCTGATTCATTGGAGAATGCATTCAGGTTGGCAAGAAAAATTGAATGTAAAATTATGGTGACAAGGAAGCCTACCACTCACATCTATAAATATGGAAGTGTTTCTACTCCTTGACTTCCACAACCTACAAGGTTGACACCACAACAATTGGAAGAAAAAGGAGCAAAATGGATTTGCTACAGTTTTCATAGAAAATACACTAAAGGTCATAAGTGTGCTGAGAAGAAATTATTTTACATAAATTGTGAAGCGGATGAAGAAAGTCAACAAAAAACTTCAAAAACAGAGGATATACACCATGAACCAACCCTAGAGAAACAAGAAATGAGTCTGACCAAATCGTGTAATGCATTGGCTGGAATTACCACTCCTCAAACTCTCAAGATAGAAGGACATATCAAGAAGAAAAAAGTAATAGTGTTGATTCAGATAATACCCATAATTTTATTCATTGTAAGGTAGCCAAGGAATTTAATTGCTTCCTACACCCAGCACCAGACTGTCAAATGATGGTTGCAAATGGAGGAACTATAAATTAATCTGGAAAATGCCATAATATCAAACTAACTATGGGGGTGTTATCACCCTAAACAAAATTTCAAAACATTGTATGTCAACCCTATTTTAATCATGGTCTTAAATATGTCTGAAAGTCAGTTTTTGGTATGGTTAAGGGTATGTCATAGTTTTAGACGTTTAGTGTTCATCACTTAAATTCAAATAATGTCTTTTTAGGTCCATTCCATGCTCAGAATTTCACATTTTTCATTTAGGAGTCATTTTAGTAAGTTTTGAGCTAATTTTCTGCAATTATCTAGGAATCCACCGTTTCGTAGCATTGTTAGTTCAAAAAAAGGGTTTTGCGCTATGAAAACACTTCTACTTTCATAGCGCAAAGTGCGAAAACTACACTGTGAGCACTACGAAAGCATGGTTTCTTAGCTATCATGTCAAATAAAACGAGACCTGTCAGATTCAGTTGAGAAATGATATGATAGCAGTATGGTGAGTTAGTTAGTTACCAGATTTTATGTACCCACTTGTCCTACAGTCATCATAGTCATGATAGGAAACCAATGAAACATCATTTAGTCATGAGGTGACATCTCAAATTCGAATTTTTTCCTAATTGATTCATCTCTGTTTCATTTACCTTCACATAGGTTGCCTAAGCTCTCAAGCTGAAAAGATAAGTCTATGGTTGTTCTATGCAAAGACAAATTTCACCATTATCAAGCGAGGCTGATCATCAAATCAAGTGAGGTTGTTTTACAGGTTCTAGAGAACCTAACAGGTTTTTTACAAGAAACATGGCAGAGGAGAAGAAGGTCCACAAAGGAGGACATTGTCTAAGATACGAGCTTGAGAATGTAAATGATATTGTTGAGGATCAAATGGTGATGGAAGCTTTTAGCAAAGCTGGTTGTCTCAAATTTTGTGAAAATCTGTAGGGTTGCCACACTCAGGTGTCCAAAGAGTTTGCTTTACATTTCAGTGGAACCGCTACCAAAATTGGAATGATGAATATGCCAATTACACTTGAGCTCATAGCTTCTGTGACAAAGATACCAAGAGGTCATGAATCTTGGTTTAAAGGTTTTAGGTTTGACATGGAACCATGCAAGGAATTTATGAAACCTGAATATGTAGATATGGACCTAAACAATGCAATACCTAGAAGTTGTATCAAGGAAAAATATGCAAAGTTGTTATTCAATATTCAAAGATACTTTACATGCGAAGGCAGGTACCATAAAGTTTACACTTATCATTTCAAACTATTGTTTCATTTCAAAGGTATGATATCATTAGATTTACCATTTTACTTGCATAGAAGCCTTGCAAAAATGGCTGACAAAGTCCAAGAAAAATATGATGGTTGTGAAACATCTCTATTTCATCACGGTTTGATAAAGTTATTGGTTTTGAATGAGCTTCAGAAAATAAATAGGGATTGGTCTTCATTTTTATTTATGAGTGGATTTGAAATGGAAGTCCTAACCCTAGATAGAAACCCTAGGATTAAGGGGAATTCTTTGCCACTAGTAGCAAAATCCAGTCAGCCAGTGGTTACTAAAGCAAAGAGGTTTGTTAAGTTGAAACCAAGGAAAAAATTTGAAGATATAATAGAGAAAATGTTAAATTTGGACAACTAGGTCCAAACTCCATGATGTAATGCTCAGATTAAGAAGCTAATATTTTTGTTGGAATCCTCTTTCAGAGAGGTGTAAAATCCATATATAATATGTCTTAATCCGATGAGACGTAACATATATTTTGAATTTATTATTCTTAATAAATTATATGTGCAAGTCGGCCTTAAGGTTGCACGCCCCCGACAGATGTGTCACACGCCCCAATGATGGATATAAATACAGGGGAAAAGTTGGAGAGCATTTGATCATCATCACAACACACATCTTCCTCTCTCATCCAAAATAGTACGAGCTACCCGGAGGACGAGTTTCATCCACACGTGGGAAGAAAAAGGAGGACAGTACCGCACTACTGAGACTGAAGTACGATTTTCTGCGCTAGGGTTTCGTAGAAAGTTTGACCGAGCGTTGACTTTGGTCAACGCATGGTCCAATCAAGCTGAAAACTTGTGGAAGGTTCGATTTTTGAAGGCCGTACTACTCTGGCACAAAAATCGAGGTCAAAGGGTTGACCGTTTTGCCGTCGCGTTGACTTTTAGCTTGCCGCTCGCGTTGACTTTTTTCAGATGACGTTGACTTTTGTAGAGTTGACTTGGGTTGACTCATTTGCTGATTGGAGCACTCGTTGTGACACATGTCGGGTGGCCGACCAAGGAGACTTTGCTTGGGTTGAAGCATCCCTGTTGACCGCCGAAACGAACACACACATTTTTTCCCCGTTTCGATTTGTCTTCCGTAAGATCTACTTATATGTTCTATCCGCATTTTTCTTAACTATTTGTATGATTGCTCGTGAGAAAAGTAAAATTGCTCCTAGCATAGAACATCTACAAAAACTTTACATGGTATCGGAGCCGAGGTGAAGACAAACTCTATCTTTAGCAATCATCACCGAAGAAATGGGTTCCACTAGTCTTGAATTCAAGAAGAATGACAAGCCGATCGGAAGTGATGACTTCCATGCTTGGAAGATGATATTAGACCTTAAATTGGAAGATCATGATCTCCTCGGATCATGTGACAGGGAAGATTCAAGAACCTCCATCCAATGCCTCTCGCCGTCGTTAGAAACAAGTATAAGAAGGGAGAAATCGTAGCAAAAGCCGCCGATCAAGGAATCCATAAATAAGAGTCCGGGTTGCCTACATATCCGAACTAGGCACATCCAAGGAGATGTATGACAAATTGATACTTATGTTCCAAGTAAACAATGTGAACCAAGTGCTATTCCTCAAGAACAAGTTGAAGAATATGAAGAAGGGCCGAGACGAGTCTATTCAAACTTTCTTTATGAAGTTGACCGAAACCGAAACAATCCGTTAGCTATTGGGGAGACAATAGCCGATCGTGAGATGGTTCTCACCGCACTTGGAGGGACTTCCATATGAATGGAAAGTATTCACAACTACCATTCTCAACAATAATACCATTCCTAACTTTGATGAGCTTCCGTCAAGATGTATGCAAGAAGAAACGAAAGGGATGAAGGAATTTGATAATGAAAGAAATGCCGCCTATGGTGCTCATTCCCGAAAGAAGAACTCGAGTAGTTCTAAGGACAAAGGAAGGACTAAGACTCAAGAGAAGAAGGGTAAATGTTTCACCCCGCCATAGGCCCTGGACACTATGCTAGAGAATGCCCCTTCAAGAAGGATTCTCCCTGATGATGACGATAACAACAACAACCGAAGGAATGGGAATCGAAGAAATGAAAAATCCAAAGGAAAGAGGAAGGCTCACTTTGGAGGAAACAATCAACCTTCTAAAAGGACCGCGAAATACCGTGTATGAGGAGTCTAATGTTGTTGATAAAAGAAATGAGTATATTCTAGTATCTCTGCTCTCTCAAGCAGATCTCCGCCCGACACTATGGATGTCTGGCTAATTGATAGTGGTGCCTCAAGACACATCACCGGATTCAAGGAAGCACTTTCTCGACATGGTTGAAAGGGATACTAATCTAGAAATTATCCTTGGGGATAATGCCACTTATCTCCGTGAAAGGGACAGGATCGTGACCCTCCACTTGTCTCAAGGACAAGTCCTCCGTCCGCAAGATGTACTCTATGTACCTAAATTGAAGAAGAACCTTGTGTCCGTATCCGCCATGGAAGACAAAGGATTCAATGTAACTTTCTCTCGATGGAAAGGTACTAATGTGGAAGAAGAGCTTCAAGGAAGCTATCTCAATTGGTTTTAGAGTTGGTACACTCTACCAGGTTGGAGGGAGTCCGTTGGGAGCTATGACTTGTGATACTATCCGTCAAACCGAACTATGGCACCGAAGATTTGGACACCTTCATTACAAGGCTCTTCCCGAAGCTAGGAAGGTGGTGACAGGGGATGCGTGATTTTGGAAATAATCATGAAGGTGTATGTAAGGGTCGTGGTCGAAGGGAAACATACAAGGGGACCTTTCCCCTCAAGTGTCACAAAGACATCCGATATATTGCAACCGGTCCATTCTGATCTTTCGGTATGTTACCCATAACATCCCCGGGGGGATGTTCTTACTATATGACATTTATCGATGACTTCTCTCACAAAACTCCGGATATACTTCTTGAAGAAGAAGGATGAGGCTTTCATGTGGTTCCGTACCTTCAAAGCCTTGGTGGAAAATATGACCTGGAAAGAAGATCAAGATTTTGAGGACCGACAATGGCACCGAATATGAGTCAAATGAGTTCAAAGACTTTTGCAGAGAAGTCGGCATTAAGAGGGAGACTACCACCGCATATACTCTCGAGTATAATGGTGTTGCTGAACGCAAGAATAAGACTATTGTGGAAGTTGCCCGTGCCATGCTATGTGACCAGGGGTCTACCAAAGTTTACGTGGGGGAGAAGCCTGCAAATACGTCGTGTACATTCAAAACCGATGCCCTCATTCCGCTTTGGACTCCAAAACTCCCGAAGAGGTTTTCTCCGGTAAGAAACCTAATGTCTCACATTTTAGAATATTTGGATGTCCCGTCTATTTTCATGTGCTTCGAAAGAAAAGAGAAGTAAGCCGGATGCTACTAGGAAGAAAGGAATGTTTGTGGGCTACAGTGAGACTTCTAAGGCATATAGAGTCTATGTACTCGGTCAAAGGGAAGTAGAGATAAGCCATGATGTCACTTTTGACGAAGATGCTTCCTCTGAAGAAAGTAGTAGATCTTCCTAGATCCGGAGAAAATCATGAAGAAAGGCCTCGGAAATCCTGGAAGAACCCCAGGGATGAGACTATGCCCGATATCGAAGGACCAATGGACCCTATTGATCCATCTCCTTCGCAGGGAAAGAGACCTTCATGGCTCAGGGACACCCTCGAAGATGCTCGAGGGACATGCGCTCTAAGGGGGGACATTCCGAGAAAGCAAGAAGCCGTGTAGATACCAAGGGTATCTAGCCGCCATGAGTACTATTGTACAATCTGAACCTCGATCTTTTGAGGAAGCCATCAAGCATCAAGTCCGGAAGGATGCTATGCATGAAGAATATGAGTCCATTATGAAGAATGATGTATGGGATGTGGTCCCGAGACCGAAGGACAACTGTTGTCACCGCTAAATGGCTCTACAAGATCAAACATGGATCTCGATGGGGAGTGCTGAAAATTTTAAGGCAAGGTTTGTTGCCCGTGGCTTCTCTCAAAAGGAAGGAATTGACTATGATGATATATTTGCACCCTGTGGCACGATATACCACCATCCGATCAATCATAGCCCCCGTTGCTACGCGCAAGGATGGAGTCTTCATCGATGGATGTCAAGACCGCTTTTCTCGCATGGTGCAATAAAGGAAGAGGTGTATGTAGAACAACCTCCCGGGGATTTGAAGTTCAAGATCGAGACACTTATGTCTGCAGTTGAAGAAAGCCCTCTATGGGTTAAAGCAAGCACCCGCAGCTTGGTACGAGAGGATGGATAGTTACTTGATGAAGTCGGGCTTCACTTGAAGCAATGTCGATCCAAACCTTTACTTCAAGGTTGTGGAAGGGAAGCCTCTCATTCTAGTGTTGTATGTGGACGACCTCTTCCCTGACAGTGATGACCCTCTCATTCATCAATGTAAGAGGAGCTCGCTCGCTCGAAGTTCGAGATGAAAGACCTAGGACCGATGCACTATTTCCTAGGCCTGGAGGTCCGGGCAGAGACTCGGAGAGATTTTCCTTTCTCAAGGAAAATATATTGTGAAGCTTTCCGGAAAGATTTGGGATGGTGGGATCGTAAGTCCGTGTCGACACCGATGGAACTCAACTTTAAGAAGTTGAGTGGCAGAGTGGGCCTATCTTTGGCCAATCCTACCGAGTATCGTCAACTCATAGGAGCTTTGATGTTCTTAGTGAACACCCGTCCGGGACATATGTTTTGCGGTGAACACTTTGAGTCAACGGATGGTTGAGCCTCATCATTTTCATCGGGTTGGTGCCAAGAATCTTTTGAGATATCTTTGGGGCACGATAAACCATGGGCCGAGATACACCGGCCGTGGAGTGTGATACTCCGTGGATATACCGATGCCGATTGGGCTAGCGAGTGTGGTGGATCGTAAGAGCACATCCGGATGTCGCTTCAATCTTGGTTCTCGTCTCAATCTCATGGATGAGCAGGGGAAGCGTAAGTCGGTGGCTTTGAGCACCGCGGAGGCCGAATACATCGTTGCTAGTATGGCTCGTTGTGAAGCGCTTTGTTGCGGAAGCTCTTTAGTGAGTCGTTTGGACATGTGCTAGATACCACCGTGATACTGCGTGATAATCGCGAGTGGGATTCGTATGACCGAGAATCCCGTGTTCCACGACCGATCCAAGCATATTGATATTAGGTACCACTTTATCCGGATATGGTACAGCGAGGCGCCGTAAGGCTCGATCATATAGAACCCGATGAGCTGGGTCGCGGATATTCTCACTAAGCCCCCGGGGGAAGGTCAAGTTCCTAACCTTCCGTGAGAATCTTGGTGTCGTGGAGAGACCCTATGATGTGGGTCCCGTTGGACGATGAGCTCCGGGAGCCTCGGGGGCTTTGGGATAGCTTCTGGGAGCTATAAGCACTCATAATGCTTCGCCCCACCTTTGTGATCATTGAGCCGGTTCACCACTCATTTATCCGTGCCCCGTATGCATCCTACCCATTGATTTCGTGGCTCATGGGAAGTACCTCTCATTTGGCCAATGAGGTGGGAAAAGCTAGAGACTATTAGCAAAGACCGATGGACGCACCGAGATTGCCGTACTCTCTATCTAGGATGGCACGGTCCAACCACTTGATCCGGGATCAAGATTTGTGAGGTCTCGGGACCTCCGGGACCGATTATGTCGGGCCTGGGGGATGATGTCTTTGTGATCGACCCACTTCGTTCGAAATAAAGAAGCCAGCAAAGCAAGTTTCGACGGGATGACGCACGATGTTGATTGCACTGATGGATGGAGTTCTCCCTAGTTGAGAGGGAGTGTTAAATTTGGACAACTAGGTCCAAACTCCATGATGTAATGCTCAGATTAAGAAGCTAATATTTTTGTTGGAATCCTCTTTCAGAGAGGTGTAAAATCCATATATAATATGTCTTAATCCGATGAGCAGTAACATATATTTTGAATTTATTATTCTTAATAAATTATATGTGCGAGTCGGCCTTAAGGTTGCACGCCCCGCAGCAGATGTGTCACACGCCCCAATGATGGATATAAATACAGGGAAAAGTTGGAGAGCATTTGATCATAATCACAACACACATCTTCCTCTCTCATCCAAAATAGTACGAGCTACCCTGGAGGACGAGTTTCATCCACACGTGGGAAGAAAAGGAGGACGCATCGTACGTAGCTGAAATGAAAGTACGATTTCTTTCGTTGCTAGGGTTTCGCAGAAAGTTTGACCAGCGTTGACTTTGGTCAACGCATGGTCCAATCAAGCTGAAAAATTGTGGAAGGTTCGATTTTTGAAGGCCGTACTACTTGGCACAAAAATCGAGGTCAAAGGGTTGACCGTTTTCGTCTGTCACGTTGACTTTTTTCGATGACGGCGTTGACTTTTGTAGAGTTGACTTGGGTTGACTCATTTACTGATTGGAGGATCATAGTGACATCATGCCGGGTCTGGCTGACCAAGGAGACTTTGCTGGTTGAAGCATCCTCGTTGACCGCCGAAACGAACACACACATTTTTTCCCTCGTTTTCGATTTGTCTTCTGTAAGATCTACTTATATGTTCTATCTGCATTTTGCTTAACTATTTGTATGATTGCTGTGAGAAAAGTAAAATTTCTCCTAGCATAGAACATCTACAAAACTTTACAGAAAACATCAGTGCTTATTAGAGAAACTCCATCACCTACAAAACAGAGAGTAGAAAGGGTCAAATAAATAAAACAAAAACAAGTGGCCAACAAGCAGGAGATCCAGAGAAAGACAAGAAGCCATGCAACAACATAAAAGGGAAAAGTAGTTGTTTTAGGGACAGAGGATAGCCCAATTATCAAAGGAAACTTGGATGATATGCTTCGTGTAATTGATATAGAATAATCACCAATTGTGCAAGAAAATTTCATTGAAGTAGATGAACACAAACAGAGAAAAATGAAATCAGCAAAGAAATTGGAATTTGAAGGTGAGAATGTAGACTTTGTTTTTCAAGCTATGAAACCTTTAACCAAGCATGCAAAGAAACTCAAAGAAGGCAGTAAATATGTTCAAGTAACTTGGGCATATCATTTATAAATATGGGATTAAGATTGATCCAAACAGGGTCAATGCAATCCAGAAGGTGGAGTTTCCAAGAAGTAGGAAAGAGATTCAATCTTTTCTTGGAAAGGTAAATTTTGTAAGGCAATTTATTCCTAATTTTGCTGAGATTGTGAAGGACATAAAAAGGATGCTAAAGAAGGGTGTTGATATTAATTGGATAGAAAATGCAAGAAACTCATTTGAAGACATCGAAATAGCACTCATACAAGCACCAGTATTGATCAATCCAGATTTCTCTAAGGAATTTCTGGTTTCTACCTTTGCATCAGAAAATACTATCGTTGGAGTTCTGCTACAAAAGGGACAACAAGGTATTAAGTAGTCGATTTATTTATTTAGTAGGAAATTAGCCAATTCTAAGCCAAAGTATAATATCTTAGAAAAGCAAGCCTATGCTTTGGTGAAGGCTATCAAAGATTTCAGAATTTATATTCTGCATTCTCATATTGTGGCGTTTATTCCTAATATTGTTATGAAAGACAACCTCACTCAAACTAACCCTAATGGTAAGAGGGGGAAATGGATTTCCAAGTCGTTAGAATATTATATAGAGATTAAACCAAAAAAATTGGTCAAAGGGCAAGACTTGGCAAAGCTGATGGCACAGTCAAACTTTGACTGTCTTGATATAAATTGGATTGTAGAAATATCAGAAATTTTAGATGATAAGGAGGAACTAGTTCCTATTGAAGAAAAATATATCACTTCAGATTGGTACAAGGAAGTTGCTTTTGTCCTACAACACCCTAAAGCACCTGCTAATTTAGCAAAGTCCAAAGAAAGGTTTGTTCAGCTAAAATCTTTGGGATACTTTATGTTTGACATAAATATGTTTTGGGAAGATACTAGTGGAATTTTACTGAATTGTTTGCTGGAAGAGGAGGTTGATAAAGTGATTGAGGAGTCCCACAAAGGGGATTTTGGAGGTCATCATTATTGGAAGGCGACTGTGAAATTTTTTTTGAGAGCATGGTATTATTGGCCTACAATGTTTAAGGATGTCTACAAGAGGGTTGTTGCATGTCATGAATGCCAGATTTTTGAGGGTAAGAAGAAAATTGTACCCTTACATTTGATGCCTATTTATGTAGAAGCATCATTCCAGCTGTGGGGACTAGATTTTTATCGGGGAGATTCATCCATCATCTTTAGGTCAGCATCATTGGATTCTTACAGCGACTGATTACTTCACCAAATGGATTGAGGCAATCCCAACTAGGCAAGAAAATGATTTTGTGATTATTTCTTTTTTAGAAAATAATATCTTGTCTAGGTTTGGTTGCCCCATGAATATTATAACTGATAATGCACAGGATATTAAGTTTAAGAATTTGATCAATTTATTTCATCAATATCATATTACTCTCGAGCATTCTACTGCATACTATCCGCAAGGAAATGGCCTTGCTGAATCTTCTAACAAGAGTATTGTAAGGATCATTAAAAAGGTGTTGCAGGAGAATAAGAAGGCTTGGAATTTGAAGCTGAAGTATGCCTTCTGGGCTAAAAGGATATGCACAAAGAGGTCAATCATAACTTCACCATATGAATTGGTATATGGCACTGAGGCTATTTTTCCTACATCACTAGGGGTACCTGTTATGAAGCTGATTCAAAGGCTAGAAGAGGAACCAAATGCAATCCAGAGGAGAATAAATCAGTTGATAGCTATGCAAGAGAAGAGGAATGAGGTTTATGACAGAAATAAGCAGTCTCAAAACATAATCAAAAGGAAATTTGATCAGAATATCAAGGAGGAAATTTTTCAAGTTCAAGATGTGTTGGAACGAGGTCTCCTAACAAGCTACGAAACTGCTCCATTTTGAATATGTTTTATTATATTTAGTCTAGCGCAGGGGTTTTGGGGTGGGTCAAAGCCCCGAACGCATTGTAATGGGTAAAAGGGTAAACCAGGGGTCTGAAAACCACGGTTTGCGGACCATAGGAAATTCTAGGCTAGATTGTTACAAATAGAGAAGCATTTTGTATTGTAAAGGACAAGAAAAGATGAGCTATTGATGCGATTTGTGGTTTAAGCTATCTATTTGGGTTTTTGGGGGAAAGGACCCCTGCTGGCTTTGTGCGCGGAGATCCAAGTCCAGCTGTGTGCAGACCCTGCTACTGTGTGCGCAGGTTGGGAATGGAATTGTAAGGAAGAATTAATGAATGAATGAATACGAAAGATTGTTAGAGAACTGAATTTGTGAGTACTTTTGTGTTAATTGCTGATAATTGTTGTATTGTGAATTTTTTTTCTTTAAGCTGCAAAGATCTGTGTAACTGCATTCTTGGATCTAGATCTATTATGTTCTATTTATGTAATGTTGTGTTGATGTTATAAAAAGAATATAAATATATATCTAGTGCACGTGGATGCGAATAGAGACTTAATTAACTCTGCGCAGACAAGGTAATCTGGGAATTACAGGATCTAGCACAGCTATGCTTTCCTTACCCATCCTTTCTTAGGGTGCAAAAACTTGGTTCCAGCACCCACCCATATTACTTCGGGTGAGAGTTTGACCTGCGCAAGCAGGTCACTGCCGAAAGGGCCAATAGTATAGGGGTTTGTTGGTGAACCTTGCACACCGAACCTGGGTCAGGACCCCTCAAGCCAACAAATGGTTCTTTTGCCAGGACCGGAAGAAGTCTGAGGAAGGGATCGGTAATGACAAGTGAATAGTGGAGATATAACGCAGAGGTGAATGAGCACTACTTTGGGTGAAAGCACAACACATAGCGATAATTACTATCAAACCAATCAAGTAGAGGATCAATCTGCTCATAGCTCGCTGAAAAGAGAAACTACGCAAGGTCCGTCAGTTACCCCGAAATCAGACCTCCGGGAAAGCAAACTAGAGGAAAGAATGGCAGTACACTTGAAATTACCTACCTTTAAAGGCACAACCAATGAGGACATGGAGCGGTTTTAGTTCATAGCTGACTCGGTGTGGACTGCGCAGGGGATGGTAAGTGATACTATGAAAAGGGCGCATTTATCCCTGGCCTTTGAAGAAAGGGCTCTAGACTGGTATATGTGGTATATATCTTAGAACAGGAGCACATCAATTCAAGATGTTAAGGATGCTCTAAAACAACAATTCCGGAAGCCAAAATATTACTCTCAGTTGGTAGCAGAAGTAAAATACTTCAAGAAAGGTGTGTCTGAGTCAGTATGAGAGGTTGATCAGCGATTAAAGAAATCAATCAGGGAAGGAGGGTTCAAGTACGATGAAATACAACACATGGAATGGTTCATCGCTATGTTGCTACCTCACTTATGCATACCAATGAGCCACCAGACCTTCAAATTGCAGGAAAAAGCCTTGGAAGCTGCCATGAAACTCGAAGCCACACCTAAGGACAACACGCTGGGGGGAGTGCAGCAAATTCAAGAATGGCTCAGAGCCATGCACATGGAAATACAGAGCTTACGGACAGAACGGGGAAAAGGAGTCAGTGCAAACCTCTGGTGCATAAGATGTCGAGTGTCTGGTCATACCAAGGACCAGTGTCCTCTATTAACGAATTACCTACAGGCAGGGGGACCCAGTCCGCTGTGCCCTGGTTCCAACGGATCTGCACTATGGTGTGAAGACTGTCGGGTAGTGGGACTACATGATACAGCCCAGTGCCCTCGAATAAGTATGGGTGAACTGAAGCAACAATGGTGCAGGTTCTGCCAATCGGTAGGGAATGATGAGCAGAATTGTCACACATATGACTTGTTGGTAGATCGGGGAAACCTCTATAGGGTACAATCAGATCCTGCGTCACCAAGATCTCCAGTGACCTTTGGTGGCTCCCCTCCGAGGTAAAAGGGGGGCCAAGGAGGAAGCACAGGACAAGGACAGGGCCAGTTGATCTGCTATAACTGTGGAGAGGTGGGGCACTTTGCTAGGGACTGCCTAAATCCCACCAGGAAATCCTGTAAATATTGCCAACAGCTGGACCATGAGATCGAAGACTGCCCAATCATGATAAAAAAAATGAGGACAAAAAACCTACCCCCACACAAAATGTGCAAAGAGTCAAAACTGAGCTGAGGAATGCAGATCCAAGTGTAAAAGTCATGACACGTAGTGGGGTGGTCACCCAAAGAGAAAGGGAGGAGCTTGCTTCTCAGAAGGGAATGAATTTCGAGGAATAAGAGCCACTGGAAGCCCTTGCGCAGTTGCCAACGCACCTCCAAAAAGAGGGAGAGGTTGAGCCCTTTCTAAGGGCATGTCTGAAACTACTGTGCTACCCACATGCTATAGAAAATCTTCAAGAATTATTGCATGATTGCGCAACCCGAACCAACACAATGGCTGAGGTTAAGGAAGTACACAAATTACGCAGCTATAAGAGATGCACTGGGAAGGAAATGCGGTTAACTGTGCAGATTGGCTACTTTGAGATAGATCAGGTTATTCTCGATCTTGGATCAGATGCGAACATCTTACCAAAGCAAATATGGCAACAAATGGGAGAACCTAAGTTAGACTGGTCCACCATCCATCTGTGCATGGAAAATCAACAAAAGATCATCCCTCTAGAAAGGTTGCCAAAAATCATGGTAGATATCGTAGGAGTAAAGGTCTTAGCTGACTTTGAAGTAATATAAATCGTGGAAGATGCGGATCCCTACCCTGCACTTCTGGGACTAGACTGGGCTATAGACGTGGGGGGTGTCATCAATATAAAAAAAATGCAGCATGGTGTTTTAGAAGAATGGTATGCGCGTAATAGTACCGCTAGATCCCGCCGAGGGTGTGCGGTATACAGAACCAGCATATGAAGAGGAGGAACTAGATCACATCTACAGGGTGATGGCGTAGGACGAAGACTAGGGTAACCCTACAATAGGCAGAGTACTCTGTTGGGAGAAGGACAGGGAGTAATTTTCTAATCTGGATGAAGAACTAGAGATTTGGTAGACCCAGTTACATGATGTCTCAGCACTACGATGCCCTCAGGCTGCAAGGACCCTCTACTACATGACTTTAGAGGTAAGAGACCTTCCCCACTTTGATGGGTCTAGTAATATCTAGGAATTCCTAAGAACATTGGAGGCTAGGGTGCCAAAAGAATGGTGGCTCTGGGCCCTCAATCTGGCTCTGCGTGGAACACCTGGATTATGGTGGGATGCCCACAAGAAAGCATTTTCAGACTGGGAAACGTGTTAGGATAGGATGGTTCTACAGTTCGCACATCCCACTGACGTGCGCACCAAGATATTCCCGGGACCAGGCGATCCCCACGTGCATCTACATACTTGGACAACCAAATGGTCCGATCGAACCCTAGAAGAATGGATCCATCTGTTTATGCATGTTGTCTGCTCAACTTAGTGTTCCTAAATTGATGTCATAAATTGTCAACCAGGGCTAGTAAACTGTTGAAGTGAAGTGCACTATATGTGCCTAGGTATCTGCTTCCTACTTTCGTTGTGTTTAGTGTTTTTCTAGTGTTTTTGGTTTTGTGTTTTTATGCTAAGAGGAAAAGAACGAAGTGTTTAACAAAGAGAAGTTATTGGTCACAGAGCAAAGGCTATTCTAAACTATGTATGGCACCTAAGAACAGAAAATGCAAAACTTGTCAAGAAAAAAATAACTCATAACATGAACTCAGTCCAATTCATTCATTATAAGTATGTTGGAATAGCTTGAGAAAAGGATAAGCTTAATGCAATGAGGTTCTTCTAATTAAACAAAAACTTACAATATCACAAAAAATCTCATCCATGGTTAGAAATTTGTTGGAACACAATTGGAAAATATTATCTATAGCATAGTAAGGAACCCTACTCTAAATTAACTTATGACACTGAAATTAATCCATTCTGCAACTCAAATTTTCACTACTAAGCCTCATTCGAGAGTTAGAAATCTTTTGGAATAGTTTTGGAAAAAGGCTATTTGTAGAGTTATAAGAAATTGTAGAACAGTCAAGGCCTCGAACTGATATCACTAATTCCTGTCCATATGATGATGTGTTGGAAGAGATTAATAACAAGAGTAGTTTGTAAATAATGAAGGCCTTGAATTTTAATGGAACGGAACTAGAATACAACTAACTAATAAAACTTAAAATACTTTAAACATAACTAAACTAGAATGCAATCAATCAAACTTGAAATACAGTGAACAGAACTTAACTAGAGTGCAATTAACCTCCGGAGTATTACAGATGAACTAAAATGCAACTAATCTCTAAAATATTACAGCTATCTCTCATTCATTGTTAGTGATATTTTGGAATAATTCATAAGAATAAGACTGGCTGTAACATTCGATGTAAGTTAGCATAAAACATGGAGTTCAAAAAAAAATTGCTTGAATTAGGAATGAAACAGAGCTAAAGTTACTTATCTAAATAATATGCACAGAGCTTCTCGGGCAGTAGGGGCCCTCTACCACCGGATTAGCATAAAAATCTCCTCAAGATTGCCTTAGATCATGCAATGAAGTTGAATGTCTTTCGTTAAAGGGAAAATACTTCAGAAACAGAGTATTACGGACTTTTGAGATCTAACAACAAAACATCAATCTAGCCAACTGTCTCTCGGTCTCCCGAGGCATTCTTATACAAGAAATACATAACTACCCTTGAGAGGAAATAGGGATAAGTGTCTTTCCCAATTAAAATCAAATTAGAACTCTTGTGGAAGCCTCGTACTCTTGTTGAAGACATATGTAGATTTCTTGTCCTGGTAGAAGTCTACCTCTTATTTTTTATTTCTTCCACATGCATAACCACTTAGAGATTTTTACTCAGACTTCGTAGAGGACAAGGAATGATGTAGATGAAGTATGGAATTCAACCATATGTGTTTCTCCTCTAAGTTACACTTGTAACCTGTGTGAACATGAAGATAGCTGCGGAATAGGAAACTAGCTACAGAATGGCTGCATTCTGTAGCTGAGTCTAGTCAAAAATTACTACAACAACAAAACCACGAAAATATAGCAAGTCAATCGTTATATGCATTCCTAAAGTGACTTTAATTAATCCTATTTATATTTTAAGCCTGCAACTGATAAAGGACAAAGGAATTGAAGTGAAATTTGGTGAAAGAGAAGGACATCTTTGGGGCTCAACACATGCCTTGGGCCCTATCCCTGCTGCTTGGTACTTAGATGTAGAGCTACATCAACGTACCTGCCACTGGGAAATATTAAAAGAATACTTTATCGAAATGTTCAGACTAATTGGGGGAATGGAGACACTCGATGAAGCTCTACAGGACATCGATACGTTTATCTTTAAAATGCCTCACCCCCACATCGCACCAGCCGTCCTGACATAGTCAACTGTCGGAGCTTGGCGATTAACGAAAAAGAGGATAATCCGTGAAATATCTCTGTTCCAAAATCTAATGGAGAACGTACCGTTATCGGACCATTGATACAGGATATTGATGTAACGCAACCTCTTAAGCTGCACGAAGTTAATTTTGGGACAGAAGAACACCCTAAGCTAGATAAAATTGGGGACTATTGGGATGAAGGAACCATAGGCAAAATTGCAGAGCTACTTACGGAGTATCAGGACTTATTTCCGACAAAGTTTTCTAAGATCAAAGGAATCACTGGGGACTTACGCATTATTCACATCACTCTAAAACCTGAGGCGTGCCCCGTCAAGCAGTGGCCTTACCGGCTGAACCCTAAATACAAGCGAAAGGAAGCCCAAACCCTAGCTATAAACCCTAGGATTAAGTGGAATTCTTTGCCACCAGTAGCAGAATCCAGTCAGCCAGTGGTTACTAAAACAAAGAGGTTTGTTAAGTTGAAACCAAGGAAAAAGGTTGAAGATAGAATAGAGAAAAAATCAGTTCTTATTGCAGAAACTCCATCCCCTGCAAAATAGAGAGTAGAAAGGGTCAAAGAAATAAAACAAAAACAAGTGGCCAGCAAGCAGGATATCCAGAGAAAGACAAGAAGCCATGCAACAACATCAATGAGAAAAGCGGTTGTTTCAGTGACAGTGGACAACCCAATTATGAAAGGCAACTTGGATGATATACTTCATGCAATTGATATAGAAGAATCACCCATTGTGCAGGCAGATTTCATTGAAGTAGATGAACACCAACAGAGAAAAATGAAATCAGCTAGAAATTGGAATTTGAAGGTGAGAATGCAGCCTTTGTTTTTCAAGCTAGGAAACCTTTAACCAAGCATGCAAAGAAACTCCATGAAGGCAGTAAATATGTTCAAGTAACTATTGAAGCAGACAGGGTCCCAAAAGATGTGGTTGATCTCTCATCACCTATAGTGGAGCATGTAGCCAGCAAGATAATGAAGGGAAAGGAACACATGACAGAATTTCAACTGCTAGAAGAAATATTGGAGCTAGCATATCAAAAGATGGAAATGATGAGAAAGAGGGCCAAAAAGAACAGCATTGAAAAGACAGAGTTTAAGAGGATGAAGGCTGTTTGGGAAGGTCAAACAGTTTCTAGATCAGAGATTCCAAGTAGTACAGAGCAGTTCTTTACATGGACAGTTCCAACCATTAAAGAAGAAAAATTTGTTAGAGTAATCAACACTCATTTGAGAGCCAATAATAGAAAGCTAAGAGGCCAAGTGGAGGATTTGGAGCTACAATTAAACAATCTCAAGATGAACTAAATAACAGAGGTACAAAATGACAAATTCAAAGCAAACTCAAATGGAAAATGAGGAATTAATGTTGTGAAGGTTATGCTTTTAGTCCATATAGCTGATGGTTTTGATGAAGCCAGTGATTTTCGAAGGTTTTGGCACCTTTTTGTTTCAAATTTTGAAGAAAATCTAGTTAAAACTGCTTACACAACAGTTTCGTAGCGCACACAGTGCAAAAAAGGTGAAATGCACTATGAAACTGATGTAGTAGCTTTTTCACCCTTTCCTTATCAAATTTTGGAGGGAAGATCATGTGTTTTGACTTGAATTTCTAAGGAAGCTATGTGAAGCGAATATCAAATAACCCTAAAGGAAAGGAAGCAAAATTTTGAAGGAAAATGGGTAAAAAGACTGCACTACGAAAAGCACTACGAAACTGTGCTGCTTTCATAGCCCAGGTCTGTTTTCACTGTTTTGAGAAGTTCAAAGTTGATTTTACACAGTTGGCATGAGGGATGAATTTGGAAATATGCTAATCATGTTCCTAACAGCAATTAGTCTCTAATTTATGGGTTATAAGTGTTCAAAGTGTCCCAAGAAACTAAAATAATTCTAAGCCTAAAAATAGGGGAGCAGTTTCCTAGTTTGCAAGAGATCGACATCATCAACATTATGGTCATAACAGGTTGGAGCTCATCATTAGGATTCAACTTAATGGAAATATAGGTGGAAAATGATGTAATTAAGTTTAGATATAGTTTCTTTGAGTGGAGTCAAAAGAGTTCTAATTCTATTTGTAATAGGACCCTGTATTAGGTTTACAGCTATTTTTGTAATAAATACCATGTTTTATGGTTAAGATAGGTGTCAAGGCATAGGAATTCGATGTATCTAGTTGTGGATAATCTTATATTATGATGTAAATGATCTATAAAATATCAAGGAGTCGAAATAGAAGGGGTTGGACATTTGTTAGCAAAAATTATGTGTTTATTGTAAGTGATTGTTTTCAGCTTAATACAGGGTTTCTACTTAGACAACTCAAGATTCATGAGGAGTTCTTGTATGTTCTTGTTTTGATGGAATATTTTCAATATTCTATTGTAGTGGTGTTTTCTTATGTTACTCAGAATTCATCAATGATGCTCTGACTTCCTTCATAGACAAACTGACTGTGTGTTTCACTGTTCTACATGTGTATTCGTTGACTTGAACTCTGATATTCCTTGACTTCCATGCTAGGTAGATTTTTTTGGTTTTTCTGAAGCTATTATGACGCCATAAACCAATGTGCACTTGATAATGTTATTTACAACTAGTTTATATCATTTATCTGCTTTTACCCCATATAGAGTTAGCCATCTACATATTTATCAAAAATCATAAACCCTTGAGAGAGCCTTCTCAGGTTGAGGAGGCTAAGCCTTAGCCAAAAGATTGTTCTGAAACAGTTACATGAGATTAACTTGATTGACATCCTATTAGGTATGATTTTGTGATAACATTTTCATGCGTCTGCCGGGAGTCTGAAGATTATACTTTCTCGAGATTTTGAAGCTGAACTTCTGAAGGTAGCAGGAGCTCAGAAAACTTTTCAAGGCTGCATCTACCTTGGTGACTCCATTTAAATTTTATATGTTCACAGGTGGCTTTGATAAGGAGATACACGAGGAGTAATCCTGGCCCAGATCCACCTACTATCATGGACAATCCAAACACCATTTCAAGAGGCAGTCAAGGCATTTCTGAAATATGAGGTACTGAATCTCATTTGAAATCCTTGTTCTCTAAAATATCAAGAATTCCTGAAGACAAAAGAGTTGATGATAAAATTCATGAGGTTTTGTTTAGATCAGAAAATGAAAGGGGGCTAATTGAAATTATCTTAGACTTTCATAAGAGATGAATTGACACCTCAGCTCTAGTAACAGAAGAAGACAAAGAGGAATTTTGGGAAGCTGTCACTTCAGAGTTATTGTTGGAAAGAGAGTCTTTAGAAAAATTGAAAGAGCTTGACCCTTTCGAAGTATTGTTGAAAAGTAAATATGGTTTACCTCTTCCAAACTTGAGCTCAATTGTTAGTGGCTTACAAAGACCAAACAGTCCTCCTCATAGCAGTTTGTCATCCACTGTTTCTACCATTCCTAAAATTGCCATAGTACCTCTGACCATGGTTTGAAATCCACCTGCTGCACCTGCTAGATACGCACCTCTTGTTCTTCCTACTGTCTTACATGACCTCCCTAGTAAATATGCTGCTATAGCTAAAACCTAGGGAAGTGATGAAGACATTACAGCAGAAGATCATGTGGATCAATTTAATGATTTTATAGAAAAGGAAGAGGTTGATCATGAAGATGTTAAGTTGAGATTGTTTGCTTAGAGTTTTACTGGTGAGGTTAGGTAGGAAATGGTATAAATCTCTTACCCCTAGAAGTATTCATAATTGGAATGAATTTGAATATTTTTTCCTAAGGAAATGGGGAAATAGAACTAATCTAGTACAAGCCCTCACTGAGTATAGTAATTTTGAGAGAGCTGTTGATGAAACTGTCCATAAATTTTCAAAAATATTTAATAAAGTGTTAAATTCTATTCCTGCCCGTTTGAAACCACCAGAAACCTTAGCCCAAATGAGATATGCTGAAGCCTTTGACTATGAGTTTTCCATACTGTTGAGAGAAAGAGAATCTCCTACACATGTTGAAATGCAAAATGATGTTGTGAAGGTGGAGGTTAACCTGATAGCAGCTACGAAGTCAAAAATGGGTAAGGATAAGTTGAAAGAAGAAGAGAAACCTTCATCCTCTACCTCTCTAGATAACCTGGATCCAATGATGAAAACAATGGAAAAGTTGATGGATAGACTAGCCCTTGGGAATACCTCTGCTCCTCCTGCACAACATGAACTTCAATTTAGAAATCCTGAGTTCAGGAGACCCCAGAATCAACAAATACCAAGGGAGAATAGAAATCATCAGCCTGATCCTCCAGCGAGACATCCTTTTCAGCAGAATTTGGTTGATGAAGAAGATGACCTTGAAGTTCTTGAGGAGTCTATTCATTGTTTTGATGAAGAAATGTCAGGAATTTTCTTGACTAAGGAAGAACATGATCAATCAGATCAAAACAATCATGAAGATGAAACATCAGACTATCTAAAGGGGTATCAACATGCTATTTTTGAGATGTAGAAATAATATAATCTCAGAAATAGGAATGTGCCTATCATTGCAAAAAAAAAACAACCTAAGAAGGATACACCTAAGGTTGTTGATGGCAAGAAGGATGATCCTAAGGTCATTTAAGGTAAGAAAGATGCACCAGTCGTCCCTCCTATCAAAGAAGCTAAAAAATTTGTTTCTATTTTCAATCTTGAGAATAAAATTTCTAAGATAAAAATATCAGTCCCTTTTGGTGAGATTCTCAAGGTAGATGAATATAGAAGAAATATTGTTAAAATGTTAAACTCACAACCAATAGCTGTTGATATCTTGAATGTATTAGAAGATCATCCAACCATATATTTGGGTCCAAGGTTAGAAGATGAACAGAATCAGGAAGTTCCTCCTTTTTATGTAAGCCTTAGCATTCACGACATGACATTGCATAATTCTATGTTGGAATTAGGGGCCTCTCACAATCTGATGCCCAAAGTAATCATGGAAAGAATGGGTTTAGAAATAACTATGCCATATAAAGATTTGTTTTCTTTCGATTCAAAAAGAGGTCAATGCATTGGTTTAATCAAGGATGTTGTTGTTGGTATGACATAAGTTCCTGCTAAGACTATAGTCATGGACATTGTAGTAGCAGACATTCCACCGAAGTTTGGTATGTTGTTTTCAAAGTCATGGGCAACAAAAATTAAAGGTACAATGTAGATGGATCTTACTTATGCTACCATTCCTGTCTTTGGGGAGAAAAAAATATTGTATCGAGAGACAAGAATGGCCTACATCGTGAGTAGTAAATACAAACCCCAAAAATTTCCAATTTATGCTCTTGATACTGAACTTGGTTTTGTTATTATTTTCAATGAGTTGACTAATGAAGCAGAAGAAGAGAAGATAGTAGAAAATCAGAGTTCTGAAAATCAGTAGTCTGAAAATCAGCAAACCGAAAGTCAGCAAGTCAACGATAAGGAAGAATAAGGTTGGTGGTCATTACATTTTGATGGATCAGCAGACAGAGAAGGAGCAGGAGCAGGGATTTGGATTAGAAATCCAAATGATAAGAGTAAGTTATTTTCCTATAAATTGAACTTTGATTGCACGAACAAAATGGTTGAATATGAATCCTTGATTTTGGGTTTAGAAGTGTTGAAAAGGATGGATGCTCAAAACATTTCTGTTTTTGGAGATTCAAAATTAGTCATAAAATAGATTGAGGGTGTGTATTAAACAAGGGACACAAGGATGAGAGCATATCGGAATTTTGTTTTGGACATGTTAGAAAACTTTCAAGTCTATTCATTCACAGTCAAAACTAGAGAAAAAACCTCCATTGTTGACTCTCTGGCTATCTCTGCAAGTCTTTTCATTATTCCTATGCACTCCACATAAAAGTATGAGGTTGAGATCCACCATAGGCCAGCCATCCCTGATAATATTACTCCTTGGAAAGATTTTGAGGATGATCAACAAGTGAAAAACTTTATTGAGCTTAAAGAAGAGTTTGAAAATGTACAAGTAGATCAGCCAAACATGTTGGCTGAATCTAAAGGGAATTCTGAAGTTTTGCAACCAAAAAATAATTCCATACCAAAGGGACTCATACCTCTAGAATTTTTTTTTTATCATAATGATGTTTTTAAATCCCCTAAGTACAAGCTGATGATGAAGAATTTGAGAGCTGTAACTTTGGTACTATAGCTATGCCCAAGATGATTAAACTTTCAAAATTTCTTTCAGCTAATATGAAGTTTAAGTGTGTTGAAATGATGAAAAGATTCATAGATGTCTTTGCTTGGAACTATGTTGATTTTAAAGAATATGATCCCACCATTATTCAGCATGCTATTCCCATAAAAGAAAATGAAAGACCTTTCAAATAGAAGTTAAGGAGGATCAACCCACTTCTCATGCCTTTCATTGAAAAAGAGGTTAAAAAGCTCTTTGATGCTAAAATCATTGTCCCTATCAGATTTTCAAATTTTCTTGCAAATTTGGTTCCGGTTAGGAAGAAGAGTGGAGAAATCAGAATATGCATTGATTTCAGAAATTTGAATAAAGCTTCCCTGAAAGATAATTATCCTCTCCCAAAGATGGATTAAATTTTGCAAACTATTGTGGGTTCTCAGAGAATGTCTATGCTTGATGTTTTTTCAGGTTATAATCAAATCCTTGTGCATCATGATGATCAGGAAAAAATAGCCTTTACTACACCATGGGGTACTTTTATGTACGCCAAGATGCCATTCGGTCTCATGAATGCAGGAGCTACCTTTTAGAGGGCAATGGATATTGCATTTTCTGAAGAGAAGGACAAAATGGTGGTATTGTATCTTGATGACATAACATTTTTCTCAAGGAAGGAAGAAGATCTCTTGAAACACTTGGAAGGAATTCTATTGAAATGTAGAAGGTTTGGCATCTCTCTAAATCCCACCAAAAGTATTTTTGCTTTAACTTTAGGTAAATTACTTGGGCATATCATTTCTAAAGATGGGATTAAGATTGATCCAAACAGGGTCAATCCAGAAGGTGGAGTTGCCAAGAAGTACGAAAGAGATTCAATCTTTTCTTGGAAAGGTAAATTTTGAAAGGCGATTTATTCCTAATTTTGCTAAGATTGTGAAGAACATAACAAGGATGATAAATAAGGGAGTTGATATTAAGTGGACAGCAGAGGCAAGAAACTCATTTTAAGAGATCAAAAGAGCACTCACACAAGCACCAGTATTGATCAGTCTAGATTTCTCTCAGGAATTTCTAGTTTTTGCCTTTGCATCAGAAAATACTATCGCTAGAGTTCTGCTACAAAAGGAAAAACAAGGTATTGAGCAGTCAATTTATTTCTTTAGTAGGACATTAGCCAATTCTGAGCTAAAGTATAATATCTTAGAAAAGAAAGCCTATGCTTTGGTGAAGGCTATCAAAGATTTTAGAATTTATATTCTGCATTCTCATATTGTGGCATTTGTTCCTAATATTGTTGTGAAAGACATCCTCACTCAAGCTAACCCTGATGGTAAGAGGGGGAAATGGATTGCCAAATTGTTAGAATATGATATAGAGATTAAACCAACAAAATTGGTTAAAGGGCAAGGCTTCGCAAAGCTGATGGCACAGTCAAACTTTGACTTTCTTGATATAAATTGGATTGCAGAAATATCAGAAATTTCAGATGATGAGGAGGAACTAGATCCTATTGAAGAAAAATATATCACTTCAGATTGGTACAAGGAATTTTTTTTTGTCCGAAAGCACCATAAAGTACCTGCTGATTTAACAAAGTCCAAAGCAAGGTTTTAAGCTGAAATATTTGAGATACTTTATATTTGACAGAAATCTATTTGGAAAGATACTAATGGAATTTTACTGATTTTTTTACTGGAAGAGGAGGCTAATAAAGTGATTAAGGAGTCCACAAAGGGGATTGTGGAGGTCATCATTATTGGAAGGCAACGATGAAATTTTTTTTGAGAGCAGGGTATTATTGGCCTACAATGTTTAAGGATGTCTACAAGAGGGTTGTTTCCTTTCACGAATGCCAGATTTTCGAGGGTAAGAAGAAACTTGTACCCTTACCTTTGATGCCTATTTATGTAGAAGCGCCATTCTAGTAGTGGGGACTATATTTTATCAAGGAGATTCATCCATCATCTTCAGGTCAGCATCGTTGGATTCTTACAGCGACTGATTACTTCATCAAATGGATTGAGGCAATCCAAACTAGGCAAGCAAATGATTCTGTGATTATTTCTTTTTTAGAAAATAATATCTTGTCTAGGTTTGGTTTCCCCATGAAGATTATAACTGATAATGAATAGGCATTTAATTCTAAGAAGCTGATCAATTTCTATCATTATTATCACATTACTCTCGGACATTCTACTGCATACTATCCGCAAGGAAATGGTCTTACTGAATTTTCTAACAAGAGTATCGTAAGGATCACTAAAAAGGTGTTGCAGGAGAATAAGAAGGCTTGGCATTTGAAGATGAGGTATGCCTTATGGGCTAACAGGATATGCACAAAGAGGTCAATCGAAACTTCACCATATGAATTGGTATATGGTGCTAAGGCCATTTTTCCTACATCACTAGGGGTACTTGTTATGAAGCTGATTCAAGGGCTAGAAGAGGAACCAAATGCAATCCAGAGGAGAATAAATTAGCTGATAGCTCTGCAAGAGAAGAGGAATGAGGTTTATGACAGCAATAAGCAACCTCAAAATAGAATCAAAAGGACATTTGACAATAAGATCAAGGAGGAAATTTTTCAAGTTCAAGATGAAGTACTGAAATGGGAGGCTAAAATTGAAGAGAAAGGCAAACGTGGTAAGTTTGAAAACTTATGGAAATTTCCTTTCAAGACAAATTCTTTCCATGGAAACAATACTTACATACTACAGGAGTTGGATTGAAAACCATATGCTAGAGGACCTGTCAATGGCAGGTTTTTGAAGCATTATTCTTCCTAAAATCCAATGGATTGTTCATGACATTGTATATATTCCATTTTATAAGCTTTTTCTGCTAATAATCTCAAGCTAAATTAGCAAGCTTGAGCCCGAGGTGAAGGCTGTTAGAGCTTGAGGAGGAATTTTGGAAATTTCAAGGTTTTTACTATTTTGTTCAAGAAAAATGGATAGCAGCACTGGGACTACTGGTTCTTAGTGTACCATAGGGGCACACTATCCCAATTGGAGCCATTTTTATCACCCTATTGCGGCCAGCAACAACCCCCCTTCTTATTTAGTATTAGTAGTAATACTAAATAAGTGGGGACCCTTAGTCAAAAAGTCCAAAAAATTAATTAGTGTTTGTTTCCTTTCTCAAATAAAACTTACTATCATAACTTAGGGAAATTCCTTTCAAAATATTTAACATAAACCTAAGTTTATGATAGATTGAAGTATAATCCTTCTTTGAATAGAAATACCGCATCCATCGCAAAAAGTGGATATCATTTATCAAAGTATAATCTTTTAAAATTGTGATTCCGCGATATTGCGATAGCGCGATCCCAAAAAACTAGACATTAAAATATCTATCACAAACCGCATATCACAAAAAAGTTGTTTAATAAATTACATTTTGTGAAATTATGATTTCACGATTTTGTGATATTGCGATTTCGCAATGATATTAGACTGCAATTTGTGGATTTTGCGATTTGCGATGATTGCGATCCGTGATATTGTGATTTTGCGACATTGCACAGCAATGTCGCAGATCGCATTATCGCAGATTCTTCTAGCGCGGTGTCCAAAGTAAATCTTTTCATAAATAAATATCAATTATGCGCTTTGATGTCAAAATTAATGAATGGATGGTTAATCATTGATGGAAAGGATTTTGTTTTGATTGAAAGGTTGTTTCACGTTTTTATCCGCCCTCAGCATTTAAAACTATCCTGTCACCTTTCTCAACTCATTACTCTCACTTAATTCGTAACACCGTAGGCGCGAAGGAGCAGAAGACTATACAAAGCATTCACAGAGCATTATGGGTAAGAAAGAGAAAGTTGCAAGTGTTGAAAACAAAGAGATGGCTTCCCTGTATGCGGATACTGCTTGCAATAAGGACGCCGGTATCACTACCTGGGAGGGCATGCATAATCTGCTCAAGGAAGAAAATCCCAGGGTAATGGAAGTCTCGGCTACTGCTGGATCAAGTAATTCCTCTGAAGCATCTCTTACGAAATTGGCTTGTTCATTCCCTCACAGAATAGCAGCAAGACCGAGAATTCTTCCGTATATGGATATGATAAAATGGGTTCTGGATAACACCGATATTTCGGACAGACAATTTAGAACTCCAGGACAAGAACTCACCGGGTCATTCACTACAGAAGATTTAAGGCTTATGTATCACTTACCGGAACCTCAGGCGACCTAAAACAAATAATTTATGGAGAAATTCGCCAGAGAAAATGCAAATTTGGTGGAATGCACCAAGGAATGGACCAAGAGAGAGGAACCATTGAAGAAAAAAAAACATGGTATGTACAGTACTGGTTCACTCACCTCTCCATATTTTCTTGCTACTGCTATGTTTTGCAGGCTTTTTGGAAAGCCTGACATAAATATGGTCTTGCCTGAATGGTTTCCTTTGTTGAATGCTGCTATTAACGCTACAATTTTAGACTGGGCCAAAATCTTGTCTGATAATTTAGCCACTGCCATTTTCAGTTACCGGTCCAAACGGACTATTTCCCAAGGATTTATCCTCCTTTTTATCTATCTTCCTATGTTATGGATTCAATTTGTTTTGTTTCTAAATTCCCTTTGATGGGTTGGCAATGGACAATTCATGATCCCTTGCCTATCCATGTCTATCACAAAGAGTTGTGGGAATCAAAGTTTGTTCCTCATTTCTACAAAATTTGCCATGGCATAATGCTGCCTCTGTACATAATATTGTATAATAAGGATGCTCCAAGGTTATCCCCGGAAGCAGAAGTTGACATTCTCCCTGTCGCAAGATGGTTCAGAGAAGAGTTGTTTACCTATGTGAGGTTTTTTGGAAGATCTGCTTCCCCCCATGTGTTACCCTTGTATGTTCTGGATAAACTTGTAGCTCGGGAGATTGCTTATCAAACCTATGGTGAAGGAGGTTTGACAAAGGAATTAAAGGAAAAGAAGAAGGGAATTTGGCCACAATTTCCCGTAACCTGTGGAGCATTTTCATTGTTTAATGTTGGTCACGCATTCAAAGAGGTAAGCAATATTACATTCTTACAACTGTTTAAGTTTTCGAGAAGGTTATTTGATCCAATGGATGTTGTTAAAAATTTCAACACTGCAATCAAAGTAAGAGTGTTTGTTGGAGAAGAAGATCCTTTTGATGATATGTTTCAAACAAAATGTTCATTTAAAGAATTTTTGCATTTATCTCAAACACAGTTATCCCCAGAATATTTTCAGGAATTTAAAGTTTACAGAGAAAGAAGACTAACTACTGTCCCTTTGGAAAATTTACGCTTGGAACCCGCAAGGGAACCTACTCCTAGTGTCAGTCTTAGTGGCAGCTCAAATATAGAAAAGTCGAAGTCTGAAAAAGATACTTCTGAGCGTTATAAAAAGATTGATAATGATGAAATCTCAGTGAAGGATACAGCTCAATCTAAAGAGATTTCACAACAACAGACTGTTTTCACTCCATAGTTGAATCTTCCATCTCTCAATGAATAGTAACCAACAGTCAGGACTGAATTGGACAAAGAATGGGAAACTTTTAATCAATTGCTTAATGTAGAAGGACAGAATATCCAAACCCCTATACAAACAACAAAATTTTTGAGCATGGGAATAGGTGGTACCATCACAGAAACCGAGCATATACCTATCACTCCCTCTTCTGAAATTGTACTCAATATAGAGGACATTCCTCCTCTAGATGTATTCTACAGCTCACAGTATAAAGCAGTAGTGAGAAATCAGAGGAAAAAGAGAAAGTTAGAGAGCTCAATCTCTACTGAAGCAGAACAATTGGATGTCTTATGGAAGGATCCTACAACGGATCTGACTGACAATCTTGCCAAACTATCTCAGATTATAGGAGCTTACGCTTCAGCAACTATTGATAAAGCATCTGAGGTAAAGCTATTATTAAATGAAAAAGAAGATCAGATACAAGCTCTGCAACAACAATTGCAAAAAGCTTGTGCTAACAGTGAAGTACAAATAAAACTTGAAGAGTTATAGCAAGAGCTTCAAAAGATGCAAATTGATTATCAGAAAAGTTTGGTAGATAAAGAGAAACAAATACAAATTATCCAAGAAAAGAACATAGACGATCCTAAGCTTCCAGATTTTATTACAGATTCTGTTTCCTTGAACAAACAACTACTACATCAACAAGACATACTACGCCAGAAAATCTCGCAATACAACTCTTTTTGTCAAGAAAGTGATAAAATCACTAATCATGTCGTAGAATTACGACATGATTATGATTTAACTAATGAAAGAGTTATTAATTATATAGCATGGCAAAATATAGAGGAAGGAAGAAGAGCAGGAGCACCGATCATCAAGGATAGTCATAAAGAACTGCTTTTCAACAATTGGGATGTACAGCTCAGAGAAGCAGAAAAAGCAGTAGAGGAAGCAGCTACAGCAGCAGGAAATATTACTCATTGTGTGAATGAAAATTTGCACAAAGTTAATTTGATTTCAGAGATTACTCCGGGACACCTTCCGCAAGCACGGAAATTACAAACAGAATGGAGGCAAAAGGCTAATGAAAAGGCAAATTCAATTCAAGAACTGACAAGATTAAACTGGGATTCTTACTGGACATATCTAGTAAAACCCCACATTCAACACAGTGCGCTTAATTGCATCATTAATTCTGCTGAGAAAATGGCTCCTACACTTGCCGATTCTGTCTTTTCAGGGCAATTGAAATCTGAAGTCGGTCAACCGCCTCTTCTCAAAGCAATGCTGGATGCTTGCAAGATCAAAGATCAAATTCATAAGTAGATAGCTGATAGTCTTTATTTTTATATTTAGTTTTAGTTTTACTATATTTTTGCCTAGGAAAAGGACGGTCATTTAAACCAAATCCTAATTTTTTGTAATAAACTATTTTTAGATTTTAGTTATTAGTATTTAAACTCTTCTCATGCATTTAGAGAAGGGTCCTGAAATTTGTCAAAAACTTATCCTCAGAACATGCACTTCTGCACCCTCAGAGGAGGTTTTGATGAATGAATGGAACAAGATTTATTGATATCTGTGTCTAATATCTGTTACTGATGTTGCATTTCTGTACTCTTGATAGATGTTGGATTAAGAAAGAGATAAATCATTATTGCTTCTATCTCATGAGTAGAACCAGTTATAAATGGTATTTCTATCTCTTAACTGTTTCTGTTTCTGTGATAAAAGCAATATTTATGCTTATTTTTTTATATGTTAATGTTTGAATATCTGAGTTATCATTTGGCATTTTTGTACTGTGATAATTATCTGTTTATACTTGACATATGAATAGCTTAATATGCGATATGTTTTCCACAACTGTTTCATCTAACTTTTTATGTGAAATAGTTTATCTTTATTGAATTCTTTTCTCATAATAATTGAATGATCTTTATTATCAATTGTTATCTGAAATCCTTTTAGATCGTATATATTGAAAGATTACATCCCGGGTTAGTTTAGAATTAGATATTTCTTAGAATATGGTTTACATATGAATAGATTAGAAATAGATTAAAAGCATTTTACTTATGAATTTTAGAAAAGAAATATCAAATCTCAAACACACACACACATATCGGGAAACTGGTCCCATTATCCCCAGTCGGACCCACTACACCAAACGGAAAAGGAACTGCTAACCAAGGTCCGGACCGGGTGGGTATCCCCCTTGTTGTCGACCCGATTTTCGGGGCTTCAACACACCCCCAAAAAAAATTTCAAAACATTGTATGTCAACCCTGTTTTAATCATGGTCTTAAATATGTTTTAAAGTCAATTTTTAGTATGGTTAAGGGTATGTCATAGTTTTAGAGCTTTAGTGTTCATCATCTAAATTCAAATAAGGTATTTTTAGGACCATTCCATGCTTAGAAATTCACATTTTTCATTTAAGAATCATTTTAGTAAGTTTCAGGCTAATTTTCTACAATTAGCCAAGAATCCACCATTTCGTAGCGTCGTTAGTTCAAAAAAATGGTTTTGC
The DNA here is from genome assembly GCA_034641835.2 of Pinus albicaulis. Taxonomy (NCBI): domain Eukaryota; kingdom Viridiplantae; phylum Streptophyta; class Pinopsida; order Pinales; family Pinaceae; genus Pinus; species Pinus albicaulis. The sequence continues at coordinate 273,502 of JAXQQM020071009.1, read as the reverse complement.
ACTATGAAAGCACTACTACTTTCGTGGAGCAAAGTGCGAAAATTACACTGTGAGCGCTAAGAAAGCATGGTTTCTAAGCTATCATGTCAAATAAGCCGAGACCTGTTAGATTCAATTGAGAAATGATATGATAGCAATATGGTGAGTCAGTTAGTTACCAGATTCGATGTACCCACTTGTCATATAGTCATCTTAGTCATGATAGGAAACCAATGAAACATCATTTAGTCATGAGGTGACATCTCAAATTCGAATTTTTTCCTAATTGAGTCATCTCTATTTCATTTACCTTCACATAGGTTGCCTGAGCTCTGAAGCAGAAAAGATAAGTCTATGGTTTTTTTATGAAAAGACAACTTTCACCATTATCAAACGAGGTTGATCATCAAATCAAGTGGGGCTAATCATCAAATCAAGTGAGGCTATTTTACAGGTTCTAGAGAAGCTAACATTTTTTTACAAGAAACATGGCCGAGGAGAAGAAGGCCCACACAGGGGGACATTGTCTAAGATACGAGCCTAAGAATGTAAATTCTATTGTTGAGGATCAAATGGTGATGGAGGCTTTTAGCAAAGATGGTTGTCTCAAATTTTGTGAAAAGCTGCAGGGTTGCCACACTCAGGTGTCCAAAGAGTTTGCTTTACATTTCAGTGGAACCACTACCAAAATTGGAATGATAAATATGCTAGTTACACCTCAGATCATAGCTTCTGTGACGGATATACCAAGGGTTCAGGAATCTTGGTTTAAAGGTTTTAGGTTTGACATGGAACCATGCAAGGAATTTATGAAACCTAAATATGTAGATATGGACCTGAACAATGCAATACCTAGAAGTTGTATCAAGGACAACTATGAAAAGCTGCTATTCAATATTCATAGATACTTTACATGTGAAGGCAGGTACCATAAATTTTACACTTATCATTTCAAACTGTTGTTGCATTTCACAGGTATGATATCATTAGATTTAGCATTTTACTTACATAGAAGCCTTGCCAAAATGGCTGACAAAGTTCAAGCAAAATCTGATGGCTGTGAAACATCTTTTTTTCATCACGGTTTGATAAAGTTATTGGTTTTGAATGAGCTTTAGAAAAAAAAAAAATAGGGATTGGTCTTAATTTTTATTTATGAGTGTATTTGAAATGGAAGCCCTAACCCTAGCTAGAAACCTTAGGATTAAGGGGAATTCTTCGCCACCAGTAGCAAAATCTAGTCAACCAGTGTTTACTAAAGAAAAGAGGTTTGTTAAGTTGAAACCAAGGAAAATTTTTGAAGATAGAACAGAGAAAACATCAGTGCTTATTGCAGAAAATCCATCACCTTCAAAACAGAGAGTAGAAAGGGTCAAAGAAATAAAACAAAAACAAGTGGCTAGCAAGCAGGAGATCCAGAGAAAGACAAGAAGCCAAGCAACATCATCAAAGGGAAAAGCAGTTGTTTTAGTGACATAGGACAGCCCAATTAGGAAAGGAAACTTGGATGATATACTTCATGCAATTGATATAGAAGAATCACCCATTGTGCAAGCAGATTTCATTGAAGTAGATGAACACAAACAGAGAAAAATGAAATCAGCAAAGAAATTGGAATTTGAAGGTGAGAATGCAGCTTTTGTTTTTCAAGCTAGGAAATATTTAAACAAGCATGAAAATAAACTCCAAGAAGATAGTAAATATGTTCAAGTAACTATTGAAGCAGACCGGGTCCTTGAAGAGGTGTTTGATCTCTCATCACCTATAGTGGAGCATGCAGCCAGCAAGATAATGAAGTGAAAGGAACACATGAGAGAGTGTCAACTGCTGGAAGAAAGGTTGAAGCTAAAAAATAAAGAGATGGAAATGATGAGAAAGAGGGCCAGAAAGCACAACATTGAAAAGACAGATTTTAAGAAGATAAAGGCTGTTTGGGAAGGTCAAACATTTTCTAGATTAGAGATTACAAGCAGTACAGAGCAGTTCTTTACATAGACAGTTCTAGCCATTAAAGAAACAAAATTTGTTAGAGTGATAAACACTCATTTGAGATCTAGTAATAGAAATCTAAGAGGCCAAGTGGGGGATTTGGAGCTACAATTAAAACGGTCTCAAAATGAACTAAAGAACAGAGGTACAAAATGACAAATTCAAAGAAAACTCAAATGGAAAATGAGGAATTAATTTTGTGAAGGTTATGTTTTTAGTCCATATAGCTGATGGTTTTGATGAAGCCAGTGATTTTCTAAGGTTTTGGCACCTTTTTGTTTCAAAATTTGAAGAAAATCTAGTTAAAACTGCTTACACAGCAGTTTCGTAGCGCACACAGTGCAAAAAAGGTGAAATTCACTATGAAACTGTTGTAGCAGCTTTTTCACCCTTTCCTTATCAAAATTTGGAGGGAAGATCATGTGCATTGACTTGAATTTTCTAAGGAAGCTATGTCAAGTGAATATAAAAGTAACCCTAAAGGAAAGAAAGAAAATTTTTGAAGTAAAATGGGTAAAAAGGCTGCGCTACGAAAAGCACTACGAAATTGTGCTACTTTCGTAGCACAGGTATGTTTTCACTGTTTTGAGAAGTTCAAAGTTGATTTTACATAGCTGGCATGAGGGGATGACTTTGTACATATGCTAATCATGTTCCTGACAACAATTAGTCTCAAATTTATGGGTTAGAAGTGGTCAGAGTGTCTCAATGAACTAAAATAATCCTAAGCCTAAAAATAGGGGAGCAGTTTCCTAGTTTGCAGGAGATCAACATCATCAGCATTATGGTCATAACAGGTTGGAGCTCATCATCAGGATTCAACTTAATGGAAAGATAGGTGGAAAATGATGTAATTAAGTTTAGATAAATTTGTTTTGAGTGGATTCAAAAGAGTTCTAATTATATTTGTAATAGGACCCTGTATTAGGTTTACATCTATTTTTGTAATAAATACCATGTTTTATGGTTAAGATAGGTGTCAAGGCATAGTAATTAGATGTATCTAGTTGTGGATAAGCTTATCTTATGATTTAAATGGTCTATAAAAGATCAAGGAGTTGAAATAGGAGGGGTTGGACATTTGTTAGCAAAAATTATGTGTTTATTGTAAGTGATTGTTTTCAGCTTAATACAGGGTTTCTACTTAGACAACTCAAGATTCATGAGGAGTTCTTGTATGTTCTTGTTTTGATAGAATATTTTCAATATTCTATTGTAGTGGTGTTTTCTTATGTTACTCAGAATTCATCAATGATGCTCTGACTTCCTTCATCGACAAACTGACTATGTGTTTCACTGTTCTACATGTGTATTCCTTGACTTGAACTCTGATATGCCTTGACTTCCATGCTAGGTAGATCGTTTTGGTTTTGCTGAAGCTATTATGACTCCATAAACCCAATGTGCACTTTCTAATGTGATTTACAACCAGTTTATATCATTTATCTACTTTTACCCCATACAGAGTTAGCCATCTACATATTTATCAAAAATCATAAACCCTTGAGAGAGCCCTCTCAGGTTGAGGAGGCTAAGCCTTAGCCAAAAGATTGGTCTGAAACAGTTACATGAGATTAACTTGATTGGCAGCCTATCAGGTCTAATTTTGTGATAACAGGGGGAATATGTATTGAAAATTCCAATGCTTTCCATTCCAATGGGAATTGATGATGTTGTACTAGGAGTACAATGGTTACAATATTTGAGGACGATAACTTTTAATTTTCAAGAACATTCCTTGAAAAAAGTTCGGAAGGAAAGGAATTTGAATTATGAGGTATTGTAGGGAATCCAGGAAAGAGAATAAGCTCTAATTTCATTGCAAAGCTTCTGAAGAAATAACAACGAGGTGTAATTGCACAGTTATGCTCACTAGAAGTTCCAACATCAAAATCATTTATTTTTCCAGATCTCCAAAAAGTATTGAACAATCATTCCAAGGTGTTTGAAACTCCCAAAGGACTCCCACCTATTCATAATCATGATCAAGCTATTCATTTGATTCCAGGAAGTGTTCCTCCAAACATGAGGCTTTACAGATATCCTTATGTCCAAAAGATTGAAATTTAACATATAATTGTAGAAATATTAGAGGCTGGTATAATTCAACCTAGTCAAAGTTCTTTCTCTTCTCCCGCAGTATTGGTGCACAAGAAGGATGGATCATGGCACATGTGTCTGGATTATGGGAGCTCAATAAGCTCACTATTAAAGATAAATTTCTCATTCCTGTGATTGATGAATTATTGGATGAATTACATGGAGAAATTTATTTTCCCAAGTTGGAACTTCTTTCAGGATATCATCAAATTAGAATGAAGACTGAAGATATTCCGAAAACAACATTTCGAACTCATGAGGGTCATTATGAATTTTTGGTGATTCCTTTTGGCCTTACCAATGCACCTTATACATTCTAAGGATTGATGAATTCCATTTTAAAACACTTCCTTAGAAAATTTATGTTAGTATTATTTGATGATATACTAATCTACAGCAGGTCTTGGAAGGATCATGTTCAACATGTTGACAGAGTGCTCAAACTATTGGAGGAGAAACAATTATATGCAAAAACCTCCAAATGTTTCTTTGGAGTACAAGAGGTGGAATATTTTGGTCATATTGTATCTCAGGAGGGTGTTAAGGTAGACCCTAACAAAATTAAATCCATTAAGGAATGGAAATTCCACACAACCATAAAGAAGTTGCAAGGCTTTCTTGGGTTAATAGGGTATTACCACAATTTTGTTAATAATTATGGGAGAATGGCTGCACCTCTAACAACATTATTGAAGAAAGATGCATTTTCATGGACTCCTGAAGCAACTAATGCCTTTGAACATCTTAAAGAGGCAATGTTTCTAGCATCGGTCTTAGTTATGCCAGACTTCACAAAAACCTTTATTGTGGAATGTGATGCCTCAGGAAATGGAATTGGTGTTGTTTTAATGCAAGAAGGAAGATCCATTACTTTTGAAAATCATCCAATCAAAGGAAAGTATTTACACAAAGCTATTTATGAGAATGAAATGTTGGCAATACTACATGCACTAAAGAAATGGCGACCTTACCTAATGGGAAGACACTTTTAGGTAAAAACTGAACATGATAGTCTTAAATAATTTTTGGAAAAAAAATAATCTTTAGAAGAGTAGCAAAAATGGGTCACAAATATGTTGGGTTATGAATTTGAAATCATCTACAAAAAATGGAAGCTAAATGTGGTTGCAGCTGCACTTTCAAGAAAGGATGAAGAGGTGGAAGCATTGCTTTGTTCCATTTATATTATCCAACCAGATTGGATAATCAAAGCAAGAGATGAATGGAAGGATGACGAAGAAGTGTGGAAACTCATTCAAAAGTTGTAGCAAGATCCTAGTACATTTGATACATTTATTTGGAAAAATTATTCCTTATGGTACAAAGATCGCTTATATCTTTGTAATATTTCCCAACTAAATAAAATATTATTTTGGAATTGCACACCTCTCCCTTAGGAGGACACTCAGGATTTTTAAAAACTTACCAGAGGCTAATGAAAGAATTTTTTTGGGATGGCCTTAAATCTGATATTCAAAATTTTGTGGCAAAATATTTGGTTTGCTGGCAAAATAAATTTGAGAAAATAAATATCTCGGGTCTGCTACAACCTTGATCCATTCCAAGTCAATGTTGCGAGGAGATTTCAATCGATTTTATCACAGGTTTACCTAAGTCCGAAGGAAAGAGTGTCATCATGGTTGTTAGGTCCCTATTACTAGTGTAGTCTCTTATTTTTGTTAGTGTAGCCCCTTATTTTTTTTAATGTAGCCCCCTTATTTTTATTATTGTACCTTGTAACCCCCATATTGTTATTATTGTGCCCTTACATATTTATTGTTAGGTCGACTAGGATTATATTGTGACCCCATGGACTCCTATATATAGAAAGGAGGTTTTTCATTTGTATCATACAAGAATTGTTCATTTATGTAATGTAAAGGAGTTTTCCCCCTCGAAGTGGCTTATTTATAAGGCTTTTATCTCTCTTTCTTCTATTTTTGGAGCTGGTTTCGTAACATTTGGTATCAGAACTTTGGTTTCTAGGTTTTCATTGCTCCAAACAAGTCATCGTGGAATTTTGGTTATAATTTTTTTTTCTACGAAGGTTCAAAAGCTGAAATGTTTACCATGTGAAGCCAAAATCCTGAGAAAATTTGTTTAAAAATTTCAAATATAGGTTCCCAATATTTTCAGAGATATGATATGTGGACATTAGGGTTTTTGCAGGCTCCCAAATTTCATCTAAAAGAGGTGACGTTGGGAAAATCGTCATAACTCTCTCTTTGTGCATCAGATTGAAATGTTGTAAAAAGTGGTTGAAATTACACAGACTACAGTTTCTTGTATATCAATTTGAGGGCCGGAGGAGAAATCAGTGATACGTGGCACACCGTACAATTTCGCTCTACTGAACTAGTCCAAAATTAGGTCATTATGATAGATTGGTCATAACTTTGACTTGAAAAATCCAAATCAAGTTAGACCTATGGCATTGGAAAGAATATTTTGAGGGCTACTATTAGACCTAAGATAAGATCTCAGGGATCCAAAATTATAGAGATACGTCAGTTTCAATATTGAGCTCCTCAAAATCAAGAAAAATGTGTGTATGTTTTTTTTTGAATTGCATAAGTCTTGTTTGAAAAATCAGTTTGAAGTGATTCCAAGGGCATTTTGAATTATATATATCAGTATTCGGTTCCAAAATTCCCCCTCAAAAGAATTAAACACCTATTAAGCCCTCGGAATACTCTATTATGACTCATGAAGATGAGGAAGTGCAACATGATATATCAAAATTACAAGAGCAAGTGCACCAAATTTCGCTCTCGCAGAGAGAAACAAAAAATGAAATGGAAGTTTTTAAGAAAGGTGTGCAAGCTAAGAATGTAATATGGATGGTTTGAAGAAAGTCATGGAAGCTAATATGGATGGTTTGAAGAAAGGCGTGGAAGCTAAGATAGATGGTATAGAAGAAAAAATGAAAGACAACATGGAAGACATGAAGAATGATATAAAAGCAGACATGGAAGTTTTGAAGGAAGGTTTGACAAAGTTGAGACAAGAAATGATTCCTAATGGAAAAAATATAGTAGAGGAAACTCCTTATGAGAACAAAATAAATGTTAATCATGATTTCATAAACTCTAATGTTGGATTGAAGCCTCACCATATTCCAAATATTGATATGAGGAAGTTTGATGGCAAGGATCCCGCAACATGGATACTACTGATGGATAAATATTTTGATCTCAATAATGTGCAAAAAACACAAAAGGTACGCATTTCAACTTTATATTTAGAACAAAATACATTTGTACGGTATCGATGGCTTTGCTCCCGTAAAAAAAAATTCACTTGGTCAATTTTTACAGAGGAAATGATAGCACATTATGAGGATACAAAGATCAACACCTTATTTAGCCAATTGATAAATATAAAACAAAAGGGTTCAGTGGTGGAGCACATTGAGGACTTCCAAAATTTGAATACAAGGGTAACTGATATTCCAGAGGAACACAGGATTGATGTCTTCATAGGGACTTTAAAGGATAACATCCAACATGAGGTTCACCTTTGGGAACCTGAGTCATTGGAGAAGGCATTCAGGTTGGCAAGAAAAATTGAATGTAAAATTATGGTGACAAGGAATCATACCACTCACATCTATAAAGATGGAAGTGTTTCTACTCCTAGACTTCCACAACCAACAAGGTTGACAGCACAATAATTGGAAGAAAAAATAGCAAAAGGGCTTTGCTACAGTTGTGATAGAAAATACATTAAAGGTCATTAGTGTGTGAAAAGAAATTATTTTACATAGATTGTGAAGAGGAGGAAGAAAATGAGCAAGAAATGTCAAAAGAAGAGGATATACACCAGAAACCATCCCTAGAGAAAGAAGAAATGAGTCTGACCATATCGTGTAATTCTTTGGCAGGAATTACCACTCCTCAAACTCTCAAGATAGAAGGACTTATCAAGAAGAAAAAGGTAATAGTGTTGATTGATTCAGGTAATACCCATAATTTTATTCATTGTAAGATAGCCAAGGAATTTAATTTCTTCCTATACCCAGCACCATAGTTTCAAGTGATGGTTTCAAATGGAGGAACTATAAATTGCTTTGGAAAATGCCATAATATCAAGCTAACTATGGGGGAATATGTATTGAATAGTTAAATGCTTTCCATTCCAATGGTAAGTGTTGATGTTGTACTAGGAGTACAATGGTTGCAATCTTTGGGGACGATAACTGTAATGTTCCCAATTTTTAGCCTCAAGCTAAAAGGAACATTATAGTTGCACATTTTATTTTTGTTAAATAAAATGGGGAACGAGACAACTTAGCCCCTTTATAATGAAGAAATAACACTCCTTATGTGAAAAGGAGGTGAATAAGCAGCTGGAATAAAACACCTAAGAGTGTGAATGGAACCCGGATCACTTTATTTAGTCACCTTTGACTAAAGTCAACAGCGCTGTCCAAGGAGGAGAGGCTTCCTAGAGAAGCTACGTAGTTTTGGAGGGAATACACTCACATGAGGGTGGAAACCCTAATTGGTGGGACCATGGTGGAGAAGAGTTCCCTTTCTTTATAAGGAGGAGATGGCAGCCCATTTGGATCATGTTTGGAGATATAATTTCGAATAGGGTCTACAGAGGCTTGCATCCCCGGGTTGTTTGGCAGGGTGATGGTGCCCTTGGGCACTAGGGTGTTCCCGGTCGGGAATCCCTTCCTCTTCCTCAAGGAAGGATGAGGATTGAGCTGCATTTTACTCAATCCGGCATTGGCCACAGCTACATTCATCTTCTACAGTGTTAGCTCTGCAGCGGAGAGGACGTTGTGTTGCTGGGTGCAGCAAGAGAGGAACTCATGGAGTCTCTCTTGACTTGTTTTCTTCAGTGTAGGAGTGATCTATTCATTGGAGAAGCTGAAAGGAGGATTCCCGGCCTTCATTACACATATTTTACATGAGGCCAACATTCCATCATCTCCCACTACGCAGTCCATGGAGGAAACTGCATTATTTCAGAGGAGGAAGTGAGAGAGGGGTTCTTCAGCTTCAAAGGAGGAGTGTTTTTGAGTAAAAGGGATCAACCCTTTGCTTGAAGACATTATTAGAGGAAGGAAATCATATTTGATATCAGCCATAGCCTCATTCTCATTTTATTCAGTTGCAGTGACAACCCAGTTGTCACATTTTGTATTCTCTGACATTTCTAGCAATCTCTCCCAGATTGGCTAGAAATCTTGTATTTCAGCCCATTTTTCTGTCATTGGGAATTTTTATTGTATCCTATAGCCACATCTATATTTCATATGTATTCAGCAGCTGCTACTCTCATAGAGACTGCACAGGCATTGTCTTTCGGAATTCTGAGTAGTGCAGCAACTCATGTATTTCAGGGTATGATCACTTGGAGTTTTGTTCCATTGTATGAGGGGTTCTTCCCTCTTCTATTCCTTTTATATTTGCTGAATAATATCATATTTTTTTTTGCATATCATTTCCCTCTTATGTTATATTCATATTTGTAGATTTTCTGATTATGTCTTATATTGTTGTAAGCTCTTTCATTTAGCATTGTTTTAGAGACCTAGATTGGGGAGATCTGTATAACCCATATAGAGTTACTTCTTTGAGCTCATTTTCTGCAAGGGAGTTTTATTAGATGTGTTATAGGGCATCCCAGTAGTGTTTTACATTATTTTTGTAGAGGCTTCCTTATACAGCATCCTCAAGGACCCTATAGCAGAAATTCCCGAAGTGGAATATTGCATATCCATAGGCAGAGTCTGTGAAGGGCCAGCTAGCCTCAGGTTCTCTCCCTTCTTTGGAAGGAGAAATTTCCTATAAATGCCCCAAAATTAAATCTCCAAAATGGAATTGTGATACCTCACTAAAGAAGGAATTGGAATATCTTAAGATATTCCCGACGGAGTAGAAAATTCCAGATTTGGAACATTACAGTGGTATCAGAGAATCAATCTTGGTTTAGCCTATGCACAAGATTTAATGCCATCAGCAAGAGGAGCTTCTCTCCAAGGAGAGGATTATTACAGAGGAAACAAGGGAAAAGGAATGACGAAAGAGGAGGTCTCCCTTATTCTTTTCCAGACCATTGAGAACATCATTGAAGATCTGATGAAAGGGTAAATTTGGAGAAATTTTCTGAAAGGGTTTGTGGATGAAGCAAGCCCTAGATATTCTCATGAAAGGTGTGATCATTCAGCCACACATGCAGATACATAGCGCAGTACATTTCCCATAGCTACTGCAAGAAGGATGGAGGGAAAATAAATAAATTTGAGGCCTTTGGAGGAGTTGCGCTGCAACTCAAAGGTATGATTCATGATGATTGGTTTTAGAATTCTATTTCATTTTTTCATGCAAATGAGAGATCACATGTTGAATTCACAAAGATTTTTGCAAAGGGGATTTATGAAAACCAATGTGAAACATGGTGTGACAAAACTTCAAACACTTTTCATGCATGGAAGGGGACCATGAAACAAAGATTATTCCATCTTTCTAGAAGGGGAGGAAATCAGGAGGATGGCTTGCTAGAGGCAAGACCCCATTGTATGAAGGGCACTCTTCCATTTGTGAGGTGTAGAGACATTTCTCTCAAAGGAAGGCCAAGATCTAAGGCCTCTCATTAAGGGGGAGATACACTCACATGTTGTTAGAGAGTAGGTGCATAGAAGAACCTACATCGCTGCACCATTGGAAGAAGAAGAAGAGAAGAAGGATCAGCATGAAGGGATGATGTAAATTCACCCTTATCTATTTCAGAGATTCTCTTCACATAGGAGAGGGACTACACTGCGCAGTAGAGAGAGAAGGACCTTTCATTCCTCTCATATATACAGTCCACTTCCTATCTTGATGTCTCACTTTTGGAGGCATTCCACTTTGGAGGCCACCTGATCTAGAGATGATGAGAGGAATCATGCTATTCGGTTCACCACTCTTGGATTTCAGAGAGGTGGAGACATTAGAGGAATCCAACATAGTGCAGAGATTTTGGGATAAGCTCAAGGAGGATGGATACACTCTCTCATTTCAGTCTCACCCACTCTCATCAGCTATACTGCGCTGATAGAGTTTGCTGCATGGATGGAGGATAGCATCTTCATGATGCAGGACAACTGCTCCATACATTTGGTGAGAGAGAGGATACTTCCTTTGAGGAAGGACTCTTTCATGCATTGGAGTAGGTGGAGGCCACTCATGCTTACATTGACTAGGATCAGGAGATTATTTGGAGGTGATAGTTTCTCATGGGAGGCTCATTTTCAGAGAGCATCGTTTCTATTTGAGCATAAACAGCTGCATGGTGGGCATGGAAGCAACTTGGAGGATGATTTTGGCATGGGGCATGTCAAAAGGCAACAACGTGAGGGAGCACCATATTGCAGAACACCAGCGCTGTCTATGTGGAGGATTGATTCCAGTTGGAGGACTCAGCTTTTGGTTGAGTGTTCCCAGGATCTTGGTGCATGCATGATTCTTGATTACCAGGAGGGAGATGACAGATACATGGTGGATGATATGGTCATCTATTGTTATGGTAGGATCTTCTTGACTAGAGTTTCTAGTCTCAAGGAGAAACTATTGCATGCAGCACATGAGGACTTTCTAGCTATGCACTTTGAGGCATATTTTGCTTGCTAGAGGAGTTCACTTGGGAGGGAATTCAGTATGATCTATATCATCATATGGATAGATGCATAGCCCGGATGATTTTGGAGAGGTTTTCACAACCATTCCCTTACTCATTGGAGGAGAGGGAGAGCATTCAGATGAGCCATTTCATCTCAAGGTCTCAAGTACATGGTAGAGAAGGTATAATTTCCCATTATATTTTGTACCTCTTTACTTCATATGAGCAGCATATTGTCTCAAGAAGGATCATCCCTTCTTTCACTTGGTATAATGTACTTGTAGCTACTTGTACCCTTGATTTTGGCTATTCTTATGATGGTTTGTGGGGGAAGCCACATATTCCTTGGTGTGCACCATTGGCACCAAATTGTGATCTCATGTTTTTATCTTATGATGAGATGTTGTGCCAGAAAACAAGTGGCTAGTACAACACTTATTACTTTTGATTTTGAGGCAGGCCAAGGAGGCACTACGCAGGTTCCATGAGTGGGACTCGGAACCACTCTCTGGTTGTCATTCATTAGGGGAATTTTGAGGTCTAAAATGGGCCTCATAAGAAAAATGTACAACAAAAATAAACTTTATAACAACCAATAGGATTCAAGATGATGATGTCAACCATGGGGGATGATTCACCATTTTTTAAATAAAAGGGTAAAAAATATTAAAAAATAATAAAATAATAAAACTACTTTTTCAACTCATTTTCAACTTATCTCCCAAAATTTTTACTCAAATTTCGAGCGGGAGTACTCGTTGGATGAGGAATTTAATTCCTCATCCAAGGAGTATCCATGTTGCATACTTTCGATGAACTCTTCTACACGAAAAATGAGAAATACATAAAAAACGTGATTGTAATCACATTTTTTTTATGTATTTCTCATTTTTCATGTAGTAGGACCCATCGAAAGTATGCAACATGGGTACTCCTTGGATGAGGAATTAAATTTCGCATCCAACGAGTACTCCCACTCGAAATTTGAGTAAAAAATTTGGGAAATAAGTTGAAAATATGAGTTGAAAAAGTAGTTTTTTCATGTTTCCCTCTAAAATTTGATGATGTCATCAAATCTTATTTGATTTTTTCCACTATTATTTTATAATTTCCTTAGGAGGCCCGTTTTAGACCTCAAAATTCCCCTAATGTGACAACTTGTTTCTATTGCATATTGCTCCTTTATATTTCCGATGTTTGTACACTCATGACGAGCATTCTTTGGAGAGTATTAGATGTACAGCCCATTGGGAGCATGATTCTCCCCAATATACATGTCTTATCTTGCAGGAGACACCATGGGAAAACCGTGATTGCCACATTGCTACTTTTCTCTTCTTGTGGGAGGAACCACTTGGAGAATTTGACGCATTTCATGGCTGATTTTCTTCATGGGGTAGCTTGGGCCATTCTTGGAGGCCATACCATTTCAGCCCAAGGACAAAGGCAGCCCCATGAACACTTCAAATGGAGAGAGGACCATCTTGAGAAGCACAAGCACAACTCTCCATTCAGCCCCAACACATTGCAGAAACCAGGGGTTGATATTTTTATTTGGATGATTGCATGGATGAGAAGATCATCATTGGGAGACAAATTTTCCCATGCATATCATCACTCCTACCTTAAGGAGGCCATAGCATAGCAAGAATTATTCCACCTACACCTTCTATATTTCCATGAGGAGCATCATTTCATCTTGCATACTTGGGAGAGAGCATTGGAGGGCAGGATTATTGCAGCATGTTTGAGCAGTGGTGGAGATAACTGATGAGGAGGCCACAAGAGAAGAAGGGGGAGAAAATTTTGTTCTCTTTATGAAGTTTCTTGAGGACAAGAAACATGTGGGAGGGGATGACTGTAATGTTCCCAATTTTTAGCCTCGAGCTAAAAGGAACATTATAGTTGCGCATTTTATTTTTGTTAAATAAAATGGGGAAGGAGACACCTTAGCCCCTTTATAATGAAGAAATAACGCTCCTTATGTGAAAATGAGGTGAATAAGTAGCTGGAATAAAACACCTAAGGGTGTGAATGGAACCTGGATCACTTGATTTACTCATATTTGACTAAAGTCAACAGCGCTGTCCAAGGAGGAGAGACTTCCTAGAGAAGCTACGCAGTTTTGGAGGGAAGACACTCACATGAGGGTGGAAACCCTAATTGGTGGGACCATGGTGGAGAAGAGTTCCCTTTCTTTATAAGGAGGATATGGCAGCCCATTTGGATCATGTTTGGAGATAGAATTTCGAATAGAGTCTGCAGAGGCTTGCATCCTCGGGCTGTTTAGCAGGGTGATGGTGCCCTCAAGCACTAGGGTGTTCCTAGTCGGGAATCCCTTCCTCTTCCTCAAGGAAGGATAAGGATTAAGCTGCATTTTACTCAATCCAGCATTGGCCACAGCTAAATTCATCTTCTACAGTGTTAGCTCTGCATCAGAGAGGACGTTGTGTTGCTGGGTGCAGCAAGAGAGGAACTCATGGAGTCTCTCTTGACTTGTTTTATTCAGTGGAGGAGTGATCTATTCATTGGAGAAGATTGAAGGAGGATTCCTGACCTTCATTACACATATTTGGCATGAGGCCAACATTCCATCATCTCCCACTGTGTATTCCATGGAGGAAACTGCGTTATTTTAGAGGAGGCAGTGAGAGTGGGGTTCTTGAGCTTCAAAGGAGGAGTGTTTTTTAGTCAACGGGATCAGCCCTTTGCTTGAAGACATTATTAGAGGAGGGAAATCATATTTGAGATCAGCCATAGCCTCATTCTCATTTTTTTCAGTTGCAGTGACAACCCAATTGTCACATTTTGTATTCTCTGGCATTTCTAGCAATCTCTCCTAGATTGGCTAGAAATCCTGTATTCCAGCCCATTTCTTTGTCATTGGGAATTTTTCTTATATCCTATAGCCACATTTGTATTTCTTATGTATTCAGCAGCTGCTACTCTCATAGATACTGCGCAGGAATTGTCTTCCGGCATTCTGAGTAGTGCAGCAACTCATGTATTTCAGGGTATGATCACTTGGAGTTTTGTTCCATTGTATGAGGGTTTCTTCCCTCTTCTATTCCTTGTATATTTTCTGAATAATATCATATTTTTGTCTGCATATAATTTCCCTCTTATGGTATATTCAGATTTGTAGAGTTTCTGATTATGTCTTATATTGCTGTAAGCTCTTTCATTGAGCATTGTTTTAGAGACCTAGATTGGGGAGATCTGTATAACCCATCTAGAGTTATTTTTTTGAGCTCATTTTCTGCAAGGGAGTTGAATTAGATGTGTTCTAGGGCATCCCAGTAGTATTTTGCCTTATTTTTGAAGAGGCTTCCTTATACATCGTCCTCAAGGACCCTGTGGTAGAAATTCCTGAAGTGGAATATTGCATATCCATAGGAAAATTATGTGAAGGGCCAACTAGCCTCAGGTTCTCTCCCTTCTTTGGAAGGAGACATATCCTGTAAATTCCCAAACATTCAATCTTTGAAATGGACTTTTGATACCTCACTGAAGAAGGAATTGGAATATCTTAAGATATTCCCGACGGAGTAGAAAATTCCAGATTTGGAACATTACAATAACTTTTAATTTTCAAGAATTTTTCTTGAAAAAAATATTATAAGGAAAGGAAGTTGAATTTCGGGGTATCAGAGGGAAGCCAAGAAATATAATAAGCTATAATGTCATGACAAAGCTTCTAAAGAAATAACAACAAGGTGTAATTGCAAAATTATGCTCAATAAAAGTTCCAACATCAAAATCATTTATTTCTTCAGATCTCCAAAAAGTATTGGACAATCATTCGAAGGTGTTTGAAACTCCCAAAGGACTCCCACCTATTTGTGATCCTTATCATGCTATTCATTTGATTCTAGGAAGTATTCCTCCAAACATAAGGCATTACAGATATCCTGATGTCCAAAAGAGAGAAATTGAACGTATGATTACAGAAATGTTAGAGGCTGGTATAATTCAACCTAGTCAAAGTTCTTTCTCTACTCCAGTAGTATTGGTGCACAAGAAATATGGATCATGGCACATGTGTCCGGATTATGGGGAGCTCAATAAAATCACTATTAAAGATGAATTTCCCATTCGTGTGATTGATGAATTATTGGATGAATTACATGGAGAAAATTATTTTTCCAAGTTGGAACTTTGTTCTGGATATCATCAAATTAGAATGAAGATTAACGATATTCTGAAAAGAGCATTTCGAACTCATGAGGGACATTATGAATTTTTGGTGATGCCTTTTGGCCTTACCAATTCACCTTCTAAATTTCAAGGGTTGATGAATTCCATTTTCAAACCCTTCCTTAGAAAATTTATGTTAGTTTTTTTTGATGATATACTAATCTACAACAGGTCATGGAAGGATCATGTTCAACATGTTGACAGGGTGCTCAAACTATTGGAGAAACAATTATATGAAAAAACCTCCAAATGTTTCTTTGGAGTACAAGAGTTGGAATATCTGGGTCATATTGCTGTTCATCAATGGTTGTCATTGATTTCAACCCAAGCAGCACCAAGGGCTACCCCGATCTTGCATGGTAATTCTGACCTACCAAATTACTATATTCTGGGTCAAGAATATTTTTTATGGTTTCTAGTTGTCGAGATGTTTTCGTTGATATATGGCACACCATGTATTCTTCACGGTTTGAGAGATATTCATGTTTGAAATTTGTAACAAAAGTTAGTGGGCTAAAACCCCATGGGGTTGTGGCATGGTTCATTGAAAATTCAATAATTAATAATTTTTAAGCTCCTAAAATCCCTCCCACATTCACTTGTTGAAGACCCTCTCAACCTAAGAATTTATATAAATTGTGATCCTCATATCCTCCTCATGTAGCGATTTCGTCAAAGGTTCAGAAGCTGAATTTTTATGAGATGAAGCTAAAATCCTGAAGAAGCTACAATAAAAATTTCAGATCAATGTCCGCAATAGTTTCAGAGATATGATCTATGGAAGTCAGTGTTTTTGTAGGCTCCTGAACTTCATCTAAAAGAAGTGACCTTGGGAAAATCGTCATAACTCTCTCTCTGAGTATCGGATTGGAGTTTTGTAAAAAGTGGAGGATAATGCACGAACTGTAGTTTTCGTTGTATCAATTTTAGAGCCGAATGAAGAAATAGTGACACGTGGCATGACGTAAAGGTTCGATCTACTGAACCAATCCATAATTAGGTCATTGTGAGAGATTGGGCATAACTCTCTCTTGATGAATCCAAATTGGGTGAGACTCATGGCATTGGAAAGAAGACTCAAAGGAACTCTACAGAACCAAAAATCACATATTGGGGATCTGAAATAATAGAGATACACTAGATTCAATATCGAGATCCTACAAGGCAAGAAAAAGATAGATCATTTGTTGTCAAGGGCTGCAAAGGACCGGAATTTCTAGGGCTGCAAAGAAAATCAAGGTGCAGCAAAGGGTAGCATGACAAGAGCAACAATCAAGGTGCAGAATAGCAGTAAGAATTTCACCACATGAAGTCTTCAAGTGGGCATCACTACGTACAGTCATTATAAAGGTATCATTGTAAAAATTGTACAAGTGTCTATCTGCCATGAGTTAAAGAGGCAGTGTCGGGAGGTTTAGGATCATCATTAGGTGGTTGTGTCATAGTTGGGGTTATGGTCTAGTCTGTATTCTTCTTCTACATCATTTTATATCATTGTAAAGTGGACCATTTTCCCCAGTATGGGAGTCCATTCTTCTTTTATTATTCTATAGGGTGGTAGGGTGGTGCTAGGCTGGTGCATAAAATCACCAACAGGTTCAAGCCTGTGAAAAAATTAGGGTAGCAGGGTGGTGCTAGGGTGAGTTGTATCTCATTGGGTGTTGGGTATCCGTTCAGTTGACTACTGAAGAATATCGAGCATTGGAGCGTCCATCCAGTGGGAGATGGAGTAGAATGATTTTCTAAATTCTAGGAATTTGGATCTTTATTTTCAATTGGAGTTGAATATTAAAGAATTATTAGAAAAGCATTCATGTGTTTTTTGTCTCAGAGAGGGTTTCCACCTTAAAACTGTGTGCAGTTGTGTTCCTTTTGTTTGCTGTTATCATTATACAAACACTGATAATAATTAAATATTAACTAATGCTCTGGAAGATTAATAATAATACTAATTGAAAGGAATAGTGATTCACCCCCCTCTTAGTATTTCCAACAATTGGTATCATAGCTTGGTTCCTTCAATAGCAGTTTAACAACTGGAAGGAGGCCATGGAGCATAACAAGAATGGTGTACCTCTGTTCAAAGAAAATAATTATGCACTCTGGAAAGGAAGAATGGAGGTCTATATCTTGGCGCAAGGTTATGAAGTATGGGACACTGTTCAAAATGGATTTACATCAACCGTGGATGAACAAGGTAAGAAGAATTTGGTAAATGATGCAAAAGCAAAGAATATTATTATCAGTGGACTTACTAAATCTTCTTATCATAAGGTGTTGGGTTTTAAAACACCAAAAATGTATGGGGAAAGCTTGAGAATATATATGCAGGTGACTCAAATGTCAAAGAAGCAAAGCTTCAAATCTATAGAGAAAAATTTGAGCAACTCAGAATGAAAGAATATAACAACATTGTTGCATACTTCCAACACGTTGATGAAATAACCAACACTCTGGAAGGATTGGGAGAGCCTGTTGATGAGAAGACTATAATACGAAATATTATTAGAACGTTAC
Organism: Pinus albicaulis; assembly: GCA_034641835.2. NCBI lineage: Eukaryota > Viridiplantae > Streptophyta > Pinopsida > Pinales > Pinaceae > Pinus > Pinus albicaulis. Next base: position 255,106 of record JAXQQM020071009.1, on the reverse strand, counting down.
CAAGGAGATTCAACCCAAAGGTATCGGTCTTAGAATATAGTGCAAATATGGACAAAATCAGCAAAGAGGAATTACATGGAGTTCTCATAGCATATTAAATGAGACTTGATGAAGAAAAGGGTACTTCGTATCTAGAAATTGATTTCGTTGCATCTAAGAAAACCAATAAGGAGAAATAACCTTCAAAGGCATAGACCTAAACCTACAAGTGTGAAGAAAAGGAAGATGATGAAGAAGGTCTTTCAGATGGAGAATATGCTTACTTTACAAGAATTGGTAGGGGAAAATTCAAGGATAAAATTCCATCAATATGTTTTGGATGTGGTGAGGTTGGGAATTTCGCAGCAAAATTCCCGAACAGAAGTGATGGAAACTCAAAAGAAAAGAAAGGCTTTAATAAATTCAACAAGCAATGAAAAAATAAAGGATTCAAAAGGAACTCTCTCTAAAGAAGATAGCTCATCATTCGATGAAGACAATGACAGTGAAGAAGAAGCCAATGAGAGTGTATTGTTTATGGCCAAGCACATTAAACAAGAGGTATCAAACAACGAAGAAGAAGGGTTGAGCATAGAATAATTTTCTAAGGAGGCAATCAAGCTTATAAAAGAGCTCAAGGCTGAGAAGATCCGTTCCAATACTCTTGAAGAACAAGTTCAAGGTGACCTCAAAATTGAAGCTGAAGAACACAAATGTATTGAAGAGTCACTTCAAAATAAGTTAGAAGAAAGCAACTATGAAAGGGAAGCATTAGAAGCTATAATCTTCCAGATCTGAAACTTCTCATGAATCCAGCAAATCATATTCCCCTTTTCAAAAATATTAACAATCAACAACTGAACTATTCCATAGATTCACTGTAGGGGAATTTACCAGGTATGTCACCTTTACAAGAAAATATGAGACCTAGAGACTAGCTGGCCCACTAACATACTCTGTCTATAGAACTATGTCGAGAGCTAATATTTCCAAGAGGGGATGCTCAGCAAGATAAGCCTGAAAAAATGCATTTTTTAGAGATGGGTGCTTCACCAACTAATATCAACTCTTGGATCCCTTATATATGATAATATAAAACCCAATTCCAAGAGGAGATCAGAAAAAAATCTGACTAGTTGTGTTAAACAGTTCTCCCACACCTAGCTTGCCTTAAAAACTGCCCAAATGAGGGACTGCAACAATCTGGAAATTTTATAACGGTATTAAACTAATTAATAAGCTTTAAAACAGGTGCAATAGATATAAATACATGTTTTGAACTACATAAATTATTTATACAGCGTTTTATGAAACAAGGGATGAGGAAAAGTGAATATTTAGGCCCTAAAACGAGTATAATTAGAGATATGCGTAAAAATAAGGATGTAAAGTGGTTGGATCTGATATCTAGGGTTATTAGGGGCTCCCATGTCAAATTTCAACAAAAAAAAAAAAAATTGATATGTTAAACAGTTCCTCCTTCCCGACTAGTCAAGAAAAACACCCAATCCCCATGACTTTGAATATGCAGAATTTACTGAAGCTCAGGAAGCGTTATTTTCTGAAGATATTTGTTGAAATATGAAAAAATCATCAGAAAATCAGACTAATTTCATGGCTTAAGCAAAATATGTAAGAAAAACAGAGATTTACATGAAATAACCCCCAAGATTGAGGTGCTGTAACATAGGAGATTACCCAGAAAACTGTTCAGCGTAAATTTCAGGAGGCTAAAGCTTCATTTTATTATAAATCAGATATACAATATATAATTTCATGAAAACAGATATCTCTTATAGATCTGGAAGCCAAAGAGGCTCCTTATTACACTCCCCTTGTGGATCTCAGCAAATGATGAATCGTAGTGAGTAGATCTTAGATCTAAGACACAGTTCTGCAGCAGTATTCAAAAATTCCGTAGTAAATACATCAGAAAATAAATCAGATATGAAGGGTACATGGATTGGTTGGCCAATCCATGGATCACCACAGTGAAAGGAGGGATCCTTTCCACTAGAGATCTCTCCTCCAGGATAACTCCAAACACCTGCAACACGGTTCCTCTAGAATTATGAAGCTCAGGGGATAGAACCTATGCATACCACTGAAATTACACTTTGGCCTGATGCCAAGATATGGATCTAAAGCCCAATGAGTTTAAAACCAGATTCTTAATGAGATAGATGAGTTTCCCAGTGACAAGGGGTTCTAGAACTCCCTAGATCTGGAAAGATCTATTCTCCACTAGATGCATCTTACAAAAGAAATCAAACCCTCAATAGGATCTGCATTTCAGTTGGAAGTAGAAGCTTGGCCAAATGTTGGATAGTGGACAAATTTGAACATCCTCCTCCAAAGAGCTACTCCATGGAAGGAGAGAGGGTTCCTAAACAGGAAACCCTCTTCCCTTTGGCTAAACAGCCAAGAGAACTCGAGTTGCCCAAGAAACCTAAAATCATCAACAACCCTTGCTTGTGGCTCTCCTCCTTCTTTTATACTATTGGAGTCTTGGCAAAACCCTAAACCACTTCATTGGTTTAGCCCCTTTCACATTTAGAAGCTCCTTCTAGAAATGCGCAAATCACTTAGGAGGTTCAATGCACCTGGACTGTCTTGTGATTTGGTCCTGTTGACCCAGTCAAATAAATTAGCCTTGTTCACACACAAGTGGTTTTTATGCAACCAGCTCATATTTAATCCTGTTCACATTGAGCATATATTTATTTTTAGATCTAAGGAGTGTTGCATGTCCTCCATTAGTTTATTATTCATAAACATGAAAAATAAAACAAAATTCTAATGTTCCAATTAGCTTAGCTAATTTAGGAACATTACAGTCCTCCCCTCCCAAATGTTGCTTGTTGTCAAGAAACTGCAAGGATAGAACTAAAAATTTTCTCCTCCTCCTACTGTAGCAGCCCCATATGATGAACTCCTCCAAATAATGAGATGATGTGTCAACAATGAATCTGCATATTGCCCCTCCCAGGCATGCAAGTTAGCTGAATAGCTATCAACATGAAAATTCAAATACTCAAGAAGGAAATAAGGTGCTGCCTAGAGGCTCCCTTGAGGTATGGAATCTGAAGTGTATTGGGAAATAATATCCCCAATGTGAGTTCTCCATCCTCAAGAAATCATCCACCAAAAATGAGTCACCTCATGACATGGCAACTCTATGAAAATGTTCCTCCACCTTGAGCTCCTGCAAAATAGGTGAGCTGAAAATCTGCACATGGTTGGCAACATGGCCTACCCCATGTTGTTCTCCTCCCCACTTAATATGATTGTGGAGTGAAAACTGATCTTGGACTGCAAGGACATTGCCCTCAAGTGGCATCATGAGGATTAGTTCTACAAAAATCCTCCCTCAAACACTGTAATACCAGTCAGCCCCAAATGTCTCATATGTGATGGATAGAAGAGTATCACCATGAGGTACTCCATCACACACATGGCTCACCTCCAAAAGAAACAAGTGCTTGGCTATGGTGGCCACAATTTCCCCCATGTTCCCATTAGAACATGTGCTGCAGAAAATGTGGGAATCTCCTTCCCAAAAGGACACACTCGTCCTATGTGTCTCTTTCTCAATCATGCTCTCAAAAGACATAATGGAAATATCAGCAAAGAAAACATGATCATCATAAAAATGAGGGAAATACTAAAGGTTCTATGTGATACAAGAGATTACCAACTGTCCCCCAAATCTTCACAGCACAGTCTTCTCAACTACTACTTAAGAAGAGTATATGGAAAATTGCCTCCTGTGACATGGTTAATCATATGAATAAAGAATCCACATGTAAGGAAAACATCTTTGCCCAGGGCCACATAATATATGGTTGTCTCCATCATGCAATTTGGCCCAATGAAGTTCATGGAGCTCAATAAATGGCTTGCCCCCTTGTGGAGCAATGAACTGCCAAGAGATGGTAAGAGAATGCAAGCAAAAGCTCTCACCATATGTTGGAAGCAAGAAGATACATGGACTCATGAATGAATTTTCAATAATATTTTGGCACACTCCCATGAAGGGGAATGAACCAAGTGCTGCATGAAATTCCTCCTCCTCCTGCTTGGAAACCCAAGTCAAGAAAAGCACACCACAATAATAGATGTCTCCATCTACCACTTCATCTTCTTCACCTCCTCTTTTCTCACCAAGTGCATTGAATGAGAAGTGATCCTGGGAATACTCCATCAATAAATCCCAGCTCCAAAGTGATAATGTTGTTGGCCTATGCAAGTAGGCTCCATCAACTCATAGCTCCAATGTTTGACATGCAAAATGTCAAAGGCATCTCCCATAATTCTACTACATATGAGAAGTCCTTCCCGTGAAGAAAGTCCTTCTTGAACATCTGAGATCAATGAGTAACCCCTTTGCACTATGATAGTTCCATATTCTACTCCTGCAACATCATGAAAATTGTGAGAGAAAATCTGCCCTTGCTCTCTCAAGAACATCCCAAGCAACAAAATCCTTTGTTGCTCTCTCATACTTCCATCATCCCATCCATGTAGTGACAACATGGTGCTTGACATGAAAAATGTTATGCTAACACAATGTACCCATACTCTTTGCTGCTCCATGATGCAAGTATCCTGACACATACCCTTAGAAAGAGTGTGATGATCAAACTCTTCCAAGAGAAGCCAGCGCAGCCAAGCCTCCTGCTGCCTTGTATCAAAAATCTGCAAGTGGATTTCTAGCCTCTTGCTCTCCATCCTCCATCTTGGTACACCTCCCATGAGGGATACCATCTTCCCAAATCAGATTCCTACACTCCATGGGATCTTGAAATGCAAGCTTCTCTTTATCACCACCTTTGTACAGTGCAATGCAACTCTGTTGCTCTAAATCAGTAACATGCAAAGATGTAGAGCTCCTCATATAATGTGTTGAAATGAGCATAAATGGATCTTTAATCATACCTTGTTGAATAGAAGAAAAAATTATTTTACAGCTGTGTGGCATTCCTCCATTTCTGAACATGAAGGCTGGTCCTCCAAGGTTGTGACAGCACTAGTACAAGTCTCCACCTTTTCAATCTCCTCAAGATCTTCTTCAATGCCCTTCATGATCTGAAAAGGGAGCAGGGAGATCTTCTCACCAATCATTCTTTCAAGTGGTGGAGCCATGCTCTAGTTTTTCTCTATATAGCTCTCCTTCTTTGTGAGGATAGGAAGTGCATGGATCTTCCTCTCCTTCTTGAAACCTTCTACAGGTCTCACTACAACTTTCTGCTTCTTGAAACCCTCTAGGAGTTTCATTTTCTTCCTCCTTCTTATCTTCTGTCTAACCTCTTTGAAAAGGCTCTTCGGCCTAGATCTGAAATATGATGAGGTAAAACTCATCTCCTTCAACTTTTTTATCTCTAGTTTTATTCTTTCTTCTTTTGATAGTTTGATCTCACATGTTGAGCCAGAGATCATGCTCTGATACCACTATAATGTTCCAGATCTGAAAATTCTCATGAATCCGGCAAATCATATTCCCTTTTTCAAAAATATTAACAATCAACAACTGAACTATTCTAGAGATTGACTGTAGGGGCATTTACCAAGTATTTCAACTTTATAAGAAAGTATGAGACCCAGAGGCTAGCTATCCCATTAACAGACTCTGTCTATAGATATGTCGAGAGCTAATATTTCCAAGAGGGGATGCTCAACAAGCCAAGCCTGAAAAACGCATTTTTCAGAGATGGGTGCTTCACCAACTAATATCAACTCTTGGATCCCTTATATATGATAATATAAAACCCAATTCCAAGAGGAGATCAGAAAAAAATCTGACTATTTGGGTTAAACAGTTCTCCCACACCTAGCTTGCCTTAAAAACTGCCCAAATGAGGGACTGCAACAATCTGGAAACTGTATAATGGTATTACACTGATGAATAAGCTTCAAAATAGGTGCAACAGATATAAATACATGTCTTTAACTATAGAAATGATTTATACAGTGTTTTATGAACCAAGGGATGGGGAAACGTGAATATTTGGGCCGTAAAACGAGTATAATCATAGATATGTGTGCCAATAAGGAGGGAAAGTGGTTGTATATGATATCTAGGGTTATTATGGACTCCCATGTCGAATTTCAGCAAAAAAAAAAAAAAAAATCTATGTTAAACAGTTCCTCCTTCTCGACTAGTCAAGAAAAACACCCAATCCCCATGACTTTGAATATGCAAAATTTACTGAAGCTCAGGAAGCGTGATTTTCTGAAGATATTTGTTGAAATATAAAAAAATAATCAGAAAATCATCCTGATTTCATGGCTTAAGCAAAATATGTAAGAAAAACAGAGATTTACATGAAATAACCCTCAAGATTGAGGTGCTGGAACATAGGAGATTACCTAGAAAACTGTTCAGCATAAATTTCAGGAGGATGAAGCTTCATTTTATTATAAATCAGATATAAAATAGATAATTTCATGAAAACAGATATCTCTTACAGATCTGGAAGCCAAAGCAGCTCCTTATTACACTCCCCTTGTGGATCTCAGCAAATGATGAACCATAGTGAGTAGATCTGAGATCTAAGACACAGTTCTGCAACAGTATTCAAAAATTCTGTATTTAATACATCGTAAAATAAATCAGATATGAAGGGTACATGGATTGGTTGGCCAATCCATGGATCACCACAGTGAAAGGAGGGATCCTTTCCACTAGAGATCTCTCCTCTAGGAGAACTCCAAACACCTGCAACACTGCTCCTCAAGAATTACGCAGCTCAGGGAAGAGAACCTGTGTGGTACACTGAAAGTACACTTTGGCCTGATGCCAAGATATGGATCTAAATCCCAATGAGTCTAAAACCAGCTTCTCAATGAGATAGATGAGTTTCCCAGTGACAAGGGGTTCTAGAACTCCCTAGATCTGGAAAGATATATTTTCCACTAGCTGCAGCTTACAAAAGAAATCAAACACTCAACAGGATCTACATTTCATTTGGAAGTAGAAGCTTGGCCAAATGCTGGATAGTGGACAAATTTGAACATCCTCCTCCAAAGATCTACTCCATGGAAGGAGAGAGGGTTCCTAAACAGGAAACCCTCTTCCCTTTGGCTAAACAGCCAAGAGAACTCGAGTTGCCCAAGAAACCTCAAATCATCAACAACCCTTTCTTGTGGCTCTCCTCCTTCTTTTATACTATTGGAGTCTTGGCAAAACCCTAAACCACTTCATTGGTTTAGCCCCTTTCACATTTAGAAGCTCCTTCTAGAAATGTGCAAATCACTTAGGAGGTTCAATGCACCTGGACTGTCTTGTGATTTGGTCCTGTTGACCCAGTCAAATAGCTTATCCCTGTTCACACACAAGTGGTTTTTATGCAACCAGCTCATATTTAATCCTGTTCACATTGAGCATGTATTTATTTTTAGATCTAAGGAGTGTTGCACGTCCTCCATTAGTCTATTATTCATAAACATGAAAAATAAAACAAAATTCTAAAGTTCTAATTAGCTTAGCTAATTTAGGAACATTACAGTCCTCCCCTCCCAAATTTTGCTTGTCCTCAAGCAACTGCAAGGATAGAACTAAAAGTTGTCTCCTCCTCCTACTGTAGCATCCCCATATGATGAACTCCTCCAAATAATGAGATGATGTGTCAACAATGAATCTCCATACTGCCCCTCCCAAGCATGCAAGTTAGTTGAATAGCTATCAACATGAAAATTCAAATACTCAAGAAGGAAATAAGGTGTTGCCTAGAGGCTCCCTTGAGGTATGGAATCTGAAGTGTATTGGGAAATAACATCCCCCATGTGAGTTCTCCATCCTCAAGAAATCATCCACCAAAAATGAGTCACCTCATGACATGGCAACTCTATGAAAATGTTCCTCCACCTTGAGCTCCTGCAAAATAGGTGGGCTGAAAATCTGCACATGGTTGACAACATGGCCTACCCCACGTTGTTCTCCTCTCCACTTAATATGAGTGTGGAGTGAAAACTGATCTTGTACTGCAAGGACATTGCCCTCAAGTGGCATCATGAGGATTAGATCTACAAAAATCCTCCCTCCAACACTGTAATACCAGTCAGCCCCAAATGTCTCATATGTGATGGATAGAAGAGTATCACCATGAGGTACTCCATCACACACATGGCTCACCTCCAAAAGAAACAAGTGCTTGGCTATGGTGGCCACAATTTCCCGCATGTTCCCATTAGAACATGTGCTGCAAAAAATGTGGGAATCTCCTTCCCGAAAGGACACACTCATCTCATGTGTCTCTTTCTCAATCATGCTCTCAAAAGACATAATGGCAATATCAGCAAAGAAAACATGATCATCATAAAAATGAGGGAAATACTAAAGGTTCTATGTGATACAAGAGATTACCAACAGTCCCCCAAATCTTCACAACGCAGTCTTCTCAACTGCTACTTAAGAAGAGTATATGGCAAATTGCCTCCTGTGACATGGTTAATCATATGAATAAAGAATCCACATGTAAGGAAAACATCTTTGCCCAAGGCCACATAATAGATGGTTTTCTCCATCATGCAATTTGGCCCAATGAAGTTCATGGAGCTCAATAAATAACTTGCCCCCTTGTGGAGCAATGCACTGCCAAGAGATGGTAAGAGAATGCAAGAAAAAGCTCTCGCCATATGTTGGAAGAAAGAAGATACATGGACTCATGAATGAATTCTCAATAATAGTTTGGCACACTCCTATGAAGGGGAATGAACCAAGTGCTGCATGAAATTCCTCCTCCTCCTGCTTGGAAACCTAGGTCAAGAAAAGCACACCACAATAATAGATATCTCCATCTACCACTTCATCTTCTTCACCTCCTCTTTGCTCACCAAGTGCATTGAATGAGAAGTGATCCTGGGAATACTCCATCAATAAATCCCAGCTCCAAAGTGATAACATTGTTGGCCTATGCAAGTAGGCTCCATCAACTCATAGCTCCAATGTTTGACATGCAGAATGTCAAAGGCATCTCCCATAATGCTGCTACATATGAGAAGTCCTTCCCATGAAGAAAGTCCTTCTTGAACATCTAAGATCAATGAGTAACCCCTTTGCACTATGATAGTGCCATCTTCCACTCCTGCAACATCATGAAAACTGTGAGAGCAAATCTGCCCTTGCTCTCTCAAGAACATCCCAAGCAACAAAATCCTTTGTTGCTCTCTCATACTTCCATCATCCCATCCATGTAGTGACAACATGGTACTTGACAAGAAAAATGCTATGCCAACACAATGTACCCATACTCTTTGCTGCTCCATGATGCAAGTATCCTGCCACATACCCTTAGAAAGAGTGTGATGATCAAACTCTTCCAAGAGAAGCCAGCGCAGCCAAGCCTCCTGCTGCCTGGTATCAAAAATCTGCAAGTGGATTTCTAGCCTCTTGCTCTCCATCCTCCATCTTGGTACACCTCCCATGAGGGATACCATCATCCCAAATCAGATTCCTGCACTCCATGGGATCTTTAAATCCAAGCTTCTCTTTATCACCACCTTTGTACAACGCAATGCAACTCTGTTGCTCTAAATCAGCAGCATGCAAAGATGTAGAGCTCCTCATATAATGTGTTGAAATGAGCATAAATGGATCTTTAATCATACCTTGGTGAATAGAAGCAAAAATTATTTTACAGCTGTGTGGCATTCCTCCATTTCTGAACATGAAGGCTGGTCCTCCAAGGTTGTGACAGCACTAGTACAAGTCTCCACCTTTTCAACCTCCTCAATATCTTCTTCAATGCCCTTCATGATCTGAAAAGGGAGCAGGGAGATCTTCTCACCGATCATTCTTTCAAGTGGTGGAGCCATGCTCTAGTTTTTCTCTATATAGCTCTCCTTCTTTGTGAGGATAGGAAGTGCATGGATCTTCCTCTCCTTCTTGAAACCTTCTACAGGTCTCACTGCAACTTTCTACTTCTTGAAACCCTCTAGGAGTTTCATTTTCTTCCTCATTCTTTTCTTCTGTCTAACCTCTTTGAAGAGGCTCTTCGGCCTAGATCTGAAATATGATGAGGTAAAACTCATCTCCTTCAGCTTTTTTCCCTCTGGTTTTATTCTTGCTTCTTCTGATAGTTTTATCTCACATTCTGAGCCAGAGATCATGCTCTGATACCACTGTAATGTTCCAGATCTGAAACTTCTCATGAATCCGGCAAATCATTTTCCCTTTTTCAAAAATATTAACAATCAACAACTGAACTATTCCAGAGATTGACTGTAGGGGAATTTACCAGGTATGTCACCTTTACAATAAATTATGAGACCCAGAGGCTAGCTATCCCATTAATATACTCTGTCTATAGAACTATGTCGAGAGCTTTTATTTCCAAGAGGGGATGCTCAGCAAGCCAAGCCTGAAAAACGCATTTTTCAGGGATGGGTGCTTCAGAAACTAATATAAACTCTTGGATCCCTTATATATGATAATATAAAACCCAATTCCAAGAGGAGATCATAAACAAATATGACTAGTTGGGTTAAATAGTTCTCCCACACCTAGCTTGCCTTAAAAACTGCCCAAATGAGGGACTGCAACAATCTGGAAACTGTATAACGGTATTAAACTGATGAATAAGCTTTAAAACAGGTGCAATAGATATAAATACATGTATTTAACTACAAAAATGATTTATACAGTGTTTTATGAACCAAGGGATGGGGAAACGTGAAGATTTGGGCCGTAAAACGAGTATAATCATAGATATGCGTGAAAATAAGGAGGAAAAGTGGTTTTATATGATATATATGGTTATGATGGACTCCCATGTCGAATTTCAGCAAAAAATAAAAAACAAATTCTATGTTAAACAGTTCCTCCTTCCCGACTAGTCAAGAAAAACACCCAATCCCCATGACTTTGAATATGCAGAATTTACTGAAGCTCAGGCAGCGTTATTTTCTGAAGATATTTGTTGAAATATGAAAAAATAATCAAAAAATCAGCCTGAGTTCATGGCTTAAGCAAAATATGTAAGAAAAACAGGGATTTACATGAAATAACCCTCAAGATTGAGGTGCTGGAACATAGGAGATTACCCAAAAAACTGTTCAGCATAAATTTCAGGAGGCTGAAGCTTCATTTTATTATAAATCAGATCTAAAATAGATAATTGCATGAAAACAGATATCTCTTATAGATCTAGAAGCCAAAGAGGCTCCTTATTACACTCCCCTTGTGGATCTCAGCAAATGATGAACCATAGTGAGTAGATCTAAGATCTAAGACACAGTTCTGCAACAGTATTCAAAAATTCTGTAGTAAATACGTCAGAAAATAAATCATATATGAAGGGTACATGGATTGGTTGGCCAATCCATGTATCACCACAGTGAAAGGAGGGATCCTTTCCACTAGAGATCTCTCCTCCAGGAGAACTCCAAACACCTGCAACACCGCTCCTGAAGAATTACGTAGCTCAGGGAAGAGAACCTGTGCAGTCCACTAAAAGTACACTTTGGCATAATGCCAAGATATGGATCTGAAGCCCAATGAGTCTAAAACCAGCTTCTCAATGAGATAGATGAGTTTCGCAGTGACAAGGGGTTCTAGAACTCCCTAGATCTGGAAAGATCTATTCTCCACTAGCTGCAGCTTACAAAAGAAATCAAACCCTCAACAGGATCTGCATTTTAGTTGGAAGTAGAAGCTTGGCCAAATTCTGGATAGTTGACAAATTTGAACATCCTCCTCCAAAGAGCTACTCCATGGAAGGAGAGAGGGTTCCTAAACAGGAAACCCTATTCCCTTTGGCTAAATAGCCAAGAGAACTCGAGTTGCCAAAGAAACCTCAAATCATCAACAACCCTTGCTTGTGGCTCTCCTCCTTCTTTTATACTATTGGAGTCTTGGCAAAACCCTAAACCACTTCATTGGTTTAGCCCCTTTCACATTTAGAAGCTCCTTCTAGAACTGCACAGATCACTTAGGAGGTTCAATGCACCTGGACTGTCTTGTGATTTGGTCCTATTGACCCAATAAAATAGCTTAGCCCTGTTCACACACAAGTGGTTTTTATGCAACCAGATCATATTTAATCATGTTCACATTGAGCATGTATTTATTTTTAGATCTAAGGAGTGTTTCATGTCCTCCATTAGTCTATTATTCATAAACATGAAAAATAAAACAAAATTCTAATGTTCCAATTGGCTTAGCTAATTTAGGAACATTACAGAAGCCGAATTAGTCTCATTGCATAAGGAAGTGAAGAAAGGGAAAATTGTCCAAAAATATGCCAACAACTCAAATATCTCAGGGCTTCAAATATCTGGGTCATATTGTATCTCATGAGGGTGTTAAGGTAGACCGTAACAAAATTAAAGCCATTAAGGGATGGAAATTTCCCACAACCGTAAAGCAGTTGCAAGGATTTCTCAGTAAAAACCAATCATGATAGTCTTAATTTTTAAATTATTATTGGAACAAAGACTATCTTCAGAAGAGCAGCAAAAATGGGTCACAAAAATGTTGGGTTATGACTTTGAAATCATCTACAAAATAGGGAAGCTAAATGTTGTTGCAGATTCACTCTCAAGAAAAGATGAAGAGGTGGACGCATTGCTTTGCACCATTTCTATTCTCCAACCAGATTGGATAAACGAAGCAAGGGATGAATGGAAGAAGGATGAATAAGTGTGGACACTCATTCAAAATTTGTAGCAAGATCCTAGTACATCTAATACATTTAGTTGGAAAATTGATTCCTTATGGTAGAAAGATTGCTTATATATTTGTAAGAATTCCCAACTAAAACAAAATATTCTTTTGGAATTGCACACTTCTCCCTTATGAGGACAGTTAGGATTTTTTAAAACTTACCACAGGGTGAAGAAAGAATTTTTTGGGGATGGCCTTAAATCTGATATTAAAATGTTTGTGGCGGAATGTTTGGTTTTCCAGCAAAATAAAGTTGAGACAATTAAGACCCTGGGTCTTCTACAACCTTTATCCATTCCAAGTGAACATTGGGAAGATATTTCAATGGATTTTATCACAGGTTTACCTAAGTCCGAAGATAATAGTGTCATCATGGTGGTAGTTGATATGTTTACCAAGTATGCACACTTTTGTGCATTATCTCATCCATTTAAAGCAAGTATAGTTGCTACTACATTTATGGAAACAATTCAAAAGCTATATGGAAACCCAAAGATTATTGTAAGCAACAGAAATCCCATTTTTACTAGAAATTTTTGGACGAAATTATTTTCATGTTTCGGTATGCAACTATCTCATGGCTCATCTTATCATCCTCAATCCGATGGGAAAAATGAGATAGTGAATAAATTTTTGGAAGGATATCTTCGTTTTTTTGGATCCGATAAACAAACACAATGGGTCAAGTACTTACCTCTGGCTGAATGGTGGTATAACACTTCCTTCCATACTGTAACAAAAATGACCTCATTTATGGCACTTTATGGATATCATCCACTATCCATCACATCATCTTTAAGAGAAAATTATAAGGTTCAAGCAGTGGAATATCACATCGAGAATCAACAACAAGTTCTCCAACTCCTAAAGGATAACCTAAATTTGGCACAAAATCGAATGAAACAATAGGTAAATCAACTTAGAGAAGTTTTGATGTAGGAGACTAGGTATTTTTACGACTACAACCATACAAACAAATTTCCATCAAGCAAGCTAAAAAGGATAATAAATTATCACCAAAGTACTATGGCATTACAAGGTGTTGCAAAAGATTGGTACTATGGCATACAAATTGGAGATTCCTGCTTATTCTCGAGTGCATCCAGTTTTCTATGTTTCATGCTTAAAGAAGGTTATAGGTGACAAACTTCCACTTCAAACAATGTTGCCAGAACTTGATGATGAATGAAAAATCATATTGGAACCTGAATCAGTCACTGAAAAAAGAACTCGACATCTACGAAATCGATCAATTTCAAAGTATCTCATCAAGTGGAAGAACTTACCCTCTAAAGATTCAACATGGGAGGATGAGAATTTTATGCAGAAGCATCCAGAGTTACTCAAGCATTGAGGACAACACTTTTTTGAAGGAGAGGGGCATGTTAGGTCCCTATATTACTAGTGTAGTTCCTTATTATTGTTAGTGTAGCCCCCTTATCATTATTGTTGTACCCCTGTAACCCCCATATTGTTATTATTGTGCCCTTACATTACTATTGTTAGGTCGGCTAGGATTATATTATGACCCCTTGGACTCCTATATATTGAAAGGAGGTTTTTCCATTTGTATCATCCAAGAATTTTTCATTAATGTAATGTAAAGGAGGTTGCCCCCTAGAAGAGACTTATTTCCAAGGCGTTGATCTCTCTTTTCTTCTATTTTTGGAGTTGGTTTCATAACAATGGTGGTAGTTGATAGACTTACCAAGTATGCACAATTTTGTGCATTATCTCATCCATTTAAAGAAAGTATAGTTGCTACTGAATTTATGGAAACAATTCAAAAGCTACATGGAAACCCAAATATTATTGTAAGCAACAGAGATCCCTTTTTTACTGGAAATTTTTTGATGGAATTGTTTTCTTGTTTGGGTGCTCAACTAGCTCATAGCTCATCTTATTATCCTCAATCCGATGGGAAAACTAAGATAGTGAACACATGTTTAAAAGGATATCTTCGTTGTTTTGTATATGATAATCAAACAAAATTGTTCAAGTGGTTACCTATGGCTTAATGGTGGCATAACACTTCCTTCCATACTGTAGTAAAAATGACCCAATTTATGGCACTTTATGGATATCATCCACCTTCCATCACATCATATTTAAGAGAAAATTCTAAGGTTCAAGCGGTGGAATATCAAATCGATCATCAACAACAAGTTCTCCAACTGTTAAAGGATAACATAAATTTGGCACAAAATTGAATGAAACAACAAGTAGATCAACATCGCAGCGAGAAAAATTTTAATGTAGGAGACCGGGTATTTTTATAGCTAAAACCATACAAACAAATGTCCCTCAAGCAAGCTAAGAAGGATAATAAATTATCACCAAAGTACTATGTTCCTTACAAAGTGTTTCAAAATATTGGTACTATGGCATACAAATTGGAGCTTCCTTCTTCTTCTCAAGTGCACCCATTTTTTCATGTTTCATGCTTAAAGAAGGTTATAGGTGACAAACTTCCAGTTCAAACAATATTGCTAGAACTTGATGAGGAAGGAAAAATCATATTGGAACCTGAAGCAATCACGGAAACAAGAACTCTACAGGTAAGAAATTGATCAATTTCATGGTATCTCATCAAGTGGAAGAACTTACCCACTGAAGATTCAACATGGGAGGATGAAAACTTTATACAGAAGCAGCCAGAGCTACTCAAGCGTTGAAGACAACACTTTTTTGAAGGAGAGGGGCATGTTAGGTCTCTATATTACTAATGTATCCCCTTATTGTTGTTAGTGTAGCCCCTTATTGTTGTTAGTGTAGCTCCCTTATTTTTATTGTTGTGCCCCTGTAGCCCCCATATTGTTATTATTGTACCCCATAAAAGCCACTATTGTTATTGTTGTGCACTTAAATTATTATTGTTAGGTCGGCTAGGATCATATTGTGACCCCATGGACTCCTATATATAGAAAGGAGGTTTTGTCATTTTTATCATCTAAGAATTGTCCATTTATGCAATGTAAAGGAGGTTTCCCCCTCGAAGTGGTTGATTTCTATGGCATTGATCTCTCTTTTATTCTATTTGTGGATTTGGTTTCATAACATAATTAAGCAGGATTTAAGGCGTAATTAAATTTGGATTAGTGTTGATTAACTGCGCTTATGGTTAGTGCTCCTCCGGTAGTCTCCAGACCTCGGTTTCATGGCTTGGGGCTAGCCCCTTCTCCCCCCATCGGCGGACTATGCAAATTTAAATATACATGGAGTTCTATTATAGTTAAGACTCATGATGTAGAGGAGACGGTATGTGCACATGTTAGTTCGGTAAAGGTCTCATGTTCGACCCCTACCCGGTCCCTCCAGTACATTAACCAAAATTTTACACCACCGTGAGGGGGATACGTGGCGGCCCCATGTTGTGCCACATGCCTCCTCCTCATTGGCCTTCAAACAACCAATAAAAACTTTCCAACACACCCAATGCGCACCAACCAAACTTTGCCACTTGGTAGTCATTCATTTTTCAGTGGAATGTGTTGACTAGAATTTTACCTGCGCAGTCAACATGCCATGTCAGTAGTACATACTGCTGACTAGGCTCCCTGTCTGCATTTTTTTGCCAAAATTTGCATGTTTATAAAAATGAAAATAATGTGTTTTTTGGAGCACACGGTGTTGGTTTCACACGAAACGAGTTGCGTCGGATTCAGGATGACGAGCACTACGCGGTCGTTCAAGTTTCACATCATTCCGAGAACTTTGATTTTTGAGAAAAAATTTAGTTTTTAATCAGGGATTGAGTATTTTTTCTTGAAAGTGATTTTGTTCAGGGCTTTAGAATCAATATAGAGTCTTCATATCCCATCCTTCTTCTACAACAATACAATTGGACTCACACAAGGTGAGAAGCTTAACCAAATGCAAAATTTTTATATGAGATCATGAATCTGACATTTTATTTCCTCATTCTCCAAGAGAAAGTGCCTATATATTGTTCCATTAGGTAAAGGAGAACCAAGTATCAAATAAATTGACTGTTTTACCTAGTATTACACAAGCACCCCCATAGGTGGATCAAATATATCTCTATATGTCTCTATGATCTTTTCAACTTGTTACAGTTGTGCAGACAAGACATGTGTTGAGGTTATGATAGTCATAGTGACCTTCCTTTCACCTTCTAACCGAACCTTGAAGAGGAAAAACTTAGAAATATAAGAGATTAAATTTTGGCATTGTTTTCTTGAGAAAAATGAAATTTTAGTAGTTGGAACTACCTCTAGGAGTAACAATGAAATTATTGGGACAAGACTAACAAACAACATGATGTTTCCACATATAAGGTTGTCCTGAAATAACAACACAAAATTAAAGTGGGGAAACATCACACAAAACATTATCTAAGGGGCTTGATATTGTAGGATAGGTGACACTGTTGGTGTATAGAGATGTGTCATCCATGGCTCAATCAACCAATGGTGTATCGTTGGGGGTCTGGAACTATCGACAACTTCAATCCCTTGATAAAATCAGCTAGTAACATGTTTTTTTGGCTTTTTTTGTCAACTATGAAATGTAATGGGGTCCCCTTCACCCCCATATATGAATGGAAGAGGCACTCCCCCTCTTCAGGTTCCTCTCGCTTTTGTAGTTGGATATTTATGATCGTGATGGTAGTACTAGGTTCTGCAACAATGATCCACTTTCCTCTATCCTTCTCTAAATCATTATCAAATCCATATTCTATTTCCTTTTCTTTAAGATCTTCCAACAATTATTGTTTTGAGTGGAATTCATCGATGTTGTGCCATGGAATTTTGTGGAACTCACACCACTTTCCAGTGTCCTATTTCGACTACCCATTGTCCCTCTTTATTTGTGACTTGGGATAGTTTTCTTGAGGTTGGATCTCCTTTCTCTATCAATTTTTATACAAGTTTGGGATTCCTTTTCCAAGCTTCTGTTATAGTGGATTTGCAAACCCAAACTCTCATTTATTCCTCTACTTCAATTTATGCTCAAGTTTGATAGCATATCGATAGGAAACTCCCAATGAGGAGATGTCCAAGAAATCCATCTCCATTTGGATGTACCTATGTATACCACTGTGGTACTTCATAAACAAGTGCCACTTAGAGTCCCCGATACCCATATCTAAGCACAGGGTATGGAAAGTATTGGTGTACTTCTTCACTGTCTAGTCTCTCTCATGTCGTGGTTTTGTCCATATCATGTATTGATCATCACAGTTCCTTATAAGGTAGAATTATTCCTTAATAACATAAACAAAATCTTCCCAAGTGGGTCTTTCCTTGAATATCACAAACATATCTCCATTCTTAGTAGCCTTTCGGCTAATCTTTGACATGGGAAAGGATTTTAAGAGTGGAAAGGTGATTCTTTCATCGTCGGAAAAATTTTGGGTAGAGTAACAACCCTCTAACATATTTAACCATCTCTCAAAAGCATATGCATCTATTTTGACTTCAAATACAAATATATCAAATTTAACTTGTACCTTGAATGTTTTCTCACCTCCAAAATTTGCGTTGGTTGATGGTGCCTTAATTGTTGTTGGAAGTCATTGAAAGATATGGGAAAACTTTTGTTGATCATCTCATTCCTTTTTCATAGGAGTGCTTCCTTGAACAAAAAATCGATAGGGTCTCTCTCTCCATCATCTCTATTTTCTTCAACCATGGGAGGTTGCTTGGGTTGACGAGAGTGATTATCCCCACGTGAAACTACCTAGAGACCCAACTCTTTGTATCCTCACCTTATCAGGGACATGCACCGAGAAATAGCAAGAAACATATTTTTCTAATACCACTAATCTGAGTTGTACAAGAAATTAAATGAAAGGTAGGAAAGGAAATGAAACACACACAAAAAAATATGAAAAGCACAATGATAAATGGTGAAAACCCAACTTCTATTAATAAATGAAATAGAAAAATATTGTAGAACACAAACTGACTAGAATGGTGGTAGCTATATCAAAATAAATAGATGATAGCTACACGAGTTCACAAAAGCTATTACAGGAGGCCCAAAGAATGGCCTTTAAAATAAATAAAGAACCCTTAAAGGTCCAAAACCCTAACCCTAGAAAATTAAACTCCAAAAAGTTTGTGGGCCCTAATGTCGTTACTTAGTACATCAACTTCTAGAGGGGTGCAACTTTTGCATACAACATCTATTTGGGGCACACATTAGATCATTGGAGAGAACTACCCAAATTGTCAAAAACATCATTTAGGACTTCAAAATAGCCTCAAAATTTTGGGACCCAAAACTCGTAGAAAAACTACCAAGAAGATAGTGAAGCATTGAGACAATGGAAGAGGTGGGGCTCATTGATATCCACCTAGATCATTTACCTTTAGTTGAATCTAGTGTTTTACCTCTATCTTCTTCCTAGTTTCAATTGGATTTGATTCTCTCATAAGGGATTTGGCATGTTGATGCAACATGTCCATTTCTATCACAATGAATGCAATGAAGATTGGGTCTTTCTCATTGATGTTGTTTACCCCTTCTCCCTAGCCCCACCTCTGAATTTTTTTTCCACATCTTCTTTTGTTGGTACTTCCTTTAGGAGAATCATTTGAATGATTCTTGCCTCCATTAGCAAGGCATGTTTCTTCTTTAGGGGGACTGAATTATTGTCTTCTTCTTCTCGAAATTTTTCTCTTGTTTTGCAATCTTCTCCACTAGAGAGTTAAAAGTAATGATTTTGAGTAGCCTGCTAGCTTGCAAGGATTCAAGATAATTATGGTAAATAGGGTATAGGGCCTTGACGAAGCATGTTAAAGGAATTTCCATCTTCACTCCCATGGCATCTACATCATGGGCTGGGGATTGTCATTTTTCAACTCAAAGTCAAAGAATTTGACCATTAGTTAAACAAACTCAAATTTTGAGTGTGATTCATATAGATATTTTGCTAGGTCACTATAATACTAATGTATCCCCTTATTGTTATTTTTAGTGTAGCCCCCTTATTTTTATTGTTGTTTCCCTATAGTCCCCATATTATTATTATTGTGGCCCATAGAAGCCCACTATTGTTATTGTTGTGTCCTTACATTGTTATTGTTATGTCGGCTAGGATTATATTGATGATGATGATGATGGTCAACATCCACTGAGACCAAATTTGGTCTATGAAACCTATAAATTTTCTTAGTTCTTAATTGTCTGGCTTCTCGTCTTTCTTGGGGAGACTGGTGTTGTAGCTTTCTTTTTCTCTCTATGGTCTTCCAACTTCCTTTATCTTGCCCCTCCTTCATCTCTTCTGATCCCTTAGACCCCTATATATAGAAAGGAGGTTTTTTCATTTGTATCATCTAAGAATTATTCATTTATGTAATGTAAAGAAGGTTTCCTCCTCAAAGAGGCTAATTTATAAGTTGTTGATCTATTTTTTCTTCTATTTTGTGAGCTGGTTTCATAACATTTGGTATGAGAGCTTGGGATTCTAGGGTTTCTCTTCTTCAAATAGGTCATCTTGGAACTTTCGCTATAGCTTGTTTTCTACGAAGCTTCGGAAGCTGAAATGTTTACCAATTGAAGCCAAAAGCGTGATGAACTTTGTGTAAAAATTTTAGACCTTGGTTCGAAACATTTTCAGAGATATGATCTATGGAAGTTAAGGTTTTTGCAGGATCAAGAATTTTATCTCAAATAGGTGATCAAGGGAATATCATCATAACTTTGTTTTCGGGCATCCGATTGGAATTCTGTAAAAAGTTGCAGAAATTTCATGGAATTTAGTTTCTTGTGTATCGATTTCAGATCCGAAAGTCGAAACAGTGACACGTGGCATGCCGTACAAGTTTTCTCTACTGAATTATTCCATAATTAGGTCATTGTGGGAGATCTGACATAACTTTAGCTTGAAGAATCCAAATTAGGTCTAACCTATAGCATTGGAAAGAAGACTCAGAGGGATACTACAGTACCGAATATCAAATCTTGGGGATCCAAAATTACAGAGATACATCAATTTCAATATTGATCTCCTCAAAAGTAAAAAAAATTATGTGTATATTTTTTTTTAAATTGCACAAGTCTTGTTTGAAAAATCAGTTTGAAGTGATTCCAAGGGAATATTGAAGCATAGATATCAGTATTGGGTTCTAAAATGCCCCCCAAAAAGAATTCCACACCCATCAAGCCCTCATAAAGCTCTACTATGACTCATGAAGAGGAATAAGTGCAACATGATGTATCAAAATTATGAGACCAAGTGCAACAAATTTCTCTCTTGCAAAGAGTAACAAAAAATGAAATGGAAGCTAAGATAGATGGTTTGAAGAAAGACATGGATGGTTTGAAGAAAGACGTGGAATCTAAGATGGATGGTTTGAAGAATGGCGTGGAAGCTAAGATCGATGGTATAGATGAAAAAGTGAAAGGTAACATGGAAGACATGAAAAATGGTCTAAAAGTAGACATGGAAAGTTTGAAGGAAGGTTTGACAAAGCTACTACAAGAAATAATTCCTAATGGCGAAATGGTAGTAGATGAAACTCATGATGAGAACAAAAGAAATGTTTATCATGATTTCATAGACTCTAATTTTATATTTAAGACCCACCATATTCCAAAGATCAATATGAGGAAGTTTGATTGCAAGGATCTGGGAACATAGATGCTACAGATGGAGCAATATTTTGATCTCCATAATGTGCAAAACACACAAAAGTTACGCATTGAAAATCCATATTTAGAATGCAATACATTTGTATGGTATCAATGGTTTTTCTCTTGTAAAAAAATTGTCATTTGGTCAATTTTTATGGAGGAAATGATAGCACATTATGAGGATACAAAGAGAAACACCTTCTTTAGCCAATTGATAAATCTCAAACAAAAGGGTTCAATGCTGGAGCACATTGAGGACTTCCAAAAATTGAATATAAGGGTAACTGATATTCTAGAGGAATATAGGATTGATGTCTTCATAGGTATTTTAAAGGATAACATCCAACATGAGGTTCACCTTTGGGAACCTGATTCATTGGAGAAGGCATTCATGTTGGAAAGAAAAAATGAAAGAAAAATTATGGCAACAAGGAAGCCTACCACTCACAACTATAAAGATGGAAGTGTTGCTACTCCTATACTTCCACATCCTATAAGGTTGACACCACAACAATTGGCAGAAAAAAGAGCAAAAGGGTTGTGCTACAGTTGTGATAGCAAACACACTAAAGGTCATAAGTTTGCTAAGAAAAAATTATTTTACATAGATTGTGAAGAGGAGGAAGAAAAGGAACACGAAACTTCAAAAGAAGAGGATATACACCAAGAACCAACCCTAGAGGAAGAAGAAATGAATCCGACCATATCCTATAATGCATTTGCAGGAAATCTCTTCCAGGATTTGACTGAAGACAAGGAATAAGTCCACAAAGAGTTTTCCAAATTAATTCTATGGCTCTCGAGCAAGATCACAAATACTACGACAATTGGGGTTCCAATTCATTGAGTCAAGGTGCAAAAAAGAGGAAATGGGTGTCAAAAATGAAGCGTAACCCTAGGCATAAGATGCCATTTTGGATATCATAAAGTACAAACCTATTGAGCATTAGTTTCATAGGCAGAGATGTAGGTCTAAGCCAGGGATGATGATTAGAAGATGATAGACAAGTAGAGAAATTGGTTTCACGGGGAAAGAGGCCAAGAGACATTTCGGAGTGAGAAAGGAGTTGAACCAAGCTCTGATACCATGTGAGAGGTAACTCCTCACTTGGAATTTCTATTAATGTGTGATTAAATTTATATAAAGAGGTTACCCTTCGTTTATTTTTCTATGGGTCCCATCACATTCTCCTAATTTGTGTGTTTAGAATTTGAGTACAAAAATCCCAAAGGATTATATCCAACATTAAGCAAATTTTTAAATTTAAATTCATTATTATAAGTAAAAAGCCCTGAGGGTTTGCTCAATTGGTCGAGGTCCTGTTGCTAAATCACCTCGCCATTGAGAGGTCACGAGGTTAATTCTCCTTGACACCCTCACGATTAGGCTCTGATTAGTTTGGCCAATGAGATTTGATCCCTTCGGGTGGATTTGTCAATTTTTTCCTTAGAAAAATAAGCCTCAAGGGTTAGCTCAATTGGTTGAGTTCCCGATCATTAAAACCACCTTTGCTATTGAGGGGTCGTGGGTTCAATTCTATCGACACCCTCGGGGTCAGGCTCCATGGTTGAGCCGATAGGAAGTGATCCTTTCAGGTGGATTTTCCTTATGCAAATATTTTCTGGACTTAGTTGTCACCAATATTTGAGGTTCATTTGACTTATACCAGGACAGAATTTTGTTTGGGTACACCTTACTCAAGTGTTTGGAGTTTTGTTCATTTCAAATGTTCTGATTGGGACAATTTGCACAATGCATTGGTTATCAAAGTGCATGTGCTAAATGTAATTTTGTTAATCCTCTTAATGAAATTACGTTTTTTTCCTTGGAAAAAATAGAAGAAATATAGATTATTAAATTTTTGAGTAAAAATGGTAATTATAGTATTTTTATATTTTGTAATAATTTAAAAATAATATTATCAAATTCATTCCCCCAAAGTAGGTACCTAGGAGCGAGCATTCCCCCCTAGCTTGACATAATTCCAGATCATACAAAAGAGGGCTATGACTCCCACTATACTTGGCACATTGCATGCACTCCCATCGCTTCATCGGTCATGGCACGAAGCCAACACAAGGTTAAACATTATTTGAATATCATAGGTGGCATAGGGAGGTAGAGGAATGAAAAATCTATCAAATTCACAAAGTTGAATGAAAAATTTGACAATAATGACCGCAAGTTGACCATTCTAGCCAGGGGATCAACCAAGACCCCCTCCTTCTCGAATGAGGGTAGTGACTAGCGAGCGCAGATGCTTGGAGATTCTACCCAATAGTTGTCTAGAACACTAAGCCTTCTAGGCAGCCCATGATAGGCCCATAAACTCTAAAGTTAAACAGACATCCAACCCCAAGCTGCCATTTGTCCACTTCTGATAAGCCCGAATGGAATATTCCAGGGAATATTATGAGGAATATTCCTTGGAATATTCTTTTTAAAATTTTTCCAATTTAGAAAATCCAAACTTGGTCAACTGAAAAATGGAGTTTATTGGTGATTTCAAACCTCAATAAATTTTTCATAAGACCTCGGTTTTGAGAACCGTTCGTGGCGCTAGAATCACAGCGACGAGACCTTTCCGGTCATTTAGAATGCAACCACTTTTGACCACTTTCATTTTTGAGCAATTTGCATAACTTGGACATGATCTCCTAACCACACCTCCCAAATGAGAAGCTTTTGGACCCCAAAATCTCTCTAGACTACTAAAACTGATCTGTATAGCAAATGAGAGGACTACACCCTCTTCTCTTCAGCCTCCAAAAAATTTCCTTGCATGGCTAATGACTTTGAACCACAACTAGAAAGAAATTCACACTTCCCTTCCTCGTTGCGCTTGTCCTCCTGTCAAGAACTGTATTTCTTGCACTCACTCAGAATATTTTTGGCGAGAAATTTGTAGAAGTAAACTGAACATTGTTGCCTTGATCAATGATCCAAGGTGGCTCAAACAAACGAGATATTACAGCATAAAATACATGCATACAACCGAAATTAGCATATGTACAAAGGAGTATGGCTTATTGTGTTAAGAAGTCCATCCACTTCTTACCAAGCCACTTCCATGGCGACTTTTGCTGTTGCAACTCTTCTTCATGTGAAACTTCCATTTTCACATCAATAATGGAATCCTTGGTTCCACCTTCGCCAATATTTTTTTCCTCTTGCTGCATGTGCTTGGGACGACTAGTTGGATGCAAAGTCCAACAATGAGAGACATCATGTCCCCTCTTTTGGCAATATGTGAAAATCTTATGCACCTTCTTTGAAAGTTGCCTTTGCCTCATTTGCTTCCTGTATGCTTTCTTCATCATCCAGCATCTCAAAACATCATGGTTAAATCCCCCACAATATGCACAACAAATCTTTCTTCCATTTAAGCATGTAAAATTATCATGCTTTGCAGAAACAAAATCAAATTTATCATGAGAATATTTATACCTCTTGTGCTGCTTTGAATTTTCATCCTTTTTGTCTTCATGAGAAGATGAACTAGTAGAGGCTACAGCTTTCGTTTGCATACTAACATCATCGTTCTTGTCTTGAAAATTGTATGAACTTGCATGCTCGCCATAAGCTGCATGTCTACCATCTTCTTGCTGCAAAAAGGGCTTAAAGCAATGAAAATCATCTTTGAAACAAATTTTACATATTTTCATCCTAGAACTTGGAATAAAGGTTCTCTTTAGAATAGCCTCACATGCTTTCATGTTTTTGGAGTCTTCGCCATTAAATTGCACATAACCAAAACCAATATTCTTGGGTCGTTCCTCAACCGAAATGGGATAAACCATGCCTTGTGCATGCTTTCCTAATCCCTTGCATTCATAGCCCATTTAATCATTAATTTGGACCCTATACCTCTTGTATGTTTTTCGAAAGAACCAACGCATCTTTCTAATGAGGAAACTAAAGACAAATTAGAATGGATTACCTCTTCCTCACGCATTTTCTTGGTCAAAGCCTCTTGGGCTTGATGGAGATGTCTCTCCATATCATGCAAACTTTGAAGAATTTCGTCCTTCTCTTCCTTCATGGAAAACAACTATTCATGAAGTTCGGTGCTTTCTCGTTTATCCTCAAACAAAATATACACCATGTCCTTCAATATAATAGAGTCATGCTTCATATCATCATCGAAGAATCTTGTGAAGGAGGAGACTTCACTTGTAGAAGTTTTCATTATGATTTTAATGAACAAATTAACTTTGAAAAAGTTCTCAAAGCTTTCAAAACAAATGACAAGCTTTTAACCAAATGGCTGTAAAGACAAACTCTTATTCAAGCGGCCAAACAACAAACAAACTCCAAGAAAAATTCTTAACAAACAATTGTCAAGAGGGTTTGTTCCAAAAGTGACCAGAGGTCCTTTGGGTTAAGGAAGATGCCTTCAGCCCTTTCTTCCTTTTTTTCCTCTCCAGGACTTAGCTAATTAGTATCTATCCCCAAATCTCAAGAAAATTCAAACAACAATCAGTTTGCACACAGTAAAACAGTCAATCTTTTACACTGTTTAAACACCTTTCAAGCTATACAATCAAGAAACCAAGTGCTCTGTCAAACAAGCAACTATGCTCCGATACCAACCTGATCTAAAAATGTTCTATATAACTTGTATGTATTTCAAGAACCTACCACTCAGTTTAAATTAAAATTATCTAGCTTGTACTTGACAATTTTGCGAAATTATTTACTTGAAAGTGGTGTATGAATTTTTACTGTTTATGTGTCTTAAGTTCATTTGTTCTTGCTGAAGTTTAACATGTATGAAAAAAAAATAATGCAGCAAATAATAATGCAAACACAACATCAATCTTAATCTAGGAGTTCACCCGAAATCTCGTGGGCTACGTCTCCTTTGAGCTTTGTCATCTTGACTAGGCTCTTTGGGATTATGGTAAGTTTTTTTTACAAGTAAATACTTAATTCAAATGAATAAAAAAATTATCCAAAGGACTTAAAATACCATAAATATCCCTCTAATGGCTGTCCAAACTCTGCAAACAACTTTAAGCTCTTGTTGACACGATTCCTTCTATCGGTGCACTAAGCTACTCCGAGCTTCTAAATGGCACAAACTCCCTCAGAATTCTATTTCTGTCACTGAAACCACTCCTTCTATATCCAACACACATCAAACATAAAATTTCAACTAATAAATTTCTCAAATCGAGCAGTACATCCCCAAAATAGGCTATCCTCCATGGTTTGCCCAGGGCTGCCCAAAACTTCACATCAACTTCTCGAGCTCTATAAGCTCTCAAAATGTTCTGAAACCTCTTCCATTGGTTCCAAAATGCATGTAATGGACAAGGTAAACTATTCATTCATCAAAAATGGCCTCCGACTGCTCCGGTTTCGCCTCAATCACCTATCGGCACCCCCTGGCACTAGGGTTAATGAAAACTTCTCTGCTGAGTTTTCGACCTCTAGAAGTCTTCAACACTTGCTGAAACCTATGTCATTAGATTCATAATGATTTTTCAGTCAATAATGACCATTGTTTCACTACATATGGTCTCAAGCAGCTCTGGCTAAGCCCTGCACTACTGCTGGCAAAAGCTGGCACTAATGGCCCTTGGAACTTTACTGAAGCTTTTCGGCCTTCAAAATTTCTCTACAGGCTCCGTAAACCATCTCATCAGATTCAGAACATCTGAATTATCCAATTTATACTATTGGAACTCTGGAAAAGGACTTTAACTCCCCTGGCTAGGCCTCAAACTGATTTTGTCTCATGGTGGCTCTAATGGCCCATTAATCTTCCTCAAAGAAAACTTTGATTAAGATGACCTTTTTTTCAACCTGTAACCTATTCCAAACTTCTCAGAAGGTCAAAGAGACCCAAAATTGACTAAAATTTCATCCAATTTCGTTCAATATTGAGGGAGTTATGGCAAAAACCAATTTTGCCCAATATCCCTAAACAAACTCCACCAAATGTGGAGCAACTGAAGATATCTGGAGTTAAAAATGGCGGAATCTCCCAAATTTGGGCGCGCCCCTCCAATTCCAGCGGAATTTTTTTGGATAACATTAAATGTCGGGTGGAGGCATGTGAACACATTGCGATAACTGCCGCATAAAATGCTACATTAACTCTGCATTTAAATGTCGTATAGTGGTCACATTATGTTTGTTAACAGTTAATTTTAACCGTTGTAGTTTTCCCACCTGGTTTAAACCCAGGGTTCCAGCACTGGTCTTGTGAGCTCCAGGCTATCCCTAAGGGGCTAGCCCCTTTTCCCTTCGGTCATTTCAAATTCAAATGTTAAAACAAATCCGTCGCCCATATTTGGTAAGAAACACCCACCAGCAGAGCCAGTCAGGCCTTTGGGCTTGGGCGAATGAGGTCACCAGTTCGAACCTCTGAACTCAAACAAATTTTTGTAAAGCCTTCCAACTCTGGCCTGGGGCCACATGGCGACCTCCGGGTCTGCCACGTGGTAGCCTGTGATAAGCCCATAAATTCCAAAGTCAAACAGACATCCAACCCCAAGCTGTCATTTGTCCACTTCTGATAAGCCTAAATGGAATATTCCTTGGAATATTCTTTTTTTAATTTTTTCAATTTAGAAAATTCAAACTTGGTCAACTGAAAATGGGAGTTTACTGGCAATTTCAAACCTCAATAACTTTTTCATGCAACCTCGGTTTTGAGAACCGTTCACGGCGCCAGAATCGCAGCGACGAGACCTTTCTGGTCGTTCAAAATGCAACCACTTTTGAAAACTTTAATTTTTGAGAAATTTTCATGACTTGGACATGATCCCCTGATCATTTAAGCTCTTCCAACAATGATTGTTTTGAGTGGAATTAATCAGTGTTGTGCCAAGGAATTTTGTGTAACTCACACCACTTTCCAGTGTTCTATTTCGACTACCAATTGTCCCTCTTTATTTGTGACTTGGGATAGTTTTCTTGAGCTTGGGTCTCCTTGCTCTATCTCTTTTTATACAAGTTTGGGGTTCCTTTTCCAAGCTTCTGTTACAGTGGATTTGCAAACCCAAACTCTCGTTTATTCCTCTGCTTCAATTTATGCTCAAGTTTGATAGCATATCGATAAGAAACTCCCAATGAGGAGATATCCAAGAAATCCATCTCCATTTGGATGTACCTATGTATACCACTATGGTACTTCAGAAACAAGTGCCACTTAGCTTCCCTGATACCCATATTTAAGCGCAAGGTATGGAAAGTATTGGTGTACTTCGGCACTGTCTAGTCTCTCTCATGTCGTAGTTTTGTCCCTCTCGTGTATTGGTCATCACAGATACTTATAAGGTAGAATGATTCCTTAAATAACATAAAAAAAATCTTACCAAGTGGATCTTTCCTTGAATATCACAAACTCATCTTCATTCTCAGTAGCCTTCCGGCTAATCTTTGACATGGGAAAGGATTTTAGGAGTGGAAAGGTGATTCTTTCATTGTCGAGAAATTTATGGATGGAGTAATAGCCCTCTAACATATTTAACTATCTCTCCAAAGCATATGCATCTATTTGGCCTTAAAATACAAATATATCAAATTTAACTTGTACCTTGAATGTTTTCGCACCTCCAAAATTTGCGTTGATTGATGGTGCCTTAATTGTTATTGGAAGTCGTTGAAAGATATGGGAAAACTTTTGTCTATCATCTCATTCCTTTTTCATAGGAGTGCTTCCTCGAGCAAAACCTCGATAGGGTATCTCACTCCATCATCTCTATTTTCTTCCACCATGGGAGGCCTCTTGGGTTGATGAGAGTGATTATTCCCACGTGAAACTACCTAGAGACCCAAATATTTGTACCCTCACCTTATCAGGGACAAGCACCGACAAATAACAAAGAGCATATTTTTCTAATACCACTATTCTGAGTTGTACAAGAAATTAAATGAAAGGCGGGAAAGGAAATGAAACACACGCAAAAAAATATAAGAAAAAGCACAATGATATGGTGAAAACCCAACTTCTATTAATAAATGAAATAGAAAAATATTGTAGAACACAAAGTGACTAGAATGGTGGTAGCTATATCTAAATAAAGAGATGATAGCTACATGCATTCAAAAAAAAAATTACAAGAGGCCCAAATAATGGCTTTTAAAATAAAGAAAGAACCCTTAAAGTACCAAAACCCTAACCCTAGAAAATTAAACTCCAAAAGTTTCGTGGGCCCTGATGTCGTTACTTGGTACATCAACTTCTCGAGGGGTGCAAATTTTGCATACAACATCTGTTTGGGGCACACATTAGATCATTGGAGAGAACTACCCAAATTGTCAAAAATGTCAGTTAGGACCTCAAAATAGCCTCAAAAGTTTGGGACCCAAAACTCATAGAAAAACTACCAAGAAGATAGTGAACCATTGAGACAATGAAAGAGGTGGGGGTCATTGATATCCACCTAGATCATTTACCTTTAGTTGAATCTAATATTTTACCTCTATCTTCCTCCTAGTTTCGATTGGATTTGATTCTCTCATAAGGGCTTTGGCATGTCAATGCAACATGTGCATTTCTATCACAATGAATGCAATGCCAAAGATTGGGTATTTCTCATTAATGTTGTTTACCCTTCTCCCTCGCCCCACCTCTGAAAAAAAAATTTCCACGTCTTCTTTTGTTGGTACTTCCTTTAGGAGAATCATTTGAATGATTCTTCCCTCCCTTAGTAAGGCACATTGCTTCTTTAGGGGACTGATTTGTTGTCTTCTTCTTCTCGAAAGATTTCTCTCGTTTTGCAATCTTCTCCACTAGAGAGTTAAAAATAATGAACTTGAGTTGCTCGCTAGCTTGCAAGGATTCAAGATAACTATGGTAAATAGGGTATAGGGCCTTAACGAAGCATGTTAAAGGAATTTCCATATTCACTCCAATGGCATCTACATCATGGGTCAGGGATCGTCATTTTTTAACTTAAAGTCAAATAATTTGACCATTAGTTAAACAAGCTCAAATTTTGAGTGTGATTCATATAGATATTTTGCTAGGTCCCTATAATACTGGTGTATCCCCTTATTGTTATTATTAGTGTAGCCCTCTTATTATTATTTTTGTTTCCCTGTAGTCCCCATATTGTTATTATTATGCCCCAGAAGCCCACTATTGTTACTGTTGTGCCCTTACATTGTTATCATTATGTCGGCTAGGATTATATTGTGACCCCTTGGACCCCTATATATAGAAAGGAGGTTTTTTCATTTGTATCATCCAAGAACTATTCATTTATGTAATGTAAAGGAGGTTTCCCCCTCGAAGAGGCTAATTTATAAGTTGTTGATCTATTTTTTCTTCTATTTTGTGAGCTAGTTTCATAACATTTGGTATGAGGGCTTGGAATTCTAGGGTTTCGCTTCTTCAAATAGGTCATCTTGGAATTTTTGCTATAGCTTGTTTTCTACGAGGCTTCGGAAGCTGAAATTTTTACCAAGTGGAGCCAAAAGCGTGATGAACTTCATGTAAAAATTTCAAACCTTGGTTCGAAACATTTTCAAAGATATGATCTGTGGAAGTTAGGATTTTTTCAGGATCCAAAATTTCATCTCAAATAGCTGATCAAGGGAAAATCGTCATAACTTTGTTTTCGAGCATACGATTGGAATTTTGTAAAAAGTTGCAGAAATTGCACAGACTGTAGTTTCTTGTTTATCAATTTCAGAGCCGAAGGTTGAAACAGTGACACGTGGCACGCCGTACAAGTTTGCTCTACTGAATTATTCCATAATTAGGTCATTGTGGGAGATCCGACATAGCTTTAGCTTGAAGAATCCAAATTAGGTCTAACCTGTAGCATTGGAAAGAAGACTTAGAGGGATAATACAGTACCAAAGATCAAATCTTGGGGATCCAAAATTACAGATATACATCAGTTTCAATATTGATCTCCTCAAAAGTAAAAAAATTGTGTGTATATTTTTTTTTAAATTGCACAAGTCTTGTTTGAAAAATCAGTTTGAAGTGAATCCAAGGGAATATTGAAGCATAGATATCAGTGTTGGGTTCTAAAATGCCCCCCAAAAAGAATTCCACACCCATTAAGCCCTCAGAAAGCTCTACTATGACTCATGAAGAGGAATAAGTGCAACATGATATATCAAAATTACGAGACCAAGTGCAACAAATTTCTCTCTCGCAAAGAGTAACAAAAAATGAAAGGGAAGCTAAGATGGATGGTTTAAAGAAAGACATGGATGGATTGAAGAAAGACATGGAAGCTAAGATGGATGGTTTGAAGAATGGTGTGGAAGCTAAGATCGATGGTATAGAAGAAAAAGTGAAAGGTAACATGGAAGACATGAAAAATGGTCTAAAAGTAGACATGGAAAGTTTGAAGGAAGGTTTGACAAAGATGCTACAAGAATTGATTCCTAATGGCGAAACGGTAGTAGATGAGACTCATGATGAGAACAAAATAAATGTTTATCATGATTTCATAGACTCTAATTTTATATTTAAGACCCACCATATTCCAAAGATTGATATGAGGAAGTTTGATTGCAAGGATCTGGTAACATGGATACTACAGATGGAGAAATATTTTGATCTCCATAATGTGAAAAACACACAAAAGGTACGCATTGCAAATATATATTTAGAACACAATACATTTGTATGGTATAGATGGTTTTTCTCTTGTAAAAAAATTTTCATTTGGTCAATTTTTACGGAGGAAATTATAGCACATTATGAGGATACAAAGTGAAACACCATCTTTAACCAATTGATAAACCTCAAACAAAAGGGTTCAATGTTGGAGCACATTGAGGACTTCCAAAAATTGAATATAAGGGTAACTGATATTCCAGAGGAACATAGGATTGATGTCTTCATAGGTATTTTAAAGGATAACATCCAACATGAGGTTCACCTTTGAGAACGTGATTCATTGGAGAAGGCATTCGGGTTGGAAAGAAAAAATGAAAGAAAAATTATGGCAACAAAGAAGTGTTGCTACTCCTATACTTCCACATCCTACAAGGTTGACACCTCAACAATTGGCAGAAAAAAGAGCAAAAGGGTTGTGCTATAGTTGTGATAGCAAACGCACTAAAGGTCATAAGTTTGCTGAGAAGAAATTATTTTATATAGATTGTGAAGAGGAGGAAGAAAAGGAACAACCCTTCTAGGATGAGGGTAGTGACTAGCAAGCGCGGATGCTTGGAGATTATACCCAATAATTGTCATGACTCATTGGTTTTTTTTCTTAGCATTAGTATTCTTTTTTGTCTTCTCATTTTATATTGATGATGATGATGATGATGATGATGGTCAACATCCACTAAGACCAAATTTGGTCTATCAGACCTATAAATTTTCTTAGTTCTTAATTTTCTGGCTTCTCGTCTTTCTTGGGGAGATTGGTGTTGTAGCTTTCTTTTTCTCTCTATGGTCTTCCAACTTCCTTTATCTTTCCCCTCCTTCATCTCTTATGATCCCTTAGACCCCTATATATAGAAAGGAGGTTTTTTCATTTGTATCATCTAAGAATTATTCATTTATGTAATGTAAAGAAGGTTTCCTCCACAAAGAGGCAAATTTATAAGTCGTTGATCTATTTTTTCTTCTATTTTGTGAGCTGGTTTCATAACATTTGGTATGAGAGCTTGGGATTCTAGGGTTTCGCTTCTTCAAATAGGTCATCTTGGAACTTTCGCTGTAGCTTGTTTTCTACGAGGCTTCGGAAGCTGAAATGTTTACCAATTGAAGCCAAAAGCGTGATGAACTTTGTGTAAAAATTTCAGACCATGGTTCGAAACATTTTCAGAGATATGATCTGTGGAAGTTAGGGTTTTTGCAGGATCAAGAATTTTATCTCAAATAGGTGATCAAGGGAATATCGTCATAACTTTGTTTTCGAGCATCCGATTGGAATTCTGTGAAAAGTTGCAGAAATTGCACGGAATGTAGTTTCTTGTGTATCGATTTCAGATCCGAAAGTCCAAACAATGACACGTGGCATGCCGTACAAGTTTGTTCTACTGAATTATTCCATAATTAGGTCATTGTGGGAGATCCCACATAGCTTTAGCTTGAAGAATCCAAATTAGGTCTAACCTATAGCATTGGAAAGAAGACTCAGAGGGATACTACAGTACCGAAGATCAAATCTTGGGGATCCAAAATTACAGAGATACATCAGTTTCAATATTGATCTCCTCAAAAGTAAAAAAATTGTGTGTATATTTTTTTTTAAATTGCACAAGTCTTGTTTGAAAAAACAGTTTGAAGTGATTCCAAGGGAATATTGAAGCATAGATATCAGTATTGGGTTCTAAAATGCCCCCCCAAAAAGAATTCCACACCCATCAAGCCCTCATAAAGCTCTACTATGACTCATGAAGAGGAATAAGTGCAACATGATATATCAAAATTATGAGACCAAGTGCAACAAATTTCTCTCTCGCAAAGAGTAACAAAAAATGAAATGGAAGCTAAGATGGATGGTTTGAAGAAAGACATGGATGGTTTGAAGAAAGACGTGGAATCTAAGATGGATGGTTTGAAGAATGGCGTGGAAGCTAAGATCGATGGTATAGAATAAAAAGTGAAAGGTAACATGGAAGACATGAAAAATGGTCTAAAAGCGGACATGGAAAGTTTGAAGGAAGGTTCGACAAAGCTGCTACAAGAAATGATTCCTAATGGCGAAACGGTAGTAGATGAAACTCATGATGAGAACAAAAGAAATGTTTATCATGATTTCATAGACTCACAATTTTATATTTAAGACCACACCATATTCCAAAGATCAATATGAGAAGTTTGATTGCAAGGATCCGAGAACATGAATCTTACGAGATGGAGCAATATTTTGATCTCCATAATGTGCAAAACACACAAAGGTACGCATTGCAAATTCCATTATTTAGAACGATACATTTGTATGGTGCTCCGATGGTTTTCTCTTGTAAAAAAATTGTGATTTGGTCAATTTTATGGAGGAAATGATAACACATTATGAGGATACAAAGAGCAACACCTTCTTTAGCCAATTGATAAATCTCAAACAAAAGGGTTCAGTGGTGGAGCACATTGAGGACTTCCAAAAATTGAATATAAGGGTAATTGATATTCCAGAGGAACACGGGATTGATTTCTTCATAGGGACTTTAAAGGATAACATCCAAAATGAAGTTCGCGTTTGGGAACACGATTCATTGGAGAAGGCATTCAAGTTGGCAAGACAATTTGAATGTAAAATTATGACACTTGTATTTGCTACTCTTACTCTCTATAGGTAGTTGTTGACACCTCAACAATTGGCAGAAAAAAGAGCAAAAGGGTTGTGCTATAGTTGTGATAGCAAACGCACTAAAGGTCATAAGTTTGCTGAGAAGAAATTATTTTACATAGATTGTGAAGAGGAGGAAGAAAAGGAACAACCCTTCTAGGATGAGGGTAGTGACTAGCGAGCGCGGATGCTTGGAGATTATACCCAATAGTTGTCATGACTCATTGGTTTTTTTGCTTAGCATTAGTATTCTTTTTTGTCTTCTCATTTTACGTATGTCGAGGTCTGACACAAAACCAATTTGTTTTTATATGTTTCTATTTACAAGATGTTCTACTTAGAGAAAGTCCTAGCAAACTTTAAAACTTTGCACTTATGTTATTAGTTTGGTTTCCATTTAGGTAAAAGAATAGCAGAAAATTTTGTATCTATGTAATCATCATTTGACTTAATGCAAAGTACCTAACTTAAAACTAAAATAAAAATATATATCATCAAATTCATTTTCATGTTCTAAAAATACAATAACACTACCCTTTTTTAAAAATATAAATTAAATAAAGAAATTCTTCCTAATTCATTAACTCCATAGAGATGTCATAAGTGAAGACCTCTCTTACATGTCAAAGTTAAACCATGTTTTTCAATTAAGCAAAAGAAAAATAGCAGTATCGATATGAATGTGATAAGCGAAAACCTCCCTTGCACATGAAAGTTAAACCATGTGAAGATTAAACAATTTTGAAATTTTGAAAAAAATAAAACTGATTAACATCAATAAGTTTCCTTTTTGAAAGTTTGTTTTTATAAGTTTCTATTTACAAGATGTTCTACTTAGACAAGGTCTTAGCAAACCTTAAAACTTTGCACTTATGTTATTAATTTGGTTTCCCTTTAGGTAAAAGATTAACAGAAATTTTGTATCTATGTAATCATCATTTGACTTAATGCAATGTACCTAACTTAAAACTAAAATAAAAATATATATCATCAAATTCATTTTCATTTTCTAAAAATACAATAACGCTACCAATTTTTTAAAATTTTTAAAAATATAAATTAAACAAAGAAATTCTTCCAATATATTAGAGATGTCATAAGTGAAGAGCTCTCTTACATGTCAAAGTTAAACCATGTTTTTCAATTAAGCAAAAGAAAAATAGCAGTATCGATATGAATGTGATAAGTGAAAACCTCCCTTGCACATGAAAGTTAAACCATGTGAAGATTAAACAATTTTGAAATTTTGAAAAAAATAAAACTGATTAACATCAATAAGTTTCCTTTTTGAAATTTCTCACCTCCATCATAACATAGACAGTACCTTAAACGGGTGCTGTACAATGTTTCCTGCAGTGCTCAGATGTCAGACCAGAAAATGGGTTTCCTGTATAAATTGCTCCTCCATTCAGTCTTAGTGCCTAAACTTACTGTTCATCCTTGCTTTGCCCTTGTCTCTATCTTTTGAAAAAGGCCGGCTGTGGATGGTTGGTTTTGAAGATGAATTAATAGACAGCTCAAGCCTAGGTGAGATATTTTCCAGAGCAAATAACATCACATGAGGAATCCTTTTGTCATGGTGATCATGTAGAACATACTGTGCAAATATGTTTGGTCTAGAACTCCTGCGTATAAATCTGCTTGCATTCCCACTATTAGATGCATCCACTTTGAAACCCATATCTTCAACAAATTGGAAAGGAGAGACTGAAACTACATCATCATCCACCACACCTCGCAGATCACCCCAATTTCCTTCCATGGATATAGAAGAAATTGGGAAGATATATCTATGCGTTGAGCTGTTCGGGGAGGGACTTACAATCAGATCACCTGTGTACTCAGCAATAAATGCACCTGCCGGTATGAATTCCAATAACCGAACTCCCCAATCCTTACAGAACGTTCTGAAGATCTCAAACTTCTTCTTCAACCCATGTTGAACCACCCTATTTGTGCAAGTTGGTGGGCATCTACATTTAGGGCCACACTCATACACTATTGGCTTAGCTCTAACAAGTGTTCCATTGGCTCTGTAAGGAAATTCTCCTCCATTTCTTCTAGCACAAAGACACTTCTCAGCATCTGTACATCCTCCAACACAGTGGCATCCTTCTTGCAATTCTGGTTTAGGCAACCAATCTGGATATTGCACAGTGAGGAGGTATTTGAAATCATCAAGAGTGTGGACATTGTCTACAGAATTCACAACGGGTATAGCAAATTTCTCTTGTCCTTCCCCGATGTCTTCCTTGATTACATTCGTTTTCTTACCATGTGAATTGCCCTTAAACCGAACTACGTGAGAAACCAGAGGAGTCTGGTCTTGTTTCCGCCTTAGTTTGAATTTAAACACCAGGTATCCTGCTTTTCCATTTGCTTGCCAGTAGTTCTCTACATTGTAGAGTCCATCATACCTATACCCACAAAGCAATTCATCACATGATCGGATTACTCTAACTGGCTGTTTATTCCGATAGCTATTCATCAGGGCTTCATTCCCTGGAGTGGACTTCTGATGAGAAATTTGTTTCTTGCTCGAGTCTCGAGTATTCCCAGCTTGGCCTGAGTATATTATCACATCTCCGTTGTCAATGTTGTCTTCATAACCTCCAGAAAGGACAATACTGGTAGCCAATGGCACCGTGTGGCCTGTTTCCGCAGGCTTTAGATAACATATTCCTGCTTGAATAGGTCTATGTAAACCTATATTGTTCAGCAGCCTTCGAGACTGGAACACATTTCCTACTTCTACTCCAGGAACAGATCCCACATGATTCTTGCGAAGATTTTTCCAAAGAGATTTCAACCTATCTGATGCCTCGTGGAATACTTTTTTGGTTTTTGGATCATCCTCGGTTCCCAAAGTCTCCTGCAAAGTCTCCTGTTTCTGTGCCAGATTTTGGACTAAACCATGGAACATTAACACCACTGACCTTCTTTCCTGGGCCTCTTTGTCGGAAACAGCTGTAACATCTTTCCAGTTCTTTGGCTCATTTCTTCTGTTTCGCTTTGGCGGGGAAATCTCAGCTGTATTTGCTCTGGTCAAGCTGGAGCCTGCCTGTTTGGCCTCTTGAAATTCAAGGTCCAGTTCTTTGGCACCCACATGATCAGGGATGCATCTGTTATGTAACTGACTAACCCGTTCTCTGTGATAGGCTAAATATGCATGTTTCCTCTTTCTTGCAATCCTACCGGCCTCGGCTCCACCTTTAAAAAAAGAGCATCTAGGAGGCAATTCAAAAGAAATGGGCCTTACATCTAACACCTGCAGATTAACATTTGAAGTAGGATGTGGGGATCTTATGGGCTCTTTGAGAGGCTCTTGAATCCACCCTGTTCGCTGAGCCATGGCCTGAGAAGAGCTCGAAGAAAAGGTTCTCCCACGATATCAGTTGTCCGATTCAGCAGTGCAGAATTGGGAGAGAAATAAGGGCAAGAATGACTGAAACGCTAGAAATGTCTGATAAGACGCCCTGTAACGCCTCCAAGTATTCAACCTGGGTCCACAACGAGAATCTATCAAATTCAAGGTTTCTTGGACAAATTTGTCACTGCAATTATAAGCCCAAAAACTTGAGAATCTATCAAATTAAAGGTTTCTCGGACAAATTTGTCACTTCAAGTATAGTCCCAAAGCAACAAAACGTCGTTTTATTTCCCAGATTAAATCAGCATACATAGAAACCCAATTTACATTGCAATGTAAATGGAATCCCTAACAAATCCACAGGCCCAAACAGACTTAAACCACCCGAAATCAAACATGTTTCAATCACCAAAGAATGACTATATTTGTTTCACAGGCATACATACTATACTGATTCTCTATTCGTTTTCGAGTAAAGAATGCACCATTCAATAAAATATCAAAAACCCAAATGACCATACTTTAATTCTATGGACCTGGTAGCTTAAATTTGCACGCTGGGTCTCTAATTCTAATTCTAATTCAGCGCGCCCAGTTCCGCTGACATGTTCTGTTACCTGTCCAATGGCTTTCCATGAAAATCATTGCAATATGATATGAAAAGAAGCTCCTCCAGTCTGTTGGCATTCAAATCCACCTTCCAATCGACCCTGCGCATTTCTTTGATGTGATTTGAACTACAGTCGCTGCATAAACCATTGAAATGAAATCATGGACTTCATGGGAGAGCCGCCTGTAGAGACAAGTTCAAGACACAGAGTAAGCGAGCGTTAGGAAACCAGTTGAGCGTTAGGAAAGACAATTCATAACCTTTTTCGTAGCAGTCTTGAGCTTCGCGGAAGAAACTTGAATTTTTGCATTCAATACGCACCAAATGGATCACTGGCACCGCGTTTAAATATAATAGATCTAACCAGTGACGAAATCAAAAATACTTTCAATAAAATTAATATAAAAATAAATTTAAATAAATGAGTTTGCGAGCGTTAGGAAACCCAGTTTAAGCAGATGTGCGCTCATAACATTTCATAACCTTTTTCGTACCAGGCATGAGCTTTGCGGAAGAAACTTGGCGCACGAGGCACCGGGTTTAAATATAATAGATCTGTGAGCCACCACCCAATGACGTCTCATTAACGAAATCAAAATTACTTTCAATAAAAATAATATATAAAAAATTAAATAAATGAGTTTTCAATAAAAATAAATATAAATAATATAAATTTCTTTAAATAAATGATTTTTGCTCATAGGCTATGTTACATGGTTTGGGTTTGAGGTTGGGTTCAACAATGATTAGGTTTGGTTGGAGTTTGAATTTTTTGATGACGTTTGGATGTAGCTTGTTTGAAATTTCCTGAATACAGTTATGCAGAAATCCTACTGTAATATTATGGTTTACTTCTTTTACTGGATTAAGTTATACAATTTATTTTCAGAAGAAATATTCAAAAAATACCGAAGTAAATACAACTAACAGCGTACACATGCAGATCATTTACTGAATATTACGTTCATTCAGACAAAGTGACACATTGATTCTGAGTACACCAAATCTGGTTAACCCGACACAGAAAAAATAGATTTGCAGCTAACCTGTTGTTTTTGAGACCAAGATTCTGACTGATCCATACCCTCAAACGAGATTTACAGGACTCATCCCGATTCTGGCCCTAGAAACCCCAGCGATATCTTTGAAGCCCCTCCTGGGCCTGCGTAGCAGATGAAGATGTGTTGCGCAGCTGTTGCGTAACTGTTGTTGTTGTTGTCTTTGCTCCTCTGCACTGACCTTGAAAGTTGCTCCTCTGCCTCTTGCTGACTCTTGGCTCTGGGATCAGATTATCCCCTCAGCCATTACTACCCCTCACTGCGGGAAACTCCTCCAGAAATTTTTAGCAAATCTTGCCCTAGAATTCTAGCATAGTTTCTCAGCTCTCGCTGTGTGTGTGTCTTCAACTGACCCTCAAGCCTTTCTCTTATACTTTTTCATTGAACACATCAATGGCCGAGATTAAATCACTCATCAACGGCTGAGATTAAAAGACTGTTTGATCCACGTCACTTAGAACATTTCAGCACATGTGTTAATTAATTCACTTTAATTATTTAATTTGCCTAAGTTTAGACTTAGGAAATACATTAAAAAATAATAATTATTTGAATAACTTTAACACCAGATAAAATTTCTCCAAACACTTTGTGGGTTTTGGAGTTGATGTATTTCTTAACCCCTCCACAAAGTTTCAGGGCTAGAGCACACCCGATGCTACCCCAACTACACAAAATCTCAACAGTTTGCCATTAAATTCGTCAATATACATTTTTTATATATTAATTTAAAATTAATTATAGGATAAAATAGTAAGAAATCAACATCACGAAACATCAAAAATTCTATCACAGACATGGAAACTACAAGGATAAATTAGAAGCTTGAGTTCAAGCATGAGGTCACGAGTTTTTATCTATGGATTTGGTCAATGGCTATGAGGTTCGCCAAACCTCAAAAAAAATTTGAAGTTTGCCAAAATTCGAACCTCAAGGTTAAAGTTCGATGAACATTGTGACATAGTTCATAGGTATACTTAAGATTTCACAAGACTAGAATGTGACAATATGAAATCATTACAACAATAAGTGAGTTCACACGACTTGAATGTGACAATATTCATAGGCACAAAGTCATTACAACAATATTTATCAAGACATTATAAGTCATCATGTCATTACCTCCTACAATTTGCAGCTACAATTTACACTGAATGAAAAAGATAATAGCCTTTCCACTAAACCACCTGGATAAGTCCAATTGACAAAAATAAATGTTTAATTTATTAATATAAAAAAAAATTGAAAAAATGATGATGATGATGATGATTAATGTCCACTAAAACAGATATGGTCTATCGGACCTTAAGAAAGAAGCGGTTAATTGAGAATATTTAAAATTTTATTTTATGTGATAAAAAAGGAGGGAAAGAAGCGTTCTTCACTGTAGTTTTGTTGATTGAACAAGTCAAGGAAGTTGGTATGATTGAACAAGTCAAGGAAATTGATAGTGGGGCAAATGTTTTGGAAATGAGAATGAATGTGAATAAGAGTTACAACATCCAAGAGAAAGTGCTTTTCACCTTCGACTTTTTTACTATCGCAGAGAAAGCATATTCTTTAGTCCAAAAGTATCTTGGGAATAAACCAATGTCGATCTCACTTGAGAACTTATGAAAATAATAATTTGATAAATTGATATAATTTTTTAAAATTAATCATTTTATAATTAATTCTTAAAATTAATTCTATTTTTATTTATTTTTAAAAATAAATTTCAAATTATCTTCATAATTATAATATAACTATTAATATTATATTAATATATAATTAAATTTGAAAAACTGATTTATTTTTTTACTTAAATTTATTAAAAAATTATATTAAAAATTTAATATATAATAATACAATTCAAAATCTTTTTAAACATGCAATTGCTTATTTTTACATTATCTAAATCCTAAACACAATTATGTTAACTAAATATTTTTCAATATTATAAATACCCTATGTGAACTAATTCTTTTTTAATATTACAATAACTTAACAAAATCGTGCAACAAGAGCAAGCGTATTCTTTAACAATAGCAGGTGCGTAAGACAACATTGATCACCAGGGAGGTCAAATGCTTAAGGGGAGAGATGAAAGGCCTAGGCCTCCGGGTTTCAATGGAGACCATTACTCTTTGTTGGTTATAAACATTACTTTTTGTACAACTACGATATGGGAGAGTTGTGGACATCTTTATACTGAGTGATAGCAAGATTGGTGATTCTAAGATGATATTTTATGGCTTTGGGTACAGTTTCAGTTGGTAATCCAAGACAAGTGAAATTGTGAAATTTGAGACTCAAGTTTAAATCTTTTGTTGTAGCTTGGGTTATGGATTGGAGGACAAGTCGTAGTCTCAAGAGGTTTATTGGAAATTAAGTGTTAAGCGGTTGTTGGGTTATTCTCATTAAAAAAAAAAAATGATCTTTTGACTTATCAGTATTTTTGACTATTAGTGCATATAAGAGTCGTGGTTACATTCTTTGACTCATCAAGCTCCAATTGGATCTATACTCCTTTTTACCTAAATGAAATGGACGAAAATTCCTTTTCTAGAAAAAAAAAATTGTTCCTGAGGCTGAGAAGACAATCGAGAGGCTTGATGGGAGAAACATTGATGGAATGGGTCTTATTGTGATTGGACATAAATTAGATCTATGCCATTGTAAACCAGATCTGACATGATCACAAACAGATTTGCACTCCCTTTTCATCAATTTTATGGATTACTACCATGGTAAAAATAAATTTGAACCATATCTCTAATAATCATCAACAAAATTTATAGATCTATATATTTTTATAGATCAATAAATATATTCTTCAATTTTCTCCATCACTAGGATATAATCTTGTGGATTACAATCACGGTGAACATAAATCTGAACCAAATCTTTAATAATCATCTGCAAAATTTATATATCTGTATATTTTTACATATCAATAAATATATTCTTCAATTTTCTCCATCACTAGGATATAATCTTATGGATTACTACCATGGTGAACATAAATTTAAACGAGATCTCTAATAATCATCAACAAATTTTATAGATCTATATATTTTTACAGATCAATAAATATAATTCTTCAATTTTCTCCATCACTGGGATATAATCTTATGGATTCTACCATGGTGAACATAAATCTGAACCAGATCTCCAATAACCATCAACAAAATTTATAGATCTATATATTTTTACAGATCAATAAATATATTATTTAATTTTCTCCATCACTGGTATATAATCTTATGGATTACTACCATGGTGAACATAAATCTAAACCATATCTCTAATAATCATCAACAAAATTTATAGATCTATATATTTTTACAAATCAAT
The DNA here is from genome assembly GCA_034641835.2 of Pinus albicaulis. Taxonomy (NCBI): domain Eukaryota; kingdom Viridiplantae; phylum Streptophyta; class Pinopsida; order Pinales; family Pinaceae; genus Pinus; species Pinus albicaulis. The sequence continues at coordinate 212,258 of JAXQQM020071009.1, read as the reverse complement.
AAATATATTCTTAAATTTTCTCCATCACTCTAATATAATCTTATGGATTACTACCATGGTGAACATAAATTTGAACAAGATCTCTAATAATCATCAACAAAATTTATAGATCTATATATTTTTACAGATCAATAAATATATTCTTTTATTTTCCCATCACTGGAATGTTCTGAATGCAACATGTAGAGATAAATTTCAAAAATATGTACGAAAAAAATTACAAAATAACATGACCTTTTTTGCACAATGGCTTCTTTATGCATATCTTGATACCATCACCACAATTTAGACTTTGTCTCCTTAACATAATTTCCTTTGTTGATGAAGCAACCACACTAAGACATCAGAGTCTTCTTCTTCATCAATCTACCATGGCCTTCTTTAATATGCCATGTTAATAACTGATATGAGAGAATCAAGAGAAGCAAAGTGGTGGAAAAGGCTTTAAGTCATTCTCTTGCTCATTCTATTGATCTTAAGATCTGAATTTATAGTACATTAACAAGATCGTTCTAGTTTTAAATCTCATTGACAATTCATCAATGGGTCATGACAAGAACTCATCAAGGATGAGGTTCACAATTCATGTTAATGTGGTCTCAGACTTTCCAATTGCCTAGGGATTCACAATCTAACATTTACTTGCATCATGTTAATTCCAAACATAGATAGTAGAGCAACCTCACCTTTCAATGGGCTTTTCTCTTGAAAGGGTTTCCTAGGTCATTATTATGAACATAATATATAAGTAATAACTAATAAATAATTATCATATTGAAAAGACATGTGCTAAAGGAAGTGATTATTCATGAAGGTGCACCTTACCTAGTATATATGGAGGTCTCTCATTTGTAACCAATATCATATCACTTGTAAAATCAACATTTTTATATATTAATATTTATCCTATTATAGATATTTACATATTCCAAATATTCGTGAGGATATGAACCTTGTTCATTATATTGGTATCGAAGTCTCATTCTCTGATCTCAACATTTGGCCATCAATTCTTCGTTAAGTTCATTGCTTTTGTGATTATGGCTATTAGCCACACAACAACTTTTTTTGAGGTTCTTGATTATTTCATCAGACCTTTAACCATTAAAATGACACACACATATAAGGAATAAATAAATAACAAAATTGCACCTACATTCGTCTTCAACCATTGTTTCATTATATAACCGCCACCGTCGTAGAAATTTATTGTACATTGTATGCTTGCCATACAACAACTACCTTTGTCACTACACCACCATTGTCTAAGGATTAATAACACACTTCTTATAAATCGCGGTCAATAATTCTATCACCTTTCATTACTTGAATGACCTGCGCAAACGAAGGCATGAGGGAGCAAATGATAAACGGGTCGCACGCACGTGCACAAGGCACACAGGCGGTCACAACTTAGCATTTTTTATACAACCACCCTCACACGACCCGAATCGACCCGACCCGCTTGAACACGTTTCCTTGGGCGCCCTCACACGACCCGATCCGACCTGACCTGCTCGAATGCATTTCCCTGGGCACTCTCACAGGATCCAACCCGACCCGACCCACTCGAACGCGTTTCCATGCGCACCCTCACACGACCTGAAACAACGTGACTTGACCTAACACACCCGAATGTGTTTCCTTGGGCGCCCTCACACTACATGAGTCGGCCCGACCCGACCTGCCTGAACGTGTTTCCTTGGGTGCCCTCACACAAGCATAAGAATCATTAACCATCAATGGGTAGCGGAAACTGAATTTTGCTGCAAAGAAGGGTACCTCTCACATAAGTGCCATCAAAATCAATTTTGGAACAAAGTCATCAAAGGTCACGAATTTATGTGAAACATCCTCAATAATTTGATGTCCTTATTGTTATTTACGAGAGCCAACATTAAAAAGAGGTGATCACATATCCACTGTATATCAATGAAGCGAATAAAACGAAGTGTTTTTTTTTTTTTAAAGAGGAAGTATTATTTAATTGTGCTTTCCTTTTAAAAGTTATTTATACAAAGTATAAATTATTGTCAGGTAAATCAGGAATAAAAGGGTATTTTATAACAAGGTGCAAGGAATATGTTAAGCTTTTATAAAGAGAAAAATAATATAGGGCAGAAATATGTTTTTATAGGCGGGAAAAAAAATAAATCTATTATGAAAGGGTAAGTATCGTTCAAGTTAAAATGGGGCCAATTCAAGATATACAAGTTTTATTATATACATTAAAAATAAACGAGGATGAAATACAAAGTTATTAAAATAATAATAATAATATAAAGTGTCAAGATTAGGTGACATATTATGAATTCTAATGAACACAAAATGGAGTCAATCACTTACAAAAAGAAATGGAGTCTATAATGGAAGAGAAAGTAAGATTTTCAAAAACTTCACATAGCTATGCCTCAGTGTTATTCAAAATTAAGGGGTCTCTTGCACGAAAAGATGTTACTATTTATCTCTTCCATCGAAAACAAAATTTATATAAACCTTGAACTTGCAAACCAATTAGTGATTATTGAGTCAAATATAATTGAAAAATTAGATCATTGGAATACAAAACAATATGACATAACCAATTTATAATTAAACATTGGGGATTATACATATATATCATAATTATTTATTTGATCCCTATGGAGCAATCAAGGTGACATTATTTTGGGTTCATCCTAAATGTAAACACTAGGGTCCTTCATCTTAAATACGAAAAAAAAATGTTTTCGATATTGTCCTACAAGAAGAAAACAATAACACTACATGATGTTACATTGACGCTATATTCAATAACACCCAAAGACATAAAATAAATCTCAAAAGCATTTTTTGAGAAAATCAATGTAAAATAAGGAAAAAAAAATTGACAAAACTATTGCATGAAAAAATTAAGAAATTTCTCACCTCAAGGACCACGGTGAAAAATATCTTACACAAATTAAGAAGCTTAAGAAGGAAAAGAAGTCATTGGAAAACAAAGTACAACAATTTATCGAAAAGGAAGTATTAAAATCTTCAGATGTGACAATTAAAGTTAAATACAAGGGAACAAACATTGTTCTGGATAATATTATGATATAGAATGATCCCAATCCAATTGAACTGAAGACATACTCAAAGGTTGCATTTCAAATGATGGAAATTTCAAATGAAGATCCAACAATTAAACAAGCAACTTCAATACCTGAAGGAAATCAAATACCTTAATTAAATCAAGACGTCACCACCAATAGGTTGAAGGGAAATCAAACCACGTCACAAGAACTCCTTATCGAAACCCAAATCATAAAAGCAAACATCTCAACCAATCTGCATATGTGTCTCACTCAAACTAGAACTAAGTGACTTATGTTCTTAAGAACATCGATGTCACCAACATCTAGCCTTGTGATAACAATTCATCACAAGTTTCCAGTAATTGCAAAATTCCATAAAAGATTAATTTGGGATGGTTAAATGATTTCATAATATGAAAATTTTTTACCACACTTAGAAGTTCATATTGCCTTGTATCGTCAAATATATTAGTTTTGAGAATTGAGAAATATGAAAAGATATTATGAGATGGAAAAAGATATCAAACATTTCCATGAATAAAATTTGCAGACAAAGCTTTTCTAAAGAGGGAAGCAATGTTAGGAACATAATATATAAGTAATAATTAATAAATAATTAGAATATTAAAGAGACATGTCCTAAAGGACATGAATTTCATGAAGAGGCACCTTGCTTAGTATATAAGCAAGGCCCTAGTCCGTGAAGCGGAGGTCCAACAGTGGAGACAGTTGACTTTCACCCGATCCACCCAGGATCAAACCTTCATGGAGACATACGCCTGTTGTTTCTTGGCTATAACAGTAGGCGACCCCATAGCAGACGTCTCGGCTCTTGTTGAGGCAGAAGTTAAATTCTATTGTGTGCGGCTTGTAGGCTATTGCACCTAGCCTAGGTTTATAGTGGCAGCCAGTTGGATTTGAACCTGGGCCTCGCTCAGGAGAGCCCCACCTATTACCAATTACCCTAGATCAAAAAAATATATAAGCAGGGCCCTAATTTGTAACCAATATCATATCACTTGTACACTCAACATTTATATATATTAATTTATTTCTATTATGGATATTTACATATTGAAAATATTCGGAACATTCATGAGTATACGAACTGTAAAGATCCTAAATCCAAGATCAATTAGGAAATGTAATAACCAAGATCAATTTCCAAGAATTGAAATGAGCGAATCAAGACAAGAAAAGTGGTGGAAAAGGCTTTAAGCCATTCTCTTACTCATTCTACTGATGTTAAGATATGAATTTATAGTACATTAATAAGATCGTTCTAGTTTTGAATCTCATTGACAATTCATCAATGGGTCATGACAAGAACTCATCAAGGATAAGGTTTAAAATTCATGCTAATGTGGTCTCGGACTTTCCGATTTCCTAGGGATTCACAATCTAACATTTACTTGCATCATGTTAATTCCAAACATAGATATGATAGAAACCTCACCTTTCAATGGGGTTTTCTCCTGAAAGGGTTTCCTAGGTCATTGTTATGAACACAATATATAAGTAATAACTAATAAATAATTAGCATATTGAAAAGACATGTGCTAAAGGAAGTGATTTTTCGTGAAGGTGCACCTTACCTAGTATATAAGGAGGTCTCTCATTTGTAACCAATATCATATCACTTGTAAACTCAACATTTTTATATATTAATATTTATCCTATCATAGATATTTAAATATTCCAAATATTCGTGAGGATATGAAGCTTGTTCGTAATACTGGTATCGAAGTCTCATTCTTTGATCTTAGCATTTGGCCATCAATTCTTCATCAATTTCACTACTTTTTTTATTATGGCTATTAGCCACACAACATTTTTTTTTTTGAGGATCTTGATTATTTCATCTGACCCTTAACCATTAAAACGACAAACACATACAAAGAATAAATAAATAAATAAATTGCAACTACATTCGTCTTCAACCATTGTTTCATTATATAACCACCACCATCGCAACAAGTTATTGTGCATTGTATGCTTGCCATACAACAACTATCTTTGTCACCACATCACCATTGTCTAAGGATCAATAACACACTTCTTATAAATCACGATCAATAATTCTATAGCCTTTCATTACTCAAAAACACATGATGAATGACCCACGTGAACGAAGGAACGAGGGAGAAAACGGTAAACGGGTTGCACGAACATGCACAAGGCACACAGGAAGTCACAACTTAGAATTTTTTATACAGCTTCTCGAATGCGTTTCCTTAGGTTCCCTCACACAAAACGACCCGACCTGACTTGCCCGAATGCATTTCCCTGGGCATTCTCACATGTCACAACCCGACCCGACCCGCCCGAATGTATTTCCTTGGGCACCATCAGACGACCTGAACCGACCCGACCCGACCTAACCCACCCAAACGCATTTCCTTGGGCACCCTCACACTGCACGAGTCGGCTTGAACTGACCCGCCTGAACGCGTTTCCTTGGCCGCCCTCACACAGGCATAAGAATCATTAACCATCAATGGGTAGCAAAGACTAAATTTTGCTGCAAATAAGGGTACCTCTCACATAAATGCAATCAAAATCAATTTTGGAACACATTCATCAAAGGTCATGACTTTATGTGAAACATCCTCAATAATTTGATGTCCATATTGTTATTTACGAGAGCCAACATTAAAAACAGGTGATCACATATCTAATATATATCAATGAAGCGAATAAAACAAAGTGTTTTTTTTTTTTAGAGGAAGTATTATTTAATTGTGCTTTTCCTTTTACAAGTTATCTATACAAAGTATAAATTATTTTAAGGTAAATCAGGAATAAACGGGTATTTTATAACAAGGTGCAAGGAATATGTTAAGCTTTTATAAAGAGAAAAATAATATAGAGCGGATATATGTTTTTATAGATGGGGGAAAAAAGGTTCTATTAAGAAAGGGTAAGTACCGTTCAAGTTCAAATGGGGCCAATTCAAGATATACAAGTTTTATTATATACATTAAAAAATATGAGGTTTAAATACAAAGTTATTAAAAAAATTAATAATAATAATATAAAGTGTCAAGATTAGGTGACATATTACGAATTCTAATGAACGCAATATGGAGTCAATCACTTACAGAAAGAAATGGAGTCTATAATGGAACAGAAAGGAATATTTTCAAAAAATTCACATAGCTATGCCTCAGTGTTATTCAAAATTAAGGGGTCTCTTGCATGAAAATATGTTACTATTTATATCTCTTCCATCGAAAATCAAATTTATATAGACCTTGAACTTGCAAACCAATTAGTGATCTTGAGTCAAATATAATCGAAAAATTAGATCATTGGAATACAAAACAATATGACATAACCAATTTATAATTAAACATTGGGGATTATACATTTATATCACAATTATTTATTCAATCCCTATGGATCGATCAAGATGACATTATTTTGTGTTCATCCTAAATGTAAACACTAGGGTCCTTCATCTTAAATACGAAAAAAAAAGTTTTTGATATTGTCCTACAAGAAGAAAACTGTAACACTACATGATGTTACATTGAAGCTATATTCAATAACACCAAAAGACATAAAAGAAATCTTAAAATTATTTTTTGAGAAAATCAATGTAAAATAAGCAAAAAAAATGTTGACAAAATTATTGCAGGAAAAATTAAGAAATTTCTCACCTCAAGGACTATAGTGAAAGATGTCTTACACAAATTAAGAAACTTAAGAAGGACAAGAAGTCATTGGAAAACAATATGCAACATTAAAATCTTTAGATGTGAAAATTCAAGTTAAAGACAAGGGAACAAACATTGTTCTAGATAATATTATGATACAGAGTGATCTTAATCCAATTGAACTGAAGACATACTCGATGGAAATTTCAAATGAAGATCCAACAATTGAACAAGCGACTTCAGTACCTGAAGGAAATCAAATACCTTAAGTAAATCAAGAAGTCACCACCAATAGGTTAAAGGGAAATAAAATCACAAGAAATCGGCCCTACACTGATAGTATGTCAAGGCTTATGCAGAGATACCTATTTAAAATTAGCTGGCGTGAGGGACGTTGCACTTCTTTGATGTGATTTGAACTGCAGTCGCTGCATAAACCATTGAAATGAAATCATGGAGTTCATGGGAGAGCCGCCTGTAGAGACAAGTTCAAGACACAGAGTAAGTGAGCGTTAGGAAACCTAGTTGAAGCAGATGTGCGCTCATAACAATTCATAACCTTTTTCGTAGCAGGCATGAGCTTCGCGGAAGAAACTTGACTTTTTGCATTCAATACGCACCAAATGGATCACTGGCATCACATTTAAATATAATAGATCTACCCAGTGACGAAATCAAAATTACTTTCAATAAAATTAATATAAAAATAAATTTAAATAAATGAGTTTGCAATAAAAATAATATATATATATTTTTAAATAAATGAGTTTTCCTTATGTTTGAGGGTTTGCTTAAGGTTGGTGAGGCTAGGTCACATGGTTTGGATTCAACAATGATTTTGTGAATTTTTTTGATGAGTTTTAGATGAGGTGTTTATATACATTTTCTATATATTAATTTAAAATAAAATATAGGATAAAATAATAAGAAATCAACATCAGGAAATATAAAAAATGTTATAAGGCATATGGAAACTGCAAGGGTAAATTACAAGCTTGAGTTGAGACATGAGGTCACAAGTTGCGATCTATGGACTTGGTCAATGGTTATGAGGTTCGATGAGGTTCATGTGAAAATTTCTGAATACAACAATAGATAAATCCTACTGCAGTACCTTGATTTACTTCTCCTACTTGTGATTAAATTATACAAGTTATTTTCAGAAAATATTCAGAAAATACCAAAGTAAACACGACTAACAACCTACACACATACAAATCATTTACTAAATATTACGATCATTTACTTATATGAGGGTTTTTTATTATTATTAAGTAGAATCTGAGTTCAACAAATCTGGGCATCAAATCTAGTTAATTCGACAGAGAAAAAGTAGATCTGCAACTAACTTGTTGTTTTGAGACCAAGATTTTGACTGATCCACACCCTCAACTGAAATTTACAAGACTCAGCCCGATTTTGGCCTTAGAAACTCCAACACTGCCCCTGAAGCACCAACGTAAGCCCTGCTAGGCTCTGTGTGCCTCTGCGCTACTTGTTTGGTCAATTTAGTGTGTTCTAAATTGCTACATTAATTTTTCAATCCGGGATTCGTAAGCTGACGAAGTGTGGCGCACTATATGTGCAAGATAACCTATCTCTTACTTTTTGTCGTTTTTGGTTTTTTTTTTTATCTTGGTTGGTTTCCTAATGTGAGATGGAAATTCTAAAAGACAAGTATGGTTATGATTGTTCAAGGCAATGATGTCCTTTATAATGATTTACCAAACTTCAAACTTCAAAAAGATTTTGAAACATGTAATGAGAAAATTAGTTCCTAAAAGGAAATGAAAATATGCCACTATTCTAGTTAAACAAACAGTGAACTATTGATCATGAAAACCATTACCCTTACTGTTGTCTAAACACAAAAGAAACTGTACTCAAAGAAAAGATTGCAAATAAAGTAAAACTAAAATCAAATTACATCAACTCATATTCTGACCCCTCACCATTAGTCTCGCTATGGCTTTCGAAGGTAATCATAAACAACTTGAGCAATCTGATATCTAATTTGCAGAAAAATAAACTAATATCAAATTACACACTCATACTTCAATTCCTCACCATTAGTCTCGCTATGGCTTTCGGAGGTAACTGATAATGACATGAGCAATTTAATATCTAACTTGCAGAAAAATAAACTAATATCAAACTACACACTCATACTTCAATCCCTCACCATTAGTCTCGCTATGGCTTTCGGAGGTAACTGAAAATGACATGAGCAATTTAATATCTAATCTAACTACTAAAGAAAATGTGTAAGACTGAAATAAACAAAACAGTACTGGAATTAAACAAAAACTAAGAAAAGTAAATTAGCAGAAGGAAAATATTGATTCCATGTCATTAGTCATTATAAAAAGATGTGCAAATGCCCGGGCTGCCTATTGTAATCTGGAACAAAAACACTGATCAGTTAACAACAACATAAAACATAAAAGATTATGGACAGAAGTAAAATGTAAAGCATGAAAGATTATGGACAAAGATGAAACGTAAATACCATGAAAGATGTAATATATATACACGTGAATGACTATGGCACAATGAAATTAAAGAAATGAAGCATGAAACTATACATTAATCACAAAACCTCAGCGTGTGCAGGGGCCCTCTGCACAAACCTCGGGAAGAAGCTTTCAAATACAAATTACGCTTATGAACAGAGTCTTCTCATATATTAAAATGTGGTCATAGCAGAGAAATAATGTCACAGCACAATGGCGACGCAATTACATTACAGAGCTAACTATTATGCGTATGAGAACGCATTATTTATAACAGAGGGTGATATAACTAATTCCCTAAAGTCTGCGCTGATAGAAGACACGTGAACCATCATGTCCAGAGATCTAGCATTATGGCCGCCGTGAGGATTAAATCTATGGAGAGTGGCTGTTGGATTCGGCTTATGGAGCCGTTTACAGTGTTGATATGTCTCCCATGATTTAGAAATGGCCATGCAAATCTCCACGTGATGAGAAACAGAGTTCTGTCACCGTGGGACTCTTCAGTTGACCACCACTTGGCTACCTTTGACCACAGCCTTCTTAGGTGAATTCGACTGAGCCAATAGGACACGATCCATGTCCACGTCATTTCTAACTTGCCCATGTGGCTCGATTTTCCTGAAGACACCTGCAATATAGACTTTAACAAAATGGCTGCGGAAAGTTGCAGCAGCTGCGGAAAGTGACAAGATTCCGCAGCTAAATGAGCAAAAATCTAAATCAAACAGCAGACACAAAACATAGTTAAAAACCATTTTAAATGCTCTTTTACAATTAATATGCAATGATATTGATGACTTAGAAGGTCTAGGTGAATGAAAAAGGTTTAGAAAGGTGTATAGGAAAGATGCGGATTTGAGACTCAACATATCCCCACTGTGAAGGTGTTGCATGTCCTCATGCAACCAAAATTTGATAATCCTTCTTCAATTCATATGCCTTGACACTTCAGCCAGTACATCCAGTCCTCTCCTCCTCTTCCTTGGTGCTGCTAACATCCTGGGCTTCTTCATCAAGCATCTGAATTTGATATTAACCAATGCTCTACTTAACTTCTGGCATTTCTTCTTCAATTTCCTGTTCTTTTTCTGCCATAGTCCCAGATGTAGCATGGTATTGTCATGAATGATCTTGTCCAATTTTATTTGTTCCTTTAATGCCTCATTTTCATTTTTAATGTGTCTATTTAAAACCTCCAACTCAAAGACTTCTTGTTTCAATGATTGGACTAGATCTTCTTTTGTTGTGTGAGGCTGAGTGGATGAAGTGCTGGGACCCGTGGCTGCTCTTTCTAAAGATTCTATATAATCATATACTTCTTGCTGCTTTGGGTCTATCTTAGGTGTCGTTTTTATTGGGCTGTCCCCAAAATGCCGTGGAGGAGAATTAGCTTCAAAATCTGGCTGAAAAGGGCTCATGTCAACGTCTGGCTCAGAATGAGATGGACTATGTTCAATATCTGACTGAGAATGAAATGAACTATGTTCAATGTCTGACTGAGAATGAGATGGACTATGGCTAGATGGAGTTTGTTCAGATGTTTCTTCTCCCAAATCAATAAAATGGGGTCCTTTCGTTTGTGTTTTCCTCAACTTCCCTTTAAGTCTGGAACTTCTTCTTACACGCTGTGGACTACTGTCTTTTTGCTTTTGTTTTCCTTTCCCTCTCTTTTTGGCCATAGATGACTGTTCCTGAAGGTGAACTAGTCTCTCAGATAGCACTTGATGATCTTCTTCTGAAGAAGGAGTTTGATGCATAGCCTCAATGCTTTTTCTCTCTTTTGATTTTATTGGCTTTTTACCCTTGGTTTCTTCCTTCCTTCTTTTTGACAGTCTCTCTTCTCTACTAGTTCTTTCAACTGTAGTAGTAGGAGTGCTTTGAGTTTCATCATTTGTTCTCTTTCTCCTACTCCTTCTTGATGTACTACCTTCAGGAATTTCTTGGGGTTCTTCAAAGAAATTTCTAATCAAAAATTGTTCCCATGTGTCATTTTTCTCTTTTAACTATTTTTCAATCAAAATTTTCACAAGACCATGGTGATATAAATGTGGTTCTACGTCCCCTGAATGCTTCTGAACGGTCACAGACATCTTCTTCAAACTATTTAATAAAAAGTATGGCAGATTGAGGGTCTGGTTGTCTAGAAAATTCATCAACAATCGGGTATGATACATATACATTGACCCAAAACGGCCCTCACAGGTGATAAATTTTTGAATAACTAGCAGCAAAGTAGCCCACTCCTCTTTCAAAGCATGAACAGGAATTCCCTTTTTAAAAATAGTTACATCCATACCTGGGTTACGTAGGATCATTCTCCAGGATTCATCACTAATGCTTTTGTTCTTGAACCAGCGTTCACCTTCTTGAGGAAGTTCTGTAGCGGATGCTATGGATGCCTCATTCACCGTAAATTTAAGGTCCCCAATCTCTACCTCCAGGCCATTGAAAGACCTTGCAAAAGCTTTTGTCACCTCTTTATGGTAGCCTCTAAACTTTTGGATGAACCGAAGCCACTTTGCCTTTTTCAATATATCCCTGACTTGCGGGTATCCTTCCATGAATTTAGGTCCTTCTGGTTCTGTTCTCAACAACTGACCCATCCTTCTTTCTGCTCTTTAAAACTTGTCTGCGTGAGGAGGGTTCAACGGAGGTAAGACGGCTAAATGAGCGGAAATGAGCACGATGACTATAGGCAGATATCAGAGAATGGGTATACAGACTGTAGCGTAATAGAGAACAAATGGGGTGAAGCGGAACAGAGAAGGGTTACGTGAGCACGGTAGAAATGCGGCTGTGAGATCAATAGAACAATAGGAGGAGTAGAACGCATCCGGAAATATTTAAATTTGGGTGGCTGCAGAGTAAATGTAAGCACGTTTATAAAACGGCTACGGATTTTATGCGGCTGAAAGAAGCCGTAGTCAAATCAACCACGTTTCATCATCACAGGTGGAGTATCAGAGTATGAGTGAAGATCGGAGGCTTGATTATGGGACCATTTGAAAATGAATGCAAGGATTGTGGGAGGATCATATAGAGATCGTGGAATGGTTACGGAGTTTGTCAACACAATCATTGCATATAATGGAGCTATGGTTTATAACTATGTAAAAATGTGCTTAAATGCCATTTGAAATAAATTTTACTCATACCTTGGAATTCTTGCCATTTTTTCTTGGTCTTCAATTAGTTGCTCCTCATTGATGTCTTGAATGCCCCATGTCTTCATAATATGTCTTCATACCTGCATTTGATTTCATGATTGTGGAAATACATCTGACTGTACATTCTTTTGAAAACATAGTGGTAGTTGCAGAATTTGCTTCCGGCTGCGGAAACTGGTGTCAGCTGCGGAAACAGGTGTCAGCTGCGGAAACTGACACAGCTATTATTTGGGTAAATGGAAATAGACGGATGATAACTGACTGAATGAAAATGGTCATGAAAGAAAATTTTATTGGTGAAATGAAATGAAATAGATGAAATGAAGTGAAATGGAATGAAGTGGAATGGAATGGAGTGGGTGGTCACAAAACTTGTGAAATGAAAGAGAGATTTTTTTTTTTGGAAAATATAGGGTGTCAGGTGTTCTTGATTTTCACCCTACATTTTCTGTATAAGACTGCCAATCAGTGATTGGTTTTCAGGCTTATACAATTTTTTTTTTTTATTTTTTTTTTTTATTTTTATTTTTTTTTAACTGAAAAGAACAAAAGCTAGGCTGGTGGAGGAGAAGAATTCTTCTGTACCAGCCTGATTGCAGAATTTTCTTGAAACATTTTGACAAATTCCTCCTTTGAGAGTGGCTTATGATAAACTTTCAATCTGTGGCCATTCACAATAAGAGGAGTTTGAAACTCATCAATGGTCTTGATTCTTACCGCTCCATTGCTAAAGATCTTGCCAATCTCATATGGCCCAAGCCAATGAGTCTGAAATTTTCCTTGAAAATCTTTAAACTTGGAATCAAATAACAATGCCCAATCTCCTTCTTGAAACTTCTTTTCTTTGATATACTTGTCATACCATTTAGCTCTTTGATATTGAACTAGATCAGTTCTTAGAATTGCTTCTTGTCTGATCTCATCTAGCTCATTCAATTGCTCCATTCTATGCTTTTGGGCTTCTGATAAGTCCATCCCCAACTGAACTGCTATCTTGAGGGTCTTGACTTGGAACTCAATGGGGAGCAAGACTTCTTTCCCATAAACAAGTTCATAGGGAGAATGTCCTGTTGTATTTCTCCATGTAGTTCTGTAGGCCCACAAGGCTTCGGGAAGCCTTTCTGCCCAATCTCTTCTATGTAGATGAACAGTTTTGGTGATGATACTTTCAAGAACTTTGTTTGTGGACTCCACTTGACCATTTGCTTGCAGATGGTAAGGAGTAGATCTTTTGTGCTTGATTTTGTATTCTTCCATCAACTTCTCCACCAAATTGGATGTAGATTGGCTCCCCTGATCTGTCACAATTTCTCTTGGAACACCAAAGCGAGTAAAAATATCCTCATAAAGAAAATGAACAACTGAATTTTCAGTAGCAGATACTAATGCTTTGGCTTCTACCCATTTAGTAACATAATCGGTACAAACCAATATATACTTCTTTTGCTTAGATGGTGGATTAATAGGTCCAATGAAATCTAAAGCCCATTTTTCAAAGGGTTCAATGAGTACCTGTGTTTGCAATGGCATTTCATTTGAAAGGGTAGGTTTTCCTACTCTTTGGCAGCTGTCACACCTTTTGACATATTGTTTTGCATCTTTGAAGAGGGAAGGCCAATAATATCCTAAAGAGAGGATTTTATAGGCCGTCCTTTTGTCTGCAAAGTGTACGCCGCATGGTTCATCATGACATGCCTTAAGAATATCAGGCATTTCATCTTCCCTGACACATCTTCTGATCACAAGATCTGGCCCTGTTTTAAACAATTCGTTAGAAATCCATGAATATTTTGAACTCTCTTGAATAATTTTTCGTTTTTCATTTGGAAATAAATGTGAAGGCAGTTTCCCTGTAACCAAATAGTTAGCAATATCTGCATACCAAGGAGTCTTAATAGTTACTGCAAACAAGTATTCATCAGGAAACTTATCCTCTACGGGAGAATCTTCTTTAGTATTCTGAATCCTAGACAAGAAATCAGCTACTGTATTTTGTTTTCCTGGTCTATCCAACACAGTAATATTGAATTCTTGCAAAAGTAAGAGCCATCTTGTCACTCTGCCATTAGTAACAGGTTTTTTCATTAGATATCTAATTGCAGAATGGTCAGTATGAATAAAAGTTTCATAGCCTGTTATATAATGTATAAACTTATTAATTGCATGAACAACGGCTAAAAACTCTTTTTCAGTTACAGTATAGTTCAACTCTGTGGGAGTCAAATTTTTACTGGTATAGTAAATGGCATAAGGGACTAAATCTTTTTGACCCAACACAGCTCCTAGAGCTGTATCTGAAGCATCTGTAGAAATATGGAAAGGGAGTTTCCAATTTGGTCCTCTCAAGATAGGTGCTTCAGATATTCTTGTTTTCAAAGTTTCAAAGGCTGATTGACAATCGGGATCCCATTTAAATTCACAGTCTTTTGTAAGCAATTTGAAGAGTGGAGATGCTATTTTAGTGAAGTTTTCTATAAATCTTCTATAGTAACCAGTAAATCCTAGAAAACTTCTAACATCTCTTTGACAATTTGGAATAGGTAACTTGGAGATGACTTCGACTTTTGATCTATCAACCTTAATCCCATCTCCTGAAATATGATGTCCTAAAACAATACCTTCAGTAAACATCATAAATCATTTTTCATGGCTTAATGAAAGGTTTGTTTCTTTACATCTTATAAGGACTTTTTCCAAATTTTCTAATGCCTCTTCAAATGAATTACCATAAACTATAAAATCATCCATATAAACCTCTACACAATCATGGATTAGATCAGAAAAAATTCCTAGTACTGCTCTTTGGAATGTTGCAGGTGCATTACATAACCCCAAAGGAAGCACTCGATAGGCAAAAGTTCCCCATGGACAAGTAAATGTGGTCTTATCTTGATCTTCAGGTGCTACCTGAATTTGATTATAGCCACTAAAACCATCCAAAAATGAAAAGTACTTTTTACCTGCTAATGTATCTAATACTTGATCGATAAAAGGCAAGGGAAAGTGATCATTCAAAGTTGCTTTGTTCAATTCCCTATAATCAATGCATACCCTCCATTTACCATTCTTTTTAGGTACTATAACCAAAGGAGAAACCCATCGGCTATCTGAAATTGGATAAATGAAGTTTACATTGAGTAGTTTTTGGAGCTCTTCTTTCACTATCTCCCTAATATTTGGATTCATCCTTCTTTGAGGTTGTCTGATTGGTCTACTGTTTTCCTCAATATAGATATGATGGATGCAAGTCTTAGGATCAATACCTTTCATGTCAGTATAATCCCATGCAAATGCAGTAGAATGTTTTTGCAAGATTTTGATTAGTTCTTTTTGTTGTGACTTTTCCAAATGTTTGTTGATATTCAATGTTTTTCCTGGAAAAATCTCAGTGGTAGAACTACCAAACTCTTCCATAGAGTAAAGAGACATTTGTCTTGATGATAAATATTCTATGTCAGATTCCAACTGAAATTGTGTGGGGTCATATTCTGAAGATGTCTCAAAATTTTCTAATGTGTTCGGAATTTGACTATCCTCACTGATTTCAGAAATGGTAAAGACAGGTTGTATAGTGTCCTCATCATCAACCCATTCATTGTCTCCTACTTCTGTGATTGCTTTTGTTGGAGGATACAAATTGAATTTATTTGTCGAATTACCATTAGAAATGTACATATCCCCAGATCTACAACTAATGAAAGCATCGGCTGTGGCTAGCCAAGGTCTTCCTAAGATAAGTGGGTGCCCTCCTAGATTACTCTTGGGAGTCAAAATCATAAAATCTACTGGATATTCCCAAGAATCTAAGGAGACTGAAATATCTTCTAATACACCATCTTGTTTAATAATTGATCGATCTGCAAGTTGCAGTAAAGTAGGTGTAAAAAGAAGGTTAGGAAGTTTTAGCTGTTCCATAGTCTGTCTACTCATAATGTTGATAGCAGCCCCTAAGTCGATCAATGTGTTTGGAATTTCTATCCCATTTATATGTGTCTTGACAATTGGACTTCCTGGATCTACATACTTCTGCATGGTAATTTTTCCCATCATAATATCTGCAATCTTTCCTACCGGGTGGATTCTTCTTGTGTCTTTTAGTTTCCTTCCTGGTCTTTTGAAACTCAACTCCTTTATTGTTTTTGCTAGAATAGGAATCTCTCGAATGGCTTGTAGCAAGGGAATCTTGATACAAACATTCTTCAATTCATCTAGAAAATCATAGTTAGGCAGCAAGATTTGTTTTTCCACCCCCTTGTCAATTTGTAGTCTTTCAGGAAAAGGAGGTGTAGATGAAGATGCAGGTTGCTCAACTATAGGAGTTGTGGGTGTTAACTTTTATTTCTCTTTTTGAATGTTTGAGTTTTGAAGAGATGCTTCCTCAGAACCCTTATTGGCTTTAAGAGAGTCCTCCTCAGAGGTATCTTGCTCTTGGACATCTATAGAAGGTTTTTCTAAAACTCTACCAGATCTGAGTTGTACATCATTGAGAGGAACAATCATATAGGTAGGAAATTGTTTTCCTTCTATCATGTAAGTATTCTAAGGATTTTTATTGTTAGGATTTGGCAATGGCTGAGCTGGAATTTGATTTGTCTTTTGTTGGTATGGGAGCATGAGTTGAGGATTTGGATTTTGTTGAGAAGGTTATTGTTGTGGAAATGGCAATGAAAGTTGTGGATTTGGGTTTGGAAGTTGTGGAGCTTGTTGATTTTGAAAAGATGGAGGATATTGATAAAATTGAGCAAATCTCCCATAAGGATTTTGCATCCCTTGTACCCATGGCTGATATGGATTTTGATGTTGGGGTCAAGGTTGTTGCCAAGGATTCCAATTTGGTGGGGTTTGAAAATTCATAGGGTTGTTAAACCCTTGAGTTTGTTGTCCCTGCCAAGGTCTTCTTGCAACAAAACAGAGAGATTCTATTGAATTTGGGTCTTCTTGAAAAACAGCTTTGAGTCCAGGAATTGAAGGACAATCCTTGATCTCATGATTCTCTGAGAAAATCATACATGTTTCTACAACTTTTTCATCCAAGGGACATTCCCTTAAAGCATGTTTCTTCCTACATTTCGGACAAAAGATGGCTAGAGCATCTGTTTCTGCTTTCTGCTTGTTTTGGATCTTAAGGGTGTCTAGTTGTTCACTAAGGATCCCTAAGATATCAGTTTTGAATTCATCAAGCATATTTCCAATCTCTGCCCTACTTACTGATCCAGTTGCAGATTTGTTAGCCCTGATAAGAGAAGGATCCCTAGGCCCTTTTCCTGTTTTAGATTTTCCTCTTGAGAGATGGACACATAGTTCTATTATGTCACGAAGTGGAAGTTGAGAAATATCTCCTTTCCCCATCATGTTTAAAATATCTATCCATTCATCTCTAATGGCTTTTAATATGAGGGCTTTCAAGGTTTCATCATCTAAGTTGCTCATCTTTGCTCTTTTAAAGTTGTATTGAAATCTTTCAAGTAAGTCTTCCAAATTTTCATCTTCTTTTTGCATCATTTTGAATACCTCATCCTTGTGATTGGTGGGCATACAATAGTCCAAGTATCTATCCAAAAATGTTTGTTTCATATCATTCAAAGTCCTAATAGATTGAGTGGCTAATCCCATGAACCATTTCAAAGCAGCTCCCTTCAATGTTGAAGGAAACAATTTGAGTTTTTGAGAGTCTTCCATATAGTCATAGGTTCGGCACACGACTTCAAACTCAAACATAAATGTTTCAGGATCCTCACTTCGCAATCCATAAAAGTTGGGGAGGACAGATGGTGAGATATTTTTCATATGTTGTATGAGTTTCCTCATCAACTATAGGGAATCCAAACAAGTTGTCTCCTTCCCTATTTCTTCCATTATTACCTTCACCATTGTTGTCTCCATTGTTTCCTCCTCCTCTACCTCTACCTCTACCTCCAAATCCATCTATTATTTCCTCTGCCATGATAGTTTCTTTAGAGTCCTCAAATTCCTCTGGTTCTTCTATCAAGGGAGGATGAGAGGAAGTCTCTTCCTTTTCTTCTTCAGGTGATTCTACTTCTTTGATTACAATATACTCTCCTGTAGAAGTAAAGAAAGGATCCTTTTCTAAATGAGATTTAGTAGGTGGTATAGGAGAATCCTCTAATTCAGCTGCTCCTTGAATTCCAAAAATCTTAAGGCTAGGGATAGATGGTGGTGAATCTTGTCTATGCCTTGAAGAAGATGGAGTTGTGAAAATCGAACTCTTGGCTTTAGCTATAAACCTTCCCCTAGAATCTCTTGCTCTATGCATGTCATTTTTATTTTTTTGTTTAATTTGGGCTAATAATTCTCTTTCTGATCTTCCAGGTCACACTAGGTGCAAGAAGAGAGCATACTTAAGAAATTACTGAACCAATAACTCTCTTTTCTGATCCTCCAGATCACACTAGGTGCAAGAGGAGAGCATACTTCAAGAAGTTATCAAGTTTTCCCTTCTTTTTATTGTTTTGTTTTTTTTTTAAGAAATTGGCTACCTAGTTACACTTCCCCGGCAACGGCGCCAAAATGTTTGGTCAATTTAGTGTGTTCTAAATTGCTACATTAATTTGTCAATCCGGGATTCGTAAGCTGACGAAGTGTGGCGCACTATATGTGCAAGATAACCTATCTCTTACTTTTTGTCGTTTTTGGTTTTTTTTTTTTATCTTGGTTGGTTTCCTAATGTGAGATGAAAATTCTAAAAGACAAGTATGGTTATGATTGTTCAAGGCAATGATGTCCTTTATAATGATTTACCAAACTTCAAACTTCAAAAGGATTTTGAAACATACAATGAGAAAATTAGTTCCTAAAAGGAAATGAAAATATGCCACTATTCTAGTTAAACAAACAGTGAACTATTGATCATGAAAACCATTACCCTTGCTGCTGTCTAAACACAAAAGAAACTGTACTCAAAGAAAAGATTGCAAGTAAAGTAAAACTAAAATCAAATTACATCAACTCATATTCTGACCCCTCACCATTAGTCTCACTATGGCTTTCAGAGGTAATCATAAACAACTTGAGCAATTTGATATCTAATTTGCAGAAAAATAAACTAATATCAAACTATACACTCATACTTCAATCCCTCACCATTAGTCTCGCTATGGCTTTCGGAGGTAACTGAAAATGACATGAACAGTTTAATATCTAACTTGCAGAAAAGTAAACTAATATCAAACTACACACTCATACTTCAACCCCTCACCATTAGTCTCGCTATGGCTTTCGGAGGTAACTGAAAATGACATGAGCAATTTAATATCTAATCTAACTACTAAAGCAAATGTGCAAGACTGAAATAAACAAAACAGTGCTGGAATTAAAAAAAAACTAAGAAAAGTAAATTAGCAGAAGGACAATATTGATTCCATGTCATTAGTCATTATAAAAAGATGTGCAAATGCCCGGGCTGCCTATTGTAATCTGAAACAAGAACACTGATCAGTTAACAACAACATAAAACATAAAATATTATGGACAGAAGTAAAATGTAAAGCATGAAAGATTATGGACAGAGATGAAACGTAAATACTATGAAAGATGTAATATATATACACGTGAATGACTATGGCACAATGAATGTAAAGAAATGAAGCATGAAACTATACAGTAATACACAAAACCTCAGCGTGTGCAGGGGCCCTCTGCACAAACCTCGGGAAGCAGCTTTCAAATACGAATTACGCTTATGAACAGAGTCTTCTCATATATTAAAATGTGGTCATAACAGAGAAATAATGTCACAGCACAATGGCGACACAATTACATTACAGAGCTAACTATTATGCGTATGAGAACGCATTATTTATAACAGAGGGTGATATAACTAATTCCCTAAAGTCTGCGCTGATAGAAGACACGTGAACCATCACGTCCAGAGATCTAGCATTATGGCCGCCGTGAGGATTAAATCTATGGAGAGTGGCTGTTGGATTCGGCTTATGGAGCCATTTACAGGTGTTGATATGTCTCCCATGATTTAGAAACGGCCACGCAAATCTCCACGTGATGAGAAATAGAGTTCTGTCACCGTGGGACTCTTCGGTTGACCACCACTTGGCCACCTTTGACCACAACCTTCTTAGGTGAATTCGACCGAGCCAATAGGACACGATCCATGTCCACGTCATTTCTAACTTGCCCATGTGGCTCGATTTTCCTGAAGACACCTGCAATATAGACTTTAACAAAATGGCTGCGGAAAGTTGCAGCAGCTGCGGAAAGTGGCAAGATTCCGCAGCTAAATGAGCAAAAATCTAAATCAAACAGCAGACACAAAACATAGTTAAAAACCATTTTAGATGCTCTTTTACAATTAATATACAATGATATTGACAACTTAGAAGGTCCAAGTGAATGAAAAAGGTCTAGAAAGGTGTATAAGAAAGATGCAGATTTGAGACTCAACACCACTCAAAAGGGAATTGTGTAACCCCAAAGTGGGTGATGCAGTCCTTACGTTGCCTTTGGAGGCCTCTACATAACTCTAGAAGCCCGATGAAACTGCAGTGCTGCCCTTCTTGGGCTTACGTAGCGGTTGAAGTTGTGTTGCGCAGTTGCTGTGTAACTACTGTTGTCGATGCCTTTGCTCCTCTACGTTGACCCTGAAAGTTGATCCTCTGCCTCTTGCTGATTCTTGGTTTCGGGATCAGATCATCCCCTTAGCCAATATTACCCCTCGCTATGGAAAACTCCTCCGAAAATTCTTAGCACACCCTGCCCTAGAATTCCATCTTGCCTACATGTGTGTGTCTCCAACTTACCCTCAAGCCTTTCTCTTATACTTTTTCGTTGAACACATCAATGGCCAAGATTAAATCACTCATCAATGGCTGAGATTAAAAGACTACTTGATCCGCGTCACTTAGAACATTTCGGCACATGTGTTAATTAATTCACTTTAATTATTTAATTTTCCTAAGTTTAGACTTAGGAAATACATTAAAATAATTAATTATTTGAATAACTTTAACACTAGATGAAATTTCTCCAAACGCTTTCTGGGTTTTGGATTTGATATATTTCTTAACCCCTCCACAAATTTTCAGGGCCAGATCACACCCGATGCTACCCCAACTACACAAAATCTCAACAGTTTGCCATTAAATTCGTCTATATACATTTTGTTGAGATTGCAACAAGATGATGAGCTTCGTGGAAAGAAGTCGCCTTCACTAAGTGGACCCGCAGGCTATTTTTGGCGCAAAGTCTATTTTTAGACATATGGATCATGTTCTATGAGTTGCAGGATGCTATTTGTGGATGGTTGGTCAAGTCGGAAAAAATAGATGGACTTCTATTTTTAGACATATTGGGTGGAATCTATTTTTAGATTGCCAGTCTAAAAATAGATATGTCGAATATTATTAGCTCTTAATAATATTTGGATTATAAACATTATCTTATTCTCTTGGAGCACTTCAGTTAAGTGCACAGATGTGGCACGGGAGCTGACAGAAGGAATTACGCTATTCCTGAGGGTTAAGTGGAGCTATTGCATGGATACTTCAGTTAGAACTCATGTGACATAGTTTGGTGGAGTTGATTGAGGAGTTAATGGAGTTGTGTTCAGTTTAACTAATCTAAACATAGTTGAGCTATTTGTATCTAGTTTAACTGATTGATACAATTAGTGAGAGTGGTGTGAATTAATTATTAATTAATTCACTAATTATAAACTCATTAATCAACTAAAGAATGCATCAGTTAACTTTAGTGCATGGGCAGTTTCAGTGGAGATCAGTGCAGAAATAGGTGAAAGAGTAGGTTAACTATCAGTTGTGACTATATAGTTGCTATTTGCAACACACAGTGATTAGAGAAGCCCATGAGGATTGCGCAGTACAAGCCAGGTGGTTTATGTTATTTAATGAGCCATCCCATAGCATTGATTACGCAATAGAGGCTGGCTATCAAGTGGCAAAATATTGGAGCATGTGTTTTGCTAGATCTAGCTTGATAGTGTGTAGCAATTCGAGGTTGTGCTGAGAGCTTGTGAGGAGCTTTGTACAATGATTGTTACATGATCTCTATGACATATAATATACAGATAGTTGGGGGTTTTCAGCTTTAAGCTTTCCCATGAAATATTGTGTTCATATGTGTGATTGTTTATGGTTTTAATGTGCACATGCGATTTTTTTTATTTCCGCAATTAATGATCAATGGTAGAAGAGATTCTGTATTGTGCATGAAGTTAAAATAGTGTGTGATCAGGAGAATCTCGGTGAATAATATATTAGTTATTCAAATTTCTACATGGTATCAGAGCAATATTGATCATTGGAGCAATTGCAAAACATTGAAGCGGTTGAGTTTTGTGCTGGTGGAATTCGAATTTGCAGCAGTGTTTTCTTGGTGTTGAAGTTGAGATGTCTTTCAACGGATTGCGATTGGAGTATGCCCTTGAGGGCAGCTCTAATTATATTTCATGGAAGGACAGGATGGAGGCGGTGCTGGATGACAATGGGTTGAAGGAGTTCATAGATGCAGAAATTCCAAAACCTACTTCTAGCGATGCAACCGCACTTGACGCATGGCAAAAGAAGACAACAAAATATCAAAGGATTCTGTTGGAAGATGTGAAGGATCACATAGTGTCTAGAATTCATGGTAAAGCTTCTCCATTATTTATGTCGAAAGCTTTGAGCAGATTTATTCTTGGAAGCAAGAGTGACCATATGAAGTTGGCGCTCAAGGATAAGCTTAGGAAAATAAAAAAGGAGAAGGGCGAGAGTATACCCAAGTACCTCACGAAGTTCATCCAGTGCAGGGATGAGCTGGGAAGTGTGGGGGTTACTGTAGATGAAGAGGACTTGGTGAACTTGGCTCTCCTTGGGCTTCCGAAGAGTTGGCATTTCTATGAGGACTCTATCAATGGTCAAGAGAAACTGCCAGGATGGGAGCGACTTTCGTTGGGATCTTGTGCAAGAGGAGATAAGGTGAAGTACCAGGGACGGATCTTCATCAAAGAACTCTGATGAAGAGAATTGTGCTTTGGCTGCCAAAGCAAAGAAGGGGAAGAGCAAGAAAGCTTCTCATTCCTGTGCGAAAGGCAAGAAGCAGGACATGTCCAAGGTGAAGTGCTTTCACTGTCACCAGCACGGACATTATGCCACAAATTGTCCGCAGAAGAAGAAAAATAAGCATGTTGCTGGATCTGCAGCGGGAGAGGCCTTAGCCTCGCAGTTTGAGCTGGATTTTTCGCCGATCGCATGCTTGGTCTCAAGTGTGATGGGATCAAGAGTGGTTTCTTGACAAGCAGCGCCTTTTTCACATGACAAAGAGATCGTGATTTTTTACCGATCTCGGGTTCATTTCTTTCTTGGAGTGCACATCGAGATGGGCGATGATGGTAGATACAGTGCGACCGGTATCGGTACCATTTCCTTTGAGAGGAAGTCTGGTAAACCCTTCGTATTGAAGGAAGTGATGCATGTTCCAGGATTGAAGAAGAATCTTATCTCTGTGGCGATGTTAGAAGACAAGGGATATGATGTTGTCTTTAGCGAGGGAAAGGCTTTCCTGCGTAGTAAGGCAACTGGTGAGACCTAGAGGATAGGGGTTCGAGTTAAGAACCTTTATCAATTGCAGGTATATGGATATGCAGCAATGGCAGGCAAGGAAGAAGGAGTGGTGAGCTGGGATGATGGCGAGTTGTGGCACCGAAGATTGGGCCACCTTCACCATGGAGCTTTGAAGATACTGCAGCAGATTTCTACTGGGCTTCCTAAGGGTACTCTTGCGCAGTCAGATCAGTGCAAGGGGTGTACCTTGGGAAAATTTGTGAAAGCCACTTTTCACGAGAAGGATAGTCGCGCCACGACGATCCTTGAGAGAATTCACACAGACGTGTGTGGACCTTTCTCAGTAGCTTCAACAGCAAAGCACAGGTACTATGTGATATTTGCTGATGATTTTTCTCGTAAGTGCTGGATCTTCTTCATGCAGAAGAAGAGCGAGACATACTCAAAGTTCTGTGAGTTCAAGGCATTGGTTGAGAAAGAATCGGGGAAGCAGGTGAAGGCTCTTAGGAGGGACAATGGTGGTGAATTCATCTCCTGCGAATTCAGACTTTGTAGCACGTAAGGATCTCAAAGAGAGATCATAAGACCTCATAACCCACAACAATGGGGGAATGGGGTTACTAAGCGAAATAAACAGGTAACGATCGGGTGTCGCACGGCAATGCTGTACGAGATCGGCCTTCCCATACACTTTGTGGGGTCGAGGCATGAAATAATGTAGTATGCAGTATATGTGCAAAACCGTTGTCCTCACAGAGTGCTTGGCATGAGTACACTTGAGGAGGCGTTTTCTGGTAAGAAGCTTGATATTTCTCATTTGAAGATTTTTCGCTCGCCTGTTTACATTCATGTGACAAAGAATGCCAGGAAGAAGCCAGAGCCGACCGTAGAGGTTGGGATATTTGTGGGTACAATGATACACCCCACAACTATCATGTGTATTTTCCAGACAGTTGCAAGACTATTGTGCGATGGGATATCAAATTTCAGGAGGAGAAAGCCATGAAGTGTTTGCTTGAGAGGGAGCCACACTTGCATGCAGATGAGGAGCTATTAGTTCCTAAGGATGAGCCTTAGGATGTGGATCAGCCACAAGAGGAGGTTCATGGAGTGGAAGACACCACTCATGCAACGCCAACCATCACAGGGCGGAAGCACACTACAGAAGCTGAGCAATTGGCTCAAGATGCAAAGAAGGTTGTAGGAGCACCTACATCATAACGCAGACAAAGACAGTCACCTGAATGGTATACTGGATAAATGGCTCTTATGAGCAAGTGTATCGTGACAGATCCATCCTCTTTCGAGGAAGCTGTGGAGGATCTCGCATGGGTAGATGCCATGGTGGAAGAGTATGATTCGATTGTCAGAAACAGTGCATGGGAGATTGTCCCAAGGCCGGAGGGGAAATCAGTGGTGGGTTCGAGATGGATCTACAAAGTGAAGCAGGCAGCTGACGGGTGTGTGGAGAAGTACAAGGCAATATTTTTTGCCTGAGGTTTTTCACAGATTGAGGGGATCGATTATGAGGGAGCATCTTTTGCACTGCCGCAAGGTGTATTCTTCCATACCTGACGATTCTTGCTCTCCCGGCCACAGAGATGCGAATAATGGGGCCATTCACCGATGGATGTGAAGACTGTTCCTCAATGGATTGACTCAATGGAGTCATTGAGGAGGAGGTGTACATAGAGCAACCCGAAGGTTTTGAGATCTTCAGCAGCGAGTTGCATGTGTGCAGGCTCAAGAGAGCATTGTATGGGTTGAAACAAGCACCTCGTGCTTGGTACACACGGATAGACAGTTATTTCACCGGACTTGGATTATCCAAGAGTGAGGCGGATCCTAACCTATACCAGATTGTGGTGGAGGGTAAGTTGCTGATCATTGTACTTTATGTAGATGATTTGATTTTGACAGGTGATGAACTGTTGATACACTCATGCAAGGCTAATCTTGCAAAGGAGTTTGAGATGAAGGACTTGGGCCTCCTTCATTATTTCCTGGGATTGGAAATTTGGCAGCGCAGTGATGGACTGTTTGTTTCTCAGGGTAAGTATGCCCGGGAGATACTAGAGAAGTTCAACATGCATGGCTGCAAGCCTCTTGATACTCCTCTTCCTGGTGGTTGGAGGAAGGAGGATTCTACTTCAGCGGAGGTAGTGGATGCCACCGTTTATCGACAGTTGGTGGGGTCGCTTATGTATCTGGTCAATACATGACCCGACATATGCTATGTTGTTAACCAGCTTTCACAAGCTATGGTTAAGCCTACCAAGCTCTACTGGAAGGCAGGAAAGCATGTATTGAGATATCTCAGAGGCACATCGGGATAGGGATTATGGTACAGACAGTTGGATGAGGTGAAGCTGTGTGGCTTCACGGATGCAGATTGGGAAGGGAGCCCAATGGACAAAAAGAGCACATCTGGAGGGATTTTCAGTATCGGGTCGACAACAGTTTCTTGGTACAGCAGGAAGCAGAGATCTGTGGCACTCAGTTCAACAGAGGCCGAGTATATGGCAGCGAGTTTGGCTGCATGCGAGGCTATATGGATGAGGAAGATCCTGGTCGGGTTGTTTGGTTCACACTTGGATCCTACTATGATTTATTGTGATAATCAGAGTTGCATCAAACTCTCGGTTAATCCAGTATTTCATGATAGATCTAAACACATTGACATTCGGTATCATCATATCAGAGATTGTGTGCAGCGAAAGATCATGTTACTTTCATACATTCCCACGGAGGATTAGGATGCTGATATCTTGACGAAGGCGCTCACCAGGAGAAAATTCGAATACCACAGAGGTAGGATAGGGGTGGCAGATAATCCTTATCTTGTTGAGAGGGAGTGTTGAGATTGCAACAAGATGATGAGCTTAGTGGAAATAAGTCGCCTTCACTAAGTGGGCCCGCAAGCTATTTTTGGCGCAAAGTCTATTTTTAGACATATGGATCATGTTCTATGAGTTGCAGGATGCTATTTGTGGATGGTTGGTCAAGTCAGGAAAAATAGATGGACTTCTATTTTTAGACATACTGGGCGGAATCTATTTTTAGATTTCCAGTCTAAAAATAGATATGTCGAATATTATTAGCTCTTAATAATATTTGGACTATAAACATTATCTTATTCTCTTGGAGCACTTCAGTTAAGTGCACAGATGTGGCACAGGAGCTGACAGAAGGAATTACGCTATTCCTGAGGGTTAAGTGGAGCTATTGCATGGATACTTCATTTAGAACTCATGTGACAGAGTTTGGTGGAGTTGATTGAGGAAGTTAGTGGAGTTGTATTCAGTTTAACTAATCTAAACATAGTTGAGATATTTGTATTCAGTTTAACTAATTGATACAATTAGTGAGAGTGGTGTGAATTAATTATTAATTAATTCACTAATTATAAACTCATTAATCAACTAAAGAATACATCAGTTAACTTCAGTGCATGGACAGTTTCAGTGGAGACCAGTGCATAGATAGGTGAAAGAGCAGGTTAACTATCAGTTGTGACTATACTGTTGCATATTTGCAACAACCAGTGATTGGAGAAGCCCATGAGGATTGCGCAGTACAAGCCAGGTGGTTCAAGTTATTTAATGAGCCATCCTACAACATTGATTACGCAATAGAGGTTGGCTATCAGGTGGCAGAGATTGGAGCATGTGTTTTGCTAGATCTAGCTTGATTAGTGTGTAGCAATTGGAGGTTGTGCTGAGAGCTTGTGAGGAGCTTTGTACAATGATTGTTACATGATCTCTATGAAATATAATATACATATAGTTGGGGTTTTCAGCTTTAAGCTTTCCCATGAAATACTGTGTTCATATGTGTGATTGTTTATGGTTTTAATGTGTGCATGCAATTGATTTTATTTCCGCATGTGATGATCAATGGTAGAAGAGATTCTGTATTGTGCATGAAGTTAAAATAGTGTGTGATCAAGAGAATCTCGGTGAATAATATATCAGTTATTCAAATTTATACATGGTATCAGAGCGATATTGATCATTGGAGCAATTGCAAAACATTGAAGCGGTTGAGTTTTGAGCTGGTGGAATTCGAATTTGCAGCAGTGTTTTCTTGGTGTCGAAGTTGAGATGTCTTTCAACGGATTGCGATTGGAGTATTCCCTTGAGGGTAGCTCGAATTATATTGCATGGAAGGACAGGATGGAGGCGGTGCTGGATGACAATGGGTTGAAGGAGTTCATAGATGCAGAAATTCCAAAACCTACTTCTAGCGATGCTGCCGTACTTGACGCATGGCAAAAGAAGACAACAAAGTGTCAAAGGATTCTGTTGGAAGGTGTGAAGGATCACATAGTGTCCAGCCTTCATGGTAAAGCTTCTCCATTCTTGATGTGGAAAGCTTTGATAGATTTATTTCAAAGCAAGAGCGACCAAAGGAAGTTGGCACTCAAGGATAAACTCAGGAACATAAAAATGGAGAAAGGCGACAGTATGCCCAAGTACCTCACGAAGTTCATCCAATGCAGGGATGAGCTGGGAAGTGTGGGGGTGACTGTTGATGACGAGGAATTGGTGAGCTTGGCTCTCCTTGGGCTTCCGAAGAGTTGGCATTCCTATCAGGACTCTGCCAATGGTCAGGAGAAATTGCCAGGATGGGAGCGACTTTGGTCGGATCTTGTGCAAGAGGATATAAGGCGAAGTACCAGGGACGGATCTTCATCAAAGAACTCTGATGAAGAGAATTGCGCTTTGGCTGCCAAAGAAAAGAATGGGAAGAGCAAGAAATCTTCTCAATCCGGTGCGAAAGGCAAGAAGCAGGACATGTCCAAGGTGAAGTGCTTTCACTGTCACCAACACGGACATTATGCCACTAATTGTCCACAGAAGAAGAAAAATAAGCAGGTTGTTGGATCTGCAGTTGGAGCGGTTTTATCCTCGCAGTTTGAGCTGGATTTTTCATTGATCTCATGCTTTGTCTCAAGTGTGATGGGTTCAGTGTGGTTTCTTGACAGTGGTGCATCTTTTCACATGATAGGAGATAGAGATTTGTTTACTGATCTGGATGAGAAAGATCTTGGAGTGCACATCGAGATGGGTGATAATGGTAGATACAGTGCGACCGATATCGGTACCATTTCCTTTGAGAGGGAGTCTGGTAAACCCTTCATATTGAAGGAAGTGATGCATGTTCCAAGATTTAAGAAGAATCTTATCTCTGTGGCGATGTTAGAAGACAAGGGATATGATGTTGTCTTTAGTGAGGGAAAGGCTTTCCTGCGCAGTAAGGCAACTGGTGAGACCTGTAGGATAGGGGTTTGAGTTAAGAACCTTTATCAATTGCAGGTAGATGGCTGCGCAGCAATGGTAGGCAAGGCAGAAGGAGTGGTGAGTCGGGATGATGGCGAGCTGTGACACCGGAGATTGGGCCACCTTCACCATGGAGCTTTGAAGATACTACAGTAGATTTCTACTGGGATTTCTAAGGGTACTCTTGCATAGTCAGATCAGTGCAAGGGATGTACCTTGGGAAAATTTGTGAAAGACACCTTTCACGAGAAGGATAGTCACACCACGACGATCCTTGAGAGAATTCACGCAGACGTGTGTGGACCTTTCTCAGTAGCTTCGACAGAAAAGTACATGTACTATGTGATATTTGTTGATGATTTTTCTCGTAAGTTCTGGATCTTCTTCATGCAGAAGAAGAGTGAGACATACTCAAAGTTCTGTGAGTTCAAGGCAATGCTTGAGAAAGAATCGGGGAAGTAGGTGAAGGCTCTTAGGAGCGACAATGGTGGTGAATTCATCTTTGGCGAATTCAAGGAATTTTGCAACACAGAAGGAATTCAAAGAGAGCTGATAGCACCTCATAACCCACAGTAGAATGGGGTTGCTAAGCAAAAGAACAGAACGATCATGGGTGATTCACGGGCGATGTTGCATGATCAGGGCCTTCCCATACACTTGTGGGCTGAGGCATGCAATACTGCAGTATATGTGCAAAACCATTGTCCTCACAGGATACTTGGCATGAGTACACCTGAGGAGGCATTTTCTGGTAAGAAGCCTGATATTTCCCATTTGAGGATTTTTGGTTCACCTGTTTACATTCATGTGACGAAGGATGCTAGGAAGAAGCTGGAGCTGACCGCAGAGGTTGGGATATTTGTGGGGTACACTGATACACCCCACAACTATCGTGTGTATTTTCCAGACAGTCGCAAGACTGTTGTGCGACGGGATATCAAATTTCATGAGGAGAAAGCCATGAAGTGTTTGCTTGAGAGGGAGCCACACTTGCATGTAGATGAGGAGCTATTAGTTCCTAAGGATGAGTCTCAGGATGTGGATCAGCCACAAGAGGAGGTTCATGGAGTGGAAGAGACCACTCAAGCAACGCCAACCATCAGAGGGCGGAAGCGCACTACAGAAGCTGAGCGACTGGCTCAAGATGCAGAGAAGGTTGTAGGAGCACCTACATCACAGCGCAGACAGAGACAATCACCTAACCGGTATACTAGATACATGGCTCTTATGAGCAAGTGTATCGTGACAGAGCCATCCTCTCGGGAGAAGTCAGGAGGATCTTGTATGGGTAAATGCCATGGTGGAAGATTATGATTCCCACTTCGAAACAAGCAGTAAGGGATGAAAAAACAAGGCTTTAGGGAAATCAGTGGTGGGTTCGAGATGGATCTACAAAGTGAAGCAAGCAGCTGACGGGAGTGTGGAGAAGTACAAGGCAAGATTTGTTTCCCGAGGCTTCTCACAGATTGATGGGATCGATTATGAGGAAACCTTTGCACCTGTCACAAGGTATTCTTCCATATGGACGATTCTTACTCTCTCAGCGCAGATAAGGTGGCACATTCATCAGATGGATGTGAAGATTGTGTTCCTCAATGGGGTGATTGAGGAGGAGGTGTACATAGAGCAGCCCGAAGGTTTCGAGATCTTCAGTAGCGAGTCGCATGTGTGCAGGCTCAAAAGAGCATTGTATGGGTTGAAACAAGCACCTCGTGATTGGTACACAGGGATAGACAGTTACTTCACCAGACTTGGATTCTCCAAGAGTGAGGCGGATCCGAACCTATACCAAATTGTGGTGGAGGGTAAGTTGCTGATCATTTTACTTTATGTAGATGATTTGATTTTGACGGGTGATGAACTATTGATACACTCATGCAAGGCTAATCTTGCAAAGGAGTTTGAGATGAAGGACTTGGGCCTCCTTCATTATTTCCTGGGATTGGAAATTTGGCAGCGCAGTGGTGGACTGTTTGTTTCTCAGGGTAAGTATGCCCGGGAGATACTGGAGAAGTTCAACATGCATGGCTACAAGCTTGTTGATACTCCTCTTCCTGGTGGTTGGAGGAAGGAGGATGCTACTTCAGCGGAGGTAGTGGATGCCACTGTTTATCGACAGTTGGTGGGGTCGCTTATGTATCTGGTCAATACACGACCCGAAATATGCTATGTTGTTAACCAACTTTCACAAGCTATGGTTAAGCCTACCAAGCTCTTTTGGAAGGCGGGGAATCATGTATTGAGATATCTCAGAGGCACATCGGGATATGGATTATGGTATAGACAGTCGAATGAGGTGAAGCTGTGTGGCTTCACGGATGCAGATTGGGCAGGGAGCCCAACGGACAGAAAGAGCACATCTAGAGGGATTTTCAGTATCGGGTCGACAGCAGTTTCTTGGTACAGCAGGAAGCAGAGATCTGTGGCACTCAGTTCAGCAGAGGCCGAGTATATGGCAGCAAGTTTGGCTGCATGCGAGGCTATATGGATGAGGAAGATCCTGGTTGGGTTGTTCGGTTCACACTTAGAGCCTACTGTGATTTATTGTGATAATCAGAGTTGCATCAAACTCTCGGTTAATCCAGTATTTCATGATAGATCTAAACACATTAACATCCAGTATCATCATATCAGAGATTGTGTGCAGCGGAAGATCATGTTACTTTCATACATTCCCACGGAGGATCAGGATGTTGATATCTTGACGAAGGCGCTCACCAGGAGCAAATTCGAATACCACAGAGGCAGGATAGGGGTGGTAGATAATCCTTATCTTTTTGAGAGGGAGTTTTGAGATTGCAACAAGATGATGAGCTTAGTGAAAAGAGTCGCCTTCACTAAGTGGGCCCGCAGGCTATTTTTGGCGCAAAGTCTATTTTTAGACATGTCGATCATGATTCTATGAGTTGCAGGATGCTATTTGTGGATGGTTGGTCAAGTTGGAAAAATAGATGGAATTCTATTTTTAGACATATTAGGCGGAATCTATTTTTAGATTTCCAGTCTAAAAATAGATATGTCGAATATTATCTCTCAATAATATTTGGACTATAAACATTATCTTATTCTCTGAGCACTTCAACTTGCGTGCCGCATGTGGCACAAGAGTCGATTGCAGGAATTACGCTATTCTTGAGGGTTATGTGGAGCTATTTCATGGATACTTCAGTTTGAACTCATGTGACAGAGTTCGGTGGAGTTGTGTTCAGTTTAACTAATCTAAACATAGTTGAGCTATTTGTATCTAGTTTAACTGATTGATACAATTAGTGAGAGTGGTGTGAATTAATTATTAATTAATTCACTAATTATAAACTCATTAATCAACTAAAGAATACATCAGTTAACTTCAGTGCATGGACAGTTTCAGTGGAGACCAGTGCAGAGATAGGTGAAAGAGCATGTTAACTATCAGTTGTGACTATACTGTTGCATATTTGCAACAACCAGTGATTGGAGAAGCCCATGAGGATTGCGCAGTACAAGCCAGGTGGTTCAAGTTATTTAATGAGCCATCCTACAACATTGATTATGCAATAGAGGCTGGCTATCAGGTGGCAGAGATTGGAGCATGTGTTTTGCTAGATCTAGCTTGATTAGTGTGTAGCAATTTGAGGTTGTGCTGAGAGCTTGTGAGGAGATTTGTACAATGATTGTTACATGATCTTTATGACATATAATATACAGATAGTTGGGGGTTTTTAGCTTTAAGCTTTCCCATGAAATACTGTGTTCATATGTGTGATTGTTTATGGTTTTAATGTGCGCATGCGATTGTTTTTTATTTCCGCAATTAATGATCAATGGTAGAAGAGATTATTTATTGTGCATGAAGTTAAAATAGTGTGTGATCAGGAGAATCTCAGTGAATAATATATCAGTTATTCAAATTTCTACACATTTTTTATATATTAATTTAGAATGAATTATAGGATAAAATAGTAAGAAATTAACATCACAAAACATCAAAAATGTTATCACAGACATGGAGATAAATTACGAGTTTGAGTTCAAGCATGAGGTCACGAGTTTTGATCTATGGATTTCATCAATGGCTATGAGGTTCGCCAAACCTCAAAAAAAAATTAAAGCTCATCAAAATTCGAACCTCAAGATTAAAGTTCGACGAACATTATGACATAGTTCATAGGTATACTTAAGAGTTCACAAGACTAGAATGCAACAATATGAAATCATTACAACAATAAGTGAGTTCACAGGACTTGAATGTGACAATATTCATAGGCACAAAGTCATTACAACAATATTTATCAATACATTATAATTCATCATGTCGTTACCTCCTACAATTTGCAACGACAGTTCACATTGAATGAAAAATATCATTCCACTAAACCACCCTAGATAGGTCCAATTGACAAAAATAAATGTTTAATTTATTAATATATAATAAAAAATAAAAATAAAAAATTGAAAAATTAATAATGATGATGATGATGATTAACGTCCACTAAAACAAATATGGTCTATCGGACCTTAAGAAAGAAGCGGTTAATTGAGAATATTTAAAATTTTATTTATGTGATAAAAAAGGAGGGAAACAAGGGTTCTGAGGTCACTGTAGTTTTGTTCAATGAACATGTCAAGGAAGTTGGTATGATTGAACAAATCAAGGAAATTAATAGTGAGACAAAACGAATGTGAATAAGGGTTGGACAATCCAAGGGAAAGCGTTTTTCACCTTCGACTTTCTTACTATGGCAAAAGAAGCATATTCTTTGGTTCGAAAGTATCTTGGAAATAGACCAATGTTGATATCACTCAAGAACTCATAAAAATAATAACTTAATAAAATGTAAAAATACTACTGTATAATTTTTTTAAATTAATCATCTTATAATTAGTTCTTAAAATTTATTTTATTTTTATTTATTTTTAAAATATAATTTCAAATTATCTTTATATTTATAATATTACCATTAATATATAATTAAATTTGAAAAACTAATTTATTTTTTACTTAAATTTATTATAACTTTATATTAAAAATTTAATATATAATAATACAATTCAAAATCATTTTAAACCTACAATTACTTTTTTTACACTATCTAAATACTAAACACAGTTATGTTAACTAAATCTTTTTCAATATTATAAATACCTTATGTAAACTTTACAAAATTACGTTAACTACAACTTTTTCAATATTATAAATACCATATGTGAACAAAATCGTGCAACAAGAGCATGCGTGCAAGAATAAGAAAATCCTTTGTAAATACAAATACAACATCTATTCTTTAACAATCGCAGGTGCGTAAGACAACATCACCGGGAAGGTCAAATGCTTAAGGGGAGAGGTGAAAGGCCTAGGCCCAAGGATTTCATTGGAGACCATTACTCTTTATTGGTTATGAACATTACTTTTCATACAACTACGATATGGGAAAGTTGTGGACATTTTTATACTAAGCGATAGTAAGATTGGTGATTCTAGATGATATTTTATGGCTTATGAGTTTGAGGTATAGCTTGGTTATGAGTTTTAGGTACAGTTTGGTTGGTCATTCAAGACAAGTGAAATCGTGAAATTTGAGAGACTCAAGTTTAAATTTCCTGTTGTAGCTTGGGTTATGGATAGTAGGACAAGTCCTAGCCTCGAGAGGTATATTGGCAATTATGTGTCAAGTTGTCACTGGGTTCCTTTGGTTACAAAAAAAAGAAGAAGATAAATTTTGGCTTATCAGTATTTTTTACTATTAGTGCATATAAGAGTCTTGGTTATAGTCTTTGACTCATCGAGCTCCAACTAGATCTATACTATTTTTACCTAATGAAATGGACGAAAATTCCTCTTCTAGAAAAATAAACTATTCCTGAGGCTAAGAAGACAATCGAGAGGCTTGATGGGAGAAACATTGATGGAAGGGGTCATATTGTGCTTGGAAATAAACTAGATCTATGCCATTGTAAACCAGATCTGACAGGATCACAAACATATCTGCACTCTCTTTTCATCAATTTTATGGATTACTACCATGGTGAACATAAATCTGAACTAGATCTCTAATAATCATCAACCAAATTTATAGATCTATATATTTTTATAGATCAATAACTATATTCTTCAATTTTCTCCATCACTAGGATATAATCTTATGGATTACAACCATGGTGAACATAAATCTGAACCAAAACTCTAATAATCATCAACGAAATTTATAGATTTGCATATTTTTACAAATCAATAAATATATTCTTCAATTTTCTCATTCATTGGGATATAATGGATTACTACCATGATTAACATAAATTTGAACCAAGTCTCCAATAATCTTCAACAAAATTTATCGATCTATATATTTTTACAGATCAATAAATATAATTCTTCAATTTTCTTTATCACTAGGATATAATCTTATGGATTACTATCTGATCTAAGGCTTAGTTTTTAGCTCAAAATTGAAAGTGCTAAAAAATTCTTCGAACCTGAGCGCCTGGATAGAGCTCGTCCCCATGATTCCAACATAACTCGTTTCATCAAAATTTGAGTTCATACGAGTGAGTTATGGTATGTTGTTCGTTTTCCAAAAAAGGCAAAAAAAGGAGCAGAACTAGTACATGGATGATGTGGCAGCTACAATTAGCTTCTCAGAGAATATTCTCTAGATTCAGCCAATGGCAATGTGCCAAGTGTTCCAGTTAGATTCGCCAATGATGACTAGGATGTGAAATTTTTTTATCCTAAGTCTAAGGGTGAATTCTATTATTATTATTAGTGCAGGAATTATTGTTTTTATTAGAGAATTTGGCGGCAATCATTATTATAAATTTAAACAAAATTTTATGGTCGAATCGGGCGTCGAACACCCAACCTACCTCACGCCACTCCATCGTCCTACCGATTTGTCTACACTGAAGGTCTTAACCTTCATATGTTGCTGCCAAGTCTTATAGTTGATTACTCTGACGGTTGGGGGCCTGGAGGGGGCCAACCCCCTCCCATGTGTCCATGTGTTGAGAACCAAGTGCTACGACGAACCAAATGGTGGAAATATAAAACCTGCTTAATTAAAACTTCAACGTGGTTAAGACACGATTAATTTCCCATTAGCGCTAAGAGCGCTTAACAACAAAAACGTGTTTATCTTATCCTTTAAGTGTGCTTAATAGCTAATTAACCCGCGTTTAATCTGGTGAATTTTTAGGGAGCGCACCAAAACTGGCTGCTTTGCTATTTTTGGAAGTTTAACTGGCAGTCTCCCCAAATTTAGTAGAGAAATTGGTGGAAATACAGTTTTTTCCATAACTAAGGCAATTTTTGCCCAAATAGAGCTCATAAAGAGGCATTCTTGCCTAATTGACATGTTATGAACTCAATGAAGCAGGTTCCAGAGGCAGAAAATGTCATCTACAAATGTTTTTGTGCATTTGAAGATTTTTGAAGATCAAGGCCACCAGGTGTTGGGGGCATTGCCAGAGCAGCCAGAGTCCAAATTAAGAAAAAAACAGTGTTTTCTGGGATATTTTGATGTTTTAAACTCATTGGAATACGTTCCAAGAGAATTTGAAGCTTGTAACAGTGATTTGAGCACACTTTAAGCTAATACAAAGGCTCACACTATGAAGCTGGACCAAGGAGATGTCGCCTAGGAGGGGTGAACTCCTTTATCAAAATTATGTGTATTAAGCTCTCTTATGTGTGTTTGTTGTGTTTATATTTTCTTCTGTTCAGTCATTTAAAATTATGTTTTTAAGCTTATGACAAACACAAAATTTCACCAAGTAAATTGAATTGAAAATCACATGCTCATAGACAAACTCTTGATAAATAAGAAAACCAAAGCAAAGAGAATTTTATATCTGGAAATGATACTAGCACAGTAGTAAATAGAAATCATTTCATATCAAGTTGGTATCAGAGCTAGGTTTCTTGCTTGTTTTCTTAAAGGGTTTTAATAGTTGCAATTTTTGTGATGCTTACAAGGTTGAGATTGCGGAGAGGAGAAGGGGAGTTATTGGTAGCTATTCCTGAGATTAGGACAAGAAGGAAGAAGGATGAGAAGGCATCATCCTCACCCAAAGGACCACTCAAAACAACACCTAAAGCACCTCAAATTCCATCTCCATTAGTTGAGATTGAAGAGGTCCAAATTGCACAAGAGGCTAAAGTGATTGAAGGGGTACAAGTTGCAAGATTGAGCTTGAATCCAAAGCCAAAATTTCAGGCTATGAAGAGACTCGTGAACATTACGAAGAAGAGGATGTTAAGAGAGACTTCAAAGAAATGCAAAGAATGGTTAAAGTCATGTATGAAGCATTCATTGCAAAAAAAGTTGGAGAAGATTCAAAACCTCCACATGGAGAAGGATCTTCAAACAATAAGAAGGATGAAGAGAATAGCTCAAAAAAGTAGTGGAGGAAAACCACCTCCATCTTCAACATCCTCATCTTCCTCATCCTCGTCAGCATCTTGATCTTCCACATCCACCACAAAAACTCATACCCACTCTCATTACAAGTTCCCAAAAGGAAAGACTCCATTACTCAAGTTGGACATCAAGTTTGAACTTCCCACATACAATGGAGAAGCTAATGTTGAGAAGCTAGACAATTGGATTCGTCAATTGGAAGTATACTATAGAATTCAGAATCTACAAGAGAACGATATCGAGATCCAGTTGGCTTCATTAATGCTAGAAGAAGAAGCACTAGTTTGGTGGGAGGCAAAGACATAAGAGGAAATGTGAATCCATGGTAAGATTTCCATTTCTTGGGTCGAATTCATTTCTTCCATTAAAAGACAGTTTTATCCATTAGCCTATATGCAAAAAGAAATTATGAGTTGGAAAATGTAACAACCCAAAATTTATCATGCAATTAATTATATCAAATAAATAATTAATAATCAACTCAAAAATTGTTTAACTAATCATCATAGAATTTTCATAAACACGAGCCAAGACGACTTACCTATAATGGTGATATTCCTTACTTGAGACTCCAAATTTGAACGCTATTTGAATCATGTTAACCGAAACAACGTTTTGGGGATAACTCTCCACCAAACTGTAGGCTTAGCTGCACATAATCTTTCCACAGCTGACCACTCCTGAGCCCTCAATCAACGTACTACTACCAGGGTATCATTTGCCTCACAATACCTTTTTCTCCAGAGAATGGATGAAACAATGATCCATGAATCTTCCTCAATGTCTATTCAATTGACCAAACAATGGAATGCGAACCACAAGCACACATTCACTGTGTCAACATGAAACCTTTATTTCTTTATTTTAAGTTTTACTTAATTTAGTGTTTCTCTTAGTTTAACTTACTTTTCGTTAACTTTACTTATTTTTATAGTTTCTTAGTATAACTCTTTCTTAATTTATTTCTATTTTTATTTTTTTTAATTAACTCTTTCTTAACTAACTCTTAACTTCACTTATTCATTTACTGTTTAGGACTCCAGTTTATTATTTACTATTTTATTTAGAACTCCAGTTGTTGTTTACTATTTTATTTATTATTTTTATTATTCTCTTGACTTATTATTTATTTAATTATATTATATTATATTATATTATTTATTATTTATAGTATATAATTATTAGGAGACATTACAGCAAAACTTTAGGCGGCTAAAAGGTCAAATTGTTCAAGAGAATACACAAGAGTTTAGAAAGAGAGCTTTTTTACTAGGAGTAAAATTGAATTCACAAGATACACTCTTGAAACATATCAGAGGTTTACATTCGTACTTGAAACAGGCTATCCTTATGTTTAATCCAAACAACTTAGATGAAGTATGTGTGCAAGCCACACATATTGAAGCAAGGGGAAAAAATATTTTTGAAGAGGGTAGTCAGAAGAAGTCATTCAAGGGTAAGGGAAAAGAGAAGGGAGGAAAATGGAAGGGAAAGAATAATTCAAGTATCAAGAAAGAAGGGGAGAAAATTACATGCAAACATTGTTCCAAAGAGGGGCATGATTAAGCCCACTGTTGGAAATTACATCCTGAATTAAGACCAAAGAAACCAAATAACAAAGGGAAACAAAAGACGACTGCCACTACATAACAAGATCTTGGATCTAATTCAGGAGATGAAACCAGGATAGTTTCCATGGTTAACAAAGGAAAGGAAACCATAGCAAGTTCTAGTTCCTCAAACAGTCACAACAACACTCCAAATGAAGACACAAGGATAGAATTATTCCATGTTAGAGTGATTTCTAATCATACAAATATTGATGCATTATTTGATACAGGGTCACAAGAAAAATAAATTTTAGAAGACTTAGTCAAAAATCTCAACCTTGAAACTGTACCACACCATAAACCATACCCTTTGGGATGGATAGTTAAGAATGCTAATTTACAAGATACAAGTAAATGCATATTTAGATTTGTTGTTACTGCAAACTTTGTTAATGAAGTCAAGCTAGATGTGGTTCCACTTGACATTTTTGGGATTATCTTGGGATGTCCATATTTGTATGATAAGAAAGCAGAGTTTTATCACCATGAGAAAAAATATCATTTGATTAAGGATGGACTGGAGTATATTGTGAGAGCTCATCACAAGAAACTGGACATTTCTTTAGTTAATGCAGGGAAAATGAAGAGGCTAGTAAATGCAAGTAAAAATTATGTGCTTCTCATGATCAATAGAAAGGATGATGTTGCCTATGAATCTTTTGATGGATGTGATGACAAATTGAAACCTGAAGTCAGCATGGTGAATGTTTCAAGAACCAAAGGGGTTACCACCCAAGAGGGGAATTTAGCATGAAATTCAACTGCAGCAGGATGTTCCACTTCCAAACATTGGTATGTATCACATGTCAATTATGGAAAGTTTGGAAATCAAGAAGGAAATCCAAGAATTTTTGAACAAAGATATCATACGCCCATCTACTTTTCCATGTGGTTCTCCAATATTTTTGGTTCCAAAGAAGGACGAGACTTGGCGCATGTGTATTGATTTACGTGCACTAAATAAAATCATGGTAAAGAAATGCTACCCACTCCCAGGTATTGATGATTTTCTTGATCAGTTAAAGAATGCAAATTATTTCACTAAGTTAGATTTACAAAGTGGTTATCATCAAGTTAGAATAGCTGAAGAGGACATTTAGAAAACTGCTTTCAAAACTAGACAAGGATTGTATGAGTGGTTAGTTATGCCATTTGGCTTAACAAATGCACTGGCTACTTTTATGAGAGTCATGAATGATGTACTTAGACCATTTATAGATGACTTTGCCATTGTTTACTAGATGACATACTTATATTCAACAAGTCAAGAGAAGAACATGTCATGCATGTGAACAAGGTACTTGATGTCTTGAAGTAAGAGAAATTATTTTTAAAGATGTCAAAGTGCGAGTTTGGTAAGACTTCATTGGTGTATTTGGGACACATTGTTGGAGGAGGTGATTTGAAGATCGATCCTTCCAAATTTGAGGTCATTCTGAATTCGCCCAAGCCCAATACATTTATATAGGTAAGAATTTTCTTAGGGGCAGCACAATATTGGAGGAGATTTATTGCTAATTTTTCTTCCATTGCAACTCCATTACATCCATTGACAAGTGTGAATAAAGTCTTCCATTGGGAGATTTGCAGCAGAAATCATTTTATGCTTTGATGAAAAAGATAATTTCAGCACCGGTTTTAGCACTTCCATATCTTAGACAACCATTTGAGATCCAAACAGATGCAAGTGATTATGTTATGGGAGCAGTGCTCATGCAGCATGGTAAGCCTATCTCATTTCATTCTGAAATTTTGAATGGAGTTGTGAATAAATATCCCACCTATGATAAAGAGTTATATGCATTGGTACATAGTATAAATAAATGGAAGCATTTCTTGATGGGGAAAGAGACCATTACCCATACCGAGCATCAGCCATTGCAGTACTTACAATCACAGCCAAAGTTGCATCAATCAAGACATTTCAGATGGATGGGTTTTCTAAAACAATTTCATTTGGTTATCAGGAACAAAAAAGGAATCTACAATAAGGTAGCTTATATGCTCTCTAGGCCTATTGTAAATTCAGCTATTATTCTCAAGCACAATTCCATTATGCATGAAAGTTACATTGAACAGTATGTAAATGATAGTGATATTCAAGATGTGTATGGGAGCTTAAGTAAGTGGAACCAAAGTGAAGAGTTATATTATCATGTGCATAACATTTTGTTGTATCACTTAGGCAAGTTATGTATTCCACAGGGAGAAAGAAACAATATCATAAGGAAGGCACACACATAATTGATTGTAGGACATTTCGGTGTAGGAAAGACAGTAGTGAATCTCCAAAGGTATTGTTATTGGCCATGCATGAATGAAAGTGTTTCTCATTTTATTAGAGGATGTTATTTATCTGCAACAAGTAAGCCTAGCAATAGGAAGCTTGGTTTGTACACACAAATTCCAGCTCCTTGACATCCTTGGGAGAGCATCTCAATGGATTTTGTAGGAGGCCTTCCTATGTCAAGGAAAGGTCATGATTATTTGTATGTTGTGGTATATAGGTTCGGAAAAATGTGTATTTTTTGGCATGTAACAAAACTATTACAACTAAACAAACCGCTAATATTTTCTTTCAAAATGTATGGATCCATTTTGGTCTTCCTAGTTCTATTGTAAGTGATCGAGATTCTCGATTTGTTGGGAATTTTTGGTCAAAATTATGGGACATGATGGAAACAAGTTTAAGAAGAGTACATCATTTCATCCGCAAACATATAGGAAAACAGAGGTGGTGAATAGAACCATCATTCATATTCTAAGAGGCTATTGCAGCAAGCATCCCAAGTTGTGGGATGAAAACTTACACTATATACAACATGCATATAACCGAGAAAAACATTCTTCCACAAATACATCTCCATTTGAGGCATGTTATGGTTACTTGCCAAGATCGCCATTGGACTTCATCTTTGAGAAAGATGTCACTATAGATGGTCATAGTGACATAGATAAATCAAGAAAGTTCATTGAGAAAATTCAATTGGTACATCACACAGTGCAAGAGCAACTTGAGAAGAGTCAAAGCAGCTATAAAGCAAGGCATGACAAACATCGTGTTGATAGCAAATTACAAGTTGGTGATGAAGTTTGGTTGTACATAAGAAAAGAAATATTGAAAGTTGAAAATCTCAAACCAATCTGTTATGGTCCATTTAAAATTATGGAAAAGATTGGTACAAATGCATTCAAGCTAGATTTTCCTCCTTATATGAAAATTTATTATGTCGTTAATGTTGAAAATTTGAGATTTTTTGAGCCTCCTTTGATTGATGATCAAGGAGAGAATTTTTAGCTGCCATCCATAGATGATTTCTCGCTAGAATATCTTGATGAACTTCAGAAAGATCTCATACTTGACAGAAGAATCAGAACTTCAAGAAGAGGGAATGTTGAATACCTTAGAGTTGAACTCAAGGGTCAAAATCCTTCAAAGGATAAATGATTGGAGATTGGAAAATCGAGGGAGTTGTACCCTCACTTGTTGAACAATTGATAGTATCTTTTGGGGTCCAAAAGGCTTCTAGTGGGGAGGAATGATCTAAGGCTCAGTTTTTAGCTCAAAATTGAAAGTGCTCAATTTTTTTTTGAACCTGAACGCCTAGATAGACCATGTCTCTAGGATTCCAACGCAACTCATTTCATCAAAATCCAAGTTCGTATGAGTGAGTTATGTCTGTTGTTCGTTTTCCAAAACAGGCAAAAAAG
Organism: Pinus albicaulis; assembly: GCA_034641835.2. Classification (NCBI taxonomy): domain Eukaryota; kingdom Viridiplantae; phylum Streptophyta; class Pinopsida; order Pinales; family Pinaceae; genus Pinus; species Pinus albicaulis. Next base: position 169,321 of record JAXQQM020071009.1, on the reverse strand, counting down.
GGAGCAAAACAGGTACATGGATGATGTGGCAGGTATAGTCAGCTTCTCAGAGAATATTCTCTAGATTTAGCCAATGGCAATGTGCCAAGTGTTCTAGTCGGATTCGCCAATGATGACTAGGAAGTGAAATTTTTTTATCCTAAGTCTAAGGGTGAATTCTATTATTATTATTGGTGCAGGAATAAATGTTTTTATTCGGTAATTTTGGACCAATGGGGATAGGCCACGTGGTGCAGCCAGGGGCTGCCACCTACCCCCACCCCATGGCCTTAGAGGTTGGAAATTTTGAATGGTTAATATTGGATATATTATGTGGTGTTAATTCTTTTTTATACGACCTAAGGATTGAAACCATATAATATGTCGGACTTAGCCAGAATTGGAGGACCGTTCTATAAGAGTTTGGAGGAAGTTCTTATTTGGTGGGTTGCTCTAAATTTGGCGCCAATCATTATTATGAGTTTATACAAAATTTTATGGTCAAATTGGGGGTTGAACACCCGACCTACCTTACGCCACTCTGTCATCCTATCGATCCATCTACACCGAAGGTATTAACCTTCATACATTGCCGCCATGTCTTAAAGTTGATTACTTTGACGGTTGAGGGTCTCGAGGGGGCCAGTCCCATGGACCAGCCCCCTCCTATGCATCCATGTGCTGAAAACCAAGTGCTAAGATGAACCAAATGGCAGAAATTTAAAACCTACTTAATTAACACTTAAACGTGGTTAAGCCATGATTAATTGCCCATTAGCGCTAAGAGTGCTTAACAACAAAAACATGCTTATCTTATCCTTTAAGTGCTCTTAACCACTAATTAACCTGTGTTTAATCTAGCATATTTTTAGGGAGCACGCCAAAACTAACGGCTTTGCTATTTTTGGAATTTTAACTGGCAGTCTCCCCAAATTTAGTGGAGAAATTGGGGGAAATACATTTTTTGCCATAACTGAGGCAATTTTCGCCCAAATAGATCTCAGAAAGAGGCATTCTTGGCTAATTGACATGTTAGGAACTCAATGAAGAAGGTTGCAGAGGAAGAAAAATTCATCTACATGTTTTTTTGTGCATTCGAATATTTTTGAAGGTAAGGGCCACTAGGTGTTGGGGGCATTGCCAAAGCATCTAGAGTCCAAATTGAGCAAACAAACAGCCATTTCTGGGAGATTTTGATTTTTTAAACTCATTGGAATAGGTTCCAAGAGAATTTGAAGCTTTTAACAGCAATTTGAGCACACTTGGAGCTAATACAAAGGCTCGCACTATGAATCTGGGCCAAGGAGATGTAGCCCAGGAGGGGTGAAATCCTTTATCAAAATTCTGTGTATTAAGCTCTGCTATGTGCTTTTTGTGTTTATATTTTCTTTTGTTAAGTCATTTAAAATTATGTTTTTAAGCTTATGACAAACACAAAATTTCACCAAGTAAATTGAATTGACAATCACATGCTCATAGACAAACTCTTGATAAATAAGAAAACCAAAGCAAAGAGAAATTTATATCTGGAAATGATACTAGCACACCAATGTTAGGTCCCTATATTACTAGCGTAGTCCCTTATTTTTGTTAGTGTAGCCCCCTTATTGTTATTTTTGTACCCCTGTAACTCCACTATTGTTATTATTGTGCCCTTACATGATTATTGTTAAGTCAGCTAGGATTATATTGTGACCCCATGGACTCCTATATATAGAATGAGGTTTTGTCATTTGTATCATCCAAGAATTTTTCATTTATGTAATGTAAAGGAGGTTTCCCCCTCGAAGTGGCTTATTTCTAAGGCATTGATATTTCTTTTCTTCTATTTTTGGAGTTGGTTTCATAACATTTGGTATCAGATCTTTGGATTCTAGGGTTTCGCTGCTCCAAATAGGTCATTGTGGAATTTTCACTATAAAATTTTTTCTACGACGATTCAAAAAATAAATTTTTTAGAACATGAAGTCAAAATCACAAGGAAATTTGGGTAAAAGTTTCAGTTCTTGGTTCGTAATATTTGCAAAGATATGATCTGTGTAAGTTAGGGTTTTTTCAGGCTCCTGAATTTCATCTAAAAAAGGTCATTGCGGAATTTTCGCTATAACGTTTTTTCTACAAAGGTGCAGAAGCTGAAATTTTTAACACGCGAATCTGAAATTGTTAGGAACTTTGTGTAAAAAATTTAGATCTTGGTTCAATTTTTTTTTGGATATATGATCTGTGGAATTTAGGGTTTTTGGAGACTCCCAAATTTCATCTAAAAGAGGTGACCTAGGGAAAATCGTCATAAACCTCTCTCTGAGCATCAAATTGGAATTATGTAAAAAGTGGTCATAAGTAGAAAATTTTTAGTTTCCTTTGTATTAATTTCAGAGCCGAAGGAAGAAACAACTACACGTGGCACACCTTACAAGTTCTCTCTACTGAACCAGTCCATAATTAGGTCATTGTGGGATATTGGGCATAACTTTGCCTTGAAGAATCTGAATCAGGTCAAACCTATGGCATTCGAAAGAAGATTTAGAGGGCCACTATGAGACCGAATTTCAGATATTGAAGATCCTAAATCACAAATATAATTCAGTTTCAATATTGAGCTCGTCAAAAGCAAGAAAAAGGTGTGTATTTTATTTCTGAATTGCATAAGTCTTGTTTGAAGAATCAGTTTGAATTGATTCGAAGGGCATATTGTAGAATAGATATCAGTATTGGGTTATATGACTCCCCCTAAAAATAATTCAACGCCCATTAAGCCTTCATAAGGCTCTACTATGAATAATGAAGATGAAGAAATGCAACATGACATATCAAAATTACAAGAGCAAGTGCACCAAATTTTGCTCTCACAAAGAGAAACAAAAAATGAAATGGAAGTTTTGAAGAAAGGCATGGAAGCTAATATGGATGGTTTCAAGAATGGAATGGATGGCATGGAAGCTGGCATGGAACACGTGGAAGCTAAGATCGATGAAAAAATGGAAAACATGAAGAATGATCTAAAAGCAGACATGGAAGTTTTAACAAAGTTGATACAAGAAACGTTTCCTAATGGCGAAAAGATAGTAGAGGAAACTCATGATGAGAAAAAAATAAATGTTAATCGTGATTTCATAAACTCTAATGTTGGATGGAATACCCACCATATTCCAAAGATCTATATGAGGAAGTTTGATGGCAAGGATCTCGTAACATGGATACTATGGATGGAGCAATATTTTGATCTCAATAATGTGCAAAGCACACAAAAGGTACACATTGCAACTTTATATTTAGAACAAATTACATTTGTATGGTATCGATGGCTTTGATCCCGTAAAAAAAAATTCACTTGGTCAATTTTATAGAGGAAATGATAACACATTATGAGGATACAAAGAGAAACACCTTTTTTAGCCAATTGATAAATCTCAAACAAAAGGGTTAAGTGGTGGAGCACATTGAGGACTTCCAAAAATTGAATATAAGGGTGACTGATATTCCAGAGGAACATGGGATTGATGTCTTCATAAGGAATTTAAAGGATAACATCCAACATGAGGTTCACATTTGGGAACTCGATTCATTGGAGAAGGCATTCAGGTTTTTGACAAGAAAAATTGAATGTAAAATTATGGAAACAAGGAATTCCACCACTCGCATCTATAAAGATGGAAGTGTTGCTACTCCTAGACTTCCACAACCTACAAGATTGACACCACAAAAATTGGAAGAAAAAAGAGAAAAAGGGCTTTGCTACAGTTGTGATAGCAAATACACTAAAGGCCATAAGTGTGCTGAGAAGAAATTATTTTACATAGATTGTGAAGAGGAGGAAGAAAATGAACAAGAAACTTCAAAGGAAGAGGATATACGCCAATAACCAACTCTAGAAGAAGAAGAAACGAGTCTGACCATATTGTGTAATGCATTGACAGGAATTAACACTCCTCAAACTCTCACGATAGAAGGACATATCAAGAAGAAAAATGTAATAGTGTTGATTGATTTGGGTAGTACAAATAATTTTATTCATTGTAAGGTAGCCAAGGAATTGAATTGTTTCCTCTACCCAGCACCAAAATGTCAAGTGATGGTTGCAAATGGAGGAAATATAAATTTCTCTGTAAAATTCCATAATGTCAAGCTAACCATGGAGGAATATGTATTAAATATTCCAATGCTTTCCATTCCAATGGGAGGTTCTGATTTTGTACTAGGAGTACAATGGTTACAATATTTGGGGATGACAACTTTTAATTTTCAAAAACTTTTCTTGAAATTTTTTTCGGAAGGAAAGGAAGTCGAATTACGGGGTATCATAGGGAAGTCAGGGAAGATAATAAACTCTAATGTCATGACAAAGCTTCTGAAGAAAGAAAAATGAGGCGTAATTGCACAATTATGTTCACTAGAAGTTCCAACATCAAAATCATCTATTTCTCCATATCTCCAAAAAGTATTGGACAATCATTCGAAAGTGTTTGAAACTCCCAAAGGACTCCCACCTATTCGTGATCATGATCATGCTATTCATTTGATTCCAGGAAGTGTTCCTCCAAACATCAGGCCTTATAGATATCCTTATGTCCAAAAGAGAGAAATTGAACATATGATTGCATAAATGTTAGAGGCTGGTATAATTCAACCTAGTCAAAGTTCTTTCTCTGCTCCAGTAGTATTGGTGCACAATAAGGATGGATCATGGCGCACGTGTCCGGATTATAGGGAGCTCAAAAAGCTCACTATTAAAGATAAATTTCTCATTCCTGTGATTGATGAATTATTGGATGAATTACATGGTGCAATTTATTTTACCAAGTTGGATCTTCATTCAGGATATCATCAAATTAGAATGAAGACTGAAGATATTCCGAAAACAACATTTCGAACTCATGAGGGTCATTATGAATTTTTGGTCATGCCTTTTGGCCTTACCAATGCACCTTCTACATTTCAAGGGTTGATGAATTCCATTTTCTAACCGTTCTTTAGAAAATTTGTGCTAGTTTTTTTTGATGATATACTAATCTACAACACATCTTGGAAGGATCACATTCAACATGTTGATAGGGTGCTCAAACTATTGAAGAAGAAATAATTATATGAAAAAAAATCCAAATGTTTCTTTGGAGTACAAGAGGTGGAATATCTGGGTCATATTATATCTCACGAGGGTGTTAAGGTAGACCGTAACAAAATTAAAGCCATTAAGGAATGGAAATTCCCCACAAACAGAATGGAGTTGCGAGGATTTCTTGATTTAACAAGGTATTATCGCAAGTTTGTTAAGAATTATGGGAGAATATCAGCACCTCTAACAACATTATTGAAGAAAGATGCATTTTCATGGACTTCTGAAGCAACTAAGGCCTTTGAACATCTTAAAGAGGCAATGTGCCTAGGACCAGTCTTAGCTACGCCATACTTCACAAAAACCTTTATTGTGGAATGTGATGGCTCAGGAAATGGAATTGGTGTTGTTTTAATGCAAGAAGGAAGACCCATTTCTTTTGAAAGTCATACAATCAAAGGAAAGTATTTATAGAAAGCTATTTATGAGAAGGAAATGTTAGCAATAATACATGCCCTAAATAAATGGAGGCCTTACCTAATGGGAAGACACTTCAAGGTAAAAATTTATCATGATATTCTTAAACACTTTTTAGAACAAAGACTATCTTCAGAAGAGCAACAAAAATGGGTCACAAAGATGTTGGGTTATGCCTTTGAAATCATCTACAAAAAAGGGAAGCTAAATGTTGTTGTAGATGCACCCTTAAGAAAGAATGAAGAGGTGGAAGAATTGCTTTGTGCAATTTATATTATCCAACCAGATTGGATAACTGAAGCAAGGGAGAATAGAAGAAGGATGAAGAAGCGTGGACACTCATGTTTTCTTATGTTGATAATTACTTGTGATATCTTTGTGTTCTCATTAAATTTCTTATTTTTTTCTTTTATATTTGTTTCATCAAGAAACTATCAAAATAAAAACACAAAGATCAAGACACATGGACACCAGATGTAGGCACTCTGCTAGGGTTAAAACCACTCTATAGGGGGAAACCCCTCTATGGGGAAAACCGAGTCAAACTATTCCACTAGAAAATTCAAGTTGAGATAGAATAAGACCCTAGACAAAAATACCTTCTTCCTCCACCAATCCAGCCTTCCAATATGATTTAATAAATTTCAATAGTCTCTTCTCTTTCAATAGCTTCAACCCAACAACAACCCAAAATTTCGGCCCCCAAAAAATCCATAATTTTGCCCTAGCTATATTAATATAACTTCGGTGCTTCTAGCAGCTCGACATCTTCTCACGTGAGAGAGAGAGAGAGAGAAAATTTTGACTTATTTTGTTTGATAATGACCCATTTTTCCATCTTCTTCCTTGAATTTCACACTTTTTACTGCGCCCAACAAATGCAGTTCAAACTTGGTGAGTGAGTTGTCCAAATGAGGTTGAATTTTTTCCTTTATATAGGGTATTCTTCCCCTAAGTTATGCCGACTTGGTGGATGAGGCCTAATTTACCTATTTTACATTAAAATAAATTCCTTTCTTGACAAATGAAACCCAAGAATGGTCTTTTACATTATGGCATCGACAAAAACACATGACATAAACGCTAGAAGCCTACAATGAAGGCTTTGACCTATAAAAAATTGACCCAAGCATGAAACCCATGCTTTAATAAGTCAATTTTAATAATAATGAAATGTATCTTTCTTTTGACAAATACATTACATCATGAATTTAATTATAAAGATCGACACTGGCTACATTCTTCAACAGAAAGAGGGAGTCCCTTGCTATTAATTTAGGCACTTTAATAGCACTACAAACATAAAAAATATATCCACATGCAATATAGTGAAAATATTCAAGCCTTCAACCACAGATGCATGACAAAACTTCATAAAAATAACCATAAGCATTAAATAATTTCATTCAATAAGTCCATGCACCAACATCATACAACGATGAAACATTTTCCAAAAGCATACATTAAATTTCACAAGGAAATATTCAACTTCACATATCTTATCTAAATACATGCCATTACAATAAATCCAAAGGCCAAACTAAAGGTGGGACTTCAATTTTCAACCCAAACATATACCTGTTGTAGCTAGAGTCACTACCAAAAGTCACCCATGAGATAAATCCACGATCTAAGGGAAATATATTTTCATCATATTTATCCGGAATACATATTTAGTACACGGAGGATAGAAAATACATATGACATTGGGTGGTTTATTAACTAGTAGAGCACAACATAACTCACAAAAATGGGTGGTTTATTAGTTGTGTCAAGCAATCTAAGAGTGGTTTCTTACCCCACATGAAGCACCCAGGGTGGTTTTTCAACTCTCTCTCAATAAAAACCCATCAATGAGTGGTTTTTCAGCCCTAGCTAACACCCTAAGTGGTTTCTCAGTCATTCCTTCACAATGATTCATTCTCATTTCCTCTTCATCCTATTGCACTCTTGGTCATAATTTCCTCTTTCAGGGAATCCCATTCCCTCTGCTCATATCTCTTTCTAGCTTTCCTCGTGAGCTTCACCAAGAGGAGGTACAAACCCCACATTGTTGTCCATTTTCCTTTTTATTATTTACTCAAGGAGTCTCTTCATGTTCCTCTTGGAATCTTCCTCTTTTTTTTTTCTTATTATTTGCACCATAAAATTAATTAAAGGTGCTAGCTAACCCCACCTATGTCTATCTCTCCTCTTCCCTCAGATCGTGGATATGTGGTCCCACTCTTCAGGCCAATATAAAAAAAATACATTCTTTTATTATATCAAGTATCATTACATTAAAAAAAAACTTGGGAAAATAATATCAAGGATGTCACAAACCCCATCCCCTTAAAGGTAACACCATCCTTGTTCTTATCAACAAAGAATAAAAAAATATCCACGTATTCAACAATCAATATATGAACAAATAAAAAAAAAGGTCCACGTATTCAATAATCAAAAGATGAACAAAGAATAAAACAAGGTCCACGTATTCAACAATCAAAAGATGTGTACTTCACCCTTATTTTCTCTATCATATCCCAGGTGGCTTCATCAGGTCCAAATTGCTTCCATTGAACCTTGACCTACTCTATTTCTATATTATGGAACATGATATGTCTCCAATCTAGGATGCACAGTGGTTCTGGTTGGAACTCTCCCTCTAGTTCCACCTATATCACAATCCAGTCAACAACATGATTAGTATCATGAACATATTTATTAATCAAGAAAATATGAAAAACATTGTGTGCTTTCAATATGGGTGGAAAGGCTAATACGTAGGCAAGTGGACCACTCTCTGCAAAATTTGAAATTTTCTGCTATATCTAGTGCCAACCTAGCACATGAACCCATTTTTAATGAGCTTTTCTATGGCTTAATATGAAGACAAACATGCTTTCCCACTTGAAACTCTTTAAGTAATCATTATTGGTCTTGTTGACCACACTTTTTCAATAGTACAAGAAGAAAAGTACAAAGAAACATATCAACATTTCTCAACAATCAATGTCATCATTCAACTTCCAGTTGTATTAGTGTAAACCTAATTGCTGCAGAGAATTGTAAATGATTCTAGTATGACCATTGTGTGATGTAATTCCACCTAGGTAAGCTTATACTAGGAAGTTTTTGAACCTCCCTGAATTATGTGTGTTTAGATAATCTATAGAGTTTTTCTTCTAGTTATAACACCAAAGCTAGGGTGGAATTCATTGACAAGGTATTACACGAGTCCTAGTTTTTATCGAGTCTATGTAAAAGTGTGTTTAGGAATTATTTAGTGCATGGTTACTAATATTTAGACACCATGGCTAAATCATTTTATTATAAACACACTTGGTTTCATACTAGATAATTTTGTGTCGTAGAATTGGGTATTGCCTTGAGGGTATATATATAAATGTGTATTCCCACTTCTAAGAGTTGAATTAAATTGTAATATCTTGATGTAAAAAATATTTGAGTGCATGGTTACTCATAGCTAAAAAAATTAAATAAAAATCCTAAGCCAAAAAATTAATTAATTTTGATTCAAAAATCATTTGAGAAAAAATAAATTCTTTCCAAGTGGAAAAAAAAATAAAAAAATGTGGGTTAAAAAATAATTTCTTTTGGAGGTCTCCCACCAAGGGAAAATTGATTTTTTAAAGAAAAATTGACCTCTTGCAACTTGGTGGTTAAGTCAAAATCAAAATTTTGAGGATATTAGTCCAAAATATTAATTTTTGGATTAATAAAAAATGGTTTTTAAGAGAAAATCGAATTTTCCTGAAAAATAAAAAATTTGCTGTAGAGATTAAAAGAATATGAAGTTCTTTTCAACAAATGAGATTATTTTGATGAGGATCAAGCCAAATAGTCATTATTCCACTTGGAGGGGTTTATTTCTCTCTCATTTTCTATATAAGAAAGATATGGAGCTTCTCATATCATATTTGGATGAAGTAATTTTCAACTGATGTACTAAGCTTTGCTCTACTAGACTTATTTTTTGCATAATATAAATACCTTGTGGTTTCGGTTCATGGTGTTCTTCTATCTGTTGATCTGTTGTACATGCTAGTATTTTGTTCTTTCATGCTTTATATTATGCTAAAATTTATTATTTTTATTTCATTTTTGGGTGATAAGAACATTCTGTTGGTACAATTATCTTCTCTTAGGTGATCATATTCACCCCATGATCTAAGAATTATTTTTAAGATTAAATAGAGATCTATAGGTACACTAGCCCTTGGAATCCAAGTTCACAAACCTATGGGGAATGCTTGACCTTGTTTGAGCTCTTGGATTTCATTTTGACAAATGATTTTGTAGGAAGGTTTTGGCCAATATTTTTTCGAAATTATTCATCCATATTATCTACTCTAAAATCCCAAAATTTTATTTATTTTGTGACATAAATATTTAATCGGCTAATAAAAGAAAATATTTATTTTTTTAAATATGTGAATATTTGTAAATAAGTATAACCCTTGTTTTATTTTTTGTAGAAATTAAGGTTTGGGGTTTTTATTTTGACTTTTGTATATATTTTCCACTTGGGTTTTCTTTTTTTCATTTGTGCAGGGGATAAATCAAGGGTTTGAAGCAATAATTGTTTTCTAGAATATTAATCCAAGAGAGAAAGGTTGATCTACACTCTTGAGGGTAAGACCTATCCTCTCCAACTTCCAACAAGCCAATGTCCAACCAAAGAGGGAAGCTGTCCAACCATTTTGAGCCCTTCTGAAGTATTTTTGTAGTAGATTTTTCAAGGGTTTTGGGGAGCCGAGTACATTTTTAGACTCCTAGAGGCTAGCCATGAACCTTGAGGGCCTTCTGTCCCTAGAGGCAGCCTGTAGCGCTTAGCCACAGGCCCTCCATGGCCTTATTCCTTTAGCAACAACCCTTTTAGGCCTTGGCTGCATACCCTAATGACCTTTCGCATTTAGTCGCATCCACTTTTGGGATTGTGACATGCCTTAGAGGCCTCTCCCACTTAGTCATAGGCTTATATAGGCTAGTGATGATCCTTTTAGGGCTCTTCCTCCCTCAACGTAAGCCTATAATGCCATTTTCCTTAACTGGAAACCTAGTTGGGAAATTCCCCTCCATAGTTAGGCATTTTTTGGAATAGTTGTGGGTTTTTTTTTGCATTAGAATTTGTCAAATTATTGTGACTATAGGCCTATGTTAAGGGTTTAAGGTAATTTACATTGTGTTTCAAGCTAAAAAATTTGTTTATTAGGTGTCTCAAGTGGTTTTTCGAGTTCGAATTGGTGATTGTAAGTTGACATTGTCATTTGAGGATCATATAAGTCAAAGTGTTCACTAACAAAGCCCATAAGGCCTAGTGGTTTTCTTCCTCAACCTTTCTTTCTTCATCACTATTTTATTAAAGCCTCAATATATATAATAATAGTGGCATAAAAATAACTAAAAAACTTCTTACCATTTTCATTTGTTGGGGTCGCACATTTCTTGGTACCTCTTATGATTTTTCGAGGACTGTTAGCTTTTGCATCCATCTATTGCTCTTTTACATTGATAAGTATTTCACTATTATAAATCTCATTTAATTTCCAAAATATTTGTGTTCTCATTAATTCAATACTCTCAATAAGAATATAGATGCTCTAAAAGATAATTGGTGGACTGAATTTGATTTCCTTACATAGGATAGGCTTGTGGCTCTCACAAATTTTCTCTTGCTCTTTTAATGTTTTGTAAGGAATAATATCTTTTAGAATTTCACCATTCTCTAAGTTGCCTAGTGATTCTAATTGCAATCATTTCTATACGTCATTGGTTATCAAATTAGTGAAGATTTTGTTGACATTGAAAAGCATTAGGACATTGTGTTGTATAAAGGATTGCTAGCATTTTGTGACATTGGCTTTAAAGGAATATTGTTTCTTATCATTGCTATAATTTCCTAAAGAAAGTTGGCTATTGGATAAGTGGTTACATTACTTTCTAGTATCATAGTGGGATAAGCGTTCTTGAGAATAAGTGCACTAACATATTTTTTTACAAGTGGACATCACATCTAAGAATCATAATCTTGTAACATTGTACTTAAACTTGCTCTTAAATCACTTGATTAATCACCATATTGATATTGTGATAAGAGTTATCTTGAATTCATTTAAGTAATCTCAAGAATTACTATTTGTGTTGATATATTGTTGAAATATTAGCATTGTCTAATTGGCACATTGAAATTGTCAAGAGAAACATTGGACTTGTGAATGTTACATTTAAACAAGTACTTTTTCAATGTGAGATTGATAATCTTGAATTGATTTACACTCTTGACTTGTCATTGGATAATCTAATTTGTAGTCAAAGAGTGTTGAGAAATCAATGCTAGTAGAATCAGAGTTTGATTCCTCTTTCTTTGATAATTACTTGTGAATTATGTTGGCCTCTTTTAATTCTTTATTAGATTTCCTTTCATCAAGAAATTACCAAATTATATGTGTATCAATATTACAATAACAATAGACGCAAGATATAGGTGCACAACCAGGGAAAACCCCCAATGAGGGGAATATCCATTCAAAACTCTTCCTTCAGTAGATTCATAAGACAATATGAGATAATCCAAGACTCTTTGACCTAGACACAGACTTCCTCCAACCACCAAGTCATCCCTTCCTTATTCTTCAGATGATAAATTCCTAGCAACATCTTCGACCTAAAACTTTGACCCTGCAGTAACAGAATTTTGACCTCCCCTACAAAAGAAATTAAAAATTTAGTAAATTTCATATTTTTGACCCCTAAAATTTCCCAGTAACTTCGCACGTGTGAGAGATATATGGCCCAATACTTAGATATTGTCTTTCCCTGCAATATTATTCTTTTTCCTGCAACTTCACACTTTTTTGCCTCTCTTTCTTGTGTACCAAACTTGTTGAGTGAGTGTAGTGCAAATGAATCGAACTAATCTTCTATATATAGCCTCTTCGGTGGTTTGAATTTCCCTTTAACTTCCCTAATGTATGCCGACTTCATTAGGTAAGGGCCTACTTGGTGCAAAGGTGAAAAATTACCTATTTGACTAAAAAATAATTTGTTTTACGTGTTACAACAACCTAAGAAGGGTCTACTAAAATAGACAATGATTGTAATGTCTCCAGATAAAACCTACAAGTCCTCAATGGGGACTTGGACCTATAAAATATTGACCCAAGCATGAAACTCGTGCTTTAATAAGTCATTTTAATAATAATAAAATTTCTTTTGACAATTATACATTTATGAAGACAAAAAGCTAGTTACATTCTTCAACACTCCCTCTTAACTAGGGAGGTATTCATAATTAGATATATATACAAGTACATGAAATATCTCAAAACATATGGGCTATGAAGAGTTTAGGCACACTCAGTGCCATAGACTAGATTCATGACCAGGGTAATCTATCTGGGTGGTTTTAGGATGGACTAAAACTTTTTTCCACTCTAGGTACCATCAAGCTTACTTGATAACCATCAACCTAGGGATCTAAGTGTGTATCCAAGGCCAGAGATCTATGAGAAACACCACCCTCCCTCTTTGGGATCTAGACATCAGACACATGTAGATGTCCTCGCAAGCATCAGACACATGTATATGCTTCAACACTTCATATCAACTAAATCAGTAATTTCAACTAAACCAAGAATGCTTCTAAGATATTCAATTTTTTTATTTGAAAGAGACTTTGTTAACACATCAGATACATGTTCGTCAGTCAAAACACACTGTAACTTCACGATCCCATCTTGTACCAAGCTTCTAATGTAGTGGTAGTTTTTTTTGTAATATGCTTCATCCTTGCATAGTGTTATCACAAAATTGCTTTTGATAGGCTGCTAATCAGAAAATCTCATACACCTATTTCAAACCAATATTGTGACTAAGGCTTAGCCTCTTCAGTTTGAGAGGGCTCTCTCAAGGGTTAATGGTATTGAATAAAGATATATATGGCTAACTCTATTTAGGAAATAATTTTATTATGATGAGTGTAGGTTGAAAATAATATCAGTATGTAAACATTGGGCTTATGTAGTCAACACTTTTAGCGATTCAGTGAGTTCACCTAACAAGGAAGCTGAGGCAGGTCAGAGTTTTTAGTAGTAGGTCACACACACATGAAACGGGAAAATACACAGTCAATTCATCTATAAGGGAAGTCAGAGCATCACATGAATGAATTATGAGTATTATAAATGAAAAACACTGCAATGAGATACATAAAAAGATATAGATAAGATAGGAAAGAACTAAAAATTCATTCATAATCTCAGGTTGGTCAAGTAAAAAATCTTTGTATTGCTGAAATAGTCAATTTATAATAAGATCCAATTTTGCCAAAAATATCCAACCCATGACAAATTCGACTCTATGCCCTTTCATAGACTTGTTATGTCAGGAGATGATCTGCCTCCTAGCTAGATTCATTAAATTTTGCCTAATGTCACCTTGCATAACCATAAAACATCTATTTAATGACAAAATGACGGTTATCCTACTTAACAGTCCTTTTCCTAATAGGACTCAAACTACTCATTATTAAATTTAACAACCTTATCTTCTAAAGAAATTACATCTTTGGAAAATATTATTTCACATAGTCGAATTGGGGTGATAGGATTCATCACTACATGACCACTTAATTGACCTCCTCTAAAACTGGAAACAAAACCTTGTTTTTTAGGCAAACTGGTCTTCTTCTTCCATGAATGCTTTGGCTGCTAATTTATCTTCATTTCATGGTACTTAAGTGCTAAATAACTGTTTTCATGATCCTATAACACTCGGATAATACCCAGTTGTCCATAGATGCCCAAAAATCTGCTTAAAAAGCTCCCACACAATACGATACGAAAGTAAGGCATTTTCATAGCGTACTTTCGTAGCACTGCAAAAATGCCATTCACCCTCAATACTTTTTATTATTTTATTTGGTATGGTCTTCATCATCCTTAGACACATCTCCCATGAAAATTTCACCTTCTAAAAGCTCCCAAAACTGGTTCAAAAAGGAAAATAAAGCTACAGTAGTTTCATAGCGTTTTGTTGTCCTTGAAGCCCAAGCACGTTATGAAACTACTGAAAAGTGCTAAAATTTTAGATTTTTGCTTAACTTGAAACATAAACCCCATAAGTGTCAAAACCTTGTTTCTAACATTCCATTAGCCTTAAAAACCATAAACCATCTCTTCTTATGATCCTTGAGGTGTCAATTTCACCTTTCATCTTTAAGACATCCTTGCAGATTTTTCCTATTTTTTCTGAAAAATAGGTCTTAGAACAGAGCCTATATCCTCTAATCCATCATGTAGTTTGAAAATTTGGAGGTTTTTTTTTTCAATAATAATTTTCTAAGGGAAAGCCTCTCTTGGGTTTTAGAAAACCATCTCCAGCTGTCCAGAATCTACATTTGAAAAACATGTGTAAAACAAGAAAACTATGTTTTCTAAAAATAGGGCTTCAAAGAAATCCTTGTATCTCCCAACTGATAACACCTGTGAGAAAAGTGAGATTTTATTGTTATTGGATATGTTCTTGAAAATAACCCCTCTCAGTTTCTTAAAATACCTTTTTGTTTTCCTAGAAACCACCTTTGAAGTTGACTACTCAAAGTCAGAAAATAGAGAAATGCTTCATATTTCGCTACGAAGCTTTCAACAGTTTCGTAGCGTTTCCTACCTATTTTACACTGAATTTTCTACGAAAGTAGGGATTCTTGGCTAAAATTACCTTTTCAGAGTTGTAATCTTGGGAAATGAAAAATGTCAGAAAGTTATGATTAATGTGACATGAGGGGATTTGAATGAGGGTGAGTTTAGACCTTAGGATAGGCTAAATAAGAAAAATTAAAAATTTTCCTTGACCAAGTAATGAAAAATTAATTTTATGACCCTACCTTTGACACATGAACCTCTTGGATTTTTTCAAATGATGCTTCATTTTTATGAGTGATAACAGTGGCTCCACTTGGGATGGTGTGCCCCTGTGGTACACTAAGGAACCTGTAGTTCCAGTGCCATCCATATTCTTGGAAATACAAACTATGAAATTTGTGAAAACTTTGCCAAGCTCTTATAGCCTTCTCCTCGAGCTCAAGCTTGATGATTACTGCTGAAAAACCAACTTTGTACCTACTAAAAATATGCTCAGTCAACGTTGAGTTTATTCACACACTCCTACCTACCCTAACAGCTGCAATCTCCTTTTTTAATTCAAGAAATATGAAACTTCCAATGAAGCCAGTCGTTGATCTGATCTGATATTTGAACCTCTTGTCTACACTTGAACCAAAAGTAAGCATGATACTGAAATGACCAAGGCAACATAAAATGGATTTGATCTTCATAATGAAAACATAACTAGAAATTTGAACTGTATAACTCTTCCATGTAGTCAGCTATAGGATCATAGAAGACATAGTTTGTTTGATGATACTCAAGACATTCTGTAGTTTCAGACATCTCATATACGTTTTCTTTAACAACATTATATTTCAGATGTGTGCTATCAAACTCATTTTCAAACCAATTTTAAAGAACAAGGTTTTCTTCCTCAATCTCAAAACAGAAAGGTAGCAACACCCTCTCTTTGTATTCTAGCATGAAAAGCTTTTGAAAAGATCGATCTTGATCACAAAGACTATAAGATTGAATTTGATCTTCTAAAGATTCAATGTTTTTTTCAATGTTCTTAGCAACTTCATCCACAAATTGAATCTTATCTTTTGACTTTCACTCAAATGATTTCAGATTAGAAGACAAGGATAAAGAAAAATTTTCATCCACTTTCTCATTAGTGTGATCATTATTTGATGTAGGTTTATGTAAGGAATGACATGAAGAATAAACTTCTTCCTTTACCTGAGGATTATAGCAATTATCTTCCAATATTTCCTCTTGTTGTTTGAAATGATTCCCATACTCCCGATGATCAAAAGGCTAACACGTCTGTTGCAATTTTTCATCAAACTCAGAGGATGCAACATGATTTTCATAAATAAACTCCTGTTGGGTTTCATTTTCATTCAAGAGAGAGGCTATCCTTTCTTCTTGGTGATGAAATGGATTGTCATGAAGGGCCTCTAAAATTTCTTCATCCATGAACTCATCATCTTCATAACAATTATCCATATATTCAATAAAACTCACACAATGTTTACAACAATCTTTGATTAGAAATAAGGAGAGATGACACTCTTCATACATATCATAAAATGCAACATGGAAATCAGCAAGAGAATATAATGAACTATTTGGCAGGCTTTCGTACCAAGACCATGATTTTCCTTCTAAAGTGGCCATAAACATCTTCATGAGGCAATCCTCAGGGATCTGAACCTTAAGTCTGTGTACATGCATATGGAATATAACTAAATGAAGAGCAACATTGTATTTCTTTTCATATTTAAATATGGGAAGATCAGTTAACCATTCAACCTTTGGCATAGGATTTGGAAAACCGGGGATGTGAGACTGATTCATAGGTGCATACCTAGAATTTATTCTTGCAATGGTACTCATCTTGGAACTTCATCAAGCTAAAGATCTTCAAGCAGTGGAGTCACCTTCCAATTGATTATTTGATGTGTGGAGTCACCAGAGCAGAAATGCAGCCAATATGTGCCTAAGTGTTTGCTGCTCTCAGACCTTAGAACTGGAACTTTTTCGTTCTTCCCAGGGAAAATTTACACCTTCGGTCCCTGGAAATGGTGCCAAAAATGTTATCACCAAATTGAGTCCTCTTGGGCTACTTCAATGGTCAACTTGGAGTAATTCTTTCAAACCAACTTTTGATTGAAGCTTAGCCTCTTCAGTCTGAGAGGGCTCTCTCAAGGGGTTTTTATCATTTAGATAATGATAAAGATAGATGGATAACTCTATGAATTATGTATTGGTTTTGTATATTTGAAGGTTGAAAAGATGAATGTTTTATACCATTGGGCTATGGAGTCAGTGACAGGGATCTCAATAACAAATTTTTTCCTTGTGGAAGTTGAGGCTTGTAAATATTTCAATGAAGGAACAACACATGCAGGAAATTTTCAATAACTTGAGGTTCAAAGGAAGTCAGAGCATGTAATACATGAATTCTAAGTAATGGGACATCAAGACATTGAAGGTAAACTATTAAGAGAGATATACCATAGCTTAATACTTAAAGGAAGTCAGAGTAGGAACAATCATGAGTTCTGAGTAATAAGCATTAAGACATTGGAAGAAAACTATTAAGAGAGATATACCATAGCTTAATACTTAAAGGAAGTAAAAGCATGAACAATCATGAGTTCTGAAAAATAATCATTAAGACATTGGAAGAAAAAATTTCAAAATATAGGACAGAAACTCATTGAAATATAATAAGAGTCTCGGGGGAAGAAAAGTTGTGTTGTTACTGTATATAGCAGAAACTCCAAAAGTTTTACAATCAAAATAGTATTCTAAGATAACATCTCCAACACTTTCTAAGTCTGAAACTAAGTCCTTTATAGAATGAAGACTCATACAAATGATTTTCCAAGTTTCCAGCCTTGAAATCCCACCTCAGAGACCTATTTCAAATAGGATTATCTCACTTGGAGACTTCCTAGGGATATTTCTATTTTGCAGAGTTTGAATCCAAAAAGGACTCTTCTTTCATTAAATAACTCAAAAAATCCATTTAATAAACCTTATAAAATTCAACCAAATAACTTGATGAGTGTGTTGGAGTGCAAATGTATCATTATTCCATGTGAAAGATGAGTTGGACCTCCTCCAAGTCGAATTTTACAAAATTTTCACAAATTTGACTAGTGAAAATTATGAAAAAATAAGCCTCCAAGATGAGTGTATAATTTCCAGAATCTAATGGCTTTGCAGAAACTGAAAGATTTTTTTGTAGCTGAGGTTGTGATGAATAAAAACCTCTTTCATATTTCCAAAACACTTTTTCATTGCCTAGAAACTGAACTTGAAGTTGATTTCTAAAACATTCATGTACATGACAGTTTCGTAACAATAGTTTTGTAGCGAATTTAATTTATCAATTTCTGCCACCTCCTAATTAATTTACAGAAACTGAGAGAGGTGTTTGTAGTTGGGTCTGTGATGAAGAAAAACCTCTTTCATATTTCCAAAATTATTTTTTAGTTTCTCAAAAACCTTAAAATTTTTTTGCTACGAAAACAGGACAATTTCATAGCGTTTTGCTGTTTTTCAAGCCCAGACACGCTACGAAACTGCTAAAAAGTGTTGAAATTCCATATTTTTTTGTAATTTTAAAAACAAACCTCATAAGTGCCAAAACCTTGCTTATAAAATTCCATTAGCCTTAAAAACCATAAACCAACTCACCTTATGATCCTTGAGGCATTTCTTCCTCATTTATAATGGGTTGAGCTATTGCCTCTTCAAGCATTGTCATTTTTAGACCTTTGTTCTGCAATTCATCATGGATTAATTCAAGCTTCTCCTGGAGGTCCTTAACTTAATTTCTCAACCTTTTGTTAGTAGAATGCAATTGCAAATTCATCCATGTCAAGTGAACTCACTGAATCACTGAACATGTTTGACTTCTTTCGTCAATGGTTGGGTCAATTTTAGTAAGTGTCGTGTGTCATCTAAAGTATTAGACACACTATCAACAATTGTCCTTTTGAATACTTCCACAACTATTGGGTCTTCATTGATCAAATTCAAATCTGATGGTTCATATCTCAAACATTTTCCAGCCTTATTTGTCCTTCTTTTTTCTGCCATGGTTTCTTTAATGTCTTCACAGCCTCTCTTGATAGTGTTCAGCCTCACTTGATCAGTAATATTTGTAAACCTATGAAAACACCAGCCACAATTTTGGCTCAATGCAATAGCTCTCAAGAGCTCAATATCCCGCAAAGGAGGAACAAAGAATGAGAAATTACTGAATTAGGAAATATTTTGAAGTTTTGATGTCTTATCATGACTCAATGATGACTCATACATACCTAAACTGATGATGATGACTTCAGACCTGACCATGTACTTTGATTTTATCCCTCCATGACTCGAATGGAATCTAACTTACCCTTTCCCAATGATATTCTGACACCTAACAGCTAATCTGATAAGACAGATAGGAAATTGCACTTTCGTAGCGTATCTAGTGTAAATTTGACTTTTTCCGCTACGAAACTATCAGTATTTTTGTAGCGAAAAGTGACTTTTCTCAATGTGTTTCGCTACGAAACTGTGGTTTCTTGGCTTAAAAGACATTTTCGATAAAGAAACGTTGGAAATTGAAATATGTCAGAAAATCATGATTGATATAACATGAGAGGATTTGAATGAGGATGGGTTTAGACCTTAGGATAGACTAAATTAAAAATTTTCTTTGACCAAGTAATGAAAAATGAATTCTATGACCCCACCTTTGACACATGAACCTCTAGGAATTTGTCAAATGATGCTTCATTTTTATGAGTGATAACACATAGAACACGAGATTTTCATATATCTTGATGTTGCTTTGATTATCACAATTTATTATAGTAGGACTTATAGGCTTCCCAAACAAATCTCACATAAGTTTCCTCAACCATACAACTTCCTTTCCTAATTCACATGTAGCAACATATTCTGCTTCAGCACTGCTTAATGCAATGAGATATTTATTTATACTCATCCAAGAAATCATAACAGATCCCAAACTAAAACATCCACGAAATCATAGCAGATCCCAAACTAAAACATCCACCTATAGTGCTCCTTCCATTAGTCTCACTGCCACCCAATCTAAATCTATAAAACCTATTAATCTGACTTCCTTGTTGTCTTACTTTAGGTAGTGATGTATAGTGCCACATAGATATCTTAATATATTCTTGGAATTTATCCAATGATCATGACAACGATCCAACTAAAATTGACTAGGGATGTTTACGGAAAAAACATATATCATGTTTATTATTTACCAAATACATTAGAGAACCCATTAAATTATGATAGCTAGTAGGATCTACGAGACTGGAGTCAGTGTTTTGTTGAAAATGGCAACAAGAAACAGTGAAGGAGGCCTCCTGAAACATCTTTCCTAATCCTAGTTGGAAAGTGATCACCTAAACTAGGTGGGGACCACACATGTGATTTTTGTCGAAAAGTCTATTTTTAGACTATGTCTATTTTTAGACATATGGATCATGTAATGAGCCGGCAAAGATGCTATTCTTGGAGGATTGGTAATGTTGGTAAAATATATGGACCTCTATTTTTAGACATTCAAAAAGGTTTCTATTTTTAGACCTGGCCAAAGTTAAAAATGTAACAACAAATATTTACCCTTAATAATATTTAGACTATAAACAGCAGTTTACTCTCTTGGAGCACTTTAGTTTGACCCCCGGAGGTGGGGCATGCAGCTGACATAAGGAAATTCGAATTTCCTATGGGTTAGTTGAGCTATTGCATGGTTGACTTCAGTTAGACTCATGTGGCAGAGTTTTGGTGGAGTTGATTGAGGAGTTAATGGAGATTATGTTCCGGTTAACTAGTTGAACTAGTTGTGATCAGTTTAACTGGCGATTACACTAGAGATGAGTTGGGTGAATTAAATATTATTTAATTCACTGATATTAACTCATTATTCAACTAAAGAACACATCATTTAACTCAGTGCATGGACAGTTCAGTGAAAGACCAGTGGAAGAGGTAGATGAAAGGGTGAGACTGACAGCAGTTGTACATTAGTTGTGCATGAGATTTGCACAATCAGTGGGATGATGATGCCAATGATGATTGCGCTGTAACAACTAGGTGAATTCGAATTCCATTCAGCTATATTCACACTTTGGATTGTGCAGTAGAGGCAGGCAGAGCAGCAGAAGGATTTGAACCTGTGACTAGTTTTAGATCTAGCTAGTTTTGTGTTCAGCATATGAGATAGTACTGAGTACTTGTGAGGAGTATTGTATTATGTATTGCTGAATGTTTCTCATCCATTATACGATACATATAGCTGGGGGTTTTCAGCTATAAGATTTCCCCATACATGCTGCGTTCTATGTGTGTGATTTGATGTTCTGTCGCTTTGTTTTTTATTCCGCATGTGACGATTAATTTGTAGAAGCAATTATGTGTTGTACAAGCAATTCGAATTAATGTATGATCAGGTTAATTGCAGTGAATAAACTTCATTATTCAGAAAATTTCTACATGGTATCGGAGCTAAATTAATCGTCGAGATCTATTACGGTGATTGTTTATTATTTCCTTGGACAGAGCCTGCATGCGGGCCAGGTAGCCTCCGGAATATTCATCCTTCTTTGTAAGGTGAAAGATCTGGTGAATGCCCATGCAGTCAATCTCTGGTTTGGAAATAATTAGCTCTCAAGTGTAGATCGGAAGCAATCAAGTTTATCAGCTCTTGGTGAAATTCGAATTTGCAGATTTGTGTTCTTGGTGCCGAGGCGAAAATGTCTTTCAACGGGTTGCGACTCGAATATGCTCTTGATGGCAGTTCGAATTATGTTGCATGGAAGGACCGCATGGAGGCTATATTGGATGATAATGGGCTGTTGGAATTGGTGGAGAAAGAGATTCCAAAGCCTACTTCTACTGATGCTGCTGTTGTGGAAGCTTGGCGAAAGAAACAAGCAAAATGTCGAAGGATCCTGTTGGAGGGTGTAAAGGATCACATTGTATCCAGTTTGCACGGGAAGGCTTCTCCATATTTGATGTGGAAAGCCTTGATGGATCTGTACCAAAGCAAGAGCGATCAGAGGAAGCTGGCGCTCAAAGATAGACTTAGGAACATCAAATGTGAGAAGGGGGAAAGTATGCCGAAGTACCTCACGAGGTTCACCCAATGTCGGGATGAGCTGGGAAGTGTTGGTGTGACGGTGGAGGATGAGGATCTGGTGAGTTTGGCGCTTCTTGGTTTGCCGAAGAGTTGGCATGCATATCAAGATAGTGTCAATGGTCGGGAGAAGTTGCCCGAATGGGAAAGACTGTGGTCTGATCTGGGGCAAGAGGAGATCCAGCAGAATACCAGGGATGGATCTTCATCAAAGGCATCTGATGAAGAAGATTGCGCTTTGGCTGCCAAAGCAAGGAAGGGGAAGGGCAAGGAGAAGGCTTCTCAATCCGGTGCGGATGGTAAAGAGCGTGACATGTCCAAAGTGAAGTATTTTCACTGTCACGATCATGGACATTACGCCACGAATTGCCCAAAGAAGAAGAAGAACAAGCAGGCTGCTGGAACTGCAGCTGGTGAGGCTCTTGCCTTGCAATTTGAGCTGGACTTCTCATTGATCGCATGCATTGTGTCTAGTGCATTGGGATCGGGGTGGTATATTGATAGTGGTGCTTCCTTTCACATGACGGGATATGTGAATCTTTTCAGTGAATTGGTGGAGAAAAATCTCCAGATGCATGTTGAGTTTGGCGACGGTGGACGATACAATGCGACCGGCATTGGTACCATAACCTTTCAGAGGGAGTCAGGTAAACTCATTCTTTTACAAGATGTATTGCATGTACCAGGTCTAACAAAGAATCTGATCTCAGTCGCAATGTTAGAGGATAAAGGGTATGAAGTTGTCTTCAGAGAAGGAAAGGTGTTCCTTCGGCACAAGGCAACGAGACAAGTCAAGAAGGTTGGGATTTGAGCCAAGAATCTCTACAGACTTGAAGTAGATGGGATGTCTACGAAGCTTCCAACTATTGGGAAGCAGAAGGAAGACATGCAACTGATGCTTGAGAGGGAGCAAGTTTTGCATGCAGGTGATAGTGAACCTCGGGATGTGGAGCAGCCACAAGAGGATCATGGAGTGGGAGAAACCACTCATGCAGAGAAATTTCGTTCCAGATGGGCAGAGGGAGTGCATGCAGCTATACCACCAGGTGAGAGGTGGGGCGACATGCATGATTAATCCCAAGAGGATATTTCTGGGCAGGATTCATGAGATGGTGTGGATCTCATGAGTTGAACCTGGCTACGAGGTGCCCACAGCGCGGCAGTAGCAAGATCAGTTGGAGTGATGCAGGCAGATCAAAGTGACAGTGTCGGATACTGGAGCGCGGATCAGAGTTGACAGCAAGTGCAAGAGTGCATGGGTGCAAGAGTTCAACAACGCAGTGGTTCCTGATGACATGTGCAGTAGCTAAGCAGAGGTCGAAGACTTTGATGATAGATGCTAGATGCATCAGACTGATTGAGTTGTTTGGAGCTTATTCAGTTTCAGAGGAGTTGCAAAGCAGATGCATGAGTTTGCATGGTGCATGCAAAGGGTGCATGGCACATGCATGGAGTTGCATGGTGCATGCATGAGTTTGCATGGCACATGCAAAGGGTGCATGGCGAATGCATGGAGTTGCATGTCGCATGCATGGAGTTGCATGGCGCTTGTGAAGGTTGCAGGGCGAATGCATGGAGTTGCACGTCGCATGCAATGACAGTCCTTTCTTGTTGAGAGGGAGTGTTGAAAATGGCAAAAAGAAACAGTGAAGGAGGCCTCCTGAAACATCTTTCCTAATCCTAGTTGGAAAGTGATCACCTAAACTAGGTGGGGACCACACATGTGATTTTTGTCGAAAAGTCTATTTTTAGACTATGTCTATTTTTAGACATATGGATCATGTAACGGGAGCTGCAGTATGCTATTCTTGGAGGATTGGTCATGTTGGTAAAAATATATGGACCTCTATTTTTAGACATTCAGGTGGTTTCTATTTTTAGACTGCCAGGCTAAAAATAGAACAGTCAAATATTATTTACCCTTAATAATATTTGGACTATAAACTTCAATTTATCCTCTTGGAGCACTTTAGTTTGACCCCTGGAGGTGGGGCATGCAGCTGACATAAGGAAATTCAAATTTCCTATGGTTTAGTTGAGCTATTGCATGGTTGACTTCAGTTAGACTCATGTGGCAGAGTTTTGGTGGAGTTGATTGAGGAGTTAATGGAGATTGTGTTCTGGTTAACTAGTTGAACTAGTTGTGATCAGTTTAACTGGCGATTACACTAGAGATGAGTTGGGTGAATTAAATATTATTTAATTCACTGATATTAACTCATTATTCAACTAAAGAACACATCAGTTTAACTCAGTGCATGGACAGTTCAGTGAAGACAAGTGGAAGAGGTAGATGAAAGGGTGAGATCGACAGCAGTTGTACATAAGTTGTGCATGAGATTTTCACAATCAGTGGAATGAGAGTGCCAGTGATGATTGCAATCGTACTCAAATAGTAACTATTGAATTCCATCAGCCATATTCACACTTTGGATTGTGTAGGAGTGTAGAGGTGCAGAGTGTGAAGGAAGGATTTGAACCTGTGACTAGTTTCAGATCTAGCTAGTTTTGTGTTCAGCATATGAGATAGTACTGAGTACTTGTGAGGAGTATTGTATTATGTATTGCTGAATGTTTCTCATCCATTATATGATACATATAGCTGGGGGTTTTCAGCTATAAGCTTTCCCCATACATGCTGCGTTCTATGTGTGTGATTTGATGTTCTGTCGCTTTGTTTTTTATTCCGCATGTGACGATTAATTTGTAGAAGCAATTATGTGTTGTACAAGCAATTCGAATTGATGTATGATCAGGTTAATTGCAGTGAATAAACTTCATTATTCAGCAAATTTCTACATTTTTCTCATCATCTTGATATTGGTGATCACGGGATTATTCATGGGCTTGGATTCCATCATACCTAATTTCTCCAATAACTTGATTATGCATTTTCCTTTCCCAAGATATATCTCCTCAGGTTTCTTCCACACTTCCATAACTAAGTAATAATGCACAAGTCCTAGATCCCTCATCTCAAATTCGATTTCCAGCATCTTATTGCATTATTGTACCCTTCACTTCACACTTGTAATAAATAAATAATCCATATATAGTATAATAATGACTAGTTCATTATCCACCACTTTGATGTAGAGGTTTGGATTTGCAATACTTTTGATGAACCTAATTCTTAAGAGATATGCATATATTCTTTCATAACATTCCCTAGGAGCTTTCTTCAAACCATTGTTATAGCATCATGTTTCACCCTTATGTGATTCATGATTGTCTTTTTGACCTTGGGCACCCATTCCCACAGACTTGAATAAATTTCATGAAAAACAGTGTTTAAAATCCCATACGTGGATATGCCTAGACTTTTCTGCGTGTATACGCGAGTCCAGAGATACTTTTCTGTGTATGCCATTAAAATCATTAAAAATATATATAAAAATCCCTATTTTCGAGGCTGGGTTGATGGTTATTCTCGTAATTCAACCACCCCAGCCCGTGGCCAACTATTTCCAACTGATTGAAACTACTTTGAGGGAGTATAAAAGCCCCCCATATGCATGGCCTAAAGGAGAGAGGAAAATTATAGATATTATACTCTGTTGGAGCCCGATTTAAGTCTGATTTCCCGTGCCTCCTGCACTTCCCAGATTTTGACAGGAAACCCTTGTTTCCTGGAGATGTTCATCAGCTTATATGTCATCTCATGTGCACAAGTCTTGAAAGAATCCTAGCGAGGCAAGGGCAGGACGGATCCAGACGACGGTCTGTTCAAAGATGATGGAAGGATTCAGGTGATCTTCCACCTTTCTATTATTGTACATGCTGTTCGTAATGAAGAAGAACCATCTTGTTTCCGAATTCACATGTTAATATCTGCTTGAATATGTGGAAAGATCGTTAATTAAACATTTATTATTGTTTATATGATGTTTCACATGGATTATACTGACATTTAGGAAATATATACACTGTAAAACTAGATTTCCGTGCATGTCTCTTCTTGATTTCCAGGTTTAAGAGGAAGAAGAGTTGCTAGGGGTTTGGACCCCACAGGATCTACATCAAGGGTAGGATCTACGGGTGAGTTATACAATCTGTAATATCTAGTTTTTAGCGTACAAGTTTGATTGTGTGAGTCCTTCTTGAATAGCATGCCCCGATCTGTGGAGGTTTTTGACCCAACGACCTCTAGGGAGTTATTTCCCGAAAAAAAATTGGCGACTCCGCTGGGGAACGCATTCTTGTGATTCCCCTGTTGGGTGGTTTCAGTTGTTTTAAAGGTTTCTGACAGTTTTAATCATTATTTCCAGTCCAGTTAGTTTTTTTCTCAGTCAGACTAAAAACCTGGTTCTTTAGTCAGGCTTGATATTTTTATTTTTCATTATTTACTTTTCCCTACGCTAGTTTGCTTATATACAGTCGTGTATACACACAATTTTTGTGAAAGGAAGTCACGTATACGCGTGTTTCCTTTGACACAGTCGTGTATGCACGCCTGTTTCAAAACTTCTAAGTAGTGTATGCCTGAGAAAATTTTGAAATTTTTGATTTTTTGACTTTTTGGTCTTGTCTGCCTGTGGTGACCTGTTTCGGCAGTGTCCCTTTAGTCTCTGGATTGTGTTGAAAGTGGTTATTAGTATTTTTCTCTCTTGTTTGGTTGAAGACTGGCTCATTTGGAAAATTTTGTTTTTTTTTGGTGCTTGCATTTCTGGTTCGAGTACCAAGATCTCTTTTTGGAGATTCTTTGCTATTCTGCTTAATCAGGATAGAGAGCTTCTACTCATATTCTCTTTCCTAACTTTATGTCTTGCTTTGCACTTTAATTTTTGCCTGCTTTTCGGTTGGTTTTCTTGATTTCATTTGACTAGGTCTTGTTCCAATTTTTTGAAGAGTCATTTTTGGTTCTTTGAAGTTTTGTTTGCTGCAAGTTTGTGCTATTATACCGGGCTGATTTATTGAGTTTATTGTCTTCCTTGTGCTCGTATGAATCTTGCTACCAAGTGCCACTATAAGATTTGGAGCATTTTTGTTGAAATTTTGCTTGAAATTCAGAGATTGTTTGGCTTGGTAATTGGATAGTTTTCTTGGTCTCTTTGAAGTATTCTTTTTATAAAATTCAAAAACTCGAAAAGATTTTGTTTTGCCATTGCTTTTGTTTTGCATTTTTGTTTTGGTTTCTTTTCATCTTTTGAAGCCCTGTTGAGATTTTTACCTTCGGTTTCTGACTTGATTTGGGAAGGGAATTTTCATTGGTTTCTTTCTCTTATTTTGAGCATATTTTGGCGCCTTTATACTGAGAGTTTTTTATTAGGGAACTAGCTTTGTGGACAGCCGGAAAAGTGATAGAATTGAGGGATTCTTGAAAATTTCTCTTTGCTTTATTAGATCTTGCATCTTAGAGTTGGCATGCTCTTAGTAATTTGCATTAGGTGCACTTGAACATTTGTAGTCATTTTCATAAATTTTGCGAGTGTGAGGTTTGATATCTGAAAAGGAAAAATAGTCTCATAGAACCTGTGTAGAAATTTCTTTTCATCGAAAGGCAATTACTGCATCTACATGTAGTTTGGTTTTCATTAATTTATTTTCTGCGTCATAAAACATCACGAGTTTCATTTCCATATTCCCTTGACTTAATATAATAGCCAACTAAAATAAGCACAATAATTTAAAAAACAACTAGCAAGTTTTTCTTATTAAGTGTCATACATCAAATAGCTAGGTTGTAGGGCCTTGGATTAGGTGAGTGGAGAGTTAACTCTCCAAGGCCACTCAAACTAAAACATAGAAGTTTATTAAATGAGAGAAATCCAACACCGTTAGGTGGACCGGGAAAGCTCTCCTCGAGACAGTCAAGCGCGAGGGAAAGTGAAGGTTGAGAAGAGAGTTACCCCCTCTCTGATTTGCTGGATCTTGCCTTAAGACCGTTCCGCCCAGCTACTGACATGGATTGGTGCCCTTAGTTGCCATTCCTAGGTATCACACAGGTGAAT
This sequence comes from Pinus albicaulis, assembly GCA_034641835.2. Taxonomy (NCBI): domain Eukaryota; kingdom Viridiplantae; phylum Streptophyta; class Pinopsida; order Pinales; family Pinaceae; genus Pinus; species Pinus albicaulis. The sequence continues at coordinate 141,061 of JAXQQM020071009.1, read as the reverse complement.
GTGGGGGGGATACCCATGGTACCTGAGGCAGACGTCATATCACTTCTAGCAGTACTTCTGGAGGGTGCCCCGGCGAAGCTTGGATACTTGCACTAGAAAAGGTTGTTGTTAGGAGGTCGTCGTAACTGTTTCTGTTACCTTTGCTAGTAGGCCTGGGCCGTCATTATCCCAGACTACTCTCGAGAGGTCCTATTTTTCACTTTCTCGTATTTTGGTGTCCGGTCCTAATCACCCAGAGTGGAAATACCTGAAGGCTGCTTTCTTGGTTGCATCTTAGGGATTTTGTAGTGAGTTCTCTTTGCTCCTAGCTTGCTTAGCTTTATAATTTTTTGAGTCTAATTAATCTGTTAAAGTGGCTGATCAAGCGCCTCATCGATCGAGGAGAATCCGAGGGTTATCTCCCGAGAGTGTTGAGCCTTCTTCAAGAAGGCGTAGGATTAATATAGTAGGTGAATATCACTCTGTGGTATCTGACGCAACGGAGAGAGATCCTCCACTAGGGCTTGAAGGTTCTGTAGTTGGTTCTGGTGCTGTTTCTGAGAGGGGCACTCCGCTCACCTCGAGAGTCTTATTTCCAAGAGAAGCAGAAGAAGAAGTAGAAGTAGAGGAAGTACCTCAGCATCCTGAGTCACTTCCATCTCCTCTTCCTCCTAATTCTCCGTTTGTTGTTGAGTACATCGGACCTGAGTCTGCAAGACCAGAAAGTCCTTATCCATCTCATTCATACCTTTCAATGGCCACGACTGGGAACGCGACTTCGGCTGTGAGTGCTGCAGGCATCCAGACTCTTGCTTCAGTACAAGGAGGAGGCACAATTGCTATATCTTCAATCGCTTCTAGTACTACTGTGTTTGGCTCTGGCTCCACCCAAGCACAAGCTTCTCAATCTGGTCCCTTTTGTTTTGGAATGCCCTTTAGTGGGATTCCTTCGTTTTCCTTTTCCACTGCTACAACTGCATCTGCACCCATGTCTTCTTTGGCTAGTGGGTCAGCTTCTTTTCAAGGGTTCCCCTTCGGAAGTGGGCTTATTCCTAGTTCGAATCCTTCCTTAGGGTCTTTTCCTTTTACTTCCCAGACTCATAGTTTTAACCCTTGGTCCGAAGGTTAGAGTTCGACTACCTTTATCGGTTGGAACCCTATATTTACCACAGTAGGGGCAGGGAATCAGTTTTTCACTGGCCAGCAAGGGAATGGTCCATTCACTTCGTCGAGTACTTATCAGGCTTTTTCCCCTTTTTCTAATGCTTAGAACCCCTATTAGGGGGTTTCCTCTTCATTCACTACTTCAGTGGGGGGAACTGGTCCGGTCTATGGTAACTCTACATTGGGAGGGGGTCCTTCTCCAAATGCTGGGTCACAAGGATCATCCTATGGCCCAACATTTTCTACGAGTTATTTTTGGCAACCTGGTGCCTCATCAAATCCAAGTTATTCTTTTAAGAATGTTGGGAATCCATCCCACCAAACATGGAATTCTTAGGCCCCTCCTCGTTTACCTTTTCTGGCAACTTTAAACTTGCCAGATTTATCGAAATTGACAAATGATCCAATCCAATATAGTCCGGGGTGGCCTCCGGTTCCTACCAAACTACCTTCAGACATTCCAAAGTTTGAAGGCAAGAATGGAGAGGACCCGGCTGATCATATCACCGCTTTCCATCTATGGTGTTCATCTAACTCCCTGATCGAGGATTCGATTAGGTTGAGGTTGTTTCAATGCACCTTGACTGGAAATGCTGCGAAGTGGTACATTGAGTTAACTGGGGGCAGTTTTGCTACTTTTGGAGATATGGCTACTATATTTCTAAATCATTTCCAGTTGCTTGTTCGTTATGATGCTGGGACAAAACTCCTGGTCAATTTTAAGCAGGACAAGGAAACCCACATTTCTGATCATATTCAGGAATGGAAGAGAAGGAAGAGGCTTATCAAAGCTTATATTCTGAGAGAATTCCTCTTGGAATGGTTTTTGAAATCTTTGCAGCCAGATATTTCTAAGGATGTATCCCTGTCATGGGTATTTTCTGAGGAACAGGCTATTTTCAGGGCCTAGCAGCTTGAATTGATATATTCTCAGTCGGGTGTCCTTCATAAATATTTTCCTAACGCTCCCCACTCCAAATTAGACTTGTCCAAGACTAAACCCGGTCCTCATGGTGATGGACTTATTGGGTCGATCGATAGCAGTGCAGCTAACCTGCTTAGTCAATTGTAGCAGTTGTCTATACAATCTGCTTCCTCTGGTCAGGATGTGCCTGCTGAGTCATCGCCTTCTCAATCTTTGTCGGTAAATTCCGTCCAGACTTCCAACCCTAAAGGAAATCAACAATCCGAAGGGAAGAAGAAGGGACGGAATAATAATAAGAAAAAGGGCAAGGATGGGAAGGGTAATGCAAATAAATCCAACGAGTATGTTGGTGAGGGTTCAAAAGATAAAAATAAAGTTAAGTTTCCATGCAATTTATGTACTGGAGACCATATTACTCACCTTTGCCCTAAAATTCAGGATGTGCAATGCTTGTTAGCTCAGTAGGGTCCTGCTAGTTCCCAGGATATGTTGACAAACCCTTTTCCCCAAGGGCAACAGCTAGTTGTTGGTGCAAATCAAAATTCTGGGGCTTCCTCTGGGGGCACCCAGGAAGGGGAAAATCCGTCAAACATATATATGATGAGTGCTCACGCGGATATCGCCATGAGATCCCGTGATTATGGCGAAACTAAGTCTTCGAAAGCCAAAGGTGCTCCCGATGGTACTGAGCCGCTTCATATTACGAGGCCTACTGTTGAGCCTATACCTCGGATGCCAAAAGCATCTACTAAGCATATGATGATTAATCCAAATGCCAGGGCCGCCCATAACTACTCTGTTGTAGAATATTTGGCACAGATCCATTTTGCTATGTCTGCTCTTGAGGTGCTCCAGTCTTGTCCAGCTCAGCGCAATTCTTTTCTCACCACTATTGGGGTTGTCGATCCAAAGAACTCTCTTCTGATTACATTCGATATGACTAATTTTAAAAAGAGAATCCCGCATCATATGGTTTCTCATATCAAATCGTCGTATCGGAAATTCAATATCTTTCGGACGGTCGTTGATGAGGGTGCTTCCACATGCGTGATGTCTCTCACATGTTGGAAGGGAATTGGATCTCCTGCAGCTGTTCCATCTGCTACTCTTCTGACTGCGTTTGATGGTCATTCTCACAAACCACATGGCATTATCCCAGTTTTTCCCATCTGTGTTGGGGGAAAAACTGTAAATATAGAGGTTGAGATAGTTGATGCAAGCTTGGACTACAACCTTCTGTTGGGGCGAAACTGGATTTATGAGATGGATGCTATCGCGTCCTCATTATTTCGGCTTATTTGTTTCACTCATGAAGGGAGGATTGTTACAGTTGATCAACTGGACTGTTCTCCTGTAGAATCGAATGCATCTACTGACTCAACTATTCCAAAGGTGGATGATGCCAAGCCGCCTGTTGAGAATTTAGGGGTTGGGATATATTCTTCTTTGATGGGTACTTTCGATATTCCACCTCCTACCGTTCATATAAATGAAATTTCATCCTCCAGAGCTCCTATTCGAAGAGATTTCTTCATAACTCATTATTTTTCGGACCCTTGGACCTTACCTTCTCCTACCTCCACATTAGCGGAAGGTCAAGTGGGTGGAATGGCATTTCCAATGTCTGCAGCTGAGATTGCTTATCAATCTATTGTTGACTCTGCAGAGTCCACTCCAGCTTCTCTTTCCCTAGAGGAGTTGGATGGCGATGTGGCTCCGGCTTGGATACTTAGTTCTTCTTCCGCTCAAGATTGCCTTGATACCACTCTTCCATCTGAAGAGGCCATCCTGGAAGCTATGAATGGTATAGATAGACCGTGGGATGATTTGCATCATCCGTCTTACTTTTTACCTGATTTGAGCGAAGTTGAATCAAGTTTTCCAAGTACTTTGTCTCCTGGTCCTGTTCACCCAGTCCTGAACCCTTTAGCACCAGCACAGGTATATGCTGAAGGGAACATGGTTGTGATTTCTCCAACTATCCCGGTGAACATTTCCAGGGATCCCAATGTTATAGAGAATGTCTTCATTGGAGCTGAATGTTCCCCTGAAGAGATTCAGATTTACACCAATCTCTTTAAAGAGTGTAGGGATGTATTCGCTTGGTCTTATGAGGAAATTCCTGGTATAGATTCATCTATTGTCTAGCATGAGATCAAGACTTATGAAAATGCTAAGCCTGTGAGGCAAAAGCTTCGTCCGGTCAATCCTAGGAATGCTGCAGCTATCAAAGCCGAGGTGGAGAAGCTGCTTAAAGCGGGATTTATTTTCCCTGTTCCTTTGACTGAATGGGTTTCAAATCCTGTTCCTGTGGATAAAAACAAGGAACAATTCAAGTTTGCATTGATTTCAGAGACCTTAATAAAGCATGTCCAAAAGATAATTACCCCACACCTTTTATAGATCAGATTATCGATGAGTGTGCCGGTAATGAGATTTTCTCCTTCATGGACGGTTTCTCCGGATATAATCAGATTACTATCCATCCTGAAGATCAGCATAAGACTGCCTTTATTTTTCCTTGGGGTACTTTTGCTTACAAGAAGATGCCTTTTGGTCTTAAAAATGCTGGGGCTACTTTTCGGCGGGCCATGTCATATGCTTTCCACGACATTAAACATATTATCGAGGCATATTTGGATTATTTAGCTTCTCGTTCTCGAAAGAGAATGGATCATCTTGCTCACATTCGTCAAGTATTTGAACGATGTCATTTCTACAAGATTAGGTTGAATCCAAACAAGTGTGTTTTCGCGGTTACATCCGGTCGGTTATTGGGATTTATAGTGTCTACGGAAGGGTTAGGGTAGATCCCTTCAAGGTTGAGGCAATACTTCGGTTGCCTCCCCCGTCGTCTATTCGTAAACTTCAAAGTCTACAAGGAAAAGCTAATTTTCTTCGGATATTTATCGTAAATTATGCTGAAGTTACCAAAGGATTTATGATATTGTTGAAGAAGGGAGTTCCATTATTTTGGGATGACTTCGCTCAACGCTCATTTGATGCTTTGAAAAAAGCATTGACCTCTGCTCCTATATTGAGTCCACCTGATTATAGCAGGGATTTTCTTTTGTATCTTGTAGCAGCAGAATCTACCATTGGTATGGTTCTGGTTCAGGAGGACGATGCTCTTGCAGAGCATGTTATATACTATCTTAGTCGAGGCTTGGTAGGACCTGAACTTCGGTATACTTGGATAGAGAAACTGGCTTTAGCACCTTTTCATGCTATACAACGACTCAGGCATTATATTCTTCTACGAAAAACTTATGTTTTGGCAGTAGCCAATCCATTTCAGTTTGTTCTCAGTGGGCGAGTGATTGGGGGAAAATACAATAGATGGATTGTGATTTTGCAGGAATTTGATCTTGAGTTTATGTCTGCCAAGTCCAAGAAATCATTGGTTTTCGCAGAATTAATCTCCGAGTTTCCCTATGGAGAAGAGATAGTTTATGATGAATCCTTCTCGGATGAACATTTATTTATCATCTCTTCACAGGATCCTTGGAATGGGGATATCATTGTGTATCTTCAGACTACGAATTTTCCCTCTACTTTTTCAAAAGATGAGCGCCGTAAATTGCGTCTCTTGGCTAAAAATTACTTAATTATTGGTAATGCTTTATACCGTCGAGGGGTTGATTCAATCCTGAGACGTTGCTTAACTCTCGAAGAAGCTGAGGCTGTGCTAAATGATTGCCACAGTGGAGCTTGTGGTGGTCATTTATCTGGGCTTGCTACAACCCAAAAAATCTTGCATGCTGGATACTTTTGGCCTTCAATTTTCAAAGATTGTATGGAGTCGGTCAAAAAGTGTCATCCGTGTCAAGTCTATACTCGAAAAATGCGTGCTCATCCAGCTCCACTTTTTCCAATCATTATTGTCGATCCCTTTACAAAGTGGGGTATTGATTATACTACTTGTAACCCGCCTTCGGCTAAAGGTCACAAGTACATTATTGTAGCAGTAGACTACTTTACGAAGTGGGTCGAGGCTATGCCTACTTTTGGGAATGATGGTGAGACATCAACTCTTTTTCTTTTCAACCAGGTTATTGCTCATTTTGGTATTCCTAGAGAGATTGTCACTGATCATGGCAGTCATTTCCAGAATAGCATTATGGCTGAGTTGGCTCTAAAATTAGGTTTCCGGCAAGAGCATTCATCTCCTTGTTATCCTCAAGCCAATGGGCAAGTGGAAGCCGTGAACAAATCCTTAAAGATCATTCTTCAAAGGACGATTGATAAGGCCCGATCCAACTAGCATATCATGTTGTATCCTACACTTTGGGCATACCGGACGTCAGTAAAAACTACAACTGGCTTTACTCCGTTTCAACTAGATTACGGGCTGGAATCCATATTTCCCATTGAATGTGAGATTCCTTCTCTAAAGTTAGTCGTTGAGATTCTTCCTGACACTTCTAGCCTTGAAGAATGTCTCCTTCATTTGGAACATCTTGATGAGTAGCGTCGGGATGCCGCCATGATGAATGAGGCACATAAGAAACGAGTCAAAGCTTAGTACGACAAGGTGATCAAACCTAGGGTTTTCTTGGAAGACGACCTCGTTTTGGTCTATGCCCAAGAGTAGGATGCCCTGGGCATAGGAAAGTTTAAGTCTATGTGGTATGGCCCCTTCATCATTAAAAGAGTCCTTAAAAAAGGAGCCTATGCCTTGGTTGATTTTGAAGGAAATGAGTTGGCTGAGCCCAGAAATGGGCTCTATTTGAAAAGGTATTATGCCTAGGCTTCGGCCTGGCATTTTTCTTTTGTATATAGTTAGTTTTGTTTTGTACATATCTGGTTTTTTGGTCTTTGATGTGATGGTGATGTTTTTGATCTGCTTTGGCAGGTTGTGTCGAATGTCATGAGTCATTATGGTTTCATCGATGGTGCTAGTAGACACACCCGGAACTTGGCTTCCGCGGCTTGGGTGCTTCATTATCTATCCAGTCAGCTGTTAGTATCAAGAGGAGTCTGCATTGGTCCTGCTTCCAATAATGTAGCAGAGTACACTGCAGTTATTTATCTACTCTTGGAGGCAATATCTTTGGGTGTTGATTCATTGGTAGTTTTCTTGGACTCCCAGCTGGTGGTGTCGCAGTTAAACAATACTTATTGGGTTCGAGATCCATTTTTACTCCAGTTTTTTTTTAGGGTACGTTTGTTACAACGATCATTTCATTTTTTAACATTCATTCATATTCCTCGAGCAGACAATTGGATGGCAGACTCATTAGCTAATCAAGAAATTGATTGGCATATTAATCATTCCATACATTAAAGTTTAATCAACAAAAACATCATGCATTTTTTATACATTTGTCACATCGCATCATAAATCGCTGTATATATATATCATCAGAGTGTTCAAAAAAATATACAAAATTTGGATCCATAAGTCATACAAAATTAGGGCTTATGCCCGATCATGTTTAGTATCAAAAATATACAGTCATCCAGTAATCATGTCTATCTACTCCTGTGGTCCCTGCCCAATATTTGTGTTCCTATAGAACACGATCGCAGTAGCGACATGGCGGAATAACCGCACCCAGTCACGTGGTACTCCCACTACCCGTCTTTGGATAGCCTTAGGTAGGTCTTCCACCGTAGCCATAGGCACTTGGCGGGTCAAGCCCACCAAGTTCCTTTGGATAGCATGGAGGGTCCTGCCTGGGTCTTCTGTATCTACCTCGCCTCTGCGGCGCTTGTGCCTTGGGTAGCCCTCAAGACAGACTGGTCCAATATCTGTATCATGGTCATCATAATATTGTAATTCATTTTGAATCCAATCAAAAACATGTTTTGTTTTCACAGTTTTTCACATATATTGAAAAAATCATCAAAAAATCATATAATTTAAAAATTGCAATCTCACCGATTGCGCCCCATGTCGTGCAAGGTGGAAGGACGAGGTCTGGATCACCACAAAAATCCATCCCGGCATAGGGGTAGTCCTCCACTGCGATGACTTGTTCCTCCCACCATTGGAAGAACTCGTTGTGCCAGGTGGTTCGGGGAACTTCACTTCCCCCGAGTCTCTTCATCAGATCAGCCCATCGGGCAATTCTTGGGTCTCTTGGGCTGTTGATGGAGGAGATCACTTTGGGTCGAAGCCCAAGAATCTTCTCAAAGACGAATGTCATCAAAATGGTTCCATACCCGAAATTCTTTGTTTTTTCTTTCCAGATGGAAGTCAGTTGTTGCTTCATGTTGATTAACAGAGCTGTACACCAATCATACAGGTGAACTAGGCATTCCACAGCTATGCTCATCTGGGTCCTGGATGCCTGATGCAAGGAAGCAGATCCCGCTACCCTGCCAATGGTAAACAGGAGAATTTTCATGTGCAGATCTCTCAAATATTTTATTGCAATCTGAGTCCCTACTTTTTTGGACCCCTCTACACAGTAGACTTGGACATAGTCATCCACCGTAAGCCCTCCCAAAGGCTTGCCATGCAAATCTACTGGGTCTCCCCTGCGCGAGAGTCCAGTAATGAAGTATATGTCTTCCACCTCTATGTATATAGGCATTTGGTCTATCACGAAGCAATCTTCCTCTAGTTCCCAATAATTTACCAGCATTTCAAGCAACCAGATGTTACTTTTCATGTTTGGCATTTTGAAAAATTTTAGCAATCTGCAATTTCGGAGGATATTGAGCGATTGTTGATCTTGCATCACTTCATTATCAATTGCACTATGCTCACGTTCCCTCCAAGTGATGGTCATCCTGAAAAAATTCATTTATTTGTTCATTAGATGCATTTTTTTTACATCGCAGGTTGCGTATATGCAACTTACCCTATAGACAGTCGCGTATCATACGCGGTTTGGTCCATATGAACCCACGTATGCGCAGAGCCCTAAATCAAAACAAATCTTTTTTACGGTGAAATTTTCAAATTTTAACTCTATTAATGGACAAAATTGATAATAATGATGGATTAAGAGCTTACCTGACTGATTCGGCGAAGTTTGACCGCTGATTGCTCCTGTTTTGATGAAAGAGGGTTTTTCTCCAGACCTCTTTTTCCCAAATCAGCAAGTAACAATGAACCAAATATGAGGTAACAAGTGTATTTATGCCCAGAAATTGAAAATTTTTGCAAAAATTTGTTATGCCCATTTTTCAATCTATCTTATGCTGCATAACCCTGATGCTTGTAAGTGTCAAGATTGGTATATTTTCAGGTACATTTTGATGAAGTTGAGATTTTTCCGGTTTTAGATCCATGACTACTGACCTATCATGGCAGGTATATGATCTTTACTGGCATATAGGTTAGGAAATCCATTTTCCGTTGCATTTTGCATACTAGCCTCCGTTCTGATCACTTGCCATAGGGTCGATCCCATCAGGTCATGAGTATTTTACCCATTTCACTCGCCGATTATTTAATCATGACTTGGTGGTAGAGCCTTCCTTTACATGGGCTTCCTAGTTAGTTCCTCGCTAGCACTTGTTGCTCATGCTGCGTTTCATGTAGGCTCGGGAGTCCTCTTTAGTCCTGCCATGACTTATGTGTTGAAGCTTCATTCTTATTCTTCTTCACTATCATTTTTTCTGGCTATTACCCTAGAGGCTCCCTGGTGTTCTTGAGTTGTATTACTGCATTGCATATTGACTACTTGTTTATCTTGGCCTTCAGTCGGCTTCATTTGGACTCGATGTTTAAGCCATCTTTGGACCTTGACTTTCTGTAAAAGTTAACCATTGCATGCACTTAGCTATTGCAACTTGACACCCTTTTTACCCATGGATGGAACATTCCTTTGAGTATCGCTTACCATTTTTCGCCACCTTGCATTGAGCATAGGATCGTTCCTATCCTAGGAACTAGAGCATCTGTTTCCTGATACTCATTCTATCCATTGTACTATAGCATTCTTTTATTCTTTTTCAGGCTTATTATATGAAAAAGACAAAAAAAAAATTACATATGACAAAAAGAGCGGGAACGGGATGTTACTTCATAATTTGATGGAAGTACAGTATCAGTTTGTCTCCCTTGAACAAAGCACATACAATCATATATTTCCTTCATTTGGGATGGTTTTAGTTTTGACCTAGGTTCAGCTTTTTCCCTTGTTTCACTGGTCAGTCCTCCCCCAATTGGTTATCTCTTCCAATCATATGGAGAGTTTGTTTTTGCCTCCTGCATAACAGACTTATACTGTGTCATTTTTACTGCCAGGGTCATCACGAGTAGTGATTTTTTTCAAAGGAATTTTAACCAGAGTCGGCCATTCTACGGTGTCTCTTGACTTATTATTCAGTCGGCCTCCCCAGTATTGTCAGTATCTTGTTCTATCACATTAGATGTTTGGTCTCTGCTCGTGCTGGTTTGAGAAGGTCTCCATTGACTTCTTGCTGGCGGGTTTGTCTCTTATCGAATACGACATATTGCTCTGAGAGTAAACCTAGAGCCACACCTTGGCCCTATTTCCATCATTGATAGGTGACCTTGTGCTCAGCATTTGATCATCATTATGGGTCTTTGACTGAGTGGTTTTCCTTGTGTTCGACGTCAACATACATTATCACACTTGGGATTCGTGTAGTACCTTGATTTCCATTTGACCCTATCGGTGGATATCTCGCCTCTCTGTTAGCTTTCATTATTGGTTGGTTCAGAGGGTTTCTTCCATGCACTAGCTTCATCTTGTGCATGTAGGAAACGTACTTCGGTTTGGTTCCGTCACTCTGCTTCGTCCGATTCCTTCCAAATCTTGGCTTGCGAGTTACACTCGCGCTGGATTGATGTGGGATGCCTTAATGCCTTCCTTCCAGTAGATCTTTTTCCATCGACTCCGACTCATTGCTCTGGGAATAAGGTCTAGAGTCTTTTGTCAGTACCTTAGGGTTTGCAGTCATCAGTGGCAGACTCTTCGGTATGGACAGTGGGGATTCATTATTGCCTCCTGATTGGTAGATTCTTCCAAGTGTTCGACTTCAACTCATTCATTCGCACTTGTTAGATTGTACTGGGGTACCTTGACACTCGTTTTCATTATCGGTAGGTTGTCTCGCGTTTGTTAATGGTATACATTATTGACCGGTAATCAAACGATTTCTCACATGGTCGACTTCATCTCATTTATTCCCATTGTGTAGAATTGTGCCATCGAGATCGGTGAAGACCTCGGGTTGCATCAGCCTCTTTCGGTTCACTTTTGACAGTCCATTCAGTTTATTCCAGTGATGTCGTCCACCTTTATGTGTTGCAGTGTCAGTACAGCAGCATCCTATATGTTGGCTCCCAAGTTGTGTGATTGTACCATGTGTTCCACCCCTTATGATTTGGTACTTGGAGATTCAGTTACTTTTGATCAGACATCTATTTTCAGCATCATTGATCAGTTTGATATATGTGATACTTGGACATTGATTCCGACTTGTACTTCCAGGCCGTGCTGAGTTGATTCATTATGTACTTCCAATTCATCTATACTTGTATACATTCTGGATCTATTCTGTACTTGCTATATGGATATATTTTTGACTGAGCATGGGTATGCCCGCCTCAGACATGAGCTGACTCTCTGTTTCCTTTCATTGGTTTTTGGTAGGCTGAAATCTGGTGAAGTCCTCTCTTATCCTTGCGAAGTTCTTTCTATGCATATAATACATTTCGGCCATCATGTACCCCTTCTGACCTCATATATTAGGGGGCATCTGTTATAGCATCATTTTTCACCCTTATGTGATTCATGATTGTCTTTTTGGCCTTGGGCACCCATTCCCACAGACTTGAATAAAGTTCACGAAAAACACTGTTTAAAATCCCATATGCGGATATGCCCAGAATTTTATGCATGTATACGTGAGTCCAGAGATAATTTTCCACGTATGCCATTAAAATCATTAAAAAATATATAAAAATCCCTATTTTCGAGGCTGGGTTGATGGTTATTCCCGTAATTCAACCACCCCAGCCCATGGCCAACTGTTTCCAACTGATTGAAACTACTTTGAGGGAGTATAAAAGCCCCTCATATGCATGGCCTAAGGGAGAGAGGAAAATTATAGATATTATACTCTGTTGGAGCCCGATTCAAGTCTGATTTCCCGTGCCTCCTGCACTTCCCTGATTTTGACAAGAAACCCTTGTTTCTTGGAGATGTTCATCAGCTTATATGTCATCTCATGTGCACAAGTCTTGAAAGAATCCTAGCGAGGCAAGGGCGGGATGGATCCGGACGATGGTCTGTTCGAAGATCATGGAAGGATTCAGGTGATCTCTCCACCTTTCTATTATTGTACATGTTGTTCGTAATGAAGAAGAACCATCTTGTTTCTGAATTCACGTGTTAATATCTGCTTGAATATGTGGAAAGATCGTTAATTAAACATTTATTATTGTTTATATGATGTTTCACATGGATTATACTGACATTTAGGAAATATATATTTTGTACAACTAGATTTCCGTGCATGTCTCTTCTTGATTTCTTGGTTGAAGAGGAAGAAGAGTTGTTGGGGGTTTGGACCCCGCAGGATCTACATCAAACGTAGGATCTATGGGTGAGTTCTACAATCTGTAATATCTAGTTTTTAGCATACAAGTTTGATTGTGTGAGTCCTTCTTGAATAGCATGCCCCGATCTGTGGAGGTTTTTGACCCAACGACCTCTAGGGAGTTATTTCCTTAAACAACCATATAGGGATTTCTTGAGTCTACCAACATGATTTTTATTTTTATTTATTTCAAAGCATTCAGTTTGTTTAATGTATACTTCTTCATCAATGGTTCCGTTTAGAAATGTTTTTTTTTATGTTGATGGATATTCCATGCCATTGTTGCAACCAACGAAACTAAAGATATTATAGTAGTATATCTTGGAGTAGGTGCAAAGGTTTCTTCATAGGCTATGCCTTCCTTTTGAGAGAAGCCCCTTGCAATGAATCTAGCTTTGTATTTGTCTATGCTTCCATCAATAACATGTTTGATTTTGTAAATCCATTTTGAAGTGACAACCAACTTGTCACTTGGTCTAGGAATGATTTCCCAAACTCCATTCTTCAAGATGGATTGATATTCTTCCTGCATTTCCTTCTTCCATTATTTTTTATGAGAAGCTTATTCAAATGTAGTTGGTTCAGTTTATATTATTTTTTTCATATACGTTTCATATCGTGAATATATTTTTGGTCTTTTACTTTATCTAAAATTTATTTTCGAGCTCCATGTCCTTTGAAATCTTCGAGAGTAACTTGGTATGATGACGGGTTGAATAGGCTTACTTGGTCCTTCTTATTCTTATTTTATTTTAGTAGTTTTATCATGGTGCTCTTCTTCCTCAAATAGAAATATATATTCATCATCAAAATCAATAGGAATATCCTTGGATATTTTGTAGGCATGATTTTCATCAAATATAATGTCCCTGCTTACTTTTATTTGTCTTCCTTCCTTGATTAGATTCTATATGCTTTTGAAGAAATATTGTAGTCATTGAAAGATATTTTTAATGCTTGTAGAGTAAAGCTTATTCAAATGTAGTTGGTTCAGTTTATATTAGTTTTTTCATATATGTTGCATATCATGAAAATATTTTTGGTTTTTTGCTTTATCTAAAATTTATTTTCGCAACTTCATTTCCTTCGAAATCTTCAAGAGTAACTTTTAACCAATTTTTCCTTTTCCTTGTTTTAGGTATGATGACGGGTTGAATAGGCTGACTTGGTCCTTCTTCTTCTTATTTTATTGTAGTAGTTTTATCATGGTGCTCTTCTTCTTCAAATAGCAGTATATATTCATCATCAAAATCAATAGGAATATCCTTGGATATTTTGTAGGCATGATTTTCATCAAATATAACATCCCTACTTACTTTGATTTGTCTTCCTTCCTTGATATATATTTTATATTCTTTTGAAGAAATATTGCAGCCATTGAAATATATTTGTAATTCTTGTAGAGTATAACTTATTTTTCTTGTACTTTGGAAAATCGATATATGTGGGACACCTAAAGATTAGGAGATGGTCCACACATGGCTTCTTTCCTATGAATTCTTCTTTAGGTGTCATATTCTCAAGGATTCTATGAGGACTTTTATTTTCTATATATATTGTAGTCATTGTTGCTTCTCCCCATAGAAATTTTGGTATATCTTGATAAAAAATCGTTGTTCGTATACATTCTTCAACTGTTCTATTTTTCCTTTCTATAACTCCATTATGCTCGGGATTGTAAGGAACAATGAGCTACCTCTTAATTCCTGCTTCTTTGTAATATGAAATTATTTCTTTTGAAGTGTATTCTCCACCATTGTTGTATCTAAAAGTCTTTATTCTTATTTTAGTTAATGTCTCCACTTCAGATCTAAATTCCTTGAACTTTTCAAATACCTCGTCCTTTGTCTTGAGAAAGTAGATTCATGTCCTTCTAGAGTGATCATCGATGAAAGTAACATAACAAACATGACCTCCAAGTGATTTGTCATGCATATTCCCACACACATCTGAATGAATGAGATCCAATATTTCCTTAGACCTTGTTTCAATTCTTGTAAAGGGTTTCCTTGTATTCTTTCCCAAAGAAAATCCCTTACATATTACTTCACGATCTTCTTTGATATTAGGGATGTCATTTACCATTTGATTAAGATAGGGGATGACCTTATAATGTATATGTCCATGTCTTCTATGTCATAGTTCAATGGGAGTAATATACATGTGAAATAGGGCTTGAGGAGATGGTGTTATGACTCTATATAACCTTCCTTCATGTATTCCAATAACTCTTTCTTTATCAATGCTTGTATATTTTCCCCAAACCAGAACTTTACCATCTACAAAATCAATTCTGCCTCCTTTGTCTTCTAAACAAGAAATTGAAAGAAAAATCTTTTTCAAACCTGGAACATAGAGGATATAATTATTGAGGTGTAGCTTTACTCCATTGTCAATCTTTAATGAAGTTGATCTCAGGTCGTTGACTACATAATTGTTGTTGTCTCCTAACTCCACTGCATGAGAATATGGTTCCTTTGATAGAGTGTGAAGTTTTTTAATTTCTCCTATCATATGTATTGATGCTCCACAATCAATGATCCATGTGTTGTCATCATCAAGTGTACCTATGAGTGCAACCAAGAACCCTTTGCTTTTGACTTTATTAGATAAGTTGTAGATGATTATTTTAATCCAAATTCTTGCAATTCTTATAAAATTGAATCCCATATTCAAGTATCTTATCATAGAGGTATTAACATTTCCTTTCAATCCAACAAAGTGATCTCAAATATTCCTTGATCTTAGCTATGATACCATGTTAAGAAATCAATGCTAGTAGAATTAGGGCTTGATTCATATTTCTTTAATAATTACTTGTGAATTATGTTGTCCTATTTTAATTCTTTATTAGATTATACTTCATCAACTAATTACCAAATTATATTCGCATTAATATCACAAGAACAAGAGACACAAGATATAGGTGCACAACCAGGGAAAACCCCCAATGAGGGGAAAACCTAGTAAAAAATCTTCCTTCATACATCAGTAGATTCATAAGACAAGAGGAGATAATCCAAGAATCTTTGACCCAGACACAATCTTCCTCCAACCACCAATCCAACCCTTCCTTCTTCTTCGAATGATAACTTCCTAGCAATAAATACGATCCCGCAGCAACATAATTTTGATCTCCCCTACAACAAAACTTCGACTTGTGGTAAATTTCAGATTTTCGACCCCTACAATTTCTCAGTAACTTCGCATGTGTGAGAAATAGATGACCTAATAATTAAATCTTGTATTTCCCTGCAAACTTATTCCTTTTCTTGTAACTTCACACTTTTTTGCCTCTCCTTCTTGTGTATTGAACTTGTTGAGTGAGTGTGGTGCAAATGAATTGAACTACTCTTCTTTATATAGCCTCTTTTGTGGGTCGAATTTCTCTAATATAGGCTGACTTCATCAGGTAAGGGACGACTTGGTGTGGAGGTGACAAATGACTTATTTGACTTATAATAATTCTTTTTACATGATACAAAATTCCTAAAGGGTCTTATAAAATGGAAAATAACTCTAATGACTCCAGATAAAACCTAGAAGTCCTCAATGGAAAATATTGACCCAAGCATGAAACCCATGCTTTAATAAGTCATTTAATAATAATAAATTTTCTTTTGACAATTAGACATTTATGAGGACCAAACCTAGTTACATTCTTCAACAAAGAGTTCATCAAGCACTACTTTTGGTGAAGAATGTCTTTGCCATTTTTAAGTACTTTCCTTTATTTCTCTAAATTGAATATTGTCTTAAAGTACTTAAAACATTTTAACGATCTCACATAAAGCTAATCACTCAATTATCACTTTCATTGTTAAACTTTACCTCCAAGAATAAGCTTGATTTAAAGATGATAGGACCACCTTTCTCACCCAACTTTCGAATTTTATACCCTCCCTTGTGGTTAACAAGGTGACCTTGCAATCGTCATAGCCACAATATCTACAACGTTGATGGAATTCAGGTGGTTAGAATTCCAGAGGAGGTATCATTAGTATAGCCATTGCTATCTTCCCCTAGGTCTCTCTCCACAACCTAGACTTGAGACTAACTTCAAAATAGTTGTGAGAGATGCCTCACTTAGATAGGTGTCTAATCTAAAATTAACAAAGAGTTTACATTTCACTTAGTTTTAGGTGTCACATCTCATATAGGATAGTGTACATCCTAAGAAACAACTTTTTATCTAATGACTTGGTAAATAATTTATATTGTGCAAGTGACTTGACTCCATAAGGCATTGGTCTCTAAAATTATATTATTAAATCATGTTAGTAATTAAACTTGATAATCATCAATAACCAAGTCACTAGGTCATTCAGTTGTAGCTCTAGAACTTGTTGGTTCCCAAAGAGTCTTTCATCCTTCAAATTTCATAGAGACTACCCCCCTAGCTTGTTGTAGGGAGACAACTAGAAAATAGAGGTAGGGATTAGAGTGACAACCCCTGCCTGGTGTCATTGTCACATTTACCTACACAATTTGGGTGATAAAAAATTTTGCCGCCATTGTCAGTGATATATTTATCTTATTCTCGACACTTTAATGACATCTTTTATCTCACCATCTTCTTCATCCTCATAGTAATGCCAATAATTCTTAAATTAAACTTAATACACAATTAAAATTACCTGCCATCTTCATTAATGAAGTTTTTCTACAAACACTTCAGGAACATAAATGACTACAAACATTTGAGAATTTTCACAACTAGATTATAGTCATATAAGCTATAGCCATTGGAGAATTTTAACGAGTCATGAAATAAACTTCTCCTTGCGAAATCAATGGTGAGCTACTACACAAAGGACCTCGTGGACTAAACATCGTACTAGTGTGTATGTGCGTTGAAGACTAGTGTGGCACCGCGTTAAGGAATTGGAGTGCGTGTATTTTCTTTCCCCTTCGTGGATAAGAAATTGACATGCTTACATATATTTGTGGCCTACGTGGATTTTATTGAACCTATGCGTAGCCTTTTGCAAGAGGAGTGGATTTTTAGAGGTATTAAATGTGGACATGTGGACGTGAAAATGTTGAGTTGAGTGATGGATTTAAAATGATTTAAAATTCTTCCCTTTTAAATATTTTTAATATTTTAATCCAAGACTAATGAGTTTGGGAGAATGAGTGGAGAACATGCTTAGTAGAGAACACCTGCATAGAATGTTTTTTTTTTAAGACCACCACCACATATGTTTTAATGGATATACATTGCATTTAATGTAAGGAGTAAGGAGACTTTGTTTGTAAGGAGAGAGAATTAGTGGGAAGATGAAGCTAGAAGAGAGAATTAGTGAGGAGAACATAAGAGTTAATTGAGTTTGTATTTAGTTTTAATATATTTCTAATCTCTTAAAATGGATATTTTGTAATGTTTTTTAAAGAAAAAAAAGGATTTGTAAGATAGATAAAAATAAAAGTTGAGAAGTATTAACATTTTCATTCATGATTATTTTTTTAAGGATAAATTGATTGTAATTGTGTTTTTGTTGTACTATATTGTACTCTTTATTTAATAAAAATGATATTTTGTTGTGGTGGTTGAATTTTGCAATATTTGGTTCTTGTCCCAGGTTGAAGTGGGACACATTGTGTTCTTTTGTGTATTTTATTTCTATCACTCTCTCTTACTCTCCTCATGGCAACAAGCAAATTGTATTGCATAAACTTGTTGTCACAAACTGTTTTTATTAGATCAAACGCATGCAACCTATATCATCACCAAATATTTATGGGAACTTGTAACCGATGGATACAATATGACTTCTGCTGATGAATTCAAAGAATTACACGATGATGAAAAGAAATCTCCTAAGGAATTCATTAAGAAAGATAATGAAGCACTTTCACTCATAGGAAGCTTGAAGAATCTATCTTTCCAAGAATCAATGGTGCAATATTATCTAAGGAAGCATGGGATATATTAAAAAACAGATATGAAGGTGTTGTTGTAGCTAAACGGAAAACATTAAGGATAAATTTTAAAAATTACCATACGCAAAGTAATGAATCAATTCATGATTACATCACAAAAATGAAAGATCTTGTTAATCAAATGAGGTCATTAGGTGAAGATGTTCCAGAAAGAAGTATAATTGAGAAGATTTTAAGAAGTGTCATGCCTAATTTTCATATGATCACTACTAGTATTATGGTCTCCAAATATACAAATACCTTGAAATTTGATGAATTAAGTGGATTATTGTTAATTGTTGAAAAGAGTCAACCAACTGAGCAAGTAGAACGTGCCTTTTATGCAAAGCATAAAGGAAGATGAAGGATTAGGGGTCAATATCATAATCAAAATCAAAACATAAATTAGCAAAGTTCACAAGGAAATGCATCAAATTTGAGAGGTAGAGGAAGTAATCCCATTCAGTTTAGAGGAAGAGGCAGAGAAATATCTCGAGGAAGAGGACAAGGAAGAGATGGAGGCAGAAATGGAGGAAGAGGTGGAGGACTATAATGTTATTATTGCCAAATAACTAGCCATCTTGAAAGAGATTGTTATACAAAAAATGTGAGATATGGAGCAAAAGGGTGCTAATACATTTTTTGAAGAAACTAGGAATGAGAATTTATTCATATCAAGTTTGATGGCACATAGTGAATAAAGTGAATCATGGTATGTTGATTCAGGATATTCAACTCACATGACATCTCAAGAGGAATTGTTTACCAAAATTAACGTAAACTATTCTGGTAAAGTCATATTTGGTGATGATAGTGTTTCTGAGGTGATAGGGAAAGCCACAGTTGCAATACTAACATTACATGGAAAAAAGAAGTTAATTGAGGACACTTCGTTGACACCAACATTGAATAAGAACCTACTTTTTATAGGACACATGATGGAGAAAAACTACAAGTTAGTGTTTGATAGTAAAGAATTCTTAATCATGGATAAGTTGAATCAAAATGTAGTTGTAGCAAGACGTAAAATGACTGAAGATAGGATTTTCAAGCTCTCTTTTGACTCAAGTAATTCACAGAGTTTGAAAGCAACAAAAGAAGCAAATAATAATGTTTGGCATTATAAGACGGGACATCTGAATTTTCAAATTTTGGTGTTGTTGAGAAAGAAAAACATGGTGAAAGGTTTTACTTATATTAAGTTGGATGATGATGTATGTGAAGGGTGTATTTTTTGGAAACAATAGAGGTAAAGTTTCTTAGATAAAACATTCAAGGCTAGAGAATGTCTAGCATTGGTGTATTTATATTTGTGTGGTCCAATGGAGATTGTGTCTTTTGGAAAGGCACATTATTTTCTCACTTTCATTGATGATTATTCTAGGAAGATATGGGTGTATTTTCTGCAAGAGAAATCTGAAGTCTTTTCTCATTTTATTGAGTTTATGGCTTTAGTTAAAAATAAAATTGGTCTAAAAATTCTCACCCTAAGAAAAAATAATGGGGGAAAATACAAGTCAAATGAGTTTTTGAATTATTACAATAAGAATGGAATAAATAGAGATTTTACTAATTCATACTCTCCTCAACAAAATGGTGTTGTAGAGAGGAAGAATAGAACCATAATTGAAATGGCTAGAAGCATGTAAAAAACTAAGTCACTTGGAAATTAGTTTTGGGTTGAAGAAGAACACATAGTAGTATACACTCTTAACTGATTTCCTAGAAAAGTAGTGTTGAATTTGACTCCAAAAGAAGCATTGTCAGGATATGAACCAAGTGTTACACATATGAAAGTTTTTGGTTGTACTGCATATGCACATGTTCCTAAGGAAAAGAGGAAGAAATTAGATGAAAAAATTATGAAGTGTATCTTTATTGGATATAGTACTTAAACAAGAAGTTACAGGTTGTTTGATCTTGAAGAAAAGAATATGATAATAAGTAGAGATGTTGTGTTTGATGAGAAGAGAATATATCATCCAGAACATGTATAGTTTGAGCTGAAGAAAGATGCAGTGAATATTGGTGATGAATCAAATTCCAAGTTAGTAAATATAAATGAAGTTATGAAGAAGCCTAAGTGGCTTGAAAGGGTTCATTTAGAAAGAAGTATGTTGAATAAAATTTTTAAAAGAAGGGTTACTATATCTCAAATTTATCTAGTAATGCACTTATGGAAAATGTAATGAAAATATATGAACCAAAAGATTATGCAGAAGCATCAATAACAAAGGAATGGAATGAAGCTATGGAATCAAAATTGAATGCCCTCATAAATTTTTGGGACTTTGTCAAATTACCAAAGGGAAAAGATGTAATTGGCAGTAAGTGGGTTTCTAAAACCAAGTATAAATAAGATGGCACAATTGATAAGTATAATTCTCATTTAGTTGCAAAGGGATATGCACAGAAAGAAGGAATTTATTATATTGAGATATTTTCCCTAGTGGAAAAGTTGGATACAATCATGATGGTTCTTTCATAAGCTGCATAATACAAGTGGCCAATTTTTCATATGGATGTTAAATCGTCCTTTCTAAATGGTTATGTGGATGAAGAAATTTATGTGGAGCAGCTTGAAGGTTTTGAAATGCCAGGAAAACAAGGTTATGTTTATAAGTTGAAGAAGGCCTTGTATGGTATAAAGAAAGCGCCAAGGGCATGGTATTCAAGAATTGATAAGTATTTCCAGGATCATGGGTTAGTTAAAATTTTATTTGAGCCCAATATCTATGTATTTCAATCAGGATAGGACATTCTAATAGTTGTCTTATATGTTGATGATTTGACCTACACAAGGAGAAATACATAACTATTTCAAAGTTTCAAGTCACATATGATTGTTGAGTTTGAGATGTCAAATCTCGGTGATTTCCATTATTTTTTGGGTATTGAAATTTGGCAAAAAGAAGATAGTATTTTCATGTCACAAGCCAAGTATACTTGGTACATTCTGAAGAAGTTGAAAATGTTGAGTTGCAAGCCAACGGCAACTCCTTTGGAAGTTGCTTTGAAGTTAGACACACATGATGAATCCAACTTAGTTGATGTTACTTTGTATCATCAATTGGCTGGAATTTTAATCAACTTGACTACAACTCAACCAAATATTTATTTTTCAGTCAGTATGGCATCAAGATATATGACATAGCCCAAGGAATTGCATTAGAAAGCTGCTAAGAGGATTTTAAGATATTTGTGTGGAACATTTGGTTATGGTTTGGTATACAAGTTTGCAGAATATTTCAAGTTGATTGGTTATACAGATTCAGATTGCGCATGGATGACAAGAAATAAAATTTAGGGTATTCATTCAATATGGGTTCAGTAACAATTTCTTAGAGTATTAACAAGCAAACCAAAATGTTTCTCTCCAGAACATAAGTAGAGTCTGAAGCAATAGTAACAACAACATATCAACAATTTTGGTTGAGAAGAATTCTAGAGGAGCTACATGAACATCAAGAGAAACCCACTTAGTTTATGTGTGATAATCAAAGTGCTATCCAGATGACCAAGAATCCATTTTTTCATAAGCAAAAATAGCATATTGATATTCAGTATGATTTTTTATGGGATTTGGTTCAACAAGGAGTGATCGAGATCGAATACTGCATAACAAAGGAACATGTAGCTGATATATTCACCAAATCACTATCTAAGGAAAAGTTTTGCAAATTCAAATATGATATTGGAATATTTCCAAATGATCATTATGGGGGAGAAATGATGGAATATGGATCAATTGTCAAATATTAAATAATTAAAGTTGTTTTTTTGTAGTGAGACATTTGTGGAGAAATTAGTGGAATGATAGATGAGAGATTTGTGGATGATCGTTGAGAGAATTATGGAGTGCTTTGTGGCGTTATTGATTGTGAAATTTGTGGAGATGAAAAAATATCAAGACCCTTCCTCGTGTATAAATATATGCCTCTAGCACATGAACCCGTTTTTAATGAGCTTTTCTTTGGCTTAATATGAAGACAAACATTCTCTCCCACTTGACACTCTTTAAGTAATCATTATTGGTCTTGTTGACCACACTTTGCCAATAGTATAAGAAGCAAAGTACAAAGAAAAATATCAACATTTCTCAATAATCAATTTCATCATTCAACTTCCAGTTGTATTATTGTAAACCTAATTGCTACAAAGTTTATTGTAAATGATTCTAGTATGACCATTGTGTCATGTAATTCCACCTAGGTAAGCCTATTATTTTTTTCAAAGGATCTAATACTAGGAATTTTTCTAACCTCCCTCAATTATGTGTATTTGTAAACATGGATAATCAATAGAGTTTTTCTTCTAGCTATAACCCCAAACCTAGGGTGGATTTTGTTGACAAGGTAATATGTGAGTCATAGTTTTTATCGGGTCTATGTAAAAGTGTGTTTAGGAATGCTTTTAGTGCATGGTTACTCATAGTTAGACACCATGGCTAAATTATTTTATTATAAACACACTTGGTTTCATACTAGATCATTTTGTGTCGTAGAATTGGGTATTTCCTTGAGGGTATATATATAAACGTGTATTTCCCCTTCTAAGAGTTGAATTAAATTGTAATATCTTGATGTAAAAAATATTTTAGTGCATGGTTACTCATAGTTAGAAAAATTAAATAAAAATCCTAAGCCAGAAAATTAATTAATTTTGATTCAAAAATCGTTTGAGAAAAAATAAATTCTCTCCAAGTGGAAAGTAATAAAAAAATAGTTGGTTAAAAAAAAATTAATTTTTGGAGGTCCCCCACAAAGGGAAAATTGAATTTTTTAAGAAAATTTGACCTCTTGGACCTTGGTGGTTAAGTCAAAATCAAAAATTTGAGGATATTAGTCAAAAATATTAATTTTTGGATTAATAAAAAATGGTTTTTAAGAGAAAACCGAATTTTCCTCAAAAATAAAAAATTGATAGTAGAGATTAAAATAAGATCAATTTATTTTCAACGGATGAGATTATTTTGATGATGATCAAGCCAAATAGTTGTTATTCCACTTGGAGGGGTTTATTTCTCTCTCTTTTTCTATATAAGGAAGATATGGAGCTTCTCATATCATATTTGGATGAAGTAATTTTCAACTGATGTATTAAGCTTTGCTCCACTAGAATTATTTTTTGCATAATATAAAGAATTTGTGGTTTCGGTTCATGGTGTTTTTCTATCTGTTGATCTGTTGTACATGCTAGTATTTTATTCTTTCATGCTCTATATTGTGCTAAAATTTATAATTTTTATTTCATTTTTGGGTGATAAGAACATTCTATTGGTACAATTATCTTGTCTTAGGTGATCTGATTCACCCCATGATCTAAGAATTATTATTGAGATTAAATAGAGATCTATAGGTACACTAGCCCTTGGAATCCAAGTTCACAGATCTATGGGGAATGATTGACCTTGTTTGAGCTCTAGGATTTCATTTTGATGAATGATTTTGTAGGAAGGTTTTGGCTAGTATTTTTTTCGAAATTATTCATCCATATTATCTAACTCTAAAATCCCAAAATTTTATTTATTTTGTGAAATAGATATTTAATCGGCTAATAAAAGAAAATATTTAATTTTTTAAATATTGTGAATATTTCTAAATAAGTATAACCCTTATTTTATTTTTTGTAGAGTTTAAGGTTTGGGGTTTTATTTTGACTTTTGTATATATTGGCCACTTGGGTTTTCTTCTTTTCATTTGTGCAGGTGATAAATCAAGGGTTTGAAGCAATAATTGTTTTCTAGGATATTCATCCAAGAGAGGAAGGTTGATCTACACTCTTGAGGGTAAGACCTCCAACTTCCAAAAACCTAATGTCTAACCAAAGAGGGAAGTTGTACAACCCTTTTGAGCCATTCTAAAGTATTTTTGTAGTAGATTTTTCAAGGTTTTTCGGGAGCCAAGTACATTTTTAGACTCATAGAGGCTAGCCAAGAACCTTGAGGGCGTTATTTCCCTAGAGGCATATTCTAGGGCTTAGCCATAGGCCCTCCGTAGCCTCATTCCTTTAGCAACAACCCTTTTAGGCCTAGGCCGCATACCCTAATGACCTTTCCTATCTAGTCGCATTCCCTTTTGGGCTTGTGACATGACTTAGAGGCCTCTCCCACTTAGTCGTAGGCTTAGATAGGCTAGTGACAACCCTTTTAGGGCTCTTTATCCCTCAACATAAGCCTAGAAGGCCATTTTCCTTGACCGCAGACCTTTTTGGGAAATTCCCTTCCATCGTTAGGAATTTTTTGGAATAGTTGTGGGAATTTTTTTTTGCATTAGAATTTGTCAAACTCTTGTGACTATAGGCCTATGGTAAGGGTTAAAGGTAATTTAAATTGTGTTTCAAGCTAACAAAGTTGTTTTTTAGGTGTCTCAAGTGGTTTTTGGAGTTAGAATTGGTGGTTGTAGGTTGACATATTCATTTGAGGATCATAGAAATCAAAGTGTTCACTAACAAAGCCCATAAGGCCTAGTGGTTTGCTTCCTCAACCTTTATTTATTCATCACTATTTCATTAAAGCCTCAATATATATATAATAATAGTGGCATAAAAATAATTAAAAATATTCTTATCATTTTCATTTGTTGGGGTTGCATATTTCTTGGTGCCTCTTATGATTTTTGTAGGAATCTTATAGCTTCTGCATCCATCTATTGCAATTTTACATTGATAAGTATTTATCTATTAGAAATCTCATCTATTTTCCAAAATATTTGTGTTCTCATTAATTCAATACTCTCAATAAGAAGATAGATTCTCTAAAAGATAATTGGTGGACTGAATTTGATTTCCTTACATAAGATAGGCTTGTGGCTCTCACAATTTTTCTCTTTCTCTTTTAATGTTTTGTAAGGAATAATATATTTTAGAATTTCACCATTCTCTAAGTTGCATAGTGATTCTAATTGAAATCATTTATATATGTCATTGGTTATCAAATTAGTGAAGATTTTCTTGACATTGAAAAGCATTAGGACATTGTGTTGTCTAAAGGATCGCTAACATTTTGTTACATTGGTTTTAAAGGAATAATTTTTCTTATCATTGACATAATTTCCTAAATAAATTTGGTTATTGGATAAGTTTTTTCATTACTTTTTATTATCATAGTGGCATAAGCGTTCTTGAGAATACATGCACTAACATATTTTTTTACAAGTGGACATCACATCTAAGAATCATAATCTTGCAACATTGGACTTAAATTGCTCTAAAATCACTTGATTAATCACCATATTGATATTGTGATAAGAGTTATATTTAATTCATCTACTTAATATCAATAATTACTATTTGTGTTGATATATTGTACAAATATTAGCATTGTCTAATTGGCACATTAACATTGTCAAGAGAAACATTGAACTTGTGCATGTTACATTTAATCAAGTAATTTTCGAATGTGAGATTGATAATCTTGAATTGATTTACACTCTTTACTTTTCATTGGATAATCTAATTTGTAGTCAAATAGTGTTAAGAAATCAATGCTAGTAGAATCAGAGTTTGATTTCTCTTTCTTTGATAATTACTTGTGAATTGTACGTTGGCCTCTTTTAATTCTTTATTAGATTATCTTTCATCAAGAAATTACCAAATTATATGTGTATCAATATTAGAATAACAAGAGGCACAACATATAGGTGCACAACCAGGGAAAACCCCCAATGAGGGGAAAACCTAGTCAAAACTCTTTCGTCAGTAGATTCATCAGACAATATGAGATAATCCAAGACTCTTTGACCTAGACACAGACTTCCTCCAACCACCAAGTCAGCCCTTTCTTTTTCTTCAAATGATAAATTCCTAGCAACAACTTTGACCTAGAACTTTGACCCTGCAACAACAGAATTTTGACCTCCCCTGCAAGAGAAATTCAAAATATAGTAAATTTCATATTTTTGACCCCTACAATTTTCCAGTAACTTCGCATGTGTGAGACATATATGTCCCAATACTTCGATCTTGTATTTCCCTGAAATATTCTTCCTTTTCCTGCAACTTCACACTTTTCCGCCTCTTTTTCTTGTGTATCGAAATTGCTGAGTGAGTGTAGTGAAAATGAATCAAACTTCTCTTCTATATATAGCCTCTTTTGTGGTTCAAATTTCCTTATAGTTTCCCTAATGTAGGCCGACTTCATCAGGTAAGGGTCGACTTGGTGCAGAGCTAAAAAATTACCTATTTGTCTCAAAAATAATTTGTTTTACATGTTACAACAACCCAAGAAGGGTATAATAAAATGGAAAATGACTCTAATTTCTCCAGATAAAACCTACAAGTCCTCATTGGGGAATTTTACCTAGAAAATATTGACCCAAGCATGAAACTCGTGCTTTAATAATTCATTTTAATAATAATAAAATTTCTTTTGACAATTAAACATTTATGAAGAGAGAAGGCTACTTACATTATTCAACAATCCCTCTTCACTAGGGAGGTATTCATAATTACATATATATACAAGTACATGTAATATCTCAAAACACATGAGCTACGAAGAGTTTAGGCACACTCAGTGCCACAGACTAGATTCATGACCAAGGTAATCTATTTGGGTGGGATTAAGATGGAATAAAACTTTTTTCCACTCTAGGTACCATCAAGCTTACTTGCTAACCATCAACCCAAGGATCTACTAGGTGTTTGTCTAAGGGCAGAGCTCTATGAGCAACACCACCCTCCCTCTTCGGGATCTAGACATCAGACACATGTAGATGTCCCCCCAAGCATCAGACACATGTATGTGCTTCACCACTTCATATCAACTAAATTAGTAATTTCAACTAAACCAAGAATGCTTCTAAGATATTGAATTGTTTTATTTGAAAGAGACTTTGTTAACACATCAACTACATGTTAGTTAGTCAGAACACATTGTAACTTCATGATCCCATCTTCTACCAAGCTTCAAATGTAGTGGTACTTTTTTTTAATATGCTTCATCCTTGCATAGAACACGATATTTTCATACATATTGATGCTTCTTTGATTATAAATTTTTTTTACGGTAGGACTTATAGGCTTCCCAAACAAATCTGCCATAATTTTCCTCAACCATACAATTTCCTTTCCTACTTCACATGCAACAACATATTCTGCTTCAACACTACTTAATATAATGAGATATTTATTTATACTCATCCAAGAAATCATTACAGATCTCAAGCTAAAACATCCACAAAATCATAGCAGATCCCAAACTAAAACATCCAATTATAGTGCTCCATCCATCAGTCTCACTTCCACCCAATCTGAATCTATAAAACCTGTTAATTTGACTTCCTTATTTTCGTACTTTAGGTAGTGATGTATAGTGTTATTTAGATATCTTAATATATGCTTGGCAGTTATCCAATGATCATGACAAGGATCCAACTAAATTTGATTAGGGATATTTACGGAAAAAACATATATCATGTCTATTATTTACCAAATACATTAGAGAACCCATTAACTTATGATAGCTAGTAGGATCTACGAGACTGGAGTCAGTGTTTCTCAACTTCTTGAGATTGGTGATCATGGGAGTATTCATGGGCTTGGAGTCCATCGTACCAAATTTTTGCAATAACTTGATTATGCATTTTCCTTTCCCAAGATATATTTCCTCAGGTTTATTCCACACTTACATACCTAAGTAATAATGCATAAGTCCCAGATCCTTCATCTCAAATTGAGTTTCCAGCATCTTATTGCATTATTGTATCCTTCGCTCCATAGTTGTAATAAATAAATAGTACATATATAGTATAATAATGGCTAGTTCATTATCCACCACTTTGATGTAGAGGTTTGGATTTGTAATACTTTTGATGAACCTGATTCTTAAGAGATATGCATATATTCTTGCATACCATTCCCTAGGAGCTTGCTTCAAACCATATAGGGATTTCTTGAGTCTGCAAACATGAGTGTTTTTTTATTTATTTCAAAGGATTTAGTTTGCTTAATGTATACTTCTTCATCTATGGTTCCATTCAAAAATGTTTTTTTATGTCCATTTGATGGATATTCCATCCCATTGTTGTAACCAACGAAACCAAAGATATTATACTAGTATATCTTGGAGCAGGTGCAAAGGTTTCTTCATAGTCTATGCCTTCCTTTTCAGAGAAACCCCTTGCAACGAATCTAGCTTTGTATTTGTCTATGCTTCCATTAATAACATGTTTGATTTTGTAAATCCATTTTGAAGTGACAACCAACTTGTCACTTGGTCTAGGAATGATTTCCCAAACTCCATTCTTCAAGATGGATTGATATGATTCCTGCATTTCCTTCTTCCATTATTTTTTATGAGAAGCTTATTCAAATGTAGTTCGTTCAGTTTCTATTAGTTTTTTCATATATGTTGCATATCATGAATATATTTTTGGTCTTTTACTTTATCTAAAATTTATTTTCGCAACTCCATGTCCTTCGAAATATTCAAGAGTAACTTTTAATCAATTTTTCCTTTTCCTTGTTTTAGGTATGAGGACGAGTTGAATAGGCTTACTTGGTCCTTATTATTCTTCTTTTATTGTAGTAGTTTTATCATGGTGCTCTTCTTCTTCAAATAGTAGTATAAATTCATCATCAAAATCAATAGGAATATCCTTGGATATTTTGTAGGCATGATTTTCATCAAATATAATGTCCCTGTTTTCTTTTATTTGTCTTCCTTCCTTGATATAGATTCTATATGCTTTTGAAGAATTATTGTAGTCATTGAAAGATATTTTTTAAGCTTGTAGAGTATAGCTTATGTTTCTTGTATTTTATATAATGGATATATGTGGGACACCCAAGGATTAGGAGATGGTCCACACATGGCTTCTTTCCCATGAATTCTTCTTCAGGTGTCATATTCTCAAGGATTTAATGAGGACTTCTATTTTCTATATATATTATAGTCATTGTTGTTTCTCCCCATATAAATTTTGTTATATCTTGATAAAAAATCATTGTTCGTATACATTCTTCAAGTGTTCTATTTTTCCTTTCTATAACTCCATTCTGCTCAAGTTTGTAGGGAACAATGAGCTACCTCTTAATTCTTGCTTCTTTGTAGTATGAAATTATTTATTTTGAAGTGTAATATCCACCATTTTTGGATCTCAATGTCTGTATTCTTATTTCAGTTAATGTCTCCACTTCAGATCTAAATTCCTTGAACTTTTCAAATACCTCATCCTTTGTCTTGAGAAAGTAGATCCATGTATTTCTAAAGTGATCATCGATGAAAGTAACATAACAAATATGACCTCCAAGTGATTTGGCATACATATTCCCACACACATATGAATGAATGAGGTCCAATATTTCCTTAGACCATGTTTCAATGCTTGTAAAGGGTTTCCTTGTATTCTTTCCCAAAGCATATCCCTTACATATTACTTCACGATATTCTTTAATATTGGGGATGTCATTTACCATTTGATTAAGAGAGGGGATGACCTTATAATGTATATGTCCATGTCTTCTATGCCATATTTCAATGGGATTTATCTCCATGTGAAATAGGGCTTGAGGAGATGGTGTTATGACTCTATATAACCTTCCTTCATGTATTCCAATAACTCTTTCTTTATCAATGCTTGAATATTTTCCCCAAACCATAATTTTACCTTCTACAAAATCAATTCTAACTCCTTTGTCTTCTAAAAAAGAAATTGAAAGCAAATTATTTTTCAAACCTGGAACATAGAGGATATAATTATTGAGGTGTAGCTTTACTCCATTGTCCATCTTTAATGAAGTTGATCTCAGGTCGTTGACTACATAATTGTTGTTGTCTCCTAACTCCACTACATGAGAGTATGGTTCCTTTGATAGTGTTTGAAGTTTTTTACTTTCTCCTGTAATATGTATTGATGCTCCAAAATCAATGATCCATGTGTTGTCATCATCAAGTGTACTTGTGAGTGCAACCAAGAACCCTTTGCTTTTCACTTTATTAGATAAGTTGTAGATGATTATTTTATTCCAACTTATTGAAATTATTATAATATTAAATCCCATATTCAAGTATCTTATCATATAAGTAGTAACATTTCCTTTCAATCCAACAAAGTGATCTCAAATATTCCTTGATCTTAGCTTTGATACCATGTTAAAAAATCAATGCTAAGAGAATTAGGGTTTGAATCAAATTTCTTTAATAATTACTTACGAATTATGTTGGCCTATTTTACTTCTTTATTATATTATACTTCATCAACTAATTACCAAATAATATGCATATGAATATCACAAGAACAAGAGACATAAGATATAGGCACACAACTAGGGAAAACCCCCAATGAGGGGAAAACCTAGTCAAAACTCTTCCTTCATACATCAGTAGATTCATAAGACAAGAGGAGATAATCCAAGAACATTTGACCCAGAAACAAACTTCCTCCAACCACCAATCCAACCCTTCCGCCTTCTTCGGATGATAACTTCCTCGCAACAAATTCGATCCTGCAGTAGCGAAATTTTGACCTCCCCTACAACAGAGCTTCGACCTGTGGTAAATTTAATATTTTCTACCCCTGCAATTTCCCAGTAACTTCACATGTGGGAGAAATAGATGACCCAATAATTCAATCTTGTCTTTCCTTGCAAACTTCTTCCTTTCCCTACAACTTCACACTTTTTTGCCTCTCTTTCTTATGTAATTAACTTGTTGAGTGAGTTTGGTGCAAATGAATCGAACTACTCTTCTATAGATAGCCTCTTTTATGGGTAAAATTGCCCTAATGTAGCCTGACTTTATCCAGTAAGGGATGACTCGGTGTGGAGGTGAAAAATGACTTATTTGACTTAAAAATAATTATTTTTACATGATACAAAAGCGCTAAAGGGTTTAATAAAATGGAAAATGACTCTAATTGCTCCAGATAAAACCTAGAAGTCCTCAATGGGGACTTTGACCAAGAAATATTGACCTAAGCATGAAACCCATGCTTTAATAAGTCATTTAATAATAATAAATTTTCTTTTGACAATTATACATTTATGAAGACCGAACCTAGTTACATTCTTCAGCAAAGAGTTCATCAAGCACTGCTTTTGGTGAAGAATGTCTTTGCCATTGTTAATTAATTTCCTTTATTTCTCTAAATTGAATATTGTCTCAAAGTACTTAAAACATTTTAATGATATCACATAAAGCTAATAAATCATTTTTCACTTGCATTGTTAAACTTTACCTCCTAGCATAAGCTTGGTTGAAAGATGATAGGACCACCTTTCTCACACAGATTTCAAATCTTATACCCTCACTTGTGGTTAACAAGGTGACCTTGCAATCGTCATAGCCAAAATATCTACGAAGTCGATGGAATTCAGGTGGTTATATTTCTAGAGGAGGTATCATTCGTATAGCCATTGCTATCTTCCCTAGGTCTCTCTCCACAACCTACACTTGAGACTAACTTCAAAAAAGTTGAGAGAGATGCCTCACTTAGATAGGTATCTAATCTAAAATTAACAAAGTTTACATTACACTAAGTTTTAGGTGTCACATCCCATATAGGATAGCGTACATCCTAAGAAACAACTTTTTATATAGTGACTTGGTAACTAATTTATATTGTGCAAGTGATTTTACTCCATAAGGCATTGGTCTCTAAAAAAAAAGATTAAATCATGCTAATAATTAAACTTGATAATCATCAATAACCAAGTCACTAGGTCATTCAGTAGTAGCTTTAGAGCTTGTTGGTTCCAGACGAGTATTTCATCATTCAAATTTCATAGAGACTACCCCCCCAAACTTGTTGCAGGGAGACAACTAGAACATAGAGGCCGGGATTAGAGTGACAACCCCTGCCTAGTGTCATTGTCACATTTACCTGCACAATTTGGGTGATAAAATTTGTTTCCGCCATTGTCAGAGATAGATTATCTTGTTCTCGACACTTTGATTTCATATTTTATCTCATCATCTTCTTCATCTGTCAAGCGACACATTTTTTTTTCTCTTTGACATATTTTAATTCTCATCCATAATTTCCTCATCTGCACTGTCACAACATTTTTTGGTTTTTATCTGCACCTTTAGCACCTTAACATTTGGGTTAGTTTCATGTATTGGTGGTGACTCCACTTATTAATCTTGAAAAGGATTTTAGAGTTGGGTTAGAAAAACTATATTCTAGTAAGCATTTAATCTTTCTTAGACAGTAAGACCTCCCTGATATCCACTTGCTTTTCCCTAACCTTGGAATAGACTTTTTCTGTTCCTGGATCTTGACTAACTTTTTGGTTTTTTCCTTTTGGATTTTAGAGTTAGATTCATGTTCAAGTGGCGACTCCACTTCTTTCATCTTTTGAAATAATTTTTGCTAGAAGCTCACTTCTTGTAGACCTATTGTTTTCCTTGAACAAGGATCTCTCTCTAACATCCATTAACTCCTTTTGAGCAAGTTTTTGTGAATGACTTGTTTTCCCCCTATTGTTTTACTAACATTCAAGGTTATCCTCGTGATATTCCAAAAAGTGTCATTGATAATTTGCCTTATTTTCAAGGCAATAACGCAATTAATACTAAAGATCATATCTTGAAGTTTAGTATTTTTTAGGAAAAATGGTGTTTTTCACATTATAATCATGAATACATCAAGATGCATCTCTTCATCCCTTATTTGGAAGGTGATGCTATGAAATTGTTTTATAATTTTGTTGACAAATCCTTTAATTATTTGCAAGCCATCGTCAATGCTTTTAAAAGTAGATATGAATATAAAATGGATTCACCTTGTGCCAATTAATATGTAAAGAAATATGAAAGTGATCACGTAAAATTCCCAACTATCATAGAAATATTTCAAGAGAATGCACCACACCAATCTTTTCCATAGTGCGAACCTTCTGAGAACTTTCATGATTAATCCACTTGTGTGATTGCGAAAATAATCCTCAATAGTGGAAAGGTAGGGACAAATGATCAAAGTAATATTGATGATGAAAAGGAAAATGATAAGCATCTTATCGAGGAATTAACTCAAATGTTTAAAGACATGGAATTAAGTCAAGCTCGGTTATTGAAAACCATGGAACTCAATCAAGATAAACACTCTAAGGAAATGATATCTATGCAAACCAAGTTATTAGCCATAGAATGCAATGTTGAATAAATGAAAATAATGGAAGTTAATCACTCCAATTAGATGACCACCATCCAAAATCATTTGATCGCCATTGAAATAAATCATCAGAAAGAAATGAGTTCTATCCAAGAAAATCATAATAAAGTGATAAAGGACATGGAATTTGGTCAAATCTCTTTTCAAAGTTACAAGTTATGGAAGTTACTCAGTATAATCAAACGGTCACCTTTCAGAACATGATGGATACCATGGAATCAAATCATGCAAAGGAAATCAATGTTATGAAAGTCGAACATTCTAATCAAATGAAAGCCATGAAAATTGAATAGATAACTCTTTAGAGTAAGCTGCAAAAGATGGGAAAAGTTAGAGGTTCTAGAGCTCCAACATAGATTTGATGACAGGAGTGTGAGACCTAAGGATATTTTGATAGATTATAAGAAAAATCCATCTTATTATGAGGAAGTTGTTGACTCACTTGATAAATGGTTAAATGAAGAAGACATTGATGGAACATTTATGATAGAGAAGATACAAAATGACGAGAAGGATATCATAGAAGCCTTGGACACCTAAAATCTTCAATCTCAATATTTCCAGGATCGGGTAGAGAGATATACATTGATTGCATCATCATTACAATCTACCGAGAAGAGGAAAAAGGTGCAAAAAAGGGATATAAAATATGAATCATCAATAATCAACATGGTCAAGCTTCCATGGGTTAGAAATTGGAAAAGAAAAAGGAAGAAGCTTGATACATCTAATGGTCAAGAGCAACACAACATTTGCATGAGAGAGTCCTACAATGTGCAGGATCATGTATGGCACATCAGAGAAGAAACCCATGGATCTTCCTGAAAGTCGGAAGATTCTCAACATGCACTTTATTAAAGAAATTTGAACTCATGGGGCATCCATTATATTGTATCTTTGACTCTACTCTCTTAGATCGGATTTCATTTTATGTCATTGGTTAGTTTTCATTTCATGCATTTATATTTTATGTCTTTATCTTTCATATGTTAGAATAAGTTTTCTATTCCATCATATGTTCTATATATTTTATGATGTATACATGATGACTTTGATTTTGAGAGGAGATCTAGTTGATGTTACTTTGTTTCTTGGATACAAGATTTTGGATTCTCACATTCATTCATAGAAGAAATGTGCCCCCAAGTAGAGCCAGATGTTGACCACACTTTTTCAATAGTCTAACAAGAATATTACAAACCAACAGATAAAAATTTCTCAAGAATCAATGCCATCATAAACTTCCAGTTATATTACTATAAACCCAATTGCTGCAAAGTTTATTGTAAATTATGCTAGTATGACCATTGAGTCATGTAATTGCACCTAGGTAAGCCTACAATTTTTTTCAAAGGATCTCATCCTAGGATGTGCTTTAACCTTTCCGAATTATGTGTGTTTGTAAACACGGATAATCAACATAGTTTTTCTTCCAATACTAACCCCAAAGCTAGGGTGGAATTTGTTGACAAAGTTTTAGGTGAGTCCCAGTGTTTATTGAGTCTATGTAAAAGTGCATTTAGGAATGATTTTAGTGCATGGTTACTCATAGTTAGACACCATGGTTAAATTATATTATCATAAATATTCCTAGTTTCATACTATATCATATTGTGTCGTAGAATTAGGTATCGTCTTGAGGGTCTTTATCTAAATGTGTATTCCACTTTCTAAGGGTTGACTTAAATTGTAAGATATTGATGTAAAAAATATTTTAGTGCATGGTTACTCATAGTTAGACACCATGGCTAAAATATTTGAGGGTGAAAAATTAATTAATCCCCTCTAGTCAATTAATTAATCTTTCTCACAAAATTAAATAAAAATTCTAAGCCAGAAAATTGATTAATTTTGAGCCAAAAATAATTTGAGAAAAAAAAAATCCTTCCAAGTGGAAAATATTAAAAAAAATCGTGGGTCAAAAGAGAATTAATTTTTGGAAGGCCCCCACCAAGGGAAAAATGATTTTTTTAAGAAAATTTGACCCCTTGGACCTTGATGCTTAAATCAAAGTCAATTTATTGAGGACATTAGTCCAAAATATTAATTTTTGGATTATTTAAAAATAGTTTAAAAATCGACAATCAAGATTAAAAAAATATCAAGTTATTTTCAACGGATGAGATTATTTTGACGAGGATCAAGCCAACTAGTTGTTATTTCCACATGGAGGGGTTTATTTCTCTCCCATTTTCTATATAACGAAACTATGTAGCTTCTCATCTCATATTTGGATGAAGTAAATTTCAATAGATATACTGAGCTTTTCTATGTCGGAATTATTTTTTGCATAATAGAAATACTTTGGGGTTTCAGTTCATGGTGTTCTATCTACTGATATGTGGTATTGTGCTAGTATTTTTTTTTCATGCTCTATATTATGGTAAAATTTATAATTTTGATTTCAATTGTTGGTGATAAGAACATTCTATTGGTATAGTTATCTTGCCTTAGGTGATCTGCTTCGCCCCATGAACTAACAATTATTTTCAAGATTAAATAAATATCTACAGGTACAATAGCCCTTAGACTCCAAGGTCACATACTAAGGAGAATGATCGACCTTGTTTGAGCTCTCAGATTTCATTTTGATGAATGATTTTTTAGTTGGGTTTTGGCCAACAAATTTTCGAAATTATTCCTCCATATTATCTACTCTAAAATCTCAAAATTTTATTTATTTTTTGCCATAAATATTTCGACTAATAAGAGAAAATATTTAAATTTTGTAAATATTGTGAATATTTGTAGATAAGTCTAACCCTTGTTTTATTTTTTGTATCATTTGAGGTTTGGGGTTTTTATTTTGATTTTTGTACATATTGGGCTCTTAGGTTTTATTCTTTTCATTTGCGCAGGTGATAGCTTAAGGGTTTGAATCAACAATTGTTTTGTGTGCTATTCATCCAAGAGAGGAAGGTTGATCTACACCCTTGTGGGTAATATCTAGCCCATCCATATTACAAAAACCCAATGCCCAACATAAGAGGAATCCCTCCAACCCTTTTGAGCTCTTCTGAAGTATTTTTGCCATATATTTTTGGGGGTTTTGGGGGGTGAGTATATTTTTAGCCTCCTAGTGTCTATCCACAGCCCTTAAGGGCCTTCCAACCCTAAAGAAAACCTATAGGAATTATGTATATTACCTTTTTGGCCTTATTCCTTTAGTGACAACCCTTTTGGGGCTTGGCCGCAAGCCCTAAGGGCCTTTCCCATCTAGCCATGACACCTGTAGGGCTTGTGAAAGACCTTAGATGCATATCCCACTTAGTCATAAGCCTATATAGGCTAGTGAAAGCACTTGTAGGGATATTTCCCCCTATGCACAGGCCTAGAAGGCCATTTTCCCTTGACCATAGACCCAGTTGGGCAATTCCCTTCCATCGCTAGGCATTTTTTGGCATATTTGTGGGGTTTTTTTAGCATACGAAATTGACAAAATTCTTGTGATTACAAGCCTATGGTAAGGGTTTGAGGTAATTTACATTGTGTTTCAAGAATTTTTTTTTTATGTGTTTCAAGTGTTTTTTTAAGTTAAAATTGGTGGTTGCAGGTTGACATATTCATTTGAGGATCGTAGAAGTCAAATTGGTCACCAAAAAAGGCCATAAGGCCTCATGGTTTTCTTCATCGACCTTTCTTTCTTCATCACTGTTTCATTAAAACCTCAATATACATCACAACAGTGGCATACAAATAATTAAAAATCATCTTATCTCATTAGAAAACCATTTTCATTTGTTGGGTTTGCCTATTATTTGGTATCTCTGATGATTTTTGGAGGACTGATATAGCTTTTGCATCCATCTATTACACTATTTCATCCATAAGTATTTCATTGTTAGCAATATCATCTCATTGAAAAAATATATGTGTGATTATTAAGTCAATACTCTCAATAAAAGATAGATGCTCTTAAGGATAATTGGTATACTTGGACTGAATTGGCATTCCATACATAATATAGGCTTGCTTCTCTCACAAATTTTCTCTTGCTCTTTTAATGTTTAGTAAGGAATAATATATTTGATCATTTCATCATTCACTAAGTCACCTAGTGATTCTAATTGCAAGCTTTCCTATATGTCATTGGTTATAATTAGTGAATATTTTGCTGACATTGAAAAGCATTAGGACATTGCGTTATCTAAAGGTTTGCTAGCATTTTGTGAAATTGGTTTTAAAGGAATACTTTTGCTTATCATTGCTATCATTTCCTAAATAAAATTGGCTATTGGACAAGTGGTTACATTTATTTCTATTATCATAGTGGGATAAAAATTCTTAAGAATAAGTGCACTAAAATATTGTTTTGCAAGTGAACATCACATCTAAGAATCATAATCTTGGAACATTGGAGTTAACTCACTATTAAAGCACTTGATTAATCACTTTATTGATATTATGATAAGAGTAATATTGAATACATCTAAGTAATCTCAAGAATTTCTAGTTGTGTTGATATATTGTTGAAAGATTGACATTATCTAATTGGCACATTAACATTGTTAAGAGAAACATTGGACTTATGCATGTTACATTTGATAAAGTAATTTTCCATTGTGAGATTGATAATCTTGAATTTCTTTACACTCTTTACTTATCATTGGACAATCTAATTTGTAATCAAAGATTTCATTAAGCATTGCTTTTGGTGAATATTGTCTCAAAGTACTTCAAAAATTTTAACGATGTCACCTAAAGCTAATAACTCATTTTACACTTGCATTTCAAGAATGATAGTGCATTGTTAAAATTTACCTCCAAACATAAGCTTGGCTTAAAGACGATGAGACCACCTTTCTCACCCAGCTTGCGAAGTTTATACTCTCACTTGTGGTTAACATGGTGACCTTGCAGTTATCAGAGCCATAGTCTCTACAACATCAAAGGCATTCAAGTGGTTAGAAATCCAGGGGAGGTATTGTTAATATAGCCATTTATATCTTCCCCAAGGTTTCTCTCCACAACCTGAAATTTAGACTAACTTCAAAATTGTTGAGAGAGATGCGTCAATTAGATAAGCAACCAATCTATAATTAACCAAGAGTTTTCATTTCGCTTAGTTTTAGGTGTCACATCTCATATAGGATAGTGTGCATCCTAAGCAACAATTGTTCATTTGGTGAATTGGTAACTAATTTATATTGTGCAAGTGATTTGAATCCATAAGGAACTGGTCTCTCAAAAAATCTAATTGTGCTGGTAATTAAATTTGATAATCATCATTAACCAAGTCACTAGGCCATTCAATTTTTTCTCCTGAACTTGTTGGTTCATGAAAATTATTTCATCATTAACATTTCATAGGGACTACCCCCATATCTTGCAGTAGGGAGACAAATAGAACAAAGGAGGGGACCATAGTGACAACCCCTACCCTATGTTGTTGTTGCATTTATTTGTGCAATTTGGGTGAAAATAGGTTTGCATAAATTTTCTACCTATCCTTGGTTTCCTTTAAAAAAAAATTGATCTTGATCATCTCCTGCTCCATTTATTATAGAAAATATGGACTAATAATTACTCTATTTATTATATAATCCTGCCATAAAATGCCTCAAAGGGAATCATTCCTAATGAATCTTAATAGCCATTTTTTTATGCAAACTCTACTAGTGGAAGGTAATCTTCCCACTTTATTGGTTGATGCATCACATACATCCTCAACATGTCTTCCAATATTATATTTGCTCATTTATTTGATCGTTGGTCTAAGGATGATAAGTTGTGTTTAAGGATAGTTGGGTTCCAAAACCAACAAACAATGACTTCCAAAATTTGTAATTAAACTAGGAATATTTTTCTGATATTATCTTTTTGGGTGCTCTATGTAATGAGATTATCTCTTTCATGAATATCTAGGCTATATCTATTGCTTTATGGGTAGAATTAACAGCTACGAACTAAGTTTCCTTGCTTAACTTATCCACTACCACCATGATAACATCATTTTTTCTAGATGTCCTAAGCAATCCTATAATGAATTCCATGGATATGACCTCCCATTTCCATTTTCCATAATTGGATTTGGTTGTGGAAGTCCAGTAGGCTACATGAACTCTACCTTCACTTGTTGACATCCCAAACATTTTGTAAGTTATTTTGCAATATCTTTCTTCATTTCTAGCCAAAAATATGTACTTTTAATGGTTGTCATCATCTTTTTATATCCAAGTCAACCCGAGTAAGGTATTTTGTGGAATTAATCCATGATAAGCTTCCTTAAATCCCCTGTAATGGGCACATATTTCTTGTTCTTGAATGTCAAAATTCAATCATCATTGAGATGGTAAATTCTTATCATTAATCCATCTGGTTGTTATTTCCAACACTTCTTCACATATTGATAATGTTCATCATTTATCAGCCCTTATTTAATCCTCTTCCAAATTTAAAATGAGCAAGTTCTTATGGATACTAGGCGAATCTCTTGTAAACTTCTGTTGAGTGCATCTGCCACCTCATTCCCTTTTTCTTTAATGTGCCTAATTTTGAAATCAAATTCATTGATCAAATCCAGCCACCTAGATTGCCTAACATTCAACTTGGGTTGGTCAAAAAATATTTTAGACCACCATGATCAGTCATCAATATAAATCTCCTTCCCATTAAGTAATGCCTCCACATTTTTAAAGCATGCACAATGGCTGCCAGCTCCAAATAGTGAGTGAAATGATTATTTTCATGCTCATTCAGCTTCCTAT
Organism: Pinus albicaulis; assembly: GCA_034641835.2. Lineage (NCBI taxonomy): Eukaryota > Viridiplantae > Streptophyta > Pinopsida > Pinales > Pinaceae > Pinus > Pinus albicaulis. The sequence goes on along the minus strand of JAXQQM020071009.1, from coordinate 100,718 downwards.
ATTCATAATAGATTACATGTCCTTATTTCATTAGGACTCCACCAATTACCTCCTTACAATCATTAGGTCAAATTACAAAATCCTTTTATGGGTCAACTATTCTCATGATAGGTGCACAAGTGAGTAAATTTTTTAGTTGTTCAAAACTAGTTGCACATTCAGGTGTCCATTGAAACTTCACTCCTTTTCTTTGTAAGGTGGTGATGGGATATCCAATATTTGATAAGTTTCTAATGAATATTCAATAGTAACCAACCAACCCCATAAATTATCTAACATATGTCACATTTCATGGCTTGTGCCATTCCATTATTGCTTTGATCTTCTCTGGGTCCATGACTACTTTTGATATCACATTCCCTAGCTAGTGAACCTGAGTTTGAAAAAAAAACATGTGTTGAGATTATCATACAAGTTGTGCTCCCTTAGAATTTGTAGAACAACTCTTAGGTGGTCCTCGTGCTCCTTTTCATTCTTTGAATACACTAGGATGTCTTCCATGAAAACCAGTACAAAATTATCTAGATACAACCTGAGCACATTGTTCATAAGGAACATAAATCTTGTTGATCTGTTTGTAAGCCCAAATGGCTGGTAAACTTATAGTGACCATACCTTGTCCTAAATGCAGTCTTTTGAATGTATTCCTCTTTGATTTTGATATGATGGTAGCCAATCCTTAAATTGATTTCGGAAAATACAACAACCCCTCTTAATTGGTCAAATAGATCGTCAATTATGGGAAATGGGTACTTAATTTTTCTAATGGCTTTGTTTAGCTATTGATAATGTATGCATAGACACAATATTACGTCTTTATTTTTTATAAAGAGTATTGGGGCTCCCCATAGTGAAACATAGGGCCGTATATATCATTTCTCCATTTGTTCCATCAATTGAAACTTCAACTCCATGAGTTTAGGAATGCTTATACGATAAGGGGTCTTTACTATTGGTGTTGTTCCTAGGATCAACTTGATGGTGAAGTCAATATATCTACGAGGAATAATTCTTGGAAATTCATATAGGAACACATTTCTATACTAATTTAATACTAGGTAATTCACAAAGGGGTTTGTGATATTTTCTTTCTCCTCTATGATTTAGATGGAATAATGGGTATAAAATTTTCTACTACAACACTTTACTTGCATTGCTCGGATCATTTTGAGTGCTATTGGCCTCTTAGTACCCTACAAAATTATTGGGCCCCCTTCATCATTGAGACTGTAATATCCCAAAAGGGAGAATGAAGTAATAATGAAACACAATATAAATAATGCAACAAAGTAAACAATAAATCTTTATACACATCAGAATGCACAGAAATAGCTGAGGCATTTTATTATATGGGAGGTGAAAAATCAAGTACAATAGTGCTCAAAATATGATACATTCAAGCCAAAGGGATGGCCTATAATGAACCTGCAATGATCCCAAAAGAGGGACTGCATAAATGTTGAACTGCTGGAAGGTAAACTACAGAGTCCCTACTGCAATTGTTGGGACTGCAACTGCCAGAAAGATAGAAAGTCAGATCTAGGCAGTATGGGAGCTCCGATGATACTTAAAATAGATATCTGGGCTCTATGATGGATACCCAAGATAACCCAGAAAGGGTTTCTCAGATCTGTCAATCTAAGAAAACCACCCTCTTAGGGCTTGCACATATAAGCTGCTGGGTTTACAGATCTTCTGCATAATTTGATGATATAATGGCTGCAATGATGCACAATCAGATCTATGCAAGAAGGGTATATCCCTTCTGTAGATCTTTGGGCTAAAATCTCAAGATATAGCTCCTCCAATCTCCTCCACTGAAAATAGCTGGTGGATGAACAACACCTTCAGAAAAATCTAATGTCAGAGAGGGAGGCTCAATAGCCTGCTGCTAGATATGTCAAATCAGCTCTTGAATGATGGAAACAATAGATCCAATGTGAGGATAAGATCCCTCACAGGATTTCCAGCTGAAATACTGGAAACTTCCTTCCTCCAATAGATCTACAGGACTAGACTGCACAATCCTTAAAGGGATAGCTGCTGCATAGAGGTAAAACCCAATGGCCTGGATGTTGGATATAGATATGTTTCTCCTAGAAGACTGAATGTGAAGAACAAAGGGGTAGGATGAATCCTCCACTGGTTTCCTAGCTGAATGTTAGAAATAACCTCCTAAAGATGGCACCAATGCCTGATAAGGAATGTAGTACAACCCTCTTCCTTAGAGATCACTCTAGGAAAGAGGTGCGATTTCTGCTCGAAAACTCTCTGTGCAAAACAACACTGCAGACTGTTTCATCCTCCATAATATATTTCATAAATGAGACATGATCTTATTTTACTGTTTCATCCTTTGTAATCTATTTCATAAATGAGACATGATCTCCATTAATGGAGCTGCTCCACGACTCCATGATTATAGATATGGTTCTAGAATAACCACATACACACATTAAAAGTGGATTGTATTCATCTTTGAGGTTTGTGGATCCCTCCACCCTTTTATTTACTTAATTAATTAAGAAAATCAAGAACTCTAATATTCCAAATATCATGTAAAAATTTGGGAATATTACAGTCCTCCCTGGAAAAATGTTGCTTGTCCTCAAGCAACTGCAAAAGTAGATGTAAAAGCCATCTATCCCCTCCAAATGGCATCCACATAAGGAAGGGCTCTTCCATCTGCTGCAATGTGTTATGCATGTTTGGTTCCAAAGTTGTCTCTCAAGAATGCATAAAATAACCTCCAACTGTATAGTTAGATTCCCTTCTTTCTCCAATAAGTTCCAAGTGACAACCATATGGTGTCCAACATCATCATCGATACATAAGATACATAAAATAAAGTGGTTCTTACCACAAAGGAAAAGTCCCATCTCATAAAGCATTTCTTCATCCCATGTTTCATGAAGTATATTGAGCATTGACATGCCCTCATCCATAGCCCTGTTGGCCCTGTTGGATCCAAGCATCATTCCAACATTATGCAAAATAAGAAATAGAGACATATGGGTAGACAAAGGTGTCAAACCATATTCTCCCAATAGTAACCACCGTAGTAGGGCCTCTTGTTGCCCTCCTCCATCTCCTCCATGTAAGATGGACAAGCCAAACTCCCCCAAAAGCAACCAAAGCAACAAGAGATATTGTTGCCTTTTCACCTCCTCATGTGTATCATGGAGTAAAAACATATTGATAGACATGTGGAATGTCACATCAACCCAATACAAGAAAACACCATCAATACACATCATGAGAGCACCATGCCAAGTTTTACACAATACAAAACACATAGACATAGGAGTTTTCATGTGATGGCCAAACTCTCTTAAGGATAACAAAATTGAACATGCCTTTCTTTGTTGCATACTATCATTGATACACAAGGCATGAGTCAAGAAAATATGAGCTATTTGGTGGTAACCATACTCACCCAAAAGCATCCAGCACAACCATGCCTCCTTCATTTCATGAGTGTTTTTCAAGGCATGGATGAAGGAAATAGGAGCCTTTGGGTAGTAACCAAACTCACCCAAGAGCAGCCCGCATAACCAAGATTCTTGCTATCACATGTCATATATCTGCAAGTGGTCATGCAACCCCTTGCTTATCATCCTCACCCACCCATCCTAATGTGGATGATGAATGATGTTCTGCATAAACATGGTATCCTCCCTTTGTAGAATACCATTCTCCTCAAACTGATGAAGAAATTTTCACTCCATGAAATGTTGAAGTGCACCTCCAATGAGATCTCTTAATGAGACCTTCTTCTCATCAATGGCTCTCCAAAACCATTGAGGTTCTGAATCTACTGCAGGTAGAATTTTCTCTTTGAGCTGTGAGATGCTCATTGAGAAAGTGTCATCTAGAAAGGAGAAAATATTCCTCATCTCAAGATGTCTACCATTTATCATCTTAACCTCCATTGCTTCATGAGTGAAGCTACCTTCATAATGCTCTAAGAATAATGAGGCCCCTTCATTATCATTTCTACTAGGTGATAGCGTCGTAGATCTGCATGGCAATACATATTTTGTCTCATGGCAAGGCACAATGCTAAACTCATAGCCAACCATTGTGCATAGGATTATGCTCATCCCATCTTTTGAAACTATACACTTCAACTCAAAGGGTTTAATGTAGCTCAACAATGATGAACTGGGATAGATCTTCATCTCCTCCTTGATTATATCAAGGGTTCTCTGCGTTGTGGTATGTTGCTGCTTCAAATAAGCATTTTTTTCTAACCCTTGGTTATGCATTGGCCCTAATGGCATGTCCCCATAAGTTTATATGATCTACTGAAACAGTATGTGATGAAAGTGTATGCATACCTTGGATCAACTGATGTGTGGGAACCTATTGCAAGGACATAAGAGTTCCTCCAACTGGGACAATGGTGTCTCCAACTAATGGTAAGAGTGATGGCTGATCATCTCCAAGTGTACCAATGCGGGAATCTACCTCCTCTTCCTCATTCATCTCCTAAATCATGCATGGGACTTTATGTGTCAAGAGCTCAAGAGTATCTTGCACCAATGTCTGATAATGAATGTAGTACAACCCTATTCCTTAGAGATCACTCTAGGAAAGAGGTGGGATTCCCACTCGGGAAAACCCTGTGCTAAACATCTCAAGAATGCATAGAGATGTCCTAAGACAAATCTAGATCTAAACAGATCAAGAAATGAATAATCCAAATCATCCCTTCTAATGTTCCTTCACCTTCATTATATAGATCATGAGCCTTCCATAGCCTAAGCCCACTCCAACTGCATTGTACATGTGGACATAAGTCTCCATGGTTGACTGTGTTGTTTCTCCATGTCCTCCATCATGTTCACATGGGGTGATCACCCTCTCCATCATGTGTGCATTAAATGCATCACTTCCTCCACTAACCAATCATAATTTCTTTATGATCTTACTTTGAATGCACTATGATCTCAGTTGACCTTATCAAAGATCCTCGTGATTTTACATTTAAGATCCATGATCTTATTTGACTGTTTCATCCTCCATAATCTATCTCGTAAATGAGACATGATCTCCATTAATGGAGCTGCTCCACTACTCCATGATTTTAGATCTGGTTCTAGAATATCCACATACACACATTAAAAGTGGATTGTATTCATCTTTGAGGTTTTTGGGTCCTTCCAACCTTTTATTTTCTTAATTCATTAAGAAAATCAAGAACTTTAATATTCCAAATATCATGTGAAAATTTGGGAATATTACAGAGACACTCCAACGCTCTTTCATAAAAATCTACCTTCACCCTGTGGCCTACTAGCCAATCCATACCTATAAGGACAACATGTGATCCCAATGGAAGAAAATTTAAGTTGAATGTAGTAGTGGTGCCCCGAATTTCTATAGGGAAACACTCAACCATATTTTTTATTTGTCTTTGTCCTAGTGGTCAACTGAACAAACCATGATTCTTCATGGGTTTTCTTTGGAAATTCACATTTTCCCATAATCTTAGGGATAATATAGCTGAAATTAGATCCTAGGTCAATGAAAATTGAGATTGGTGAGTTTTTTTACCATAGCTTCCATTTGAATTATTGTTGCTTATTGATATTCCTGCCTATTATACAATCCAGTGTATATCTTAGGGATGTTATGGGCCATATCACTCAAAATTGTTGCCTCTTGTATGTTTTATAACTTCTTGCTAGTATTTTGCAATAGAGGACAATTTCTTCACAGATGGTTCTGTTCACATTCCCAACATTCTATGCTCCCTTACCCAGATCCTACTCTCTGTTCATTCACTGATTTCTAAGATGTATTTCGGTTGATTATGTAATTTGGTTGATGTTCACTTTTGGTGAGGTTATTAAACTTTCCACCCTTTCCCCCTTGCATATATATTGAGGTTCTATGTCCTCTTCCTTTTCCTTTCTTCTTCCAGACAATTTGAGACCTCAATCTTATGCTTAGATTGTTCATAGAAATGCTTTGTATTCGAAATAACCTCCTTCAGTCCTAGGTTCATCGAATTCTTTCATGTCTCTGTATTCTTGTGTTAACCTACTGACATACCTTTAAATCTTAGTCTTCTCATCCTTGATGTAAGGTATGTACCTTAGTATTTCCAAGAATTTTCTATTACACTCCTCACATGTCATTTGTACCAGTTTGTGTTCATAGAATTTCTTGGCTATGTTGTCATAATATTTCTTGGATAGGTACTATTTCTCAAAAGTGATTTTCAAAATTCCTCCATGTCATCTCCTTCTCTCTGATTCCTTTGATGTTCTTGAAACCCTCCCACTATATATCAACTTTTCCCTTAAAGCTAAAGATAACTACCTTGGTCATCATGTTCTCAGAATAATCATGCAATCTAAAATAATTCTTTATCCCCAAGAGCCAAGCCTATACATCTTCTGCCTTCTTTACTTCTCCATCAAAGGTACAAATTTTTATTTATTAAATTATTCTTGAATTAGAATCATCATGCCCTTCCTTTGATTATAATGTCTGTTGTATGCACAATTTGATGTTTTGTCTGAGTTACTTGATTATATTTCTAGTGTGCTGAGCAGAAATTTTCCTCGTTCTACATGTATATGCCTCTTTATTGCTTGGCTTCCTTCTACCTTCTTGTAACCCAACTCATGCTTTTGGATCTCTAGTGAACTATCTTAGGCCTATTGTAAGGTCTCACCTTACGAACCATCAATATTATAGAGAAATATTGAACACTAAGACTCAAAATGTGATCTATATATGCAAAACATAAAAGTCAATGCAAGGCCATCTTTCCTCATTGGTATCATTTACACTACACACTAAATTGTACTACCTAGCCCTTGGTAATTTTAATCTTCTCATCAAAGCTAAAAGGATAATGGTTTCATCAAGATAAAAAATTTACAACCATAATACTTGCTTCTAAAGCTCAAAAATCACCTTTAAAAGAGTCTTTAGTGGGACGAATAAACATCAAATTTTACAAACCATAATTTCAAACAAGCTAATTGTTAATTATGTTGCAATTAAATGTGTTCAAGAGCGACTAATTCTAAATAACATGCCTACAAATTCTTTTCTTAAAAGAACAATTCAACTTCTATAGGAGTGGCATCCAATATTTATGAATTCATGTGTAAGCTCATTTACAACAATTAACTTACCCAAATTTGATTTCATCAACATGAATTATAACTCAATAGAATTATCACGTATATTCATTGAGACATTTCCAAAAACACTTTGGTTACAAATCCTAATTTCACTTAGGAATTTTTACAGACAATTCATAAATGTAATTAGTTACCGCCATTAAGGGATTATCACAAACAGTTTGCAAGCATGCAATGTACAACTATTGAGGCATTTTAAAGTAGTTTGTAAGCATGCAATCTACAACCATTGAGACATTTTAACTAATAGTTTGCAAACATGCAATTTACATCCATTGAAGCATTTTGTCAAACACTTGACAACCATAAACTAAAGCGATTTCACAAAAATTAACTAACACAAATCTAAAATTACATAACCTCATTTTTCATTATCTCATAGTAATGCCAATAATTCTTGAATTGAACTTAATACACAATTAAACCTACGAGAAATCTTCATTAATAATTTTTTCTACAAACAATTCAAAAACATAAATGACTACAAACATTTGGGAAATTTCACAAATGAATTATAGTCATATAAGCTATAGCCATTGCAGAATTTTGACAAACAATTAGCGGTCATGAAATAAATTTCTCCTAGCAAAATCAATATGAGCTACTACGCAAAGGACCTCGTGGACTAAAGATCGTACTAGTGTGTTTGTGTATTTCTTTGACATGCTCACATATTTTTGTGGCCTATGTGGATTTTATTGAACCTATGCGTAGCCTTTTGCAAGAGGAGTGGATTTTTTTTAAAGGTATTTTATATACCATTAAATGTGGAAATGTGGACGTGAAAATGTTGAGTTGAGTGATGGATAGAGAACACCTGCATAGAATGTGTTTTTTTTTTTTTTTTAAAGACCACCACTATAGATATATATATGTTTTAATGGATATACATTGCATTTAATGTAAGGAGTAAAGAGACTTTGTTTATTTGTTGATGTAAGGAGAGAGAATTAGTGAGGAGAACATAAGAGTTAATTGAGTTTGTATTTAATTTTAATATATTTGTAATTTCTTAAAAGTTGAGGAGAACATAAGAGTTAATTGAGTTTGTATTTAATTTTAATGTATTTGTAATCTTTTAAAAGGAATATTTTGTAATGTTTTTTTAAGAAAAAAAATACTAGTAAGTGAGATAAAAATAAAAAGTGAGAAGTATTAATCATTTTTATTCATGATTGTTTTTTTAAAAGAGAAATTGATTGTAATTGTGTTTTTTTTTGTGTTATCTTGTACTCTATATTTAATAAAAATGATATTTTATTGTGGTGGTTGAATTTTGTGACATTTGATTCTTGTTCCGGGTTGAAGTGGGATATATTGTGTTTTTTTATGCATTTGATCTCTATCACTCTCTCTTACTTTCCTCATAACAACAAGCAAATTGTATTGCCTAAAATTGTTGGCACAAACTATTTTTATTAGATCAACCACATGCAACCTATATCATCACCAAATATTTATGGGAACTTGTAATCGATGAATACACTATGCCTTTTCCTGATGAATTCAAAGAATTAAGCGACGATGAAAAGAAATATCTTAAGGAATTCATTAAGAAAGATAATGAAGCACTTTCACTTATAGGAAGTACTCTTGAAGAATCTATCTTTCCAAGAATCAATGGTGCAATATCATCTAAGGAAGCATGGGATATCTTAGAAAACACATATGAAGGTGTTGTTGTAGCTAAACAGAAAACGTTAAGGAGGCATTTTAAAAATTACCATATGCAAAGTAATGAATCAATTCATGATTACATCACAAAAATGAAGATCTTGTTAATCAAATGAGGTCATTAGGTGAAGATGTTCCAGAAAGAAGGATAATTGAGAAGATTTTAAGAAGTGTTATGCCTAAGTTTCATATGATCACTACTAATATTATGGTCTCCAAATATTTAAATACCATGAAATTTGATGAATTAAGTGGATTATTGTTAACTGTTGAAGAGATTCAACCATCTAAGCAAGTAGAATGTGCCTTTTATGCAAAGCATAAATGGAGATGAAGGAGTAGGGGTCAATATCATAACTAGAATCAAAACAGAAATTAGCAAAGTTCACAACGAAATGCATCAACTTTGAGAGGTAGATGAAGGAATCCCATTCATTTTAGAGGAAGAGGCAGAGAAATATCTTGAGGAAGAGGAAAAGGAAGAGATGGAGGCAGAAATGGCGGAAGAGGTGGAGGACTATAATGTTATTATTTCCAAAGAACTCACCATCTTGAAAGAGATTGTTATGCAAAAAATGTGAGATATGGAGCGAAAGGGTGCTAATACATTTTTTGAAGAAACTAGGAATGAGAAGTTATTCATCTCAAGTTTGATGGCACATAGTGAATAAAGTGAATCGTGGTGTGTTGATTCAGGATGTTCAACTCACATGAAATATAAAGAGGAGTTCTTTACCAAAATTAATGGAAACTATTCCAGTAAAATCATATTTGGCGATGATAGTGTTTCTGAGGTGACAAGGAAAGCCACAGTTGTAATACTAACATTACATGGAAAAAAAAAGTTAATTGAGGACACTTTGATGACACTAACGTTGAATAAGAACCTACTTTATATAGAACACATAATGGAGCAAAACTACAAGTTAGTGTTTGATAATAAAGAATGTTTAATCATGGATAAGTTGAATCAAAATGTAATTGTAGCAAGAGGTTAAATGAATGAAGATATGATTTTCAATCTCTCTTTTGACTCAAGTAATTCACAGAGTTTGAAAGTAACAGAAGAAGAAAATAATAAGGTTTGGCATTATAGGATGGGACATCTGAATTTTCAAATTTTGGTGCTGTTGAGAAAGAAAAACATGGTGAATGGTTTTCCTTATATTAAGTTGGATGATGATGTATGTGAAGGGTGTATTGTTGGGAAACAACAGAGGGCAAGTTTCTTAGATAGAACATAGAAGGCTAGAGAATGTCTAGCATTGGTGCATTTATTTTTGTGTGGTCCAATGGAGATTGTGTCTTTTGGAAAGACACGTTATTTTCTCACTTTCATTGCTGATTATTCTAGGAAGACATGGGTGTATTTTCTGCAAGATAATTTTGAAGTATTTTCTCATTTTATTGAGTTTATCGCTTTAGCTAAAAAGAAAAATGGTCTAAAAATTCTCACCCTAAGAAAAAATAATGTGGGAAAATACAAGTCAAATAATTTTTTGAATTATTACAAGAAGAATGGAATAAATAGAGATTTTACTAATTCATACTCCCCTGAACAAAATGGTGTTGCGGAGAGGAAGAATAGAACCATATTTGAAATGGCTAGAAGTAGGTTAAAATCTAAGTCACTTGGAAATTAGTTTTGGGTTGAAGCAGAACACACAGTAGAATAGACTCTTAACTGATGTCCTACAAAAGCAGTGTTGAATTTGACTCTATATGAAAAAATTATGAAGTGTATCTTTATTGGATATAATACTGAAACAAGAAGTTACAGGTTGTTTGATCTTGAAGAAAAGAAGGTGATAATAAGCAGAGATGTTGTGTTTGATGAGAAGAGAATATATCATCCAGAACATGTATAGTTTGAATTGAAGAAATATGCAGTGAATATTGGTGATGAATCAAATTCCAAGTTAGTAAATATAGATGAAGTTAAGAAGAAGCCTAAGTGGCTTGAAAGGGGTCATTCAGAAAGAAGTATGTTGAATAAAAATTTTGAAAGAAGGGTTACTATATCTCAAAGTTATCTAGTAAATTATGCACTTATGGAACATGTAATGAAAATATATGAACCACAAGATTATGCAGAAGCATCAAGAACAAAGAAATGGAATGAAGCTATGGAATCGAAATTGAATGCCCTCATAAAAAATAATTTTTGGGACTTTGTCAATTACCAAAGGGAAAAGATGTAATTGGTACTAAGTAGGTTTCTAAAACCAAGTATAAATAATGTGGCACAATTGATAAGTATAATACTCATTTATTTGCGAAAGGATATGCACAGACAAAAGGAATTTATTATACGAAGATATTTTCCCTAGTGGAAAAGTTAGATACAATCATGATGGTTCTTGCATAAGTTGCACAATACAAGTGGCCAATTTTTCATATGGATGTTAATTCGGCCTTTCTAAATGGTTATGTGCATGAAGAAATTTATGTGGAGCAGCTTGAAGGTTTTGAAGTGCCAGGAAGACAATATTATGTTATAAGTTGAAGAAGGCCTTATATGGTATAAAGAAAGTGCCAAGGGCATGGTATTCAAGAATTGATAAGTATTTCCAGGATCATGGCTTAGTTAAATTTTTATCTAAGCTCAATCTCTATATATTTCAATCAGGATAGGACATTCTGATAGTTGTCATATATGTTGATGATTTGATCTACACAAGGATAAATACATAACTATTTCAAAGTTTCAAGTCACATATGATTGTTGAGCTTGAGATGTCAAATCTTGGTAAGTTGCATTATTTCTTGGGTATTGAAGTTTGCCAGAAGGAAGATGGTATTTTCATGTCACAAGCCAAGTATACTTGGTACATTCTGAAGAAGTTCAAAATTTTGAGTTGCAAGCCAATGACAACTCCTTTTGAAGTTGCTTTGAAGTTATACACACATGATGACTCCAACTCAGTTGATGTTACTTTGTATTGTCAATTGGCTGGAATTTTAATCTACTTGACTACAACTCAACCAAATATTTATTTTGTAGTCAGTATGGCATCAAGATATATGATAGAGCCCAAGGAATTGCATTGGAAAGCTACTAAGAGGATTTTAAGATATTTGTGTGGAACATTTGGTTATGTTTTGGTATACAGGTCTACATAAGATTTCAGGTTGATTGGTTATATAGATTCAGATTGGGCAGGATGCATGAATGATAAGAAATAAAATTCGCGGTATTAATTCAGTATGGGTTCAACAATAGTTTCTTGGAGTATTAACAAGCAACCCAAAATTTTTCTCTCTAGAACATAAGTAGAGCCTAAAGCAGTAGCAACAACAACATGTGAAGCAATTTGGTTGAGAATAATTCTAGAGGATCGACATGAACATCAAGAGAAACCCACTCATTTGATGTGTGATAATCAAAGTGCTATCCAGATGACCAAGAATCCAGTTTTTCACAAGAAGAAAAGGCATATTGATATTCAGTAATATTTTTTGTGGGATTTGGTTCAACAAGGAGTGATCGAGATCGAATACTGTAGAACAAATGAACATGTAGCTAATATATTCACCAAATCACTATCTAAGGAAAAGTTCTGCAAATTCAAATATGATCTTGGAATATTTCCAAATGATCATTATGGGGGATAAATGATGGAATAATAGATAAATTGCCAAATATTAAATAATTAAAGTTGTTTTTTTTGTAGTGTGACATTTGTGGAGAAATTAGTGGAATGATAGATGAGAGATTTGTGGATGATCGTTGAGAGCATTATGGAGTTATTTTTGGGGTTATTGATTGAGAAATTTGTGGAGATGAAAAAATCTCAAGACCCTTCCTCGTGTATAAATATATGCCTCTATTAATGAAATTTGATTGGAGTTGTTGTGTGCATTATTGTCAAAATTATTTTCTTTGTCATTTGTTTTATGTTGGTGTGTTTTCTTCAAAAATCAACCATATTAGAGAATCAGATTCTGAAAACCTATTTTTTGAAATCAAATTTGGGGCTACATGGCCTAAAGGTATGGATACCACCTGATGTTGAGTTGAATTGCATAAAAAATTCCCAGAGTTTTGATTCTTTAAAAAAACAACAAAAAATTCCTACTATATCATTTACCAATTTTGTCAAACAAATGGCATGCAAACTTTAATATACATCCATGCATAAAAAATAGCAACATATAATTAAGCTATAATTACCTATTTAAATTAAAATGAAACAAAACCATAACTCTTGAAACTCTTACCCAAGTCGTTTGGAAATTATTTATTGCAATTACCTTCAATAATAGTTGGCTTTCCTTTCTCAAATGCTACAATACAAAGGTTAGTACAAGAAAATACACCAATAATAATTCCATAACATCTTGAGATCTAAACATCCATACATATAGACAACTCTTTGTATTTATTTTCAACTAGCCAATAAGATACCAAATAACATAAGCTTAAACCAAAATTATATGCTTACAACAACTTAAATTTCTACTTTTTATTTTATGCTAAATTTATACTAGAATTTTAGGACAATTAAAATTATAAATGATGAGATATTCAACTTCGATCTACGAGAGTATGATCCATATTTGATTCGTTAACCAACTCATTTAAACCATCCGATTTTCCACCCAACCATATTTAGGGATAAATTCTCCCCATGGAACCCTCGAGTTGTAAGAGCTCACAACCAGTATCGAAATATAGTAGTAGAGAGATATACAAGACAAGTTTGGGAATATAAGTTTCACTTCCTCCCAATACCACTCATGGTCAGCTCCACTAGGTAAAGCTACTTAGTAATTTAGTTTACGAATTTTAAATTCATTTCGAAAACATTTGGCTACTCTCTCAGTCTCTCCCTCTCACAATCCTCTTCATGTCTCTCCAACTTTTGGTATTACAAACCACCTCTTCCCCCCCCGCCCTCCTCCCCCCAAGTGAGCAGACATGAGACACATATATAGGAGGAGCAACAAATTATTGTCATAAAGGAGGAGTAATATGCACACCTTGAGGAAAATTAACATATTCCATTTAGAGGAGTGTAACTCATGCCATTAAGGAGAGGTATGCATGCCTTAGTTAAATAGAGTGTAACATATGCATTAAAGAGAGTGTAAGAGGAATATTTTATGACATGTTTTTAATGAGTGTAAGACGTAATTTCCATGTCTTTGATGAGTGTGTAAGAGATATTTTAATGTATCATCAAGGGAGAGAGTTATGTAGAGCCACGAGAGTCATCAAGGAGAGAGGTGTGAAATGATTGAGGTGATGAAGGTGACTTGTAATTCCTTTTAATAATAATAACACAGGCTCATAAAAGATAATAATAATAATAATAATAATGATGATGATCATTAAGTCATGATTGAAATATTAAGATTTATTAGTGATAAGTTAAGTGATTTTCCTTTGAATATACTTGACTATCAACTGATGCAAGTGGATTTACTATTTTTTCAAAGTCACTCTAGGATTGTCAAAAATGAGATTTTATTAAGGAAATTCATCCCTGAGCTGCACATGAGTGGTATTTTTCTTCCAAAGAATAGGATTCCATGTCCATATCACATACATATGTGTGCCTTAGTAGATTGAGGACTTTTTTCCCTGATCTACTCCAAGGATCCAAGATTCCACATCTTGAACTTTTAAATATTAAGGACCTTGCACCCTAATCCTCTTATTATAAATCCAAGACTCCACATCTTTTTATTTCATGGATTTATGAATTTGTGCCCTAATTTCGATGGCTTCCCATCCACTCTTATTTGAAACTTCACACTTCACCTTAAGGCATTGATTGTGAGCTCATAACCATCAAATTGTTTGTTGGTAAGGTCTTGTTCCAAGACCAATAATTTTGCATGGCTTCTGTAGTCATTTTGGTTTTGAAGAAATGACTTCCATAGCCTTTTATAATTTGAAATTAGTTGTTTTAAAATAACCATGTCCCCTGCTACATCCTGCTCAGTGAAAGATTAAGCATATAATCATAAAAATCATGTATCATGACTTCCACATCACTTCCATAGTCATTTATAATTTAAGCCTCCTTGTTTGCAAATAACCAGACCCTCTACCACATCCTACTGAGTACAACATTAAACATATATAATTATACAAATCATGTATCATCCATATATCATAATTAACCATATGATACACATAACCATGATCATCCATGGATCTATGTGTCTCAATCCTGGATCACCATCCATGTCATACATCTATGTCCAAACTAGGATACCAAAAGAGAAAACATCAATAATATGCACTTAAAAAAATATTCTTTATCATATGCACGTAGCAACCATGTGACCTAAACCAAGTCTATAGTATACAAGAATATACATATGTCTAACATGCCTAATGTTCATATCATTACATCAAAACTACCCTCTCCAAGTGTAATTAGAGTTATCTCACCAAGAAGGGACACTACAACTATACTTATCCTAATGGTTGGTACCAATCTCCAGATGTCATTGTCTTTGCAAGTCTAACAGACTCTGCAATAGTATGGCATTCACTTATACTTTCTCTCTAACAATATTTTTATTATCTTCCTTGCAACTCCTTATTCCATCTCTTAGGCTTCTAAGAGTGTTCATCAATTCAAGATTTTCTTCTTTCATCTTCCTAATTGACTCTTCTTCGGGGCCTTGTTGGGTTCTATTTACACTTTATTGTTCAAGTTTTTTTTCTCTTTCTTTCCCTTTCTTCCTATATCTTGATGCTCGCCAATATGATTTTACATACACATAGATGTTAATCAGTCATAAAGGAAAAAAAAAAGAACACAGGTTCTCATTAGCTTGGTCTATATTGATCTGAAGCACTGAATTTCAGTTAGCACATAAATAATATTCCATCAATAGTTCCATAAAACCATACATTTCAACAATTTTCACTTTTAACACCATCACACATCTGTCAGTAGAAAGGAAATCTAGCGGATGAAGCATATCAAGCATTCATATAGCATATGCATGTGAGCCTTTTCAAGTCCATTTCTTGAAACATAGAGATTTTATGCCACTTTGTAACATACACCCTACTATCCCTAGCCCCTACTAAGGTATAAAGAGGGAAGTTACTAAGTTGACCCAAAAAGGCTCTAATGTTTTTCTTTTTTTAAGAGAAAGGTTCTAGTTATGGAATGGGGTCTAAATTTTTCGATCTTTTTCAAAATATTCAAAACTTAAAATGGACAACATTGTGTTGGATGGTGTTGTCATTCATGTTAACCCATGGAGTTGATTAGGTTTTAATTTGACTAAAATCACCAATCATTGATGTCAAACGGTTAATCAAAACTTCCTATTAATTGTCGAATTATATCAAGATTACTACTATATTGTTGGATGGTTGAAAACCTAAATCCTAGGGTTTGGTTTCCTTGGACTGAGGATGTACCCCGAACTTGTCGAGGGTTTTTGAAGGGCAAAACCATTGATTTTTTGTTGGATATGTAGGTCATTATATTCTCCTTGAATATATGTTCATATTGATATATGGTACACCCCATAGTTCCTCCCGGTTTGAGAGAAAATGGAGTTTGAAATTGAAGACCTAGTTTTATGGGCGAAAACCTAGGGGGTAGTGGCATGACACCTCCTCCTACAGCTGTCAATATATGCATTTTTTATCACATTAATATCACCATGTATATGTTTAATAACTACAATAACCAAAGGAAATAAACCAATCATTGACTTCACAACTAGGTGGGACCATATGCACTAACACAATCATTGATTTCAATTTTCTCGTGGAATTGACAATATTTCTAGACAAAATTTAAATGGTTAGTAAGGGTTAGTATAAAAATTCCTTGGAGCTTAAACAAATAATTTATTAATAACTATTAAACTTATTTTATTTTATTAAAAAAGAATTCTTTTTGAAATATCCTAAAAAGGCCTAACTAACAAAGCCCCTAAAACTTCACAGTTAACCAAGTCAATAAACTCTATGAACACACGTCACTCCTCCAACATATATGTGATGTATATCATCAAAATAAAAGTAATTTTTTGGTATTGTAAAAGGAAATCATAATGCTAATAGGAGCCACTCTTATACCCACACATAAGCCTATAAAAATATTGTGTATACTCCTCCAAAATTATCTGTAATATCCCAAAAGGGAGAATGCAGTAATACAAAAACACAATAGCTGGAAACTACAAAAATGAAAAAGTAATCTAAATACACCATAAAAATGTACATAATAGCTTAGCCATTTTATTTAACATGAGGTGGAATAAAAGTACAACATTGCTCAAAATATGAGACACTCAAGCCAAACAAGTAGGCTAGAATGACCTTAAGGTCCTCCCACAAGAGGGACTACATAATTGTTGGACTACTAGAGGCTACACTGCGATGTCCCTTCTGCAAATGATGTAAATATAACTACTGGCTGAAATGGAATGTGTAAATCTGGCTGATCAAGAGCTCAGATGATGTCGGGACTGTTAAAATTTGGTTACTAGAGGACAGGTGGTTCCCTAAGGCTTTGATCTTTGGCCTAGGGAAAAGTGTCCAAAAGAATTTATTTTTTCTCCTAAAGTGACTTTATAAATTTATAAAGTCAAATCTAATTTAAAAGTGACTTTAAGTGATAAAGTTACTAAAGTCTAATTTGAAAGTGACTTTAATAAAGTCAATGTGAAATTAGAAAGTGAAAAGTGACTTTGGAAATAAATGACTAAGTGAGTCTTTAATGGGGTGAATTAAAAAATAGAAAGTGAGATTTAAATGAGCATTTAATCTCAGCCCTAGATCTAAAGCTATATCAGCCATTAGATTTAGGGATTACCCAAAAGTCACTTAGGGTTAGGTTAAAGTGTTGAAATTTGGATACCAGAGGACAGGTGGTTCCATAAGGCTTTGATCTTTGGCCTAGGGAAAAGTGTCCAAAAGAATTTAATTTTTTTCCTAAAGTGACTTTCTAAAGTTATAAAGTCAAATCTAATTTAAAAGTGACTTTAAGTGATAAAGTTACTAAAGTCTAATTTTAAAGTGACTTTAATAAAGTCAATGTAAAATTAGAAAAGGAAAAGTGACTTTGGAAATAAATGACTAAGTGGGTCTTTATTAAAGTGGGGTGAATTAAAAAATAGAAAGTGAGATTTAAATGAGCATTTAATCTCAGCCCTAGATCTAAATCTATTTCAGCCATTGGATTTAGGGATTCCCCAAAAGTCACCTAGGGTTAGGTTAAAGGAGGAAAAGGAGGAAAAGTTCATTCATTCTTTCATGAGCAGATTGAGAGAGGAAGAGAAGGAGAGCTAGAGACATTTTCTGAAGAGAGCTTGAGAAGGTGAAGGAGAGGGAACACTCAGCAAATCAGTACAGCAGTAAGGAGGGCACGATTTCCAAGGCAACAAGAGGCTGCACGGATATCGAGGCAGCTTGGCTGTACAGCAGCACAGAAACCAAGACAACCATCCGTACAACAGTCCATACAATGGCATTGAGGCATAGTTTTGAAGGAGAAAGGTAACACGTTTTTCGAGGAAAAGTACAGTAGCAAGGGGGCTCAATTTTCTAGGTGGCTGGGCACATTTTTCGAGGCAGCCAGCACTATTTTCGAGAAAGGAAGCTTGCTGGAAAATTTCGTATAGTCCGTACAGTCCGTACGACTGTTCAGCTAAGTTCTGGGCACGAATTTCTAAACTGTCATTTGCTGTAAAAAATTTTTGTTTTGAGTTTATTGCTGTTTTGGCACATTTTCCAAGGCAGTGGCAAGCACGGAAAACAAGATAAGTCTATATTTAATTTGCTGGAAATTTTCCTATATATTTCACCTTTCTGTAAAAGGAATTTTCAGAAATAAGAAGGAGCTTTCGAACTGGTTTTCCCCAAGAGTTGTAGGGGGTTTTTCCAGGGTCATGTTGACCAAAAATCTCTATGTTAAAATGTGTTGAATGGTTGTTTTGAGCTTGCTGATTTTTATTTCTGCATTTTCCAGCATTCTGTAAATTTTCCAGAATTTGTGTTTTCAGCAAAAAATATTTTTTCTGTTGTTGAATGTAAGGATATGGGAAAGGGCATTTAACTAAAAGGATAAATAAGGTGAAACTGAAAACCGGGGTGGGAAAACAATAAATTTCTACATGGTATCAAAGCTTGGGTGCGGAAAGTGCAGTTTGGGATGGCAAGAAGAAAAATACAGTCTGTTGATTTTTCACTCAAAAAATTCCACAAAGCTGATTTTTCACACAGAGAATTTTTATCTTTACTACAGCAGTGCTATTTTTCAGTTTTTAGGACAGCAAGATGTCATTGGGATTGAGGGTGGAGGATAGGTTGGATGGGCATACCAATTACAGTGTTTGGAAGGAGAGAATGCAGAGTATCTTTTAGGAGGCAGAAGTCTGGGACATCATGGTGCATATCACACAGAACCCTGTTGTTGTGCCTACTGATGCTGTTCAGTTGGCAGCATATAATAAAAAGAACAACAAGGGTAAGAGACTGATTCTAGACGGAGTCAAAGACCATTGCATTCCTCATGTGAGAGGAAAGAGAAATGCCCATGAGATGTGGACAGCATTGTCCAATCTCTACCAGAGTACCAATGAGAACCGGAAAATGGTCCTGAAGGAGAAGCTGAAGACCATTAAGATGGGTAAGACTGATAGTGTAGTTGGATATCTCACAAAGATTACTAATGTGAGAGATGAGTTGGGAGCAGTTGGAGAGGTCATTCCACCCACTGAGTTGGTGCGGATTACAGTGAATGGGCTCCCCAGTTCATGGATGAACTTTGCTGATGGGGTTTGTGCACGTGAGACCCTTCCCACATGGGAGAGGTTTTGGGATGATTGCATTCAAACAGAGATCAGGAAAGGTCAGCTTGGGGTAGCCAAGCCAGTTGAGCAGGATGAGGATGTAGCACTGTTGGCAGGAGGCAAAAAAGGAAAAGGGAAGAAGCAGGCTTCCATAAGCAATGGTGGGGGCAAAGGAAAAGGTAAAGGTAAACAGGGTAACACACAGAAGGACTATTCCAAGGTGAAGTGTTGGAATTGTCAGAAGATGGGACACTATGCAGTTGTGTGTCCAGAGAAGAAGAAGAAGAAGGGGAAGAACCAGAGCATGGCAGCATTAGTAGAGGTTGAGGACTTTGCAGATCACTTTGACCGGGAGTTTGGGTTCATTGCGTGTGAGTCCTTTAGTGCAGGATTACCTACCACAAAGGTTCAGAGGGAGCATGCATTTCCCTCGACTAGCATAGCATCTTTAGGTATCTGGTATGTGGACGGTGGGGCTTCACGTCATATGACAGGAGTCTGTGACTACTTCTTAGAGCTTTCAGAGAGTGGCACTGATATAGAGGTAGTACTCGGTGATGACAGAGTTGCTAGAACAGTCGGTGTGGGAACACTGACATTTCATAGGGAACCCAAACCTCCCTTGAAGGTGTCAGATGTTCTTTATGTGCCAGGGATGATGAATAACCTCATATCCATCTCAGCTTTGGAGGATAGAGGATATGAGATACTGTTCAGGGGAGGACAGGTGCTGATATATCCCAGGGGCGCTCCAACTAATTTAGCTAGAGTGATAGGTGTACGCCATGCAAAGGTGTACAAGTTTGCATTTCAACCCCTTTTGGCATTGAGCAGTAGTACCGACAGCAGAGCTAGCAGTTCTAAGCTGTGTGAGATTTGGCACCACAGGATGCGGCATATGTATCATGGAGCCTTGAGGACTTTGCGAGAGATCACTACAGGTGTGCCAGATTTCAGTATTGATCACTTTGATACTTGCAGAGGATGTGCAATGGGAAAATTTTCCAAATCCCCTTTTCCCAGCAGTGACAGCAGAGCGACTGGGATACTTGATTTGATTCATTCCAATGTGAGCAGTCGGATGTCTCATGTTTCCTTGAGTGGATATGAGCACTATGTTTAATTCATTGATGATCACTCTAGGAGGACCTGGATTTATTTCTTGAAGACCAAGAGTGAGGTCTTCAAGCAGTTTCAGGATTTTAGAGCTCTTGTGGAGACACAGACAGGTCGGAAGATCAAGTCCCTGAGGTTGGACAATGGACGAGAGTACACCCTTGGAGAGTTTGTTGACTATTGTGTGGAGGCAGGCATTAGGAGGAAGTTCATTATTCCTTACAACACCCAGCAGAACGGGGTTGCAGAGAGGAAGAACAGATCCATCGGAGGGGCTGCCAAGGCCATATTACATGATCAGGGGTTGCCATTGTTTTTGTCGGCAGAGGCCTGTAACACTGCTGCTTATTTGCAAAGCAGGATTCTGCATCGTGCCTTGGGGCACATGACTCCAGAGGAGGCTTTTTCTGGGAAGAAGCCTGATATTGGTCATCTTCGTATCTTTGGGTGTATTACATACTCCTACATACCCAAGGAGAAGAGGACCAAACTAGAGCCAACCGCAGAGAAGGGTATCTTTGTGGGATACAGTGAGACCTCAAAGGCCTTTCGGATTTATATTCCCACACAAAGGAGAGTTGTTGTCAGGCGAGATGTGAAGTTCGAGGAGGACAGGGCCTTTAGGAGGTCACAAGAGTTAGAGTATCTGGATCAGCCAGACCCTCAGTAGAAGCTGAGTCAGTCACAGGGATCCAGTGGGAAGGGATCAGGAGGATCCGGAGGTACATCTATGACGATGTCAGGTCTGTCAGTGAGGAGTGGCTCACAGAGTCAGAGGGGTGGTGCTTCAGGAAAAATGCAGAGCAGTCCACAGAGCAGTTCACTAGGGAGTCCACTGATGGACAGTTCACACGGTACCTCAGCATCTACAGGTTCAGGTGCAGGAAGGAGGACAACAGACATATAGTCAGGAGTTCAGGCTCCTGATGATGATGATGAGGAGGAGTTTCATTCTCCAATGGGAGAAGTATGCTCAGGGAAGAGGAAGCCAAAGTGGCTTCAGGACACTTTGAGAAAGGCCACATCTGTTGCTGGGCCTAAGAGGCCGATCAGAGAGAGCAAACCACCTGAGAGGTTTTTTAGCTATATGGCAATGGCTACTAGCATCCTTGACTCTGAGCCTTCTAGCTATGAGGAGGCAGCTAGCCAGCAGGTTTGGAGAGAGGCCATGCAGGAGGAGTATTCTTCTATCATGAAGAATGATGTTTGGGAGGTGGTGCCGAGGCCTGAGGGAAAATCCGTGGTTACTTCCAGATGGCTTTACAAGGTAAAGCATGCTACAGATGGTAGCATTGAGAAATTCAAAGTGAGGTTTTTGGCTAGAGGGTTCTCCCAGGTAGAGGGAGTTGATTATGACAAGACCTTCACTCCCGTGGCTCGATATACTTCGATCCGCTCCATTATATCGATAGTAGCAGAGATGGGTTGGAAGATCCACTATATGGATGTGAAGACCGCATTTCTCAATGACTTCATACAGGAGGAGGTGTACATTGAGCAGCCACAGGGCTTTGAGGTGCATGGGAAGGAGTCCCATGTGTGCAGATTGAAGAAGGCCCTTTATGGCCTGAGGCAAGCTCCCAGAGCTTGGTACTCCAGGATAGATACATACTTGCAGGAGATGGGTTTCACAAAGAGTGAGGCAGATCCAAAACTTTACTACATTGTGATAGGTGAGGAGCCTCTCATTCTGGTGTTGTATGTGGATGACTTGGTCATTACGAGTGCAGAGAGACTCATAGAGCACTGCAAGAGAGATCTTGTGGTAGAGTTTGAGATGAAGGACATCGACTTGATGCATTACTTTTTGGGTTTGGAGGTGTGGCAGGAGGAGGGGCATTTCTTCCTGGGGTAGGGGAAGTATATTATGGACATCCTTGGCAGATTCCACATGGAGGATTGTAAACCCATGTCGACACTGATGATCACCAACTGGAAGAAGCTTCATGCTTCGGATTCCGAGTTGGTGGATCCCACATTGTACAGACAGCTAATTGGTTCCTTGATGTATTTGGTCAACACTAGACCAGATGTTTGTTTTGCAGTCAACACGATGAGTCAGTTTATGTGTGAGCCTAGGAAGGTTCATTGGGTGGCTGCAAAACACATTTTGTGGTACTTTCAGGGGACAGTGGATTATGGTCTGGACTACAGGCAAGGGGGTGGAGTGAGATTGGCAGGTTACATTGATTCTAATTAGGCAAGTTGTGCTTCTGATAGGAAGAGTACTTCAGGGTGCTATTTTGGGTTGGGTTCGGCAGTGGTGTCATGGTTCAGTCGGAAGCAGCAGTCAGTAGCATTGAGTTCAGCAGAAGCAGAGTATATGGCAGCTAGTCTAGCTAGTTGTGAGGCCATCTGGCTTCACAAAATGTTGTTTGGCTTATTTGGTCAGCCGTTGAGACCTTCAGTGATTTACTGTGATAATCAGAGTTGCATTAAACTCACAGAGAATCCAGTATTTCATGACAGGTCAAAGCATATCGGGATCAAATATCATTTCATCAAAGACTATGTTCAGAAGGGAGCTGTGAAGCTTGAGTATATTCCCACTGATGAGCAGGTTGCAGATATTCTTACCAAAGCCTTACCATGGGGCAAACATGTCTACTTCAGAGACAAGATGGATGTGGTGAGGAACACCTTCCTTGGTAAGAGGGAGTGTTGAAATTTGGTTACCGGAGGACAGGTGGTTCCCTAAGGCTTTGATATTTTGCCTAGGGAAAAGTGTCCAAAAGAATTTAATTTTTCTCCTAAAGTTACTTTATAAAGTTATAAAGTCAAAGCTAATTTAAAAGTGACTTTAAGTGATAAAGTTACTAAAGTCTAATTTTAAAGTGACTTTAATAAAGTCAATGTAAAATTAGAAAGGAAAAGTGACTTTGGAAATAAATGACTAAGTGGGTCTTTATTAAAGTGGGGTGAATTAGAAAATAGAAAGTGAGATTTAAATGAGCATTTAATCTCAGCCCTAGATCTAAATCTATTTCA
This sequence comes from Pinus albicaulis, assembly GCA_034641835.2. Lineage (NCBI taxonomy): Eukaryota > Viridiplantae > Streptophyta > Pinopsida > Pinales > Pinaceae > Pinus > Pinus albicaulis. Next base: position 76,992 of record JAXQQM020071009.1, on the reverse strand, counting down.
TCCATTGGATTTAGGGATTCCCCAAAAGTCACTTAGGGTTAGGTTAAAGGAGGAAAAGGAGGAAAAGGTCATTCATTCTTTCATGAGCAGATTGAGAGAGGAATAGAAGGAGAGCTAGAGACATTCTCTGAAGAGAGCTTGAGTAGGTGAAGGAGAGGGCACACTCAGCAAATCAATACAGCAGCAAGGAGGGCACGATTTCCAAGGCAGCAAGAGGTTGCACGGATACTGAGGCAGCTTGGCCGTACAACAGCACAGAAACCAAGACAGCCATCTGTACAGCAGTTCGTATAGCGAAATTGAGGCACAAATTTCAAGGGGAAAGGCAACACGTTTTTCGAGGAAAAGTACAACGGCAAGGGGGCTCGATTTTCTAGGTGGCTGGGCATGTTTTTCGAGGCAGCTAGCACTATTTTCGAGAAAGGCAGCTTGCTGGAAAATTCCGTACAGTCCGTATGGCTATTCAGCGAAGTTCTGGGCACGAATTTATAAACTGTCATTTGCTGTAAAAATTTTCTATTTTGAGTTTATTGTTGTTCTGGCACATTTTCCAAGGCAATGGAAAGCACGGAAAACAAGCTAAGTCTATATTTAATTTGCTGGAAATTTTCCTGTATATTTCACCTCTCTGTAAAAGGCATTTTCAGAAATAAGAGTGAGCTTTCAAACTGGTTTTCCCCAAGAGTTGTAGGGGGTTTTTCCAGGGTCATGTTGACCATCCGTACTATAGTTTGAGGCATGGTTTTCAAGGAGAGGAGCAACACAAAAATCGAGGTGAAGGTACAGCCAGCTAAAGCCATGGATTCCAAGGTGGCTGGGCACAGTTTTTGAGGCAGCTAGCATGGATTTCGAGGAGGCAGATTTGTTGTAATTTTTCGTACAGTCTGTATGGCCGTACAGCTAAGTACTGGGCACGATTTCCAAGGTTGTTAAATGCTATAATAAATTTCTATTTTAAACTTTTTGTTGTTTTGGCATGTTTTCCAACACAAAGGCAAGCACGGAAAACAAGATAAGTCTGTACTTTGTTTGCTGTAATTTTTCCTGTACATTTCACTTCTCTGTAAAAGAATTTTACAAAAATAAGAAGAAGCTTTCAAATTGGTTTTCCCCAAGAGTTGTAGGGGTTTTTCCAGGGTCAAGTTGACCAAAAATCATCATGTCAAAATTATGTGTGTGGCCGATTTACTTTTTGAGTTTTTATTTCTACATTTCAGCACTGTGAAATTTCCAAAATTTGTGTTTTCGGAAAATATTTGTTTTTCTAGCTTGTTGAAAGTATGGCTATGGGAATGGGCATTTAACTTTATGGTAAAAATAAGGAGAAACTAAAATCTGGGGTTGGGTTATCAAATTTCTACATGGTATCAGAGCTATTTTGCTGAAAAAGACAGTTTGGGACAGCAAGAAGAAAAATTACAACAAGCTGATTTTTCACACAAAAAGAAGTACCTTTACTACAGCAGTGTTGTTTTCAGTTTATTAGGACAAAAATCATGTCTTTGGGCTTGAGGGTGGAGGATAGGTTGGATGGGAATAGTAACTACAGTGTATGGAAGGAGAAAATGCAGAGCATCTTTGAGGAGTCAGAAGTCTGGGATATCATGGTGCATACCACACAACACCCCGTTAATGTGCCTACTGATGATGTTCAGTTGGCAACATTTAATAAAAATAATAACAAGGGTAAGAGACTAATTCTAGATGGAATCAAAGACCATTGCATTCCTCATGTGAGAGGAAAGAGATATGCTCATGAGATGTGGACAACATTGACCAATCTCTACCAGAGTACCAATGAGAACAGGAAAATGGTCCTAAGGGAGAAGCTGAAGACCATTAAGATGGGTAAGACTGATAGTGCAGCTTGATATCTCACAAATATTACTAATGTTAGAGATGCATTGGCAGTAGTTGGAGAGGTCATTCCACCCACTGAGTTGGTGTGGATTGCAGTGAATGGCCTTCCTAGTTCATGACTGAACTTTGCTGATGGGGTTTGTGCACGTGAGACCCTTCCCACCTGGGAGAGGTTCTGGGATGATTGCATACAGAAAGAAATCAGAAAGAGCCAACTTGGGGTAGCCAAACCAGTTGAGCAGGATGAGGATGTAGCACTGTTGGCAAGAGGCAAGAAAGGCAAGGGAAAGCAGCAAGCTTCCACAAGTGTTGGTGGGAGCAAAGGAAAAGGTAAAGGTAAATAGGGAAACACACAAAAGGACTATTCCAAGGTGAAGTGTTGGAATTGTCAGAGGATGGGACACTATGTATTTGTGTGTCTAGAGAAGAAGAAGGGGTAGAAACAGAGCATCGCAACATCAACAGAGATAGAGGATTTTACAGATAGCTTTTACCGCGAGTTTGGGTTCATTGCTTGTGAGTCCACTAATGCAAGATCATCTGCCATGGAGGTTGAGAGGGAGTGTGCATTTCCCTCCACTAGCGGAGCATCTTCAAGTATCTGGTATGTTGACAGTGGGGCTTCACGTCATATGACAGGAGTCTGTGAGCACTTCTCAGAGCTTTCAGAGAGTGGCACTGATATAGAGGTAGTACTCGGAGATGACAACGTTGTTAGAGTAGTCAGTGTGGGGACATTGACATTTGATAAGGAACCCAAACCTCCTTTGAAGGTGTCAGATGTTCTATATGTGCCAGGGATGAGGAATAACCTCATATCCATCTCAGCCTTGGAGAACAGAGGATATGAGATATTGTTCAGGAGAGGATAGGTGTTGATATATCCCAGGGGTGATCCAGCTGATTCAGCTAGAGTGATAGGTGTACACCATGCAAAGGTGTACAAGTTTTCATTTCAGCCCCTTTTTGCATTGAGCAGTAGTACCGGTAGTAGAGATAATAGTTGAGAGTTATGTGAGATTTGGCACTGCAGGATGGGGCACATGTATCATGGGACCTTGAGGACATTACGGGAGATCACTACAGGTGTGCTAGATTTCAGTACTGATCACATTGATACATGCAAAGGATGTGTGATGGGCAATTTTTCCAAATCCCCTTTTACGAGCAGTGACAACAAAGCATTTGGGATACTTGATTTGATTCATTCTGATGTGAGCGGTCAGATGTCTCATGTTTCCTTGAGTGGATATGAGTATTATGTTTTATTCATTGATGATCACTCCAGGAGGACCTGGATTTATTTCTTGAAGACTAAGAGTGAGGTCTTCAAACGGTTTCAAGAGTTTAGAGCTCTTGTGGAGACTCAAACAGGTCGAAAGATCAAGTCCCTGAGGTTGGACAATGGAGGGGAGTACACCCTTGGAGAGTTTTTTGATTATTGTGTGGAGGCAGGCATTAGGAGGGAGTTCACAGTTCCTTACAACCCCCAACACAATGGGGTTGTGGAGAGGAAGAACGGATCCATCGGAGGGGCTTCCAAAGCCATGATACATGATCAGGGGTTACCATTGTTTTTGTGGGCAGAGGCCTACAACACTATTGTATATTTGTAGAAAAGGAATCTGCATCATGCCTTGGGGCATGTGACTCTGGAGGAGGATTTTTCTGGGAAGAAGCCTGATGTTGGTCATATTTGTACCTTTGGGTGTATTGCATACTCCTACATACCCAAGGAGAAGAGGACCAAGCTAGAGCCCACTGCAGAGAAGGGTATCTTTGCAGGCTATAGTGAGACCTCGAAAGCCTTTCGGATTTATATTCCCGCACAAAGGAGAGTTGTTGTCAAGTAGTATGTGAAGTTAGAGGAGGACAGGGCTTTCAGGAGGTCATGGGAGAGTATCTGGATAGACCAGACCCTCAGGAGGAGTTGAGTCAGGCACAGGGATCCAGTGGGCAAGGATCAGGAGGATCTGGAGGTACATCTATTACGGTGTCAGGTCCATCAGTGAGTAGTGGCTCGCAGAGTTAGAGGGGTGGTGCTTCGGGCTGCATGCAGAGTAGTCCGAAAATAAATTCACTAGGGAGTCCACTGATGGATAGTTCACATGGTACTTCAGCATCTACAGGTTCAGGTTTAGGCAGGACGACAGTAGATAGACAGTCAGGAGTTCAGGCTCCTGATGAGGAGGAGGAGTTTCATTCTCCAGTGGGAGAAATGTGCTTAGGGAAGAGGAAGCCCAAGTGGATTTAGGATACCTTGAGAGAGGCCACATCTGTTGCTGGGCCGAAGAGGCCAGTCAGAGAGAGCAGACCACCTAAGAGGTTTTGTAGCTAAATGGCAATGGTTTCCAACATCATTGACTCTGAACCTTCTAGCTATGAGGAGGCAGCTAGCTAGTAGGTCTAGAGAGAGGCCATGCAAGAGGAATATTCTTCTATCATGAAGAATGATGTTTGGGAGGTGGTGCCGAGGCCTAAGGGAAAATCCGTGGCTACTTCCAGATGGCTTTACAAGGTAAAGCATGATGTAGATGGCAGCATTGAGAAATTCAAAGCAAGGTTTGTGGCTAGAGGATTCTCCTAGGTAGAGGGATTTGATTATGAGGAGACCTTCGCTTCCGTGGCTCAATATACTTCAATTCACTCCATCATATCGATAACATCAGAGATGGGTTGGAAGATCCACCAAATGGATGTGAAGACCGCATTTCCCAATGGCTTCATACAGGAGCAGGTGCACATTGAGCAGCCACAGGGCTTTGAGGCGCATGGGAAGGAGTCCCATGTGTTCATACTGAAGAAGGCCCTTTATGGCCTGAAGCAAGCTCCCAGAGCTTAGTACTCCAAGATAGATACATACTTGCAGGATATTGGTTTCACAAAGAGTGATGCAGATTTGAACCTATAATTCATTATGATAAGTGAGGAGCCTCTCATTCTGGTGTTATATGTGGATGACTTGGTCATTACGAGTGTAGAGAGACTCATAGAGCGCTGCAAGAGAGATCTTGCATCAGATTTTGAGATGAAGGGCATTAGCTTGATGCATTAATTTATGGGTTTGGAGGTGTGGCAAGAGGAGGGGAATTTCTTCTTGGGGTAGGGGAAGTATATTGTGGACATCCTTGACAGATTCCACATGGAGGATTGTAGACCCATGTCGACACCGATGATCACCAATTGGAAGAAGCTTCATGCTTCAGATTCTGAGTTGGTGGATCCCACATTGTATAGACAACTGATTGGTTCCTTGATGTATTTGGTCAACACCAGACCATATATATGTTTTTTAGTCAACACAATGATCTATTTCATGTGTGAGCCCAGGAGGGTGCACTAGGTTGCTGCAAAACACATTTTGCGGTACTTGCATGGGAAAGTGGAGTATGGTCTATATTATAGGTAGGGAGATGGAGTGAGATTGGCAGGTTACACTGATTTTGATTGGGCAGCTTGTGTTTCTGATAGGAAGATAACTTCAGGGTGTTGTTTTGGGTTGGGTTCTGCAGTGGTGTCATGGTTCAGTTGAAAGCAATAGTCAGTAGCATTGAGTTTAGTGGAAGCAGTGTACGTGGTAGCCAGTCTAGATAGTTGTGAGGCTATATGGATTAGCAAGATGTTGTTTGGATTATTTGGTCAACCGTTGAGACCTTCAGTGATATACTATGATAATCAGAGTTTCATTAAACTCATGGAGAATCCAGTATTTCATGACATGTCAAATCATATCGGCATCAGATATCACTTCATCAGAGACTATGTTCAAAAGGGAGTTGTGAAGCCTGAGTATATTCCCATTGATGAGCAAGTTGCAGATATTCTTACCAAAGCCTTACCACGGGGCAAGCATGTCTACTTCAGAGAAAAGATGGGTGTGGTGAGGATCACCTTACTCGATAAGAGGGAGCGTTGAATTTTGTTAACGGAGGACAGGTGGTTCCCTAAGGCTTTGATCTTTGGCCCAGGGAAAGGTGTCCAAAAGAATTTAATTTTTCTCCTAAAGTGACTTTATAAAGTTATAAAGTCAAATCTAATTTAAAAGTGACTTCAAGTGATAAAGTTACTAAAGTCTAATTTTAAAGTAACTTTAATAAAGTCAATGTGAAATTAGAAAGTGAAAAGTGACCTTGGAAATAAATGACTAAGTGGGTCTTTATTAAAGTGGGGTGAATTAAAAAATCAAAAGTGAGATTTAAATGAGCATTTAATCTTAGCCCTAGATCTAAAGCTATCTCAGCCATTGGATTTCGAGATTCCCCAAAAGTCACTTAGGGTTAGGCTAAAGGAGAAAAAGCAGGGAAAAGGTCATTCATTCTTTCATGAGAAGATTGAGAGAAGGAGAAGGAGAGAGCTGAAGAATTTCTGAGCTTAAAAAGGTGAAGGAGAGGAAGAGTTCAACAGTCTGTACAACAACAAGAGATTTCACATTTTTCGAGGCAGCAAGGGGATGCATGATTTTCTAGGTAGCAAGTCTGTACAATAGCACAATTTTTGAGGCAGCATTCCATACAGTAGCTTGAGGCACGATTTTCAAGGAAAGGGACAACACAAAAATCGAGGTGAAGATACAGCCAGCTAAAGGCATAGATTCCAAGGTGGCTAGGCACATTTTTTTAGGTAGCTAGCACAGATTTCAAGGAGGAAGCTTTTTTGTAGTTTTTTGTACAGTTTGTACAATCCGTATGGCCATACAGCTAAGTACTGGGCATGATTTCCAAGGCTGTTAAATGCTATAATAAATTTTTGTTTTGAACTTTTTGCTGTTTTGGCACATTTTCCAAGGTAGAGGCAAGCACAGAAAAAAAGATAAGTTTGTACTTTGTTTGTTGTAATTTTTCCTATACATTTCACTTCTCTGTAAAAGCATTTTCTAGAAATAAGAAGAAGCTTTTGAACTAGTATTCCCCAAGAGTTTTAGGGGGTTTTTCTAGGGCCAAGTTGACCAAAAATCAGCGTGTCAAAATTCTGTGTGTGGCTGATTTATTTTTTGAGTTTTTATTTCTACATTTCAGCACTGTGAAATTTCCAGAATTTGTGTTTTTAGAAATTATTTATTTTTCCATCTTGTTTAATGTATGGCTATGGGAATGGGCATTTAAATTTTTGGGAGAAATAAGGAGAAACTGAAAACCGGTGTTGGGTTATTAAATTTCTACAGGGATTTTAGATTCGGACTCTATGATGAATACCCAAGTTAACCAAGAAAGGAATTTCCAGATCTAGCAATAGATGGCTGCAATGATATAAAATCAACTTAATGCAAGAAGTGTTGATCCCTTCACTAGATCCTTAAGCTAGAAGCTCAAGATCTAGCTCCTCTTTCTTCCTCCATGGAATGCAGTTATTGAATACACAACCACTGAGTAAAATTGTGCCTTCAAGGAGGGAGAATATATAGCCTGCTACTAGATTATGCAAATAAGCTCTAGAATGACAGAAACAATATATAAAAAGTGAGGAGATGGTCCCTCACAGGATTTCCAGCTGAAATACTAGAAACTTCCTTCCTCCAATAGATCTACAAGACTGGATTGCACAATTCCTGAGGGAACTACTATTGCATGGAGGTGTAAACTGATGGCCTGAATTCCGGATATGAATATGCTGCTCTTGGAAGACTAATCTTGAAGAACAAGGTGAAAGGATGAATCCTCCACCGGTTTCCTAGCTAAAATGATAGAAACAACCTCCTCCTCTCAAACTCTCAAGCAAGAATGTGTAATTCCTAACATTGAATGTGCTGTAATTAGGGGATGAATGTGGCACCAATTCCTGATGATGTATGGTATCTCAAAACTACCTTCTGAAAGTAGGCACTTGAAGTCCCCCATGGGTAAGGGTGGTATTTCCGCTTGGAAACACCTGTGTGCTAAACAACACTGCAGACTTAGCTAAATAACTAAAGCATGAATAGAAATGTCAACCGAAAAATCTAGATCTAAACAGATCAATAATCAAAATATAAAGCCTAAAATCTGCATCTATTGCTACCTTCACCTTCCTTATATGGTTTGTGAGCCTTCCATAGCCCTGGGCCACCTCATAACTGTGTTGCACATGTGGCCACTAGCCTCCATGAAGACTACGTTGTCTCTCCATGATCTCCATGATCTCTTCATTTAATTCCCACTCTCTCCATCAGGTGTGCATTAGATGCACCATTTCCTCCACTATTTCATCATTAGTGCTCTATGATATTAATTTTATTGCACTATTATCTTACTTTTACTTCCTCCATGATCTGCATGATCTTATCATTAATGCTGCATGATCTCCAATCTTCCTTCATTAAGAAATTTCTCCACTATTCCATAATGTTGATATACTTCTAATTAACCAACAGAGACACATAAAAAGTGGATTTTATTCATCTATGGGGTTTATAGGTCCCTCCAAACTCTTATTTACTTAATTAATTAGGAAAATTAAGAGCTCTAATATTCCAATTAACTGATGGAAAATTGGGAATATTACAGTCCTCCCCGCCAAAATGTTGCTTGTTCTCAAGCAACTGCAAAAGTGAATGCTACAACAATACATGTCCCTCCAAATGGCATCCTCATATGGAAGGCCTCCCTATTTTCTCCAATGCTCTATGAATTTCCAACTCCAAAGCTGCCTCTCTAGAATGTCTAGAATGACCTCCAAATGAAAAGTTAGATGTCTCTCTTCATCAATGAATCTCCAAGAGGCAACCATATGATGTCCAAGGATCTCCTATATGCATGAGATACATAAAATGAAGTGGTTTCTTCCCAAAGTGGAAAGTCCCAAGTCCTGAAATGTCTCTCCAACCCATGCTACATAGAGTAGATTACATCTCCCCATGCTTCCATCCTTGGCCCTGTTGGCCTTGTTGGATCCCAACATCATCTTAACATTGTGAAAAATAAGAAGTGGAGACATATGGATGAACGTGTACAATGAAAACCATACTCTCCCAATAACAACCATCGCAGACTCAAGCCTTCTGTTACCATGCCAAATCATCAATAAACCAAGTGAGAGAGCCATACTCTCTCAAGAGAGAGAAGCCACCACAGAAATGCCTCTTGCTGCCATGAAAAATCACTGTTATTTCCAATATTTTATTCTATATTCCCATCTTTTCCATTTTGGTATATTACAGTGGTATCAGAGCATAATCTTGGCTCAGCCTGTGAGTTTCATCCAATATGCTATCATAAACAAAAGAGATCTACAAAGGTGGAAGGAATGATTTTTACCTCGTATCTTTTCAGATCTATGAATAACCTCTCCAAGGAGGTCAAGAAAATGAGAATGGAGAGATTCAATGATACCTCAAGAGGGTTTCAATATGAGGAAGGTCCATGCACTTCTTATCAGTAGCAAAAGAAATCGATATTGCATAGAGCTCCAAATAAATCCACTATGCCCATTTTCTTTGAAGAGGAAGATGAAAGGCATGGAGATGGAGGAAACTTAGATCATGAGATTCTAAGTGATTATATTGCATAGTACAAGTCTCAATCAAGGGCTTTCAAGGATAATCTAACTCTCCCATGGTTCATTCAACTCAAAGAAGAGAGGAGACCTTGCAACAATAGAAGAAGAAAACACAATATATTTCTATTGTCTACATTTGATGGGTCATCCACATGCACAACAAGCACTTGGAGAAGGAAGCTAGATGCATTATTACTACTACATTCAATAGTAGAAAGAGAAGCTATTGAGATTGCAGCGCTGCAACTTGATAGTGAAGCAAACATTTGGTGGTTTAGCCATTTGAAACATGCAAGAGTGACTGCTTATGCAGACTTTACTCAAATGCTGATCAAGAAGTTTGATAGAAGAAAACCGGAAGAAGAACAACTTCCAGCACCACTTGCTGCAGGGGTGATTGCATCAGGAGAAGGAACAATTGTATCCTTGCAAAGTGGTCTTGATCTCTTGACACTTAAAAGTGTCCTGCATTATTCAGGAGATGCATGAGGAGGAGTAGACTTACACCAGAGCTGGTGCAACAGTAGAGGAGCACCCATCATCATCACCAGCATTTTCAGGAGTCATTACAATGGTAGGAGGAACCCTTGTAGCAGTACAAGATGTTCCCAAGGATCAACTTGACCAAGGTATGCAAAAAATTCCACCCCATGTTATTTCAGTATATCATATGGAGATTTGTGGGGACATGCCGTCAGGGAAATTGCATGACCTAAGGTCAAAGCACACTGCTGATTTGAAGTAGCAGACTATCACTCTGCAGAGGACCCTTAATTGGTTCAAGGAGGAGATGTATAGCCATCCTCATTTCTCATTTTTGAGCTGCACACAACACTTTGGGTTTGAGTGCAGAATTTTGGAGGATAGGATGAGTGTAATCCTAATCAATCCAATGCAGAACTATATGTTCAGCATTGTGCATGATTATGAGACAGCAGATACACCATCATGGAGATTAGTAGCACTATCATTGAGCAACAGTGATCAGTTGGGAGGCCAACTATTATTGGCACATTCCAATGACCGTTACACTGCATAGGAAGATGGTTGATGAGAGAAATCTTATCGTCCATTACTATTATGGATCCTTCTTGATGAGCACTTCACAGCTCAATGAGAAGTCTTTGCCTTCAGCATATTTGAATCCTTATGGATTCAACATGGTCATGGATGAGTGGTCTTCATGTGGAGATCTCTAGGAGGTTGTACTTCAACATCTCATGAAATAGTCATCAGATTTGGGAGGATGGTATTCTCCATTGGAGGGATACCAATTTGCAGCAAGATGGAAGACACCCATAGTTGGATGGATGGGTGATGGTGATGAGCAAGGGGTTGGTGAGTCACTTGTAGATCTATGACACAGGGTAGTAGGACGTATGGCTATGCTGGCTACTCTTGAAAGAGTTTTTCAATCATGTGACATATCCTATTTCAAAGGGTGTGTTATGGTTTGGGGCATTGCATGGCACCCATATGTTATGGCAGCAGAAGATTTGGTTGTATGGGGAATTCTACAAGTCAAATATCATGATGTTACTCCATGACTTGTATGATGATGAGATGAGGAGGCATCAAAGGTTATTGTTGCTTTCGTTACTCTTGGGAGAGTATGGGGTGATTTCCTCCCATACCTTGCATGATGTTTTAGGAGTAGATGGTGGCACAATCATGGTGCAAAGGGCTACTCCTTAGATTTGGAGGATCAGGAGGTACTTCCAAATAGGAAGGGATCTTCCACATATAAAAACATTATGGTATGTGACTTTGGAATTGGGCATGTCAAAGAGAGGAGTTATGAGATGATAGGAGCCTTATCACAAAGGCCAACAATGTTTTCACTTGGGAGCTTGGATTTGTTGATGGAGGGTTCCGTGGATCACTTCACATATGATGCACTTAATGGGAAAGTAGGAGATGAGAGTGATGGAGTGGTGGATAGAGACATCTATTACCATGATATGATATTCTTGACTTGGATCTCCAAGCATAAGAATAAGGCTTTGCATGCGACACATGGTTCATTCCCTTCCATTCACAAAGGTCTCATGGAGACATCTCATACCACTATGGGGAGATCATTCATGAATCTCATTATTAGCCTACTCTCAGTATATGGTAAGATTTGTGTTTTTGCAATTATTTATCATCAAAAAAAGTATTTGCATTCTCTTGCCATCTATATACAGTGCATTGCTCCACAAGAAGGCAAGTTTATTAGGCTTCATGGTCTTTCTAAGACCAACAACAGTGATGGAGATAACCATTTCTTGTATGGATTTGGGAAAGTGTTGTGCTATTATTTTTATGCTCAGTTGATACACCATGCCATTTACTATTTTCTGGTAGATGAGATGACATGCACAACTAGAAAATGGTTGGGAGACAACTTGCCATATTATGTTCTGAAACAATAGTTAGTAAAATTGTGTTGTCACCATATGGGAAACTATTGGCACTGTCCATCATTACACATAACACTTTGTATCTTTCTCATGCCATGTTGTGATGAAGTAATATTCAACATATGTGGGATGGATTGGGCAAACAAGGTTCATAGAACCAAAATGTGGGTCTTTGAGGATACAGTTGCCTTCTTTCCTCTTGAGGGAAACATTATTGCAGCCCAAAATTAGCAGCCACTCTACACCTATCATAAGTGGAGAGAGAGACAACATGGGGTAGACAATTTGGTCTGCCATATTCAGCTATGCAGCCAACCTACATTGCAAGAGCCGAAGGTGGAGGATTTTTTACACGAGTTACCATTTTGGAGGGTGACTCATTTTGTGTGGATGATAGCTTGGGGTTTGGAGCTTCACATTGGAATGAAGGTTCCCAATATTTTTCAGATTCCATACCTCAAGAAGGTTTCTAGATGACATATATTTTCCTCCATGGATATCCCACTTCTTTATGATGATAGCCATTTGGATTTGTCACCAAAGGCTAACTTGTACACTTGGGAGAAGCAACTATGGGACAGATTGATGAGAGAGCATCCTGTTCATTGGAGGAGCTTATCATATGAGGATGTTATAGGATGAGGATAGGAGGCTCTTTAGTTCTATCCTTTTACTTGCTTGAGGACAAGCAACATTTGGGATGGGAGGACTGTAATATTCTAAAATTAACATGCAACTAATTGGAATATTAATTTTTTATTTTTTTCCTTTAGATAGAAGAATAAGTGGGCAGAGAGACCCATAAATATCTTTAGTAGGAATAAATTCACTCATAATGTGAATAAGAGTCATCAAAGTAGCTAGATAAATCACCCTTATGTGTGAATAGGGGATGAAGCATGTGGAATGGGTCAATTTTGACCAAATCAACAGCACTGGTATGGAAGGAGTGGAAATTCAATGAGAGACAACGTAGTTTTGGAGGGAGATTCCTTGCATGGAAGTAGTGGCTTTAATGAATGGGGCCCAAGGTGAGAAGGCTCATAAAGAATATAAGGAAGGGGATGGTATCCATGGAAGGGATTGATTATTATTTTTTTATGGTCTTTATGACTTTTTTCTCTCTTCAACTGTTTAGCAGAGACTGCAGTGTTTTTTAGCACAAGGGTGTTCCCGAGAGAGAATCCCACCTTCATCCTCAGGGGAATTCAAGTGCCCACTTAGGAGAAACAGCCAAGCTACATCTTTCTTCTACAGCGCAGTTTCTATTGAGGGTTGTGATGTGTTGCAAGGTGCAACAATGGAGGGTTGGATTGGGCTATTTCTGAGATATTTTTTAATGGAGGAAGGTTTCATTCCATTGGGAGGTCAGTAAAGAAGGCCCTTGATCATTATTGTAGCATTTGGCACCAGGAAAAATTATTATTATCCTTTAGAGCGTAGTTTCAGTCTTGGACTGGGTTATTTTAGGGAGGAGTTGCAGGGGTGGTTTCAATCCAACATTTGGGGAGTTATAGCTTTAGTGGAGGGGACATCCTTTCACCCAAAGAATATATTGGAGGAGAGCCACATACTTCTACATCAACTTCATCCATATCTTCCCATTTGTTCTGTTGCAGTAAACCTTCAGCCCTAAGGCTGCAACTCACATTTGTATCGTTTTTGTATTTTCCGGAAACCCTCTTGGATTGTCTTGGAAAGGTGATATAGAACCTAGATATTTACGTATAACATATTTTGATGCATATATTAGTTATTTTACATCACTGTATTGTCTCCTGTTGTAGCTATGCTCATTATGATTGCGCTGTAGCATCTCTCCGACAATTTGTATATTAGCAACATCTCACATTTGAGAGGGTTTGATCATTGGAGGTTTGTTTTCTTATGTTGTATGATTTGTGACTCAATATATTGCACATTTCTGAATAATATGGCCCCTTCATGGTATCACATTTGATGTATTGATATTTGCTACTATTTCCATTATTGTGTCCTATATTACTATTTTTCTTATTTTGGGATATTACACCAAATCATCATTAACCTAAGTATGAGAAGCATACTCTCTCAAAATAAACCATTGCAGAAATGCCTCTTGTTGCCACATCACATCATCATAATATCAATTACAATGACCAAACTCTTTCAACAGAAGCCAACTGTTACACAACAATTTGTCACCATCCCTGCCATTCCCCATCTCGCACATTGGAGGGCTCATTCCGTGACCTGTGAGTAGAGACAAGACTTGAAAATAATTTCATTGCATCCCTCTGAAGATGATATTTCATTGCCATGAAGACATCTCCCTGCAAAAACCATAAAAATAGCTCTTTTTCCATTGGCGCGGTTCCACAGTTCAGTCCTCGCGCCAAGGGGGCAAATCCTCCAAAGAGGGCGCGCCAATTGGCGCTCTATCATAGAGCCACACCCGCGCCAACCATATCAGTTGTTTTAAAAATAAAATGGCGGAAGTTTAATCTGTAAAGAACCAGGTGATGTCTATCTTGAGTTGGGAAGTTTAACTCAGTTTCATAGAGGGAAGTGGTTTGCCACCTCTCATGGAAGCTTCCTTGATGATGGGGCCAATCATGGTGCCAAGGGATCCCAGCTCCCCTTCCCTGGGCACAGCGCTGCTCATCTCATGCAAGCTAGTTCCCAAGAGCTTTCACATCCTTATGCTGCAAGAGCCTTCTTGATTCCCTTAAGGCCAAATCCAAGCAAGGAGACTATTGTCAAGTATCCGGAGAGAGAGGCTTGTCCCATCTTTGACAAGCTTTATCGAGACATGTTTTGCTGACGACCCTCCAAAGGAGAGTGCTGCGTCAAAGATATGGTTGTATTCTTATTTTGACTCATTAATGATAAGCGATTATTGGTTATGGTTCCATTCTTGTTCTTGATTATGTTCATGAGTTATGTCCTCTTCGACTGACATATAGGTATATATACTAGATTTTATGCTTGCGTTTGTGTTGTTTCTTGCATGTGCAGGTGTCCGATCACGGAGATCGTGAGGATTATGATCTACTAGGGCAAAGGAACGGGAGCACCATCTCTTCTACAAACGACAGCGTTGGATTCCAGGTAAGCCTTCATCGCAAGTCGGTTTATTTGCAATTAGGAACCTGCACTGTAGTGTGTTTGATTGTTGCTAGACCCGATCTGGGCTAGTAGGGATCGCCTCTGTCCACAAAGGGGATTAACCTCTTCAACAATCATCCCTTCCTAATTTTTATCCACCTGTTGTATCTGCCCCACCGCAGGTCAACTATGTGGCTACCTACCCTGCGCTTGTACTCAGTGATAGTGTCGTCGTGCATCGTGTGCTGGGGGAATTGGGTCCTGACTTCCAGGATGTTTTCCTTCCATCAGGAGTGGAACTCTTGGAAGGGATGACTTCTTGTTCATTATAACAAGGTCGTCGGAGCATGGTTCTTTTCCTGTGTCAAGCTCCTCAAAAAATGAAACAAGGTTGTCAGAGCAGAGTTCCTTGTCTTGTGTCAAGCTCCTTAAAAAATGAAACAAGGTTGTTGGAGCAGAGTTCCTTGTCTTGTGTTAAGCTCCTTAAAAAATGAAACAAGGTTGTCGGAGTAGTGTTCCTTGTCTTGTGCCAAGCTCCTTAAACCATGAAACAAGGTGTCGCGAGGATAGTTCTTTTAATGTGTCAACCTCGTTAAAATAATGAAACATGTTCCCGTTCAATTCGAGTATTTCATCAGTTCTCGTAAAATACCAGTCGAGTCTTTTGATCTCGTAACTTGAACCTTCACTCCATCTGCCTTTAATATGGACTGAAGCTTGGGGGGCATGTACCTCGAATTGAGTCACCATGCTGGGGGCATGCTTACTTTTTCAAGAATAGTTTGTTTCCATTTCAAGCTCGTGTAAAAATGAAACCGGTTTCAAGCATAGTTTATTTTTGTTTCAAGCTTGTGTAAAAATGAAACCAACTTCAATCATAGTTTATCTTTGTTTCAAGCTTGCATAAAAATGAAACCAACTTCAAGCAAAGTTTCCTGATTTCAAGCTTGTGTAAAAATGAAACCTTTCCCATTTTACCTCTTGTGATTGCCATTTTATCAGCCTGTTTTTGGCAGATGAGCCTTGGTTTTCTCATTCCATCGTCACTATCTGCTTGGCCGATCATATGCCTTAAATTGGTTATTTTACCCGTTCCTGAAAAACCGCTGCAATGAGTGGTCTTGTTAGCCAGCCTCTTAACCTTTATTTTTTCTGAGCAGTTTCACCATTATCGGAACCAGTTGCTACCCTTTATACCACTCATTCCTCCAGGAGGAGTCAAATTTCAACTCTTTTCTGACTCTCTAAATATGAAAATATTGCCGAGTCCCTTTTCATTTTGATCTCGTTAAAGTGGTTACGAAACGACATCTGCCCAGTATATGTTTACCCCTTTTTCGGCTTGGGATGGATTATTTACGAAAAAGGAATACCCTAGCCTATCGCGACTAGGAGGTTTTCTCGGATATTGTTTTCTACCTTTTCGGGTCCGAGGAACTATCTACGAAAAGGGACCTTTGGAGTTTACTTTTCTGCAATCTTTTCAAACTCTCTAAACATGAAAAGACGTCGAGTTCTTCCTTTGTCAGACTCGTTAAACCCTGATGACATCGGATTCAGTCGAAATGACGTTCTCCGAGTTCCTCCTTCCTAGGGCTCGTTAAATGTACTAGGATGGATTCGCCCAAAGGGCGGACTTATATTACAAGCATATGCTATCCCCTTCAAGCTTGTTATCAAAAATAATTGGGGTACTCGCCAGAAATGGTGGGGGAAAATGGAACCAGCATCATTGTCGTGTCGGCAGTATGTCTCTCTTGAACATGGCACTTGTCTGCATTCGTGTCGGGTTGGGGACATCTCATCTCGTTCTTCACTTGCCTCCGTGGGTTTGGATAATCCCTTTTGACCTCTCATTTTCTCATTGCCTAGTCACCATGACCTCTGATCCGTTGATGTCAAATACTGCCAAATCCACTATTGTGCCGTTATATGTTCAAGAGAAGTTGACCTCTGCAAAGTATCAACCTTCCTCTGATTTTCATTTGATCCTGATTCACAAAAAAACATCATTTTCCTCTGTCTCATGTCGCTGATGTGGGAAACACTATGGCCCACCTTCGATCGAGGTCACTTCCTGTCGACTTCAGCTCATTATCCAGGAAGATGATCTAGAGACTCCCTTGTGGTACCTTGGAGCCTGCATGCCTCAATGGCAGGTTCGCCGCATTCGACGTGAGGTTTTCGTCATTGGCCTCCAATCGAGTGATTCTACGGGTGTTCGACGCCAGCTCATTGATTCACATGCCGTAGATTGTACCTATAGTACCTTGAGGGCCATTGTCATTATTGGTGGTTCCTCTCACGTCTGTTAATAGCTTTCATCATTGGCTGGTAATCAGACGATGTTCTTGCATGTTTGACTTCAGCTCACATATTTGCATGCTTGAACTTGTACTTTGTTCGGGTCGAGATGGAGCGCAAGACCGTGGATTTTGTCTGTTGGAATCCAGGCTGCGATTTTGTGGACTATTATTACATGAATCACTGATTGGATGGCTGCGACCATACCTGAGTCTATTTATCAATCCTCTTTGGATGGCTGCGTCCATGCCTTGGATCTCGATTATTGTATACTTTGTTATGGATGGTTGCGCCCATACCACGCATATATATCATGTATCTGAGACATTAGTTGTACTTCGCTCCGCAGGTTTTCCGATGGTAGTGTTTTCAGTCGGCATGTTCTCATAAAGAATTTCACCCCTCTCTCTCTCTCGGGCCTCATGCTTTAGGGGGCATTTGTTACACATCAATTTGTCACCATCCCTGCCATTCCCCATCCCGCACATTGGAGGGCTCATTCCATGACCTATGAGCAGAGACAAGACTTGAAAATACTTTCATTGCATCCCTTTGAAGATGAGCTTTCATTGCCCTGAAGACATCTCCCTGCAAAAACCCTAAAAATAGCTCTTTCTCCATTGGCACGGTTCCACAGTTCAGCCCTCGCACCAAGGGGGAAAATGATCCAAAGAGGGTGCGCCAATTGGCGCTCTGTCATAGAGCCGCACCTGCGCCAACCATATTAAGAGGTGTTTTTTAAAAATAAATGGCAGAAGTTTTTTCCTAACAAATTCCTGGACTGATATCTATCTTGAGTTGGGAGGTTTGGCTATGGATTTCCATAGAGAGGAAGTGGTTTGCCACCTCTCATGGAAGCTTCCTTGATGATAGGGCCAATCCCATAATTATAGGGATCCCAACTCCCCTTCCTCCATCTATAAATGCTTGCTCATCTCCTTTGCAAGCTAGTTCCCAAGAGCTTTCACATCCTTATGCTGCAAGAGCCTTCTTGATTCCCTTAAGGCCAAATCCAAGCAAGGAGACTATTGTCAAGTATCTGGAGAGAGAGGCTTGTCCTATCTTTGACAGGCTTTATCGAGACATGTTTTGCTGACGACCCGCCAAAGGAGAGTGCTGCGTCGAAGCTATGGTTGTATTCGTCTTTTGAGTCATTAATGATAAGAGACTATTGGTTATGGTTCCACTCTTGTTCTTGATTATGTTCATGAGTTATGTCCTCTTCGACTGACATATAGTTGTATATACTGGATTTTATGCTTGTGTTTGTGTTGTTTCTTGCATGTCCAGGTGTCCGATCATGGAGATTGTGAGGATTGTGATCTGCCAGGGCAAAGGAATGGGAGCACCATCTCTTCTACAAATGACAACATTGGATTCCAGGTAAGCCTTCATCGCAAGTCGGTTTATTTGCAATTAGGAACCTGCACTGTAGCGTGTTTGATTGTTGCTAGACCCGATCTAGGCTAGTAGGGATCGCCTCTGTCTGCAGAGGGGATTAACCTCTTCAACACCAACATAGTAAGGCCTCTTGTTTTCATCCTTCATCAATATCATGCAATGTATGGGAAAAAATCATCCCATACTCTCCCAAGAGTAACCAAAGCAACAAGGATTCTTGCTGCCACCTTACATCATGATGATGCAAGTCATCAGGAAACAACATACCGATTGACATGTATAATGTCACATCATCCCAATACAACAAACCTCCCTACTGCCACATCACGTGAGAGTTATTCCATGTTCCAAATAAAATCACATATATGGACATAGGATATGTCATGTGAGGGCCAAACTCTCTCAACAATAACCATCGCATCCACGCCTCCTCCTATTACATAAAATCAGTAATATACATGGCACAGATCATACAAATGTGAGATGTTGGATAGTAACCATACTCACTCAAGAGCAACCAACGCAACCATGCTTCTTGATGCCCTGTATCATAAATCTGAAAGTAGGTTGTCAACCCCTTGCTCATCCTCCTCATCCATTCATCTAATCAAGAGATCATGTCTAAGTTATGAAAAATGCTCAAACATTAAAGTGCTTAGAAGTGGTTTAAATCTGAATGAATGGAAAGGTCTCGTCGCTGCGATTCTGGTGCCATGAACGGTTCTAAAAACCGAGGTCGTATGCAGAAGTTATTGAGGTTTGAAATAGTCCAGTAAACTCCAAAAATGAGTTGACCAAGTTTGACTTTATAAATTTGGAAAAATTAAAAAAAGAATATTCCAGGGACTATTCTAGAAATATTACTCGAAATATTCCAAGGAATATTCCACAGGGGCGAACCATATGAGGACAAGTGGTAGCTTGGGATTTGTTAATGGGTTGAATTTTAGTTTTGTGGCCAATGAGACTTTGCCATGTGGCAAGCACGAAGGCCGCCACGTGGCCCAGGAACTGTGTCGTAAATTTTTTTATGGAGGCCCGAGGATTCGAGCAGCCAACCTTGCATGCACCAAGCTCATGCCCGACCAACTCGTTTACACTTGTTACTTAACATTCAGATGCGTTAAGTTTTATTTAAACCTCATGGAACTTCCGACGGGCGGAAAAAGGGGCTAGCCCCTAAGGGCCAACCCCACTTCATACAACCCAACACTCACAACTAGGAGTCATCAACAGACTATCATGGATATGGTGACTGTGGAAGAACTGAGACCATGTGGCCATCAAGTCAGTTTACAATAAATGTTATGGTTTTTTAAAACACATTTTGCAACATTATGCCAACGGTTTCGGCGGGGGGTCATGTGACCACCCTACCCAGACATTTAATGCCACACTAAATGATTACCACCAGTTTTGGCATATTTCTGCCATTTTCAGAAAACCCTCCATCTTTGGCGCAGTTAACTGGAGTTCCTCCAGTTTTGGAGGAGGTTTTTGGGGGACATTGGGCAGTTTTCTTGGAGAAGCCATAACTTCCTCATTATTGAACCAAATTGAGTGCAAAAATAGTCAAAATTGAGTATTTTTGACAATCTGAGAAGTTTGGCATAGGTTTCAGGTCAAAGAGAGGTGTTCTTCAGTATTTTTAGCTTCAAGGAAGATTAAGGAGCTATTAGGGCCATCATGGAGAAGGCTGTGTATTGGGTTTTATTTATCAGTTTTATATAAATGAATAGTCATATCTGGATATTTCATACCTTTTGAAGCTGATTTTACAGAGATTTTTTTCCTATTGAGGCATATTTCCAATTGTACTTACATTTTGAGAAAATTAATACAAAAAGGGACATGCCATTGGGGGTTGGACCGACAGATGTAGCCCAAGAGGGGTGAACTGCGTCAAAGATTTGATGTGTAATGTGCTTTGTGAAGTTTATTTTCTGTTATTTACTGTTGTACAATGATAAATAGTTAAAATACTTAATCAATCCTCACCCAGAAATCTGATAAACAAAGCCATAATTAATTGTTTAACCTGCAACTTAAGGAGAACCTTATGCATACATTATCATATCTATTTGGATACTTTGCATAGCGTAACAAATACAATCCATTCAGATTAGGTTGGTATCGGAGCCAGAGTTCTACTCACTGTATTGTCTTTGAGCAAGGTTTGTTTAACTATTTGCAAGGTTTTTTATGCTTACTAGGCTGAAGCTTAAGAGAGAAGAAGGTCAAATGGCAAGGACTTACAGTAATCCTCAGCCAAGGAGGGCAAGAGTGCCATTATCTCCACCTTAAATTTTACCTCAAAGAGAAGCAGAAGAAGCCATAAGCATGTATACAAGGGAAGGAGAAACTCCTGAAGATATTGATCCCAAAGAGGAAGAAAGGGTGTTGAGGAAAGAATTCCTTGACTTGACAGAAATGGTGAGAGTCCTTTATCAAGAAAGGAATGAAAGGCTTGAAGGAGAAGGATCCAAACTTCACAAGGAAGGAGAAGTATCGTCAGGAGGCCATAATGATGAAGAGAAATACAAGAAGGGTAATGGAAGAAATGGAGATAGTGGAAAGTCACCATCATCACCTTCGTCAACCTCTACATCATCTTCAGTACATCATTCTCACAAAGTCAAGAACACAGGTAAAAGCCATTTTCTTAAACTTGATGTTAAGTTTGAATTGCCAAAGTTTGATGGTGAAGTAAATGCAGAAAAGCTCAATAATTGGATTAGGTAATTAGAGGTCAATTCAAAATTTTCATGATGACGAAACCAAAATTCAGCTAGCTTCATTGAGAATGGAAGGTGCAACTCTTGTTTGGTGGGAAGCTAAGACAAGGGAGGAGATCAAAAAATATGGTAAGATTATCTTATCATGGTCTGATTTCATTTCTGCAATTAAACAACAGTTTTATCCATTAGCTCACATGAAAAAAGCCATAATGGATTGGAAAAATTTTAAATTGTTGAAAGGAAAAAATATTCAAGTTTATACTCAAGAATTTAGAAGAAGAGCTCTTTTACTAGGAATAGATTTGCATAGCCAAGAAACTTTACTCAATTATATAGGAGGTTTGCATACTTACCTAAGACATACCATTCTCATGTTTAACCCTACAAGCTTAGATGAGGTTTGTGTTCAAGCCACACATTTAGAGGCAAGGGGTAAACAAAATTTTGATGGGAATGAGGAAAATTAGTTTAAAGGAAAATGGAAGAAAAAGAGAAATGCAAATTCTAGGAAAGTGAAGGAAAATTTTTATGCAAACACTATTCCAAAACAAGCCATGATGAGGACCATTGTTGGAAACTTCATCTGGAGTTGAAACCGGAAATTTTTAAAACCAAAGATAAAGCCAAAGAGAAATGAAAGATAGTTGCAATAGTTGAACAAGATCTAGGATCAGAATCAGGAGATGAAATGAAAATCATAGCTATGGCACTAAAGAACTTGAAGGGGAAAAAAATTGTAAATGAACCAAGTTCTAGTATTTCTAACTGTCACATAGAAGCTCCAAGTGAAGAGAAGAGAATTGAACTATTTCATGTGAGGATCATTTCCAAACATACAAGGTTGACACACTATTTGATAGTGGGTCACAAGGGAACCTTATTTCTGAATACTTAGTCAAGAAGTTGAATCTTGAAACCATTCCACATCCTAAACCTTGTCCTCTTGGTTGGATTTGTAAGGATGCAAATTTACAGGTTTCAAAGAAGTGCATGTTGCACTTCACCATAACAGCACATTATATTGACATGGTTGAATTAGATGTTGTTCCACTTGATATTACAAGTGTGGTGTTGGGAAATCCTTACTTGCATGACAGGAAAGCTATCTTCCATCGCCATGAGAACAAGTACCATTTATTCAAGTATGGCAAGGATTTTATTGTGAAATCACATCGCAAAAAACTAAAATCTTCTTTAGAGAATGCAGGGCAGATGAAAAGGCTTGTCAATGCAAGTCAAAATTTGAATTTATTGATTATTAAACAAAGAGAAGTTGTACATAACCCTTTTCATGTTTATGCTAATGTAAATAATGAGTTTTTTCAATCTGAAGGTAGGTTTTCTTTGAAAGAAGATGACAAGAAGTTGCATCAATTGTCTTTGGTGTCGATCGATGCAAAAAACAAAGTGTCAATGCAAAGTGGTGAAAAAATCCAAGAGGGTAAAGCATCCAAGCAGAGAGGGAACAAAGTTCAGCAATGATCATTGCTGGGTTCAGAATGGAAGGGTACTATGGTGAGAAAAATTGGTGAGGAATCGACACAAGTACAAGGCTAATTCAGCAAAAAATTTCCATAAGGACAAGATGCATGGTGAATGTAATTTTAAGTTTACTTTGAAGGTAGATCAATGTAGAAAAAATATGTTTACTGCAAATTTCAGTTGTTGTTCTGCAAGTTTCAAAAATTTGCAGCATGACAAAGTCAAAGTTAGCAACAATCAGTCAATAGATTCAAGGAAAAAATTATCGTTTTATGAGAAGCTCCAATTAATGAAATCAAGGATATTTCAATGGATCAAGATTAGGATAGTGGATATTCAGTCTCCTCATCTTCAAGTTCAGTTGTCCAGAGAGCTTTTGGGGTCCAAAAGCTTCCCAGTGGGGAGGTGTGATCAAGAGATCATGTCCAAGTTATGAAAAATGCTCAAAAATGAAAGTGCTCAGAAGTGGTTGCAATCTGAATGACTGGAAAGTCTAATCACTACAATTCTGGAGCCGCAAACGATTCTAAAAATCGAGGTCATATGAAGAAGTTATTGAGGTTTGAAATCGTCTAGTAAACTCCAAAAATGAGTTGACAAAGTTTGACTTTATGAATTTGGAAAAATTAAAAAAAGAATATTCCTTGAAATATTCCATAGAGGCGAATCATATGAGGACAAGTGGTAGCTTGGGATTTGTTAGTGGGTTGAATTTTAGTTCTGTGTCCAATGAGAATTTTCCATGTGGTAGGCACGGAGGCCGCCACGTGGCCTAGGAACTGTGTCATAAAATTTGTTATGGAGGCCCGAGGATTCGAGCAGCTGACCTCTCATGTACCAAGATCACGCCCCACCTACTCGTTTACACTTGTTACTTAATGTTCAAATGCATTAAGTTTTATCTAAACCTCATGGAACTTCTGACGGACGGTAAAAGGGGCCAGCCTCACTTCATACAACCTAATGCTCGTGACCAGGGGTCATCAACAGGCGGTCACGGCTATGGTGACGGTGGCAGAACCAAGACCATGTGGCCAGCACGTCAGTATACAATAAATGTTATGGTTTTTTAAAACGGATTTTGCAACGTTATGCCAACGGTTTCGGCGGGGGGTCATGTGACCACCCTACCCGGACATTTAATGCCACACTAAATGGTTACCGCTAGTTTTGGCACCTTTCTACCATTTTCGGAAAATCCTCCATCTTTGGCGCAGTTAACTGGAGTTCCTCCAGTTTTGGAGGAGGTTTTTCGGGGACATTGGACAGTTTTCTTGGAGAAGCCATAACTTCCTCATTATTGAACCAAATTGAGTGAAAAAATAGTCAAAATTGGGTATTTTAGAAATTCTGAGCAGTTTGGCACAGGTTTTAGGTCGAATGGATGTGTTCATCATCAATTTTAGCTTCGAGGAAGATTAAGTAGCTATCAGGGCCATCATGGAGAAGGTTGTGTATTGGGTTTTCTTTATCAGTTTTATATAAATGAATAGTCATCTCTGGCTATTTAATACTTTTTGAAGCTAATTTTAGGATATTTTTTCCTATTGAGGCTTATTTTCAATTGTACTTACATTTTGAGCAAATTAACACAAACAGGGACATGCCATTGGGAGCTGGACTAACAGATGTAGCCTAGGAGGGGTGAACCGCGTCAACAATTTGTTGTGTAATGTACTTTGTGAATTTTATTTTCTATTCTTTACTACTGTACAATGGTAAAAATTTAAAATACTTAATCAATCCTCACCCAGAAATCTGATAAACAAAGCCAGAATTAATTGTTTAACCTACAACTTAAGGAGAACCCTATGCACACATTATCATATCTGTTTGGATACTTTGCATAGCGTAACAAATAAAATCCATTCAGATCATCATCCACTGTGGATGATGAATCATGTCATGCTCAAACTTGGTATCCAACCAAGGTAAAATACCATTCTCGTCCATCTGAAAATCTTTGCACTCCATGATATGTTGAAGTGCACCTCCTTTGAGGTCTCTCCATGAGATCCTCTCATTAATGTCCCAATAGAACCCATAAGGTTCCATGCATGTTGTAGGTAGAAATTTCTGTTTGAGCTGTGAGATGCTCATCAGGAAAACTCCATCCTGACAATGGAAAGTGCTATCCATCATAGGATGTATACCATGGATCATTTGTCCCTCTAGTGCTTCATGAGTGAAGTTGCCTTTGGGATGCTCCAAGAATAGTGGGGCCCTCATCTCATCATTGTTGCTTAGTGACAACACTATAGATCTGCATGGTGATACATCTGTTATCTGATGGCCATGCAAAATGTTGAACTCATAGCCCAACATTGTACTAAATAGGAATAAACTCATCCCATCCTCTGAAACTCCACACTTCAACACAAAGTGTTGTGTGTAGCTCAACAATGAAAAACAGGGGTGGCCATACATATCCTCCTTGAACAAATCAAGGGTCCTTTGTGTAGTGATAGTTTGCTGCTCCAAACTAGCAAGGTGCTCTAATCCTTGGTTATGTAATTCCCCTGATGGAATGTTCTCACAAATCTTAATATGAGATATTGGAATAATATGAGATGAAAGTGTTTTCAAACCTTGGATAAGTTGAATCTCGGGAAAATCTTGCACAGCTACAAGAGTTCCTCCAACCAGTGCAATGGCCTCTCCAACTACTGGTAATGATGATGCTTGCATCTCTTGTACTACACCAATGTTGGTATCTTCATCTTCCTCCTCATGCTTCTTCTGAATCATGCATGGGACTCCCAATGTCAAGAGCTCAAGACTGTCTTGCAAAGATGCAAGTGCTCTTTCTCCTTATGCAAGTACTTCTGCAGCTAGTGGTGGTAGGGTCTTCTCTTCCGAAGTGATAATGCTGACATCATCCTTTGGCTTCTCATGTACTATCTCATCAATGATGGGAAGTGTCTTTATGGGAAATGTCTCTGATTTCCTTCTACCAAAATTATTCTTTAGTCTTTGAAAGAAATATGCATAAGCAGTAGCTTTTGCATGTGAAAAATGACTGAACCACCAATATTTTACTTCACCCTCAAGGTGTAGTGCTGAAATCTCCACAACATCTCTTTCTAATACTAGATATAGCTGAAAGAAGGTATATAACTCCTTCCTCCAATCCCTTACTATTCTTGTGTATGATCCATCAAGTGTAGGCAAGAAGAATCTATGCCTCTTTCTTCTATTGATATTGCGATATATTTTTTCTTCTTTGAGTTGTAAAAAATGTTGGAGAGTTAGATTCTCCTTGAGTGCTCTAGGCTGTGATTTGTACTCAGAAATATATTTACCTAGGGTCTCATACCCCAAGTCTCCTCCATATTCATACCATTCACCTTCCTTCTCAAAGAAAGTGGATCTAGTGTAATGTTTTTGAGCTCTATGCATTGTCGGTTGTTTCTTCTGATGTTGATAAGAAGTGCTTGGACCTTCCTCACCATGAAACCTTCTTGAGGTCTATTTTTTCCTTTCTCTCTTCATTTGATTGAACTCCTTGGAGAGATATTGCATAGATATATACTATAGAGAAATGAGACAAAAATTAAATCCTATGTCATTGTAGATCTCTACTTTCTGCTTCTTCTTTTGTTGTTAAAGATGAAGTGCCCACAAGCTGAGCCAAAGATCATGCTTCGATACCACTGTAATATCCAAAAAGGGAGAATGTAGTAATACAAAAACACAATAGCTGGAAACTAAAATAATGAAAAAGTAATCTAAATACACCATAAACATGTATAGAATAGCTGAGCCATTTTATTTAACAGGAGGTGGAATACAAGTACAAAAGTGCTCAAAATATGAGACACTCAAGCCAAACAAGTAGGCTAGAATGACCCTAAGGTCCTCCCGCAAGAGGGGCTATGTAACTGTTGGACTACCAGAGGTTATATTGTGATGTCCCTTCTACAAATGATGTAAATATAACTGAAGGCTGAAAGGGAATGTTTATATTTGTCTGATCCACAGCTCAGAATGATGTCAATATTTCAGATTCAGGCTCTATGATGAATACCCAAGATAACCCAGAAAGGGATTTCTGGATCTAGCAATCTTGGAAAATTACCCTCTTAGGGCTTACACTATACAAATGCTGGGTATGCAGATCTGATACATGAACTGAAGAATAAATGGCTGCAATGATATACAATCATCTCAATGCAAGAAGGGTTGATCACTTCACTAGATCCTTAAGATAGAAGCTCAAGATCTAGCTCCACTTTCTTCCTCCACTGAATGCAGTTGTTGAATACACAATAACTGAGTAAAATTGCGCTATCAAGGAGGGAGAATCCATATTTTTCTGCTACATTATGAAAATCAGCTCTAGAATGATGGAAAAAACGTATACAAAGTGAGGAGATTGTCCCTCACAGGATTTCCAGCTGAAATACTGGAAACTTCCTTCCTCCAATAGCTCTACGAGACTGGACTGTGTAATTCCTAAGGGAACTGTTGCTGCATGGAGGTGTAAAATAATGGCCTGAATGCCAGATATGAATATGCTACTATTGGAATACTGATCTTGAATAACAAGTTGAAAGGATTAATCCTCCACTAGTTTACTAGCTGAAATGCTAGAAACAACCTCCTCCTCTCAAACCTTCAAGGAGGAATGCGTAATTCCTAAGACTGAATGTGTTGTAGAGGGGGGTTGAATGTGGCACCAATGCCTGATGATGTATGGCAGCTCGAAAGGACCTTCCCACAGTATGCACTCGAATTCTCCTGTGGGTAAGGGTGGGATTTTGCTTGGAAACACCCGTGTGCTAAACAGCACTGTAGACTTAGCTAAACAACTGAAACATGCATAGAAATTTCAACCAAAAAAATCTAGATCTAAGCAGATCAATAATAGAAATATAAAAGCCTAAAATATTCCTCTATTGATGCCTTCAAATTCCTTATATGTTTTGTGAGCCTTCCATAGCCCTGGCCCACATTAGGACTGTGTTGCACATGTGGCCACTAGCCTCCATGAATACCGCGTTGTCTCTCCATGATATCCATCATCTCTGCTGTTAATTCCCACTCTCTCCATAAAGTGTGCATTAGATGTACCACTTCCTCCACTATTTCATCATTAGTGCTCTATGATCTTAATTTTATTGCACTATGATCTTACTTTGACTTCCTCCATGATCTTATCATTAATGTTTCATGATCTCCATTCTTCCTTCATTAAGAAGTTTCTCCACTACTCCATAATGTTGATATACTTCTAATTAGCCCACATACACACCTCAAAAGTGGATTTTATTCATCTATTGGGTTTATGGGTCCCTCCACACTCTTATTTACTTAATTAATTAGGAAAATTAATAACTCTAATATTCCAATTAACTAATGGAAAATTGGAAATATTACATTATCATTTCAATGAACTATTTTATGTCATTTGGATTTTGAAATTTTGGCATCCTATGAGGCTAGGGCAGAGCAACAAAGTTTTTTCTTGGCTTGTAATTTCATTTGGGAAGATCATCCCTCTTCTACTGGGTCTTCCAAGGTGAGTTTTTTATTTGTGTTTAATATTTAATTGGTTGGGAATTTCTTTTATGAATAGGCCTTTTGTGCCTCTCCTAAGGCAACTGCATACCTAAAGCTTTATTTTTAGGGTGTGCAAGTTCGTTTAAAGTTTGCCCTGCTATTATTTCAAGGGTAGGTTCTTTCTTTTATGGGCGTTATTTTTTGTATGCATACCCCGTGACTAGGGCATTTAATATTGCAATTTTTGGCCCTCTCATTATTAAACAGGCTCTCTCAATTTAGGGATGTGAAGTAATGGATTCAAACTAGTATCTATTTGGCTTGTTTTATGATATTTTGAGGTTGCAACAAAATTTGACTTATGATTTGACAGGTGACAATGACTAACCTTGTAAAAAAATGACCTTAAGATAACTATATTTGTTGACATAATATTGAATAGAAAATTGACCTGATGGGGCTGATTGTGTATAAGATAGATAAATAGTTGAATCCCTAAAATGGAACTTTTCCTTGCATAAAAAATTGGCAGTCACTATCATGAATTTAAAATTATGATGTTGACTTGACTTACTACATAGATAGAATTGACATTGACTTGACATTTTTTGACAATGATTATGCATTAACTATGTTGGTGTACCTACACTGCTCACAATTATCTTGCGTGTTTATGACACATGATTTACAATTTTTATGGTTGTTATTGAAATTTCATTAAGGTGAAAATGATATAATATGATGTGTCTTCACTAATGAAAGTTGACAATTTTACATTGACTTGACAATAATGTATTCACAATTGTGACTTTGTGTTAACTTAAATTAATGAATGATATGTCCTTATGAATATTTTAAGGAAAAAATACTACTATATTATCCCTCTTGATGATTTTCAATTGACTTAATACACATATATGTCTCATCACATTGACTTGACTTGATATATCCTTGAAAACAATATTGTTGTATCTTCGTGATTGTCAGTTGATTTGATATTATCACTTTGACCTAACTTGACTGTAAGTGACATGTTGAAAGTGGACTTGAAATATCACATGCTACTTGACATCTAGACATAGCAAGTATGTTGGAACCTTGACTTGACATACTAGACATAATTAGTATGATGATATTATTACTTTGACTTGAAAACGATAGAAGTATGATGAATGAGATTTGACATGTTATCTTAATATGACCTTTAGATTATAGTAACTATGATAACTTAGGATTCAAATTAGATGACCTCAGTGAGTAACATAAGTGTGGCCTTACAGGGTAACAAGTCTATGAAGAGATATCATTTTTTTGATAAAATATATTGATGTAAATATGGATAGCAGTGTGTGATCAATGCTCAATAGTGAAAGGAATTTATGTTGGCAACTCTCCATGGAAAAACATTCTTGAGAGCATTGGTTGTAGGTCATCAGGGTGACCTGAGGCACCTTGGTTTGTTCCATCACTTGACAACAATGATAGATGGTTGCAAAATTGTGTGTAGCCTCATAAAATGTGATGACAATATATGAAAATTGATGACTATTCATTCATGAAGTGGCATCCAGTGGTAGCCAACAGTTATGTAGTATGTTTGCAGTGACAACGATTTACAATAACAATAATGGCAATTTTGTAGTGAGAGTGATATGTAGTGTGTAGTGATAGTGATATGCAGTTGTATAGTGTGTACAAATTATACAAACATTATTTATATCAATGGATTCAATCTGATCATGCAACGTTCCAAAGAAAGATACTGAATCCTTCTAACAATTCATTTGCGGAAATTAAACATGATCACATAATCACGCCAAGTAAAAAAAAGAATAAAATCAATACACAACACAGATAATTTTTCTGGGGAAAGCTTGCTGCTCAAAACCCTTCTATATTCTATTGTATATTCAACAAAGGAATCATGAAACAATAGAATGCACTCTTCTCACAAGACTCTGTTGCACTCTGCCAATCGTCTCACACTGATCTAGGAAAAATTGGACCAACACTTAGCCAATTCTCAACACGTCTTCAGCCTGCCTTGCTCATGCAATCCCTGTGGAATGAAATCCCTATTATTTACGAATTTCAGCCTTCCTTGATTGCGCTGAGTATCATGGGCATCCTATGGTGTTTTAACTACATCTGGGCAGTTTTATAAAAACACAACCGATAGTTAACTTCCCTTTAACCTCTATCTCAACCGGGAATTCGTCAGAACTGACATGCATGAAGCTATTAATAGTAAATAATCAGTCACTTGACAGATCACTGCATGTAAATTAAATCTGATTTAATTCACTTGACCTCTCACTAGTAATCAGTTACAACTAGTTAGACTGAATTTAACTCACTTAATTGAGTTAACTGATTTCTCATGCATTAAACAAATACACTAACTTCAACTTGGAATCTAAAACAAATAA
The DNA here is from genome assembly GCA_034641835.2 of Pinus albicaulis. Lineage (NCBI taxonomy): Eukaryota > Viridiplantae > Streptophyta > Pinopsida > Pinales > Pinaceae > Pinus > Pinus albicaulis. Next base: position 46,314 of record JAXQQM020071009.1, on the reverse strand, counting down.
AATCACTCTACATGCCTCACCAACCACCCTCAACTCGAAATTCATGAGCTAACTGATTCTGTCACACTCAGTTAACTATTACAAGTGTTTATGAGATAATATTACAATTTATTGTCCAATTTAATTAGGGGAAAATTAAATTAGACACATTTCCAATTTATTTAATATATTGGCTTGCACACTAATGTATCGCTACGACCCATCATTGTGTGACCTTTGATCCCACACTATTATGTGTGTTTTCATGTTGTTTCTGGATGCCAATTTCACTCTTTCTTGTTGCAAATTTCAACACTCCCTATCAACAAGAAAGGAATCAATTTGTCCTGATCCGATACCTTTGGAATGTTCTTCATGCAACACTTCCTAGTGTTGTTTGCACATGCAACTCTCCTAAAACTGAATAGCCTCCAAACAATTGAATCAGTATAATTCATTTTTCATCAAAGAATTTTGACTGCTGGTACCTACTACACATGTCTACTGGACTCTTTGCATTGCTGACATCTACATCCATGCACTTTGCACTGCTGCCAACTCTGATCTGTGCTACACTATCTGACACTTGTCACTTTTATTTATGTCTTCCTAACATCTCACTACATCAATCTAACTGGTTGTTCTTGCTACTGTTGTACTGTGGGACCCTCGTAGCCAAGTTCAATCCATGAGACACACTATCTCAATGAACCTTGCCCAAATTTCTTCTTGGGATTAATTTTTCACATCACCCCACCTCACACCTGGAGGTATAGCTGCATGTACTCCATTTTCCCATATGGCTTGAAATTTCTCCCTCCTAGAGGTCTCTGCATGAGTGGTTTCTACCACTCCATGATCCTCCTCATGTGGTTGCTCCAAATCTTGGGGTCCATCCTTTGGAACCAAGAGTTCCTCATTTGCATGCAAATCAATCTCCCTCTCAAGGGACAATTGCATGGCTTTCTCATACTTCCCCATTTTACATCCCTTGCATGTGTATATCTGCACAAGAGTAACCTTTGGAAGCCTCGTAGAAATATGTTGCATGACCTTCAAAGCACTGTGGTGTAGATGGCCCAATCTCATGTGCCATAACTCACCCTCATCCCGACTCACCACTATGTCTTCTTTACTCAACAATGCTGCATAGTCATCTACATCATGTTTTTAGAGATTATTCACACAAATTTCAATATTCTTAACTTTCCTTGTGGATTTGTGATGAAGGAATGCTTTCCCTTCACTGAAAACCATATCATATCCTCTATCCTCCAACATAGCAACTAAAACTAAATTTTCCTTCAACCCTGGTACATGCATGACATCTTTTAATAAGAAATGTTTACCTGACTATCTCTGGAAAGTAACTGTACCAATCCCGATAGCGTTATACCTCCTGTCATCACCTATCTCGAAGTGCATCTGAAGGTCCTTCTCCTCCAAGCTACCAAAGAGTTCTTTGTCTCCCGTCATGTGGAAATATGCACCATTATCCAAGTACCACAGTGATCCCATCGGACTAAACACCATGCATGCGATGAGTGAGAAGTCTAACTTAAATTGTGAGGCCAAAGCCTCACCCACTGTAGATCCTGAAGCCTTCTTGTTTTTCTTCTTCTTCCGTGGAAAATTAGTGGAATAATGTCCATGCTCATGACAATGAAAACATTTCACTCTGGACATGTCACGCTCCTTGCCTTCTTTGTCGGTCTCAGATTTGGAATAGTATTTATTTCCCTTCTCCTTCTTTTCCTTACCATCCAAGGCGCAATTTTCCTCATCATCTGCTTTAGATGAGAATCCATCCCTCGTATTCTGCCTGAATTATTCTTGTACCAAATCTAACCAAAGTCACACCAAATCTTGTAACTTCTCCCTCCCATTAACAGAGTCCCGATAACTATGCCAACTATTGGGAAGGCCTAGAAGTTCTAGGCTCACCAAGTCATCATTTACTACAATAATCCCAACAATTCCAAGCTCATCACGACATTGGATTAACTTAGACAAGTATTCTGAAATAGTGTCGCTTTTCTCCATTTTGATTTTCCTGAGCTTGTCCTTCATTGCCAATTTTCTGTGGTCACTGCTACTCTGAAACAGACCTGTCAAAGCCTTCCACATTGCATATGGAGTCTCTTTTCCATGGATACTCGAGACAATTTGATCTTGAACTCCCTCTAATGCGATCCTCCTCGCCCTTGCTACCTTCTTTTTCCAAGCATCAAGAAGAGCGATGTTTGTTGCTATGGGCTTGGGAATATCATTCTCAATGAATTATTTCAACCCGTTGTCCTCCAGAACTGCCTTCATTCTATATTTCCATGCAATATAATTAGAACTTCCCTTGAGTTCATATTCCAAGCTTAAGCCATTGAATGCCATCTTGATTCTCCTGTTGCACCAAAGAATATTTTTGCAAATTCGAATGTTGTTCAGTCATAAAATCAATTATTCTTCACTATAGTGATTTCCTCCACTCTGATACCATGTAGAAATTATACAAACAATATGTATATCAATGGATTAAATCCGATCATGAAATGTTATAAATAAATATACTAATTCCTTCTAACAATTCATTGGCTGAAATTAAACACGATCGCATAATCATGCTAAGTAAAATAAAGAAGAAAACCAATACACAACATAGATAATTTTCCTAGGGAAAGCTTGCTACTCAAAACCCCTCTATATTCTATTATATATTCAACAAATGAATCATGAAAATACAATGCACTCTTCTAACAAGAGTCTGTTGTACTTTTCCAGTCGTCTCACATTGATCTAGGTAAAATTGGACCAACACTTAGCCAATTCTCAACATTTCTTCAACCTACCATGCTCACACAATCCCTGTGGAATGAAATCCTTATTATTTAGGAATTTCAACCTTCCTTGACTGCGTTGAGTATCATGGGCATCCTATGGTGTTTTAACTTCATCTGGGCAGTTTAATAAAAATACAACTGATAGTTAACTTCCCTTTAACCTCTCTCTCAACTAGGTCTTCATCAGAACTGACATGCATGCAGTTATTAATAGTAAATCATCAGTCACTTAACAGATCATTGCATGTGAATTAAATCTGATTTAAGTCACTTGACCTCTCACTAGTACAACTATCAGTTACAACTAGTTAGACTGACTTTAACTCACTTAATTGAGTTAACTGATTTCTCATGCATTAAACTAATACACTAACTACAACGAATATAAAACAAATATAATCACTCTAAATGCCTCACCAACTACCCTCAACTAGAAATTCATGAACTAACTGAGTCTATCACACTCAGTTAACTATTACAAGTGTTTATAAGATAAGATTACAATTTATTGTCCAATTTAATTAAGGGAAATTACATTAGACACATTTACAATTTATTTAATAAATTGGCTTGCAGACTAATGTATCGTTAGGACACATCACTATGTAACCTGTAATCCCACACTAGTGTGTGTGTTTTCATGTTGTTTCTGGATGCCAACTTCACTATTTCTTGTTGCAAATTTCAACAGAGTGATAGCTTGATGTGTAGCATTAAGAAGTGAATAGTGTTTTGTGAAAGTGATTATTGAATATTAAGACTCAATAGTTATTCTACATCTTTCTTACAGTTATTCTAAATTGATTTAGAGTAGAATGGATCTAGTGTGAAAATTGTGAAATGTGATCTACTGACTCTTCTGGGTGATTGGAGTCACCTTCAAGTTATGTCCTGAGAATGCTTCAGGGGGGAAGGGTGGTGCTAGGGAAATTTGTAGCTTGCAGAGAGTGTTGTGGCATCCATTCAGTTGTGGTTGATAAAAAAACAAGGCATCGAAGAATCCTTTCTAACAACAGCTGGTAAACAGAGTGTTGGGGTACTCATCAAGTTGTGGCCTAATCTATAGGGCGTTGGGGCGTCTTTCTAGTTTCAACATAATATTAGGGTTTATTAGTGTCCTATAGTTTTTGGCTTGTGGATTAGGGGGTTTACACATCCCTCAGTTGTAGCTAAAATATTGATGTAATTAATATTTATTTTAAAGAGAGAAGAATACAATTACTATAGATGTGTTCAATGGTTTTTGACCTGGAGGGGGTTTTCCACCTAAAAATATTTTTGTTCACTATTTTATCTTTCTGCATATTTGTATGGTGTTGTCTATTGTGGATTATTTTTTATGATTATTTGAATAATAATAATAATAATAATTAAATAATTCTCTAAAAAGGATTAAAAAGTTCTAATTTCTAAGAAAAATTAATTCACCCCCCTCTCAGTATTTCCAACAATTTGTGTAAGATCTTGGTTCCTTCAATAAAAGATTAATCCCTGTAAGGTATTTTTCAGAGCATAGAGATGGAAATTCAAAGAATTAAGTTGCAAGGCTTTCAAAGGAAGGTATAGGTACAACAATATCTGAATTGAATGAGTATTGTTTACCAACCTGTGATTTTGATGCAAATAATTACCAGATATGGGAGTCCAGGATGGAAATACATTTGCAGGCACATGGATTATGGGAATTAGTTTTTTTTGGAGATACATATATTGACGTAGATAAAAGGTACAATTCAAAGGCCAAGAATGTAATTTTGAATGTTTTGCAAAAATCTGTGACAACAAAAGTTGGTCAATGCTCAACAACTAAAGCTCTTTTGGAAAAGACTCATAATCTCTATTCAACAAAGAAATTAGGTCAATATGTTATTGAAAATTTGAATCCTTCTGATTATGATGAATAAATTGGAAAAATGAGTAAGACAAAGTTTCAAAATCAAGTAATCAAGGCAATAAAGGAATGGAAAAGTCAAAAGGAAAACACAAGACTTTTGGAAGCAGAATTGAAGATAGCAAAAGAAATCATCAAGGAAAATGAAGAGTCTAAGAAGATGATTAGTAGTATTAGAACTAAATTGGAAGAAGTCAAGAATAAAAATGCACAATACCTCAAGAGATAAGTCCAAAAAAAGAAACAAGAACTCGACACAACCTTTGGAGAGATTGACAAGCACAAACAACATATGCATAGAGTATAAATTGAAAGGAAGGAATCTGATCAAAGATACATATCCACAGTTGACCAAAGTAAAAATGGATTAGGAACCTCTTTAGCTCAACTAAGTAGGTTCAGGATTGATATTAAGAAGAAAAAATAATAGATACAGGTAATCAATAAAGAAGTTGAAAAGGCCTCCCTTATCAAGCTATACGTTGTAGAAGCAGAAGAAAGAAGGAAATTGTTGAAGGACGGATTTCAGGAATACCTTGCTCAAAAGCAAGGTGAAATTGATGCAACCTATGATGAGATCAAAAAAATCAAGGGATCACCAAAAGAATACTTACAAGATAAAATAGGTGAAGAAGAAAAAATGAAGACAATTAAATTTGGTAGAGCTCCAATTGATGAAGGTACAAGCTCCACATCTTCGCAGGATGATTATAAGAAGGAATTTGATCAAGGTGAAGAGCCAAATAAGAATGTTGCAACTCCAAAGAACACGACCAAAACAGTCAAGAATAAAGGACAACATCAGACTACAACACTTACTCCAAAATAAAATGAAAAATATTCTAGGTATGTTTGATTATTTAATGGTTATTTTCTTTTGTGCGCTAACTATGGACATATGGCCAGGGATTATAAATTTGCTGACATGTACAACTATCAAGTACCATTGCATCCAAACGAAGAATTTAGGTACAAAACTTTATTTAATGGTTATTTCTTTTGTGTTCTAACTATGGACATATGGCTAGGGATTGTGAAGTTTTTTGAAGGTACAACTATTATCTGCAAAAACATAGAAGCAAGTTTGCAGGTTCTCGAGATAGATACCAAATGGAATCTTCTATGGATGACATTGAATGATTTAAATGTCATAATCATGGACACATAACTAAAGAATGCAGGTACCATCCAAATATGGAATGGTAAAAATTTCATAACCATTATCACCCAAAAAAAAAAATGAAGCATCATTTGAAAACGTTAAATAGGTTCATGTGTCAACAATAGGGCTGTAAGATTCATTTTTTTTTTATGCTTGGTTAAGGGAAATATTAAAATTTTCTTGTTTAAGTTTACACTAAGGTCTACACCCACTCATTTTCAAACCCCCTCATGTCACATCACTCATTATTTTCTGACTAATTCAATTTCCAAGATTTTTGTATTGAAAATGCCATTTTAGCTAAGAAACCACAGTTTCATAGTGAAATACACTGTGAAAAATCACTTTTCGCTACGAAACTACTGATATTTTCACAGGAAAAAACCAAATTTACACTAGATACGCTACAAAAGCACGGTTTCTTGTCTGTCTTGTCAGAATAGCTGTTAGGTGTCAGAAAATTGTTGGGAAAGGGTAAGTTAGATGCCATTCGAGTCATGGAGGGATAAAACCAAGGTACATGGTCAGGTCTGAAGTCATAATGATCAATTTAGGTATGTATGAGTCAACAATGGGTCATGAGAAGACATCAAAACTTTAAAACCTTTCCTAATTCAATCATTTCTCATTTCTCATTCATTCTTGTGTGATATTGAGCTCTGAAGAGCTATTGCACTAAGCCAAAGTTGTGGCTGGCGTTTTCAAAGGTTTACATTGAGCACTATCAAGCGAGACTGCAAATTATCAAGAGAGGTTGCAAATCATCAAGTGAGGTTTTGAAGACATTAAAGAAACCATGGAAGAGAAAAGAAGGACAAACAAGGGTGGCCAATGCCTGAGATATGGACCTGCAGATATGAATTTTATCAATGAAGACCCAACACCAGTGGAAATATTTAGAAGGACAGGTTGCTTATAGTTTTGTGAGAAATTATAAGGCTGCCATACACATGTTCCCAAAGAGTTTTCTTTGAATTTCAGTGGAACAACCACCAAAGTGGGAATGCTCAATCTGTCCATCACACAAGAGGTTATTACAGCTGCTACAAATATTCCAAGGGGACAGGAGAAGTGGTTCGAAGGTTTAAACTTTAACATGGAGTAGTGAAAAGAGTTTATGAAGCCTAAACATAGAAAAATGGATCTCACCAATGCTATTCCAAGAAGCTACATAAAGGAAAACTACTCAAAATTGTTTCCCATCATCCAAAAGTACTTTACTTGTGAAGGGAGATACCACAAATTCTATTCATATCATTTCAAATTACTTCTGCACTTTACTGGTAAGATTTCCCTTGATCTGCGTTTCTATTTACATAGAAGTTTGTCAAAAATGGTAGATAAGGTCCAAGCAAAGTTTGAAGGTAGTGAGACTTCATTGTTTCATCACGGTTTAATGAATTTGTTGGTTTTAGATGAACTCCAAAGGTTAGGCAGAGACTAGTCATCATTTTTTTTTGTTAGTGGTTTTGAGTTGGATGCTCTTACTCCTTCAAGAACTCCTAAACTTAGGAAAATTCCATCACCATTAGCAGCAGAACAGAGTGAACCATTGGTAGAAGAACCCAATGAGCCTAGAAGAGTAGAACCAAGTGAGCCAATTATGATGGAGATAAAGAAATTGCAGAGTTTTGACACACCAAATGTCCCACCTGAAAAACCGAAGTCAAAAGTGGTCAAACCTGCAAAACAAAAGAAAGATGTGAGTAAACAAGGAACAAAAAGGGGAACAAGGAGCCAAACAATAGTCTTAGAAGAGAAAATAATGGTTGTAGAAGACAAAGCAGTAGCTAAAGGAAACCTAGAAAACATCTTACATGCCATTGACATAGAATAAACTCCTATAGTCTAGGCTGAGGACATAAAGGAAGGTGGATAGAAGTTTAAAAAGGCTAAATCTGCAAAGAAATTAGAATTTGAGGGAGAAGATGTAGGTTTTATGTTCCAAGCAAGAAAGCCTATGACAAGGCATGCTAGCAAGCTTTTAAATAGAAGTAAAGAGGTTCCATCACCTACTGATACATTTCAATCACCATAGGAGATCATTGACCTTTCATCACCTGCAGAGAAAGATACAATTAGAAAAACAAAGAAGGATAAGAGAGGTGATGGAAAAAACAGAGTTACAACTCCTTGAAGAGCAATTGAAATTGGGAAATCATGAAATTTTTGTTATGAAAAGAGAAGCAAGGAAACATAGTGTAGAGAAGATTCAATTTGAAAATATGAAGGCAATTTGGGAAGAACATGTTGACACTATTTCCAAGACATTGGATAATACACAACAGCTTATTAAATGGACCATTCTAGTGAGGAAAGAGGCCAAACATGTCAGAAATATGAACACACATTTGAAAGCTACCAATACAAGGTTGAAATACTAGGTTAAGGACCTCCAGGAGTAGCTTGAACTAATTCATGAGGAGTTAGAGAAAAAAGGCCTTAAAATGACAGTGCTTGAAGAGCTAATAGCTCAACCCATCATAAATGAGGAAGAAATGCCTCAAGGATCATAAGGTGAGCTGGTTTATAGTTTTTAAGGTTAATGCTATGTTAAAAACAAGGTTTTGGCACTTAGAAGGTTCATTTTTCAAATTACACAAAAATCTAGAATTTCAACACCTTTCAGCAGTTTCGTAGCGTGCCTAGGCTTGAAGGACAACAAAATGCTACGAAACTACTGTAGCTTTTATTCTTGCTTTTTGAACCATTTTTGGGAGATTTCAAGAGGTGAAATCTGTATGGAAGATATGTTTAAGGATAATGAATACCATACAAAAGGAAAGAATAAAAAATATTGAGGGTGAATGGCATTTTTGTAGCGCTACGAAAGTACGCTACGAAACTGTCTTAATTTCGTACTGTACTGTGTTAGAGATTTTTTAGCAGGTTTTGAAGCATCTTTGGATAGTTGGATATTATCTAAGGTTTAAAGGACCATGAAAATAGTTATTTAGCACCTAAATACCACGAAATGAAGATAAACTACCAGCCAAAGAATTCGTGGAAGAAGAAGACCAATTTGCCTAAAAAACAGGGTTTTATTTCCAGTTTTAGAGGATATCAATTAAGTGGTCATATAGTGATGAGTCCCATCACCCCAATTCGAACATGTGAAAGCATACTTGTTAAAAATGTAATTTCTTTAGAAGATAAGGTTGTTAAATGTAATAATGAGCAGTTTGAGTCCTATTAGGAAAAGGATAGTCAAGTAGGATAGCTGTCATTTTGTCATTAAGTAGATGTTTTATGGTTATGCAAGGTGTAATTAGGAAAAAATTCGATGACTCTAGCTAGGAGGCAGATCATCTCATGATGTAACAAGTCTATTAAAGGGCATAGAGTCGAATTTGTCAAGGGTTGGAGATTTTTGGCAAAACTGCAGCTTATTGTAAATTGATTGTTTCAGTAATATAGAGAATTGTTTCTTGACCAACCCGAGATTCTGACTGAGTTTTTAGTGCTTATCTTATCTATTACTTTTATGTGTCCCATTTGTAGTGGTTTTCATCTTTAATACTCAGAATTCATTCAAGTAATGCTCTGACTTCCTTTATAGATGTATTGAATGTGTGATTCCTATTTCATGTGTGTGTGTACTACGGCTAAAAACTCATACCTGCCTCAGCTTCCATGTCAAGTGAACTCACTACTGAATCGCTGAAGTGTTGACTCCATAAGCCCGATGTTTTTCATATTGATACTATTTTCAACCTACACTCATCATAAGCATATTATTTCGCAAATGGGGTTAGCCATCTAAATACATATTTATTCAATATCATTAATCCTTTGAGAGAGCCCTCTTAGACTGAAGAGGCTAAGCTTCAGTCACAAGATTGGTTTGAAACAGTTACATGATATTTTCCGATTAGCATCCTATCAGATGCAATTTTGTGATAACAATAACTATGGACACATAGCTCGTCACTGCAGGTAAAAAATGGAATAAAAATGAATATAAATATTTATGACGAGAATAAGAAGGTTTGGAAAGGAAAATAGGTACATGATGAATAGGTATAGGATGAGAAAGAAAAGAAGGAAGGCAAGAAGGTCTCAACAATTATGCTTTCACGGTATGTAATAAATTGGAAGGAATCAACATTTTCTTCGGTTAAGATGGTTCGTTAGATGATACACTATTCTGAAAAATTTGGCTCGTCAACTCCTTGAATTTGGAAGGGGAGTCTATCCAGAAGTATATGGCACAAGTCTACAAGTGATAGATATATAGTTTGAACAAGATGGCAGTTTCATAACAGGTTTAGGTGGAGCAGAATAGTTGAAGGATTAAAGGTTCACAATGGAAGGATTCTCTTCAGGACACACATCCACAAGGATTGTCATCGATAGAATATTACAAGAAGGATTATTTTCAGGGGGAGCATAGGCAAACAATAGGTCCACATGAAGCAAGAAAATTCTCGGGAGGAGTAATCCTTTGCCATTGATGTCAAAGGGGGGGGGAGAAAAAACTGAGAAGGAGATTGAAATATTAAGAAGGAGGTGAAGCATGATGTCAGGGGGAGTTGTGCTTGTAGGAGGAGTATGTGTGTTTCCATCAATGAAAAAGGGGGATATTGTTGGATGGTGTTGTCATTGATGTCAGCCCATGGAGTTGATTGTGTTTGACTTTGACTAAAAACATAAGTCATTGATGTCAAATTGTTAATGAATTCTTCCTAGTAATTTTTAGATTACATCAAGATGACAATTATATTGTTGGATGGTTGAAAACCTATGTCCTAGGGTTTGGGTTCCTTGGACTGAGGATGTACCCTGACCTTGTCAAGGGTTTTTGAAGATTAAAAACTTTGAGTTTGTGTTGGATATCTAGGTCAATATATTCTCCTCAAAGATATGTTTCATTTCATATGTGGTACACCCCGTGGTTCCTCCTAGTTTGAGAGAAAATTGAGTTTGAAATTGAAGACCCAATTTTGTGGGTTAAAACCCCAAGGGGTAGTGACATGACACCTCCTCCTACGGTTGTAAATATACAAATTTTTTTATCACCGTAATGTCACTAAGTATAAGTTGAATAATTGAAAGAACCAAAGGTAATAAACCAATCATTAACTTCACAACTAGGTAGGACCATATGCACAAATTCCTTAGATATTAAAAAAATAATTTACTAACAAATATTAAATTAAATTAATTTTATTAAAAATAAAATTGTTTTAAATATCCTAAAAAGGCCTACCGAACAAAGCCCCTAAAACTTCACAGTTATCCAAGTCAATAAACTATATGAACACTCGTCACTCCTCCAACATATACATAATGTATATAATCAAAATAAAAATTAAGTTTGTGGTATTTTGAAAGAAAAAAAGAAGGTTAATAGGACCCCCTCTTATACCCACACATAAGCCTATAAAAATATTGTGTATACTCCTCCAAAATTATCATTTCAACGAACTATTTTATGTCCTTTGGCTCTGAAATTTTCAGAAACCTCTGAGACTAGAGAAGAGCAACAAAGTTTTTTATTTGCTTGGAATTTCCTTAGGGTAGATCATCCCTCTTCCACTCAATATTCCAAGGTGATATTTTTTGTTTTTGTTTAATATTTAACTGGTTGAGAATTTAGTTTATGAACAGACCTTTTTCCCCTTTCCTAAGGCAACCGCAAACCTAAAAATTGATTTGTGGTGTAGCCATTCTTTCTAGGCATTCTTTTTTGTATGTAGGCCCTACTTGTAGGGAATTTACTATTGAAAATTTTTGCCCTCTCATTTTTGAACAAGCTCTCTCAATTCAGGAATGCGAATTAATGGATTCAAACTATTATATTTTGGTCTTGTTTTATGAGATTTGGAGGTTGCAACAGCATTCGACTTATGATTTTAAAAGTCACAATGACTAACCTTGAAAAACAATGACCTTAAGATAACTATAGTTTTTGACATAAGATTTAATAGAAAATTGACCTGATGGGTTTGAATGTGTATAAGTTAGATGAATAGTTGAATACCTTGAATGGATTTTTGCCTTGCGTAACAAAATGATAGTCACTATCATGAATTGAGAATTATGACGTTGACTTGACTTACTGCATAGATAGAATTGATAATGACTTGACATTTGTTTGCAATGATTATGCATTAACTATGTTGTTGTACCTACAATGATCTCAATTATCTTGGTTTCCTATGACACATGATTTAGAAATGCTATGAATGTGATTGAAATTTTAGTAAGGTGAAACTGATATAATATGACATGTCTTACAACGATGACATTTAGCTTGAAATTTGACAATTTTACATTGACTTGACAATAATGTATTGAAAATTGTGACTTTGTGTTAACTTCAATTGATGAATGATATATCCTTGTGAATATTTTAAGGAAAAAATCCTACTGTAGTATCTCTCTTGATGATTTTAAATTGAATTAATACATATATATGTCTCATCACATTGACTTGACTTGATTTGATATATCCTTGAAAACAATATTGTTGTAATAACTCTCTTGGTGTCTTTCAAATGATTTGATATTATCACGTTGACCTGACTTGACAATAAGGTGAAATGTTGAAAGTTGACTTGACATCTCACATGCTACTTGACATCTATACATAACAAGTATGTTAGCACCTTGAATTTGAGAATGGAATTAAATTGACATACTAGAAATAATTAGTATGTTCATATTTTTACTTTTACTTGACAACCATAGAACTATGATGAATGAGATTTGACATGTTATCTTAATATGACATTTAGGCTATAGTAACTATGATAACCTAGGATTCACATTAGATGACCTCAATGAGTAACAAAATTGTGACCTTACATGGTAAAATGTATTTGAAGACATATCACTTTGTGGTACAATTTATTGACGTACATATGGATAAAAATGTGTGAGCAGTGCTCAATAGTGGAAGGAATGTATGATGGTAGCTCTCCAAGGACAAAGCTTCATGAGAGCATTGGTTGCAGTTCATCGGGATGACCTGACCCACCTTGGTTTGTGCCATCACTTGACAATAGTTCTATATTTTTGCAACATTGTGTGCAACCTAATACAGTGTGATGACATTGTTTGAGCATTGATGACTATTCATTTGTGAAGTGACATTCAGTTGTATCTAGAAATTATGTAGTAATTTGTAGTGAGAGTGATTTACAGTAAAAGTAATGACAGTTGAAAAATGACAATGATATTGTAAATTTTCATAGATGTTCTATTCTTGATGCAACTTTCATTTTATACCCAATATCAAAAAAAAATAATATAATAAAGAAAGTAAAATGCTGATAGAACATACCAATAGATCGACGGAAGACAAGCAAAAATACACTTAACTTGATCAGCAAAATATATGTGTTGGGGTGTGTTACGGTGGTCAACAAGATGCTTCAACCAACAAAGTCTCTACATGGTCAGCCAACTAGAATGTGTCACACAACCCTCTCGGACATCTATACAACAGTCAACCCAAAGTAAAAAAAATTCAACATTGTCCAATCAACGGTCAATGCAAAACAACAACAACAAAAAGTCAACACAGCCAAGTCAAAGTAAACGTTTGGCCTCAATTTCTGTGCTAGAAAATGTGGACTGCAAAAATCATAATTTATGGAGAGTTGGAGGTCAAGTTGACCATGCATTGACCAAAGTCAACATTGGTCAAAGCTATGGTGAAACCCTAGGTCAGAACAAAAAAACCCTTGCTGCGTTTTCCCACGTATGAGAGAAGAAGAGCCTCCAAGATGATGATCGAACTAATCATATGCAGAGAGAGAATGTGTGATGAGTGATGGTGAAAATGGCCTCCAACTTTGACCTATATATATCTATCAATGAGGGTGTGTGACACATATGTTGGGGCTCCAAGCCTACATTACAATTATGGTTGACCTTGCTTAAAAGTGGAATTAATTCAAAACAAATGTTCTGCTCATCGGATCAAGATGATATTTAGATCGATATTGCACCTCTCTGAAAGAGGAATCCAATAAAAATATTGGCATCTTCATCTGAGCATCACAACATGTATTTTGGACCTAGTTGTCCAAAATTAACACTCCCTCTCAACTAGGGAGAACTCCATCCACCTGTGCCATCCAAACATCGTGCGTCATCCGACCGTATCTTGCTTTAATGGATTCTTTATTTCATAAAAAAAATATGAGTCACAAAGACATCGCTCTCAGTTGAAAAAATCAGCTCAGAGGTCTGAAACCTCTATAGGACTCAAAGGAGTCTCATACCAACCCGAAGTTGGTTTAATTGACCCGAAGTCAGTTGGAGGTTCGAAACCTCACTAGACTTGATCCCAGATCAAGTGGTTGGACACGTGCCATCCTAGACATAGAGAGTACAGAAATCTCTGATGTGTCCATCGATTTTTTCTACTGGTCTCTAGATTTTCCCACCTCATTGACCAAATGAGAGGTATTTCCCATGAGTCTCGGACTCTATGGGTAGGATGCATATGGGGCACAGATAAAAGAGAGGTGAACCAACTCAATATCATAATGGTGGGGCATAAGAACACCAAAAAGGTTTGGAAAGCCTAGCCCTGTGGTTTCTTATAGCTCCAAGAAGCTATCCCCAAAGCCCCCTCGAGCTCCCAGAGCTCATCGTCCAACAGGACCTTCAGCATAGGGTCATTCCACGATACCAAGAATCTCACAGAAGGTTAGGAACTTGACCTTCCCCAAGGGCTTTGTGAGAATATCGGCGACCTACTCATTAGTTCCTATATGATCGATCCTTACGGTGCCTCGTTGTACCATATCCCAGATAAAGTGGTACCTGATATCAATATGCCTGGATCGATCGTGGAACAAGGGATTCTCTAACAAATGAATCCCACTCTGGTTATCACAAGGATAACGGTGGTATCTAGCACCTTCCAGAACATCTCACTGAAGAGATTTTACAACCAAACTACTGCACAATAGGCCATACTTGCTACAATGTATTCAGCCTTAGCGATGCTTAAATCAACCAACTTCTGCTTCCTATTCATCCAAGATATCAAAGCAAACCCAAGTGTGAAGAAGCATCCACATGTGCTCTTCCGATCCACCACACTGCCAACCCAATCGGCATCAGTATATCCATGGAGTCTCAAACTCCTGGTAGTGTATCTTAGCCTATAGTTTATCGTGCCCCGAAGATATCTCAACAGATTCTTGGCACCAACCTAGTGAATGTGATGAGGATCAACCATGTGTTGACTCAAATTGTTCACTACAAAACATACATCCAGACAGGTGTTCACTAAGAACATCAGGGCCCTATTAGTTGAAGATACTCAGTAGGATTTTCTAGCACGAGCCCAGCAACGCTGCCACTCAACTTCTTAAAGTTGAGATCCATCGGTGTCGACACGGACTTAACACTCCACCATTCCAAATATTTCCAGCAGCTTCACAATATATTTTCCTTGAGAAAGTAAAGGCTTTCCAGGTCTCTGCCAAACCTCCGGGCCTAAGAAGTAATGCATCAGTCCTAGGTCCTTCATCTTGAACTAAGAAGCGAGCTCCCTCTTACATTGATGAATGAGAGGGTCAGCACCTATCAGGAAGAGTTTATCCACATACATCACTAGAATGAGAGGATTTTTCTCTATCAACCTCGAAGTAAAGGTTCGGACCAACATTACTACAAGTGAAACCCACCTTCATCGAGTAGCTATGTATCCTCTAGTATCAAGCCCTGGGGGCTTGCTTCAACCCATAGAGGAATTTCTTCAACCTGCATACATGGATGTATATATCCTAGACTTCGAACCCCAGAGGTTGCTCCACATACACCTCTTCCTTTATTGCACCATGCAGAAAATCAGTCTTCACATCCATCTAATGAATATTCCATCCTTGCATAGTAGAAATGGCTATGATAGATTGGATGGTGGTATATCGGGCCACAGGTAAAAATATATCATCATAGTCTACGCCTTCCTTTTGAGAGAAGCCTCAGGCAATGAATCTTGCCTAAAATTTTCATCACTACCATCAGATCCATGCTTGATCTTATAGAGCCACTTCGAGGTGACAACTGCTTTGTCCTCCAGTCTCGGAACCACATCCCAAACATCATTCTTCATAATGGACTCATATTATTCATGCATAGCATCCTTCCAGACTTGATGCTTTGTGGCTTCCTCAAAAGATCCAGGCTCAGATTGTATTATTGTACTCATGGCTGCTAGATACCCTTGGTATCTATTTGGCTTCTTACTTTCACGGAATGTCCCCCTTCGGGCCATATGTCTGTTGGCATCCTTTGGAGTATCTTTGAGCCATGACAGTATTCTCTTCATTGAAGGAGGTGTATCAATGGGGTCCATCGGTCCTTCAACATCGGGCATCATCTCATCTTTTGGTTCTTCCTGATTTCCAAACCTTACTTCATGATCTTTCTCGGAGCTAGGAAGATTGATTACTTTTCTGAGGGAAGCATATTCATCAAAGGTAACATCATGGCATATCTCCACTTCTCTTTGAACAGGAACATAGACTCTATAAGCCTTCAAAGTTTCAATGTAACCCACAAACATTCCCTTCTTCCCAAATGCATCCAGCTTGTTCCTCTTCTCTTTTGGCACATGAAAATAAACGAGACAACCAAAAAATATAAAATGAGAGAAGTTAGGTTTCTTACCAGAGAAAACATCTTCAGGAGTTTTGGAGTCTAGAGCGGAATGCGGGCATATGTTTTGTATGTACATAACATTGTTCGCAACTTCTCCTCACAGAAACTTCGGAAGACCTTGGTCACATAGCATGGCACAGGCAACTTCCACAATGATCTTGTTCTTTCTTTCAACAACGCCATTTTTCTCAGGAGTATATACAATTGTGGTCTCCCTCTTGATGCCAGCTTCTCTAAAAAATTTATTGAAATCATTCGTCTCATATTCAGTGCCATTATCTATCCTCAAAATTTTGATCTTCTTCCCTGTTTGATTTTCCACCAAGGCTTTGAAAGTACGAAACCACATGAAAGCCTCATCCTTCTTCTTTAAGAAGTATATCCAGGTTCTGCGAGAGAAGTCATCTATGAACGTCATATAATAAGAACATCCTCATAAGGATGTCACGGGTAGTATACCAGACAAATCAGAATGTATCAATTGCAATACATCAGATGTCTTTGTGACAGTTGAGGGGAAAGGCCCCCTTGTATTCTTTCCTTCGGCACAACCCTGACATACACCTTCAGGATCATTTTTGAATTCAGGCATCCATGTCACCACCTTCCTATATTCAGGAAGGGCTTTGTAGTGAAGATGACCAAGCCTCCGGTGCCATAGTTCAGTTTGATGGATAGTATCACATTTCATAGCTCCCAGTGGACTTCCTCCAACCTGGTAGAGTGTATCAAATCTAAACCAAATCGTGATAGCTTCCTTGAAACTCTTCTTCCAGAAGTGTGCCTTCCCATCAACGAATGCCACATTGAAACCTTTGTCTTCCATGGTTGAAATATACACAAGGTTCTTCTTCAAATCAGGTACATATAGTACATATTTCAAGCAGAGGGCTTGAACTTGTGATAAGTGGAGGGTCACAGTCCTTGTCACTTTCATGGGATATGTGGCATTTATCCAAGGATAATTTTCAGATTAACATCCTTCTCAACCAAATAAGAAAGTGCTTCCTTAAACCCAGTGAGGTGCCTTGAGGCACCACTATCAATCAACCAGACATCCATAGTGTCGGGTGGAGATGCAGCAGAGAGGACATATACAAGAATGAATTCATTTCTTTTATCATCAACAACATTATATTCCTCATACCTAGAATTTCTCGACCTTTTGAAAGGTTGCCCATTTCCATTACAACTAGAGGGAGCCTTCCTCTTTCCTTTGAACCTGTTGTTCCTTTCATTTCCATTCTTCCTGTTGTTTTTTTTGTCATCATCCCCAGGAGAATCATTCTTATTAGGGAATTCTATAGCATAGTGGTCGGTCTTGTTACATGTGTAAAATATTCATTTCTTTCCTTGGGCCCTTGCTCTTCCATGGTTCCTTGGACCACCATTTTTCTTATTCTTAGCACGAGCAGTGAAGGAAACATTACCTTCATCTTCATATTCCATCATTCTTGTTTCCTCTTGCATGCATCTCGACAAAACTTCATCAAAATAAAGTATCACATTGGTATTGAGAATGGTAGTAATGAATATATTCCATTTAGAGGAGACACCTCCAAGTGCGGTGAGAACCATTTCTTGATCAGCTATTGTCTCCCCAATGGCCAAAACATTATTTTTTATTTCAGTCAAATTTGGAAAATAATATTGAACGGATTCATCCCTGCCTTTCTTAAGATTCTTCAATTGGTTCTTAACTAAAAGGACTTGAATTGCATTGTTGGCCCTAAACATATTAACCAACTTGTCATACATCTCCTTAGAAGTGTGTAGCTCAAATATGTATGCAACCAAACTCTTATGAATTGAATCCCGGATGATCAGATTTGCATTGATTTCCCCCTTCTTATACTTTGACTTGGTGGCATCAGGTGCAGATGATGGAGGCTCTTAGATTTTATCCTGCACATAGTCCATGACATCTTGATCTTCCAACATTAGATCCAAAGACATCTTCTATGCATGAAAGTCAGCCTTGCCAGTCAACTTGTCATTAGCTTTGAAGACATTATAACTTGAGGTGCCCATGGGTCCTTGACGAATGCTCCTTCTTCGGTGATTCTCTTAATACAAACTTGGGCTTTGTCTTCACCTTAGCTCTGATACTATGTAAATTTTCGTAGATGTTCTATGCTTGATGCAAATTTACTTTTGTACTCGATATCAAACAAAAATCACATAGACAAGAAAGTAAAATATTGATAGAACATACCAATAGATCGACGGAAGACAAGCCAAAAATACACTTAACTTGATCAGGAAAATATATGTGTTGTGGTGTGTTACAGCGGTCAACAGGATGCTTCAACTAGAAAAGTATCTACATGGTTAGCCAACCATAATGTGTCACAAAACCCTCTCGGACAGCTCTACAACAGTCAACCCAAAGTCAAAAAAATTCAAGGATCTTCAGTCAACAGTCAACATAGAAAAGTAGCAGAAAAAAGTCAATGCATCAAGTCAAAGTCAACATCCAGCCTCAATTTTTATGCCACAAAATGCAGACTACAGAAATCATAATTTATGGAGAGTTTGAGGTTAATTTTACAATGCGTTGACCAAAGTCAACATTGGTCAAAGCTGCGGTGAAACCCTAGGTCAGAACAGAAAAACCCTTGCTGTGTTTTCCCATGTGTGAGAGAAGAAGAGCCTCCAAGATAATGATCGAACCAATCAGATGCAGAGAGAGAATGTGTGATGAGTGATGGTGAAAATGACCTCCAACGTTGACCTATATATATGCATCAGTGAGGGTGTGTGACACCTCTGTTGGGGCTCCAAGCCTACAATACAATTCTGGCCAACCTTGCACATAAGTGGAATTAGTTCAAAATAAATTTTCTTCTCATAGGATAGAGATGATATTTATATCGATATTTCAGCTCTTCGAAAGAGGAATCCAATAAAAATATTAGCATCTTCATCTGAGCATCACAACATCGAGTTTGGACCTAGTTGTCCAAAATTAATAGATATGCAATGTGTAGTGACATTGATGTGCATTTGTACAATGATAGCTTGATGCGTAGCATCGTGCATGGACCAGTTTGTGGGAACAGTAATCAGTGACTATCAGGATTCGATATTTGTTCTACATATTTCTTACATTTATTATACATTAATTCATAGTATAGGGGATCCAGTGTGAAAAATGTGAAATGTAATCTTGTAATATTCCAAATTTTACATATGTTTATTGGAATATTAGAGTTCTTACTTATCTTTCTTAACCAAGTAAATAAATGGGTGGAGGGTGCCATAACCCCTTATCATGAATAATTCCACTCCTAAGAGTGTGAATATGGTTAATTAGCTAATAAACCTACATCATGGAATAGTGGAGAATATTATTAATGAATTAAGAGTGGGGATCAAACATCATTAATAAGAAATAACGTGGAGAGATGGATGAGTCAAATAGCATCAAGGAGGAATCAAAGAAAGATCATAGAGCAATAAATCATGAGATGATGGAGGAAATGGTGCATTAGTGCACAAATGATGGAGAGGGTGAACATTAAATGCAGAGATCATGGAGATCATGGAGAGACAACGTAGTCAACATGGAGACCTATGTCCACATGTGCAGTGCAGTTATGAGGTGGGCCAAGGCATGGGAAGGCTCACAAAGCATATAAGGAAGATGAGGTAGCATTGTAAGGCATGCTTTTGTACTATTGATTTGAGATATTTTTAGATCCGGAATTGTTATTTGACATTCCAAAGCACGCTTAAGATGTTTAGCTAAGTCTGCAGTGTTGTTTGACATTAGGTATTTTCGAGTGGGAATCCCACCCTTACCCATGGGGGACTTCGAGTGCCTACTATGGGAAGGTTATTCTAAGCTTCCATTCATCATCATGCACTGGTGCCACATTTTTCCTACTCTCTGCATCCCATACATCTTCAGGAATTTATGCATTCTTGCATTAGGGTTTGAGAGGAGGAGGTTGTTCTTCAGTATTTCAGCTGAGGAACCGGTGGAGGATTCATCCTTTCACCTTGAGCTTCAATATCCTCCTTCCAATGCTTCAAATCCATATTAGGAATTAGGCCAAACATATCATACCTCCATGTAGCAATAGTCCCATCAAGGATTGCGCAGTCCAGTCCTATAGATCGATTGGAGGAGGGAAGTTTCCATTACTTCAATAGGAAATCCTGTGAGGTATCTTCCCCTCACTTTGTAATTATTGTTTCCATCATTCCTGAGCTAATCATACATATCTTGCAGCAGGCATCATCCTCTCCCTCCCAGAAAACACAATTTTTCCAGCTATTGTGTATGCAACAGTTGTCATCTTGAGAGGAGGAAGAAGAAGCTAGATCTCAAGCTTCTAGCTTAGAGATATGAACGAGGGATCAGCCCTCAAATCATAGATGTGATCTGTAACCATTGCAGCCATCTTACATCAGTTTATTCTTCATATCTGCATAACCCAGTAGTCAAGGGATCAAACCCTAGGAGGGTGAATTTCTGATCTTCTTAGATCTGGATTTCCTTTCTGGGTTATCTTGGGTTCCCATCATACTACCTAGATCTACAATCTTAGCATCATCATAGCCCTAGATAACCATATATCTATGTTTTCATTTCAGCCAACAGTTGTAAGATCATCATCAGCTCAAGGGACAATGCAGTATATAGCTTCTAACATCTCTAGTTATGAAGTGCCTGTTTTGGCATGATTTTAGGGTTATTCTAGGCCATTCCTTTGGCTTGAGTGCTTCTATTTTATGCACTGTTGTATCTTTCATCCATCTCCACATAATAAAATGGCTCACCTATTATGTATATTTCTGTGTTGTTCATAACTTATGTGTACATAATCTGTTGTTTCAAATATTGTGTTTGTGTATTACTACATTCTCCCTTTTGGGATATTACAGTGGTATCAGAGCATGATCTTTGGCTCAGCTTGTGGACATTCTCGACATCGTAATAAAAGAAGATAGTAGAGATATGTAAATAATGGAGTGATTAAGTTTTGTTGCATCTCTCTTTAGAACTATGAAATATATCTCCAAGGAGATCAATGAAGTGAAGATAGAAAGGCAAAGAGAAACCTCAAGAAGGTTTCAGAATGAAGAAGGTCCCAGTACTTCTTATCAACAACAAAGAAGAACGAAGAAGCATAGAGCTCCTAAAAGATCTACTATGCCCACTTTCTTATAAGAATAAAGTGAGTGGTATGGAGATAGAAGAAATTTGGAGCCTGAAACTCCTCAAGGAGAATCTATCTCTCCAATAATTTTTCCAAATCAGGGAAGAACAAATATCCTACAATAGTAATAGAAGAAAGAGGCACAATAGATTTTATTTTCCTACATTTGATGGATCTTTCTCAAGCACTGCAAAGGCTTGGAGGAAAGAGTTAGATGTGTTCTTTAGGTTACATCCTGTAGTTGAGAAAGAGGTTGTTCAGATTACAACTCTTCACCTTCAAGGTGAGGCAAATGAATGGTGGTTTGGTCACATGGAGCATGAAAAAGTGACTAAATATTCAAACTTATTTCAAAGGATAAGGAAGGATTTTGATAGAAGAAAACCAGAGACATTTCACAAAGATACATTTCCGAAGAAGCCAAGGGAGAATGTCATTATTGTCACTCTAGACAAAGAGTCACTACATTCACCACTAGCTGCAGAAGTACTTATATTAGGAAGAGAGACACTTGCATCTTTGCAAGGTAGTCTTAGGCTCTTGACATAAAGAGTACCATGCATGATTCAAGAGATGCATGATGAGGAGGATGTCGATTCCAGTGCTGGTATATTGATAGAAGAGAAGCCATCACTCTTACCAACAATTGGAGAGGTCATTGCATCGGTTGAAGGAAATCTTGTGGTCTTGAAATATTTTCCCAAACATTAGTTGATCCAAGGTTTGCAATCATTTCCATCGTCTAGAGCATTCAAGGAGAATATAACTCTCCAAAAATTTTCCCAAATCAAGGAAAAACAGAGATCCTACAGCAGTAATAGAAGAAACAGGCACAATAGATTTTATTTTCCTACATTTGATGGATCTTCCTCAAGCACTGCAAAGGCTTGGAGGAAATAGTTAGATGTGTTCTTTAGGTTACATCTTTTAGTTGAGAAAGAGGTTGTTCAGATTACGACTCTTCACCTTCAAGGTGAGGCAAATGAATGGTGGTTTGGTCACATGGAGCATGCAAAATTGACTAAATATTCAAACTTATTTCAAAGGATAAGGAAGGATTTTTATAGAAGAAAACTAGAGACATTTCACAAAGATACATTTCCGAAGAAGCCAAGGGAGAAATTCATTATTATCACTCTAGACAAAGAGTCGCTACATTCACCACCAGCTGCAGAAGTACTTGTATCAGGAAGAGAGACACTTGCATCTCTGCAAGGTAGTCTTAGGCTCTTGACATATAGAGTACCATGCATGATTCAAGAGATGCATGATGAGGAGGATGCTGATTCCAGTGCTGGTATATTGATAGAAGAGAATCCATCACTCTTACCAACAGTTGGAGAGGTCATTGCACTGGTTGAAGGAACTCTTGTGGTCTTGAAATATGTTCCCGAACATCAGTTGATCCAAGGTTTGCAATCATTTCCATCCCATATTGTTTCAGTACCTCTTATTGAAGCATGTGGGGACATGCCATCAGGGCCATTGTATAGCCAAGGATTAGAGAAACATGCTGATTTAAAGCAACAACGTATCACTGTCCAGAGGACCCTTGATATAATCAAGGAAAAGATGAAGAGCTATCCCAATTCTCATGGGAGTTTCACTTAAACATATCATGGAGTGCACATATCTTCAACAATTTAAGGAAGTTGGTGTCCTACAATGGGAGCATACCAAGTTTATGTAGAATGAGATCCATCACCTAGATTGGGATGAATGGATGTTGATGTGGAGCAAGGGGTTGCAAGGCCACTTGTAGAGCTATGATACATGCTAGCAAGAAGCTTGGCTATATTAGTTGCTCTTGGTTGGGTATGGTTACTACCCAACATCACACATTTCCATGATCCATGCCTCGCACAACACTGATGTAATGAAGAAGGAGGCATGGCTACACTAGCTTCTCTTGGGTGAGTATGGTTATGACCCAATGGCTTGTATTTATTTTCCCTATTCCTGGCATATCAATGGCAGAATGCAGCAGAAGAAGGCATGGTTACCTTGGTTGTTGTTGAGAGAGTTTGGCCATCACATTACATCTCCCATGTCTATGTGTTTTGTATTGTTTGGAACATGGTATAACACTCTCATGACGTGTAATAATGGAGTTTGTTTGTATTGGGCTGATATGACATTCCACATGTCAATCATTATGTTGTTGCTCCATGATTCACATGATGACGTGAAGAGGTAGCAAGAGATCTTGTTGCTACGGTTACTCTTGGGAGAGTTTGGCTTGACATGCACCCCTACTTTGCATGGTAATGTTGGAGGATATCAGTAAGAGGCATTCTTCTGATGGATCTTATTGGGAGAATATGGACACCATACGTGGTATGATGATGATGTGGTGGGGCCGCAAGATTCATTTTTGCAGTGGCTTCTCTTGAGAAAATATGGCCAACCCACTTGGTATGATGATGGTATGGTGTGGCAGCAAGAAGCTTTGCTGCAGTGGCTGCTATTGGGAGGATAAGATTTGTCATATTTCATGTCTACTCATATGTATCTACTTCTTATTTTTCACAATGTTGGGATGATGCATGGATCCAACCAGACCAATAGGACTAAAGATGAAAGCATGGAGAGACATAGTCTACTTCATGAAGCATGTGATGGAGAAATGTTTGGTGAATTGGGGCTTTCTTTTGTGGGAGGAACCACTTCATCTCATTTATCTCATGTATTGATGATGATGTTGAACAACATGTGGTTGTCACTTGGAAGTTCATTGGAGATGAGGGACATCTAACTATGTAGTTGTAGGTCACTCTAGACATTCTAGAAAGGCAACTTTGGAGATGGACATGCATAACATATTGAAACATATGGGGAGGCCTTCCTTATGTGGATGCCATCTGGAGGGAGATAGATGGTTGGAGCATCTAATTTTGTAGTTGCTTGAGGACAAGAAAAATTTTGGTGGGGAGGACTGCAATATTCCAAATTTTACATCTCTTTATTGGAATGTTAGAGTTCTTACTTATCTTGCTTAACTAAGTAAATAAATGGGTGGAGGGACCTATAACCCCTTATGATGAATAAATCCACTCCTAAGAGTCTGAAAATGGTTAATAAGCTAATAAACCTACATCATGGAATAGTGGAGAAGCTTATTAATAAATTAAGAGCGGGGATCAAACATCATTAATAAGAAAGAACATGAAGAGATGAATGAGTCAAATAAGATCAAGGAGGAATCAAAGATATATCAAAGAGAAATAAATGATGAGATGATGGAGGAAATGGTGCATTAGTGCACACATGATGGAGAGGGTGAAAATTAAATTCAGAGATCATGGAGATCATGGAGAGACAACATAGTCAACATGGAGACATATGTCCACATGTGCAACGCAGTTATGAGGTGGGCCAAGGTGTAATATTCCCAATTAGTCATGAGCTCATTGGAATATCCATTTTTGTTTAATTACTTTGTTTAATGAATAAAGAGCAAAGGAGGTTCATTAAACTCCTTAATAATGAATAAATCAATGCCAAATGTGAAAAGGCTAAATCTTGGTTGTTAATTCAAGCACCCTTAGGTGTGAAAGGGGCCGGACATTTTGACTAGGTCAACCTTGACCAAATCTACAATGTTGTGATGGAGGAGTGGCCATCAATGAGGCACAACGTAGTTTTAGATGGAGATGCCTTGTGTGAAATAAGTGATCTCTTTGGAAGTGCTTTAGGGTTTGCAAGCTCTTAACTTATAAAAGGAACAGGATGGCAACATCAAAAGGTTGTTGATGTTTATCATATTTTCTGAATATATTGTCTGTTTAGAAATATATCTTTCTCTTGCTGTTTAGTTGAGATTGAATGATGTTTAGCATTGGGTTTTCGTGGTCGGGAATCCCACCTCTTCCCATTGAGTATCTCTTGGGAGAGTTTTCATTTCATTGTCCACTATCTGGCTGAAGGCCAAGCTTCTTCTTTCAACTAAAACCTAGATCCTGTTGAGGGTTTGGTTGTCTTTGCAAGCTGTAGCAAGTGGAGATTAGATCTTTCAGATCTAGTCCATTTGAGTGCTTCTTTTCAGTGGAGGAGACATCTACTTCGTTGGGAGGAGGGTATTGGAGGACTTGAGCTTCATTTTCAGATCTTGCCATGAGGCCAACCACATTTTGATCCCTATAGTTCAGTTTTACTTCCAGATCTGCGTTATTCTTGTAGGAGTAGTTGCAGGGTGTTTTGGCACACCATTTGGAGAGTTGATTTTCAAGTGTTGGGGATCTGCCCATCACTTTGGAGATCTATTGGAGGAGATAATTCTATTCTTCATATCAGATCAGATCCAATTTCCATATATGAACATTTCAGTAGATCTGTAGTCTTAGATCTCAGATCTACAACTTTAACATGGTGTTTTGCTGAAAAATCCAAGGGGGTTCATTAGAGGAGCCTATATAGTGTATGGATCGGTTATAGATCTGACTTTTTATGCACTTATCTACTCTAGATATAATATGTAATTTACAACTGTTATAGACCAATAAAATAACATTGTAAGGCTTTTAGAAGAGAGGAATAACCTGTTTCTGAGTTCTTTTTTTTTTTTAGTAACCCAACGTTTTGGACTTCCTATGTGAGTCCATCATCAGGGGTAGGCATTCAACGATCTTTGAAATGTTGAGAGAAATAGAGCTAAGGAGTGGGAGAATAAATAGAGATCTAAGTGGAGATTTATGAAGGTCGGTTTGACTGATGAATTTTGTTTAGTCCAAAATTTAATTTAAATTTAAATTTAAATGACTTGAAATTATAAATTTTATTTGAAAGAAAGTAAGTTATTGTTAAATTAATATATATAATTAATTGAACTAATAATTTGATATGTTTTTTTTTTTTTTTTTACTATAATATAAATGATTTAAACTAACTTATATAATTAAATAGTTTAGTATTGCATTTTGTTTTAAATTATTTTAATATCTTCAATAATCTACTAATTGATTTATTTTTTAATTTAATTACCTTCTTAATTTAAATTTTTAATTTTAATTTTTAATTTTTATGATTGAAATTTTTTAGAATTGATTTATTTCTATATTTTAAACTCTTTCTATTAACTAGTTTATTTATATTTATATTTAATTTTTAATTTTTAGTCTTAATTTTTAAATTTAATTTAATTTTTATTTAATTATTTAAAATTTTATTTTAATTTATTAATTTATTTATCTCATTTCTTTTCTCTTTTCTTTTTCTTTTTCTTTCTTTTATTTTTTTTTATTTTTTTATTTTTTTTTAGATTTCAAGTTTTTAGGAGGTTTTGATGTATTAAGGGTTTCCAAGTGTCACTAATAATAAGACCATCATCCCGGTTTATGTTGTTTTGTATTTTTTCAATTTCTATGGCTTCTTTGATTTTCCTTTTTAGGTAATGGTCCTCTTTAGAGACAAGTTTGGCCTCCTCTATCTGAATGTAATGTGAGGATGTAAAGGCATGCTCTGCTAAGGCGGATTTGGCTGTTCTATTTCGTGATAAGTCCGCAGCATGTTCTTTTAGTCTAATGCCAAGGGATATACCTGTTGCCAATGTATTCTTTGCCACAAGAGCAAGGTGTAATGTAAACTCCTTTTAGTAGACTAGGATTTATAGGATCCTTAGCAGGGTCTACCATATTTAAAATAGTATTAGGGGGGGTGAAGGCAATCTTAATGTTATGTTTGTTAAGAACTTTAGAAATTTTATCAGTTGTTCCTTTTATGTAAGGTAAAGAGATTTTAGGGATGTCAAAGGCTCTTTTTAAGTTATTCTTGTTAAGCGTTTGGTGTATGGTTTTGTTGATGACATGTTTTTATATCCATTTAATTGAAAGACATGGCGAATATGGTTTATCTCACGTTCTAGGTGGTGGGAGTCTACAATTCTGGATGCCCTATTTGTTATGGTTTTAATGATGCCAATTTTTTGATTAGGATGGTGATGTGAGTAAACATGAAGGTACATCTATCTGTGTGAGTCTTTTTTCTATAAACATTGGTGCTGAGTTTACCTTCTTTTTTTGTTAAAAGGATGTCTAGGAAGGTTAGTTGGTTGTCTTTTTCAATTTCAATGGTAAATTTGATGTGACTCGAGAGACTATTAATGTGAGCTAAGAAATCATATAATTTTAATATACCATGGGTCCATTTAGAAAAGATATCATCTACATATATTTTCCATTCTTTAGGGGTGAAAGGAAAGGATTTGAGGGCTATTTGCTCAAAATGTTCCATGTATAAGTTGGCAATAATAGGAGACAGAGGTGAGCCCATAGCTACTCCATGTGTTTGTTCATAAATAATTCCATTGAAGCTGAAAAAAGATGATTTTACACATAATTTCAAGAGGTCTATGGTCTCGTTATCTGTGATAGTTTTTAAAATGTTGATGGCTTCATCTATAGGAATCATGGTGTAGAGGGAGACAATATCAAAACTTACCATGAGATCATCATCTCGCATGTCAAGGTTTTTGGTCCATTGAACAAAGGACGCAGAGTCTTTGATATGTGACAAGGTGTTTCAGGCAAGGGAGTGAAGTTTTTTGGCAAGGTATTGAGCGAGAAGGTAGGTAGGTGAACCAATGGTGTTGACAATGGGTCTAAGGGGGATGCCTGCTTTGTGAACTTTGGGAGCACCATAAATTCTAGGGGTGATGGAGCTAGAGGGGTGATTCTCTTTTTTATGATGTTGTCTAGAGAGGAGTCTTTTATTTTTTTGGTAACCTCCTTAAGAATTTTAGCACTAGGATATTTTTCTAGAATTTTGTAGCAACCACTGTTATTTAGATGATCTTCCATTTTCTTATTATATTCAACCCTGTCCATTATTACAGTTGTGTTACCCTTATCTGCTTTTAGGATGATTATATTCTTATTATTTTTAAGGTTTTTTAGCGCAAGTTTTTCTTCTTTAGATAAGTTACACGGAGGTGACTTAGCATTTTTAAGGATTTTAATAGTTTCCTGTCTTATTTCCTCGGCTTCGATAAGGTTAAGATCTCTTATGGCAACTTCTATGTTTCTAATTATATTGTCAATGGGAATTTTATTAGGGGTAATGGAAAAGTTTAGCCCCTTATGGAGAAGGGACAAAGAAGCTTGGTCTAAGTTGAAGGAGGACATATTGATTACAGTGAGATGATTGAAACTCTTATTGTTCAGGTCGTTGAGGTATGGGTTACCGTTTCCACCGACTGCAGGTTCGATAGGATGAGAGGTGTGGTTTCCAGGATGAAACCTCAAAGAGACCGAGTCGGAGTTAGAGGGCGTATTGGAGATGAAGGGGCGGGATATCTCTGGAGCCGAGATGTTGGTTTCTTTGACCGGATCATTAAAATTTTTTATTGCTGGATCTGCGTTGATTGTAGTGGTAATATTTGCTGAAATCAACATCAGATTTGCATGAACATTCTTTGCGTGATCATTAACACTTTTTAATGCTGGATCTGCGTTAATTGCAGTGGTAATATTTTCTGAAATCAACCTCGGATCTGTGTGAACATTCTTTGTGTGATCATTAATACTTTTTAATGCTATATTTGTTGACATCAACATCGGATCTGCGTGAACATTCTTTGCGTTATAGTTTACAAACCGATGTATCTGCGAGGGAGGGACTGACTTTATGTCAGCGGAACTCATCAGGTTGACGTTGTTATGTGCGTTAGTCATGCTGTTAATAATCACAATGTTTTTTCTATGTGGGTATGGGAGAGGTATAGTGGGGAGGACGTTGAGATTATATGCAGAGGAGAGGTCTGTCTATTGGAGGTTACAAGAGATAGAGGTAGCGTTTCTGGAGCAGCTGTTCTCTATCGAAGGGTTGTCGACCTTGTTACCAGAATTATCAAATTCATCTGATGTTACAAAAGGGTCTGTGTGGATAACTGAAGTATTATTGTCTTCTGCGCTATTGTCTTGAATTTGTGAGGGAGGGTTAATCACGCATGGGATCAGTCCATCATAATTTAAGATGACTTCATTACGTATGCATAGGTTAGAAACACTACCTTGAGTAGGATTTTGGTTGTGGAATATATCAGAGATGCGGTCAGAGAGGAACGATGTTGAGTGATGTGAGGAAAAGGATAGGTGTGAGATTTTATTGTTTTTCTTTAGTGTCTACAGAATGCCATCATTCGGCTTTTATGAAAGTGAGGGAATCCAATGAACGCCACAAGTCAGACCGCAACGAAGAGGCCAATAAGAGATGTAATCCCATCAGTTGCTCAGAGATTTTGATAAGGCACAATCTGGTGGCTTTTATTTGAGACTTAATTAAAGATTCACTTAGTTTTTTAAAGATTGGGAGGTTGCGGCCATGATTGAGAGGGTGCTTACAATGGGCGAACTTAGGGGTGAGATTATTGTCTCTGCAGTTTTTTAAGAAGGATAGGTTTGACAGGGTTTTAGCTCTAGAAAATCTCAATTTTTCAAAGAGAGTGGCGTTGTCCATTAAATCCCTTCCATGGTAGGATAGAATGTTGTTAAAAAGAGAATCCATTACAGGCTAAATAGATTTTAGAAGAGAGGAATAACCTGTTTCTGAGTTTTTTTTATTTATTTATTAACCCAACGTTTCGGACTTCCTATGTGAGTCCATCATCAGGGGTAGGCATTCAACGATCTTTGAAATGTTGAGAGAAATAGAGCTAAGGAATGGGAGAATAAATAGAGATCTAAGTGGAGATTTATGAAGGTCGGTTTGACTGATGAATTTTGTTTAGTCCAAAATTTGATTTAAATTAAAATCTAAATGACTTGAAATTATAAATTTTATTTGAAATAAAGTAAGTTATTGTTAAATTAATATATATAATTAATTGAACTAATAATTTGATATGTTTTTTTTTTTTTTACTATAATATAAATGATCTAAACTAACTTATATAATTAAATAGTTTACTATTTCGTTTTGTTTTAAATTATTTTAATATCTTCAATAATCTACTAATTGATTTAGTTTTTAATTTAATTACCTTATTAATTTAAATTTTAAATTTTAAATTTTTATTTTTATGATTGAAAATTTTTAGAATTTATTTATTTATATATTTTAAATTCTTTCTATTAACTAGTTTATTTATATTTAAATTTAATTTTTAATTTTTAGTCTTAATTTTTAAATTTAATTTAATTTTTATTTAATTATTTAATTATTTATAATTTTATTTTTATTTATTTATCTCGTTTCCTTTCTCTTTTCTTTTTCTTTTTCTTTCTTTTATTTTTTTATTTTTTTTAGATTTCAAGTTTTTAGGAGGTTTTGATGTATTAAAGGTTTCCAAGTGTCACTAATAATAAGACCATCATCCCGGTTTATGTTGTTTTGTCTTTTTTCAATTTCTATGGCTTCTTTGATTTTCCTTTTTAGGTAATGGTCCTCTTTAGAGACAAGTTTGGCCTCCTCTATCTGAATGTAATGTGAGGATGTAAAGGCATGCTCTGCTAAGGCAGATTTGGCTATTCTATTTCGTGATAAGTCCATAGCATGTTCTTTTATTCTAATGCCAAAGGATCTACCTGTTTCGCCAATGTATTCTTTGCCACAAGAGCAAGGTATGATGTAAACTCCTTTTAGTAGCCTAGGATTTATAGGATCCTTAGCAGAGTCTACCATATTTAAAATAGTATTAGGGGGGGTGAAGGCAATCTTAATGTTATGTTTGTTAAGAACTTTAGAAATTTTATCAGTTGTTCCTTTTATGTAAGGTAAAGAGATTTTAGGGAAGTCAAAGGCTCTTTTTAAGTTATTCTTATTAAGGGTTTGGTGTATGGTTTTGTTGATGGCATGTTTTTTATATCCATTTAATTGAAAGACATGGCGATGATGTTTTTCTCATGTGTTAGGTGGTGGGAGTCTGCAATTCTGGATGCCCTAGTTGTTAGGGTTTTAATGATTCCAATTTTTTGATTAGGATGGTGATGTGAGTCAGCATGAAGGTATCTATCTGTGTGAGTCTTTTTTCTATAAACATTGGTGCTGAGTTTACCTTCTTTTTTGTTAAAAGGATGTCTAGGAAGGGTAGTTGGTTGTCTTTTTCAATTTCAATGGTAAATTTGATGTGACTCGAGAGACTATTAATGTGAGCTAAGAAATCATATAATTTTAATATACCATGGGTCCATTTAGCAAAGATATCATCTACATATCTTTTCCATTCTTCAGGGGTGAAAGGAAGGGATTTGAGGGCTATTTTCTCAAAATGTTCCATGTATAAGTTGGCAATAATAGGAGACAGAGGTGAGCCCATAGCTACTCCATGTGTTTGTTCATAAATAATTCCATTAAAGCTGAAAAAGATGATTTTACACATAATTTCAAGAGGTCTATGGTCTCGTTATCTGTGATAGTTTTTAAAATGTTGATGGCTTCATCTATAGGAATCATGGTGTAGAGGGAGACAATATAAAAACCTACCATGAGATCGTCGTCTCACATGTCAAGGTTTTTGGTCCATTGAACAAGGGACGCAAAGTCTTTGATATGTGACAAGGTGTTTCCGGCAAGGGGGCGAAGTTTTTTGGCAAGGTATTGAGCGAGAAGGTAGGTAGGTGAACCAATGGTGTTGACAATGGGTCTAAGGGGGATGCCTGCTTTGTGAAATTTGGGAGCACCATAAATTCTAGGGGTGATGGAGCTAGAGGGGGTGATTCTCTTTTTTATGATGTTTTCTAGAGAGGAGTCTTATTTTTTGGTAACCTCCTTAAGAATTTTAGCACTAGGATCTTTTTTTAGAATTTTGTAGCAACCACTGTTATTTAGATGATCTTCCATTTTCTTATTATATTCAACCTTGTCCATTATTACAGTTGCGTTACCATTATCTGCTTTTAGGATGATTATATTCTTATTATTTTTAAGGTTTTTTAGCACAAGTTTTTCTTCTTTAGATAAGTTACACAGAGGTGGCTTAGCATTTTTAAGGATTTTAACAATTTCCTGTCTTATTTCCTCAGCTTCGATAAGGTTAAGATATCTTATGACAACTTCTATGTTGCTAATTATATTGTCATCGGGAATTTTATTAGGGGTAATGGCAAAGTTTAGCCCCTTATGGAGAAGGGACAAAGAAGAGTGGTCTAAGTTGAAGGAGGATAGATTTATTACAGTGAGATTATTGAAACTCTTATTTTTTAGGTCATTGAGGGATGGGTTACCATTTCCACCGATTGCAGGTTCGATAGGATGAGAGGTGTGGTTTCCAGGATGAAACCTCAAAGAGACCGATTCAGAGTTAGAGGGCATATTGGAGATGAAGGGGCGGGAGATCTCTGGAGCCGAGATGTTGGTTTCTTTGACCGGATCATTAACATTTTTTATCACTGGATTTGCGTTGATTGCAGTGGTAATATTTGCTGAAATCAACATTAGATCTGCGTGAACATTCTTTGCGTGATCATTAACACTTTTTAATGTTGGATCTGCGTTAATTGCAGTGGTAATATTTGCTGAAATCAACCTCGGATATGTGTGAACATTCTTTGTGTGATCATTAATACTTTTTAATGCTAGATTTGTTGACATCAGCATCAGATCTGCGTGAACATTCTTTGCGTTATAGTTTACAAACCGATGTATCTGCGAGGGAGGGACTGACTTTATGTCAACGGAACTCATCAGGTTGACGTTGTTCTATGCGTTAGTCACGCTGTTAATAATCACAGTGTTTTCGTTGTGTGGGTATGGGAGAGGTATAGTGGGGAGGAGGTTGAGATTATACGTAGAGGATAGGTCTGTCGATTGGAGGTTATATGGTTGTAGCACCTCATTTTGAGGATTTCCTTTCATTGGAGACTTGCATTTCCTGTTATGCATCTTATGGGCCATCTTTTACATCTATTTTTCTGTTGTAAATACAAATGAAAGGTCTCCATATTGGCCTCTTGCTTTGTCTATGATGATCTGTGTTATTTTCCTGTCTATCTGCATTGTATTGCTACGTTCCCCATTTGGGAATATTACACAAGGCATGGGAAGGCTCACAGAGCATATAAGGAAGATGAGGGAGCATTGTAAGGCAGGATTTTGTATTATTGATTCGAGATATGTTTAAACCTAGAGTTGTCATTTGAAATTCCAAAGCATGCTTAAGCTATTTAGCTAAGTCTGCATTGTTATTTAGCATAGGGTGTTCCTGAGTGGGAATCCCACCCTTACCCATGGGAGAATTCAAGTGCCTACTCTAGGAAGGTTATTCTGAGATTCCATTCATCATCATACATTGGTGCCACATTGATCCTACTCTTTGCATCCCGTACATCTTCAGGGATTACGCATTCCTTAATTAAGGTTTGAGAGGAGGAGGTTGTCCTTCAGTATTTCAGCTGAGGAACCGATGGAGTATTCATCCTTCAAGATAAACCTTCCAGTGACTCAGATCCATATCAGGAATTAGGCCAAACATATCATACCTCCATGCAGTAGTAGTCCCATCAAGGATTGCGCAGTATAGTCTTGTAGATCCATTGGAGGAGGGAAGTTTCCAGTACTTCAGCTGGAAATCCTGTGAGGGATATTCCCCTCACTTTTTACTTAATTTTTCCATCATTCTTGAGCAAATCAGACATATCTTGCAGCAGGCAGTAGCCTCCCCCTCCCAGATAGCATAGTTTTTCCTGTTGTTGTGTATGCAATATTTGGCATATTGAGAGGAGGAAGAAGAAGATAGATCTGAAGCTTCTAGCTTAGAGATCTAAAGGAGGCATCAAACCTAAAAGAATAGATATTATATGTAACACATTGCAGCCATATTACCTCAGTTTATGCTTTAGATATGCATAACCCAGTAGTCAAGGGATCAAACCCTAGGAGGGTGAATTTTTTATCTTATTAGATTTGGATTTCCTTTCTGGGTTATCTTGGGTTCCCATCATAGTGCCTAGATCTACAATATTGGAATCATCAGAGCTCTAGAGCACCATAGATATATGTTTTCTTTTCAGCTAGTAGTTGTAAGATCATCATCAGCTGAAGGGACAACGCAGTATACAGCTTCTAGTAGCTCCATTTTCGTAGTGGCTGCTTTGACATGATTTCAGGGTCATTCTAGGCCATTCCTTTGGCTTGAGTGCTTCTATTTTATGCATTATTGTACCTAACATCAATCTCACCATAATTAAATGGATCACCTAATTTGTATATTTCTGTGTTTTTCATAACTTATGTGTACATAATATTTTGTTTCGAATATTGTGTTTGTGTATTACTGCATTCTCCATTTTGGGATATTAAAAATCTTTTGACTCTTCTGGGTGAATGGAGTCACCTTCAGGTTGTGGCTTGAGAAAACTTCATGGTAGCAGGGTAGTGCTAGGGAATGTTGTGGCTTGCATATGACATTGTGGTGTCCATTTAGTTGCGGCTGATAAACTAACAAGGCAATGAAGCATCCTTTCGGACAATAGTTGTTAAACAGAGTGTTGGGGCGCTCATCAGTTTGTGGCTTGATCTATAGGGCGTTGGGGCATCCTTATGGTTGCAGTAGGATATTAGGGTTTAGTAGCATCCTAAATTTTGTGGCCTGTGAATTAGGGGGTTGAATCATCCCTCATTTGTAGCTGAAATATTGATGTAATTCATATTTCTTTTATGAGATAAGAAGGCAATTAGTAGAGAAGAATTCAGTGGTTTTTGACCCAGAGGTGGTTTTCCACCTAAAATTATTTGTGTCCATTGTTTTATCTTGATGCATTATTGTATGGAGTTGTTTATTGTGGATTATTATTTATGACTATTTGAAGAGAAAAAATAATAGTAATTGAAGATTAACTAATTCCATGAAAATGATTAAAAAGTGCTAATTGCTAAGAAATATTGATTTACCCCCTCCTTAGTATTTCCAGCACACTATTGCAATAGTCTCATTGATACCTTTCCAACAATATAAATTCCATCTCGATATGACCTCTAGATAAAAATATAAGAGCCTTCAAAGTCTCATCCAAGAGCCACATGTCATCTCATCAAGACCGACCACGTGGCTCCCATGTGATCCCCACTTGGTACTCGCATTTCCCTCCAAGTCATAACATTATTCGTTGTTGACTCTTTCATTCCCTAACCATACTCACGAGAATCCCCGCCCCCCTCTCCTTCTTCAATGGTCCACTTTATATATATATATATATATATATATATATATACATATACCCCTTATCTTGATTGTCCATCAATGCTATGATAAGTCGAGTGGGGCCCTCAAGGCCATATCATCCCGAGGATAAAATTATGAGAGTTTCCCTATGAGACCTTTTACAAAACTTTGGGATTCCTTCGATGGAAAACATAGGGGTTACAATGAGAACCTTATTCACATATACCGTTAATATAATTCCTTGTGGATCCCACCCCCATATATAACCTACAAACTCTGCATTGTACCCAAACATATTGTAGGGACCCAATATTGCCACATTATCCTGAGGATAAAATCCCAGTGATATTGCACCAAGAGTTGCAGGAAAACGTTGGGGTAAGTGCATCAGGGTGACATCATAGGTTTTTTTCACCATGGTTATGTGGATGTTTCTGATCATAAGGTTCACGAAGGAATGGATCAACGAACCACGTCATCCTGGGTATTTAATCTCGGTACTTCCTCCTTTAGATACCTTAGAAACCTCTAGGGTAATTCTTCTAGGGTTCATACAACGATGGTAGCTCCTCAAGACATCCAATGGCCTAGATTTCTTCCTTTAACACCCTTGGGTGTAACTCTTGATCTCATGGAATACAAGACTCGAGGCTTAATTTCCTCAAGGGGCTTAAGTTTTTTCCTTTTTTTCCAATTCCCATGTGTTTTCATAATCAAATATTTTGCATGTATGCATAAGAAGGCGTTCGCCTAGGGAATATGTATATATATATATGTGTGTGTGTGTATATATATATATACATATATATATACATATATATATATATATATATATATATATGCATATATATATATATATATAGATATATAGATATAGATATATATACATACATACATACATATACATACATACATACATACATACATACATACATACATACATACATACATACATACATACATACATATATATATATATATATATATATATATATATATATATATATATATATAATTTCCAAGATCTTAGGTCTAGGTTAGAGTCTTAAAATCACTGACGCTACGAAACCAATAATCTCAACCAGAACTACTTTGCACATCCGAAAAATATAAAGCAGTAAATAACATATGCACAAGTATATACAATTTTTTAACAAAATTGTAGAATAATGTACAACCCAATCTTAGTTATATTAAACCAATCTGAATAATACAACAGTATATGGAATACAAGATACAATTACAAACTTCGTTGTAGCTTCTCAATATCGTATCTTGTCTTGTCGGTCCTTCGCTTCCATATTGCTCACTAGCTTCCCACTAGTCCTTCAAAGGACAACACATCAATACTCTAGGGGGGATGCCACCTAGCACTACTACAAGTCACTTCTACTTGGTGTACAGGGGTTGATCAATATGTTCTCTAGGCTAGCCACTTCCTGAGCTCCAATCTGCCAGGCTAGCAATCACTTTTTTCCATCAAAGTGTTACAATTTCAGCACCAATATTCACCCAACCTTCAGCTCTTCTTTGTCACTTCAAGATAGTTTATCTGGGGCTACTTTGGGCTATCAACATGTTTCCATGAAACAAACCAGTGATTCCTAATACACTCACTGTAAGATTTGCTCTGAGGTGGGACTTTCAACCATCATGAAAGGTCGTCCAAATGGTTCTCACAGGCTTCTATATATTATGTCCACTCTAGGAAAGTATTCCACCTAGCATCAAATTAGCATGAATATATAAACATATACATACCTCTGAAATCCCTGAAGGTTGATGTATTTTTTTCAATTTTCTCACTGGCTAGGGCTTGCTCAAACTGTTACAACAACTCTCTCTTTCAATCCATCTGAACTCTATTTTGTTGTTTCCTCCCTCCAAGACTTCTTTGATGCAAGTATGTGCTAGAAAACTTTCTCCCTACATCTCACATGTCTCTATTCTGGTCTGCGGCTCCATCTGTACCCTCTACCAGCCTTACAACCCTCCTTCCTAAGAGAGAATAGGCCTGTGACCTTCTTGAAAGTAACCACTAGAGTTGCGGCCTCCTTCTAGGAGTGGTAACTACCCAAAATAGACCCTAACACATCATAAAATATTCCCTCAAAAATGTGGCCTCCTTGTATAGAATCTTGGCCCTGTAAAATAAAAATGTACCCACACAACTAGCCTCAAACAAGCTTAATTTTCCTCCTCTCTAACTTGGTTTCCTAAGAGATATATTCTCAATGATTTTATGCACATTGGATGAGGAATAATGACTCTAATTCACCTCCTATCTATACAAAAATATAAGGGCTCCATGAATTAATGAATGGTCATGTCTATTGGATGAATTCTCCTCAAGCCTACATGACTTGACTCTCCAAACATTAATGACAACTTAAAAAATTCAAAACTCAATTTCTAGAGCTCTAATTTGGGTGATTTTTGAAGCGTTGGAATCGGCATGCCAAGCACTATCACCTAAAATTTTATTACACTCAAACTCTTCATGGTTTTATCCCAAATATTGATGAGTTCAAAAACCCATGCTTGGGTTCCAATCCCACAAGTGACTCTTGTGAAGATTTTCCCTCCAAACCCTGAACCTTAGGGCTTGGAGTACCTCCCATTATACTCAAAAATCAGCACTCCCTCTTAGCGAGGGAGGTACTTCCAAGGCTAGGAAGTAACACATCATTATTGTCGCTACTCGCAACACTCGCCCAACTCTTGGTGCTCACCACTACAACAATCCCTGAAGCATGAACTACGTCTTTGTCGGAAGTGTCACTGTTACTGCTGGAATCATCCTGCTTTTTCTTCTTCTGTTGTATCACTTTCCAATCTCTCCATGATTCCTTCTTGGAAGTTGTAAGAGAAACCTTGCTCCCCACTAACCACACTCTCTTCTTAGGCTGCAAATTATCCCTCTGAATATGAAAGCTCCTCCTAATACACAATTCCCTCTAATGTTCTTTAATATGGACCTTATTCATTGGAATCTATACCTGCCCCTATAAATCTTGCACCTACACCTACTCCACCTGCTTCTTCTTATTTCCATGATCCTTAGCCTTTCTCATCAACTTGTAGAGACCATTCTCTCTAACTCCAAGAACAATCCCATCAGAGCTAGAGCCTCTAGGTATGAGTCTTGCCTTCCCATCCTGCAACAAAAACTCAAACCCCTTCTTTTCGATCATCGAGACATATATCATAATATATCTGAGTCCTGGTACAAATAGCACATCATGGACTCAAATCACTTTTCCTATCTCCATATTGAATGGCATAAAACCCAATCCTCAGATCTCCAACTGACTCTTTTCTCCCAACACCATGTGCAACTTCGAGTCCCATTCAGCTAGAGTCTTGAAAACCTCATGTGACATGTCATATGTTTCTTCGCATCATTGTCCACATACCATCTATCCTCATGGATAGTACCCTACAAGAAACGAGTGATCATAGAAAATTCATCCTCCTCCAATATCCTGGTGATATCATCTATCTCAGTAGAAGTGGAAACATTGGCAACCTGATTCCCTTTCCTCTTCTCATCATCTCCCTTATGCTTCATCAGACATCTCGATGAAAAAATGACACCTCGCCATAGTTGAAACACTTGAATTTACTCAAGTCCTTCTTCCGCTTACACTTCATTCGTGCTGCAAGTTCCACGTCCTCATTTTCCCTCTTCGTTGGATGAAGATCCTCTTCTCGCAACTATTCCTAAATGAATTCATCCCACTTGCTATTCTAGTCTGAAAATATATCCTTGGAAACATTAATTTGATGAAGAACTTCCATTCCTTGGTGAACCCTTTCAAGGAAATCCTTACCATATCTCCATCTGAAATTTTTACACCAACGACAGTAAGATCATCTCTAACCTGAGACAACCTCGTCAGATATGAAGTCACTCCTTCACCCTTTATCATCTTGGTGGACTTCAAATTATCCTCCAATACTAGTACTTGTTTCTCGTTCTTATTCTGGAAAAAATTATGAAGAGCCATCCACATCTTATGTACGGTGTTCTTACTGAAAAAATGAGGTATTAGGGCATCCTTCACACCATCTAGGATGATCAGTCTCACCTTCGTACCCAAATATTCATATATTTATAGCTCCTTAGTGTTGGTTGGATTCTTGATGGATTTCTCAGAAAATTCCCATATCCCATTGACTTGGAAGACCAACCTGATCCTTTCCTTCCAAGGCCTATAGTTGGACAACCCCTCCAACCTATCCTCATACTGGATGTTATCACTCAGATTGAACCTCAGGCTGAAAGAGGCAATCCCGAGGTAACCTCAAACCACGCTTAGCTAAGTAGCTAGCGCTACTAGGCCAGGAGAGGGCTCTACCCATATAAAGCACAGTCAATATGACTAAGGAAAGAATATTTTAGGCTAGGTATAGTAGCTTAGGGTTTTGATTTTTTGATTTGTGTAGGGTTTGCTAGATCAAGAGGAGTCAAACATCTAGGGCACGGAAATTAGGTCAAAATTGCAGGGGTTCCAAGGGGTAAGGTAGGTAGAAGGTTTAGACATTAAAATATTATTATGGTGAGGTGAAGAGACTGGTGAGGATCTATGGAAAGCATCTGAAATGTATTTTCTCTAAACTAAAGAGAATGAACAATTTATACTAAATTTCCAAAAACAGAGCATAAATAAATATGGATTCTTCCTTTCAAACTTGAAATCTAATATATTATAGACATGAAATGGTTTATCAATTAAAAATACATTCAAAAAAATTGATAATAGAGAGGAAAATCTGTCTAAAACTCATACCACATGGATCCTAAGAAAATAGTTGCAAATTTCTATTAATGTCCAAGCCAAACTGATATACAAAATGTCTCTTGATATGCCAAACCTCCAAGTGAGTCTAACCATTACAATGAATGAGGAAATACATCAAATAGACCTCAAAACCACTCTCCCTAGCCTCAGGGAGTCGAATCCATGAGATAGGGATCAGTTTCACCTACTCCCAAACAAGAATCTGAAGACTATGAAAACTCAATTATTTGCCTCTAAAAGAGAGGAAATTGATTCATTTGACCTCTAGAAGACTTATCCAATGTATCTAACCTAGACGAAAGCTAAAAGATTACATTTACATTCACCATGACCTTTTAAATCAATGATTTTCTTCATTTGCCCAAGAAAAAATTCAAAAAATCAAAAAATGCTAAAGATGGTGAAAACTGCATTTTCCTTGTAAACGCGTAGCGCCATGATAGAAAAATTGACCTGTTTGGTAAGCCACTTTTGAAGGCCTTTCCCTTGTCCAAATTAGCTCCATGATAGCTCATTGGAAATATCTCTGAGTCTAGTTTCCAAATATGCCTAAATTTTCCAAAATTATGTCCATATTCCCTTCCAAATACCTGTTCTCCCAATACTGGTAAATGCACAACACCAGGGTCAAAAAGAGGGCAAAAACATGATGTTTTGGTGGTTTTTAATCTCTTTGAGGGACCAATTCTGCTCCAAATCTCCTAAAACTTCCTAGCATTGATGTACTCATCACTATGAACATGAGGATGCTGACCACTCATCAATTGGATGCCCCAAAAAATAGTTTTCTATGTGCTAAACTGTCCAAAATTAAAAATTTGCACAAGGTGTGCCAAATTTGGAATTTTCTTGTTGATCAAGGGTTGGAGGCATGGAGAGATACCTCAGAAATAATTTTCAACTTCTCCTTCTCCTTTGGCTCATTCAGAGCTCAAATATTTGCATGGGATCATTTGAGCTTGGCCCTTGCAATCTTGTTTCTCATGGCATAGTTTTTTGCCATCTTCCTCTGAATGTCAATGTCTTTCTTTTCCTTCTCTAATAGGCCCTCCAGATGCAATTTAGCTCTCTCAATCCAAGACTCTTTGTCTCTGCTAATATCTATGGCAAGCATCTCACTTAGAGTAAGTTGCTCTACCAATTCAACCTCTTTCTACTTTTCTCGACCTAAAGCCTTCTTTAGCCCAATTCTCCTCGGTCTCTGTCTCGGAAGATGATCTTCCTCATCATCACTATCATCAAATCTACCCAAGGTTTCTCCAATAAGGCCTTGGCCTTTCCTACCTCTCTCTAAGCTCTAATTGTCTTGACCTCAATGATGGTTTTCTTAGTCTTCAATTGCTGATTTTCTAGCTCAAGAAAGTCAATCATGTATTGTGCTCTATCAAGATTAGCTTGAAGTTCACTAATCTTGGCCTCCTTGCCTCTGATCACTGTACTAGTGATTCTATCCTCATCCTCCTCATCACTCTCAACCAAATGAAACTCCTTCTCAGTTTCATGTTTTTTCTCTTGCTCAAGAATGATAAGCTTTGTAGCCTTTTCCTTACCCTTGTATACATGTTTTGCTGATGAAGAAGGCATGGCCCCTTTCACACCATGTGAAGAAAACACATGCCTATGGCCATTCTGAATGTCTAAATATCAGTCATCTTAGTGCAAGTTGCCTCAATGTCCCTTTCACTGCTTGATGCTCCAGTATCATGATGTGATGGTGAAGGGTTATACAAGGGTGATGAGGTAGGATCAACATGAGGTGAATGGATGTGAGTGGGTGATGATGTATGAACAATGGGATGTGATGGAGAAGTGGATATGGGAGGATGAGATGATGAAGGAATATCCTACTCATGATGACTAGGTGGGGTAGTGAAAACCTCATTTGCAATGAATGCATCCCATGAAATGTTTTTCTGTTGAAGTTGATGCATGACCACCATTTTGATAAGTGAATGATGAAATAGACTCTGCATTTCATGATTGTAATCCCTCTTTTACACAATGTAAACCATCCTGTCAATGCTGTAGAAAATATAGTAGGGTATGTGTAGCATTCTAACTCTAGTGAAATGCATGAGGAGTCAGATATGGTATGAGTAGAGACGGGTAAACCTCCCCTCACAAGTGAAATACTTCATTATTATTTTCATCATAGGGGCATACCGGTCAAGGAGATGAGAGAAAGGGAAAATTGATTTCTTTTCATCCTTGTACCTAGGTTTAAGGTATGTTTCATAATATCTCATACCCCAGTGAAAGTTACTTGTTTTTCATGTATATTAGTGATGAACAATCTTGTTAACCCCGGGTGATTTTGAATTTGTTGCACTCTCTCACAAAACTCCAAATAGCCCACATGCTTGAAACAAGACACAGTGAGAGGAGAGGCCATGAGTTCCCTTGTGGTTATGGGTTCAAACTTGTTAATTTTCCCTCCTTTGTGATCATTTCTTCTTGGCATTTGTGCCTCACCAACACCACTATCTTCTTCTTCAAACATTATAAACTATGACTTATGAAACCCTAGGATACAAATGGAATGAGATGAAAGGGAAGGGGATAAGATGGCTAGCTTGAACAGGTGAAGGGAATGAAGGGAATGAACAAACTAGGTCAATGAAAACCCTAGGTAAATGAAATTTTCCATCCCTATGACTGATATATATTTAAGGAAAGTGAACAAGGTGTATAAACAGTGATCATAAATTTAAATTAGGGTTTCATTAGGGTTTCACTTAAAAACATCAAAGAGTCACCAAATAGCATTAAAAACAAGGAAATGAGGGTGTACTTACTGTTTAGAACATCCTTGGAGGAATTAGGAAAAGTTTGAAGTTCGCTTGAAGTGGTTTGAAGTGGTGCAACCCTCAGTAAACTTTGACTATGTAGGCGCACAACTCCACTGTCTGAGAGCACAATGCTTATCCAAATGTGTAGCGCCACTGTATGAGCATGAAACTCCTATCCAATCTGCACTGAGGTCTCCTGGCAAGGGTGCAGCGCCGCAAGGCAGTCGCGCAACGCCAACCTTCTGAATGCGCAGTGCCTATGGATTTGGCTCAATTTCACTCAAAAAACTTAGAAATTTTTCCTTATTGAATACTCCTGATGCTTTGAAGGGTAACAATAGCTTGTTTGAAATGCTTGATGGGCTTTATAGGCAAGTGGATTTAAATTTTACTTGAATAGCCCCTTTTCTAATTTTTAGGTCTTTTTTTCCTTTATCATTGATGTTCTTTTGACCTTTTGGCATTGCAGGTTGCTGAGGTCATGGAGTTGGCTTTTTCATTTGCTCACTGAGGCTTGACATGATTGCCTTGACAAATTTGGTAATTTTATTAATTACATAAAATAACATGAAATTACATTTAGAAAAAATTAAAATAAATTACATAGGTGACTTTTCTATCAAAATGGCATTTTGATAAAAAAAAGTCTTCAAAATGAAAATACAACCTTTAAAGTATAATGAAACCATCATGATGATCTTGTTCAATCCCTCTCATATAAATGCTGACCTTATCGGAATGAAGGAATGACCTTGAAAAATGAAAAACCCTAATGAACTAATGGGAGTGATTTTTGACCTAATTTTGAATGAGACTTTGACTTTAAAGATTGCTAAGTGAACAGAGAATTTTCATAGGTGTTCTTATGTTCAAAGAATCATGGGAATGAGTCATCCAATATGATCTTCTGAGGGATAAAAATTTTATTTGACAAGGACAACCACGAGCGGAACAATTTTAAGTCACGACATAATGGAATGATGAAAATTTTATTTAGTATGAGACACCTAGGATGCACATGCAAATGTGTTTTGATCCTTGGTGGAAGTATGCAAATATTGACACTAACACGGGAGACCTGTCTGCAACTTCGACATTGTCACCCATAATGTGACCAACTCCCTCTCATGTTGTACTTCGCTATGCACGAATCTAATTAAGTGACTTCCAAAGTAGCTCAGACACGCTCTGAAACCATGTTGAATTTCCACGATCTTGGGTGTAGGTTAGAGTCTTAAAAAAACTAACGCTACCAAACCAAGGATCTCAACCAAAAATACTTTGCACAATGAAAAAATATAAAGTAGTAAATCACATATGCACTGTTAGCCATCAGTAAATTTTTGTCATAGAAAATGATGGCTAAAACAGATCTTGAGCCTTCAAGAGATTACTTTCATAGAAAATTTCTCATTCTTGAAGCCTTCTAGTGCTTTCTAAATTAAGAGTAATATTCACTACTGTTTTATTCAAAAAATCCACCAAGAAACCCTGTTGATATCAAAAGATACTGTTTTTTAGGCCATTTTCCATCATTATCTAAGCCTATTTCATTCATTTTTCCCTTTTATTCATCCTTCATTTTCCTCTGAAAATCCCTTTTCTCCTTCTCATTTACCCTTC
Organism: Pinus albicaulis; assembly: GCA_034641835.2. Taxonomy (NCBI): domain Eukaryota; kingdom Viridiplantae; phylum Streptophyta; class Pinopsida; order Pinales; family Pinaceae; genus Pinus; species Pinus albicaulis. Next base: position 1,342 of record JAXQQM020071009.1, on the reverse strand, counting down.
ATTTTCCTTAAAAACCTTCAAAAACCCCATTTAAAACCATAAAAAACCCCTTTTTATGGTTTGAATTACCCTATTTTACCTATCGGAACACTAAAAAACACTAAAAAACCCACTTAATCCTTTTTCCACTCTTTCATATTAAAACAGACTTTTTAAGCCCCTTTGAGGCCTTTCTTCTTCATAGTCATTTTCACCAGTTCTAACATTCACAGTCACTATAGGGCCATTTTGACACCTTGAACATTGTCATGCCTTGAAAACATCATCAATGCATTCCTCTAAACGCGAACTTCAATTGCCCTAAAGACATCTCTTATAAAAATCCATGAAAACATCACTTTTTGAGTGGCGTAGGCGGAATAGTTCACCATGTAATGAGGAAAATCCTGAGGCCGTGCCAGGCGGCGCTGCGTACGTGATAGTCATGCAAATGAATTCAAGGGTGTTTTTAAATAAAGATGGCGGAAGTTGAGTTTCAACAAACTCAGAAACCATTGCCTATCTTGAGTTGGGAGGTTTGGCTGCGGGAGTTCTATGGAAGGGAAGTGGTTTTGCCACCTCCCATGGAACCTTCCTTATTGATAGGGCCAATCCCACAATAATAGGGATCCCAACTCCCTCCTTCCCCATCTATAAAAGCCTGCTCAATTCCATGGCAAGCTAGTCTTGAAGTGCCTAAGCTTTGAATCTCCAAAATTCCCAAGAGCCTTTGTGCTGTAAGAGCCCTCTTTCTTGTAAAGTGGCCAGCTCAAGTAAAGGAGACTTCATTGTGGGGAGCTGCGGAGAGGTTTGTCGTTTCACTGGCTTGAGCTTTCTTGGGGCAAAAGAAACTGAGACCACTCAGAAGGGGACACGACGTGTCAGGAGACATTTGGTTTTCAAATCCTTTGCATTTGGTGACCCCAATGAATGAGGTGAAATTTATGATTGTAGTTCCCTTTCATTTTCGATTGTATTAATATGCATTGTATCCTTTACGAACATGTTGGTGCTTATTTTCGTTTATGCTTATAGTTTAGGCTGCCTTGCACTCTCAGGGTGTCCATTGTGGAGATGCGGAGGATGGGCGTGAGCTGCCGAGAGTGAGGCAGGGCGCTCTCTTCTTAGGATGTAGCATTGGATTCCAAGTAGGCCTCCATCTTTGGTCTTTTATTCGTAACTAGGAACTTGCACTGTAACATTTGATGATTGTTGCTAGACCCCTGCTGGGCTAGTATGGATCGACTCTGTCCGCAGAGGGGATTTACCTCCTCAACAATTTGGCGACTCCGCTGGGGATCGTCGAGATTTCACTGACTCGTTTGAATTATCTCGTTTTGATTGTTTTATGATTTTCCTTGCT